>CM055966.1:20410000-21610000 GCA_029531755.1 Holothuria leucospilota
TAAAAGTGACCAGTAGGTGCTTCCATTATTTCTTTCTTAACCACATCAATAAAAGCATCAAAGTGTTTGTCCCTCTTTGTCGGGGGGAGTCCAAGACGACTCCTTGCGAAATCTAATGTCCTTATCCTCAGTGTCAGATGCACTGCCATTGAAAATTTAGCCAAACGTAACGAGCGAGCGAAACATTCTGAACTTTCTCTAAAGGCTAGACGGTCTACATGTGGTGGCACGGGAGCAAATTTTAACCCTTTGGAGAGCAGTTTAAGGTGAGAAACAGACAACTGTTTGGAAGATAAATTAAATACTGAAGAGTACTCATCCTCTCTCAGAATCACCGGTTCCATAACCTTGCTCAGAAAGAAAGAGTTAACCGAGGAATGAATACGAGTGTTATCTGAAGAGGGTGTCGTATGCAAGGCGTCCGTAGCGTGTTCAAGGGGACTTGTGGAAACACTAGGTCCCGTGTCCAAAGACAATAACGAATTAGCAAAAATAACAGTTTCGGGAGAAATACTGGAACCAGGTTCCGCCGACATAACTTTGAGACGAGTCATTGATCTGGTAGTACGTCTCAGCTGGTCGTCACAGTTATGAGTCCGATCTGTATCAGTTAATGAAAATTGTTCAACGGTTTTACCAACCATAGTCTTCTCAGACACAATGGACCCAGGATCCGACCTACCAACTGGCACACCAGGGTAAGAGTAAACACCATTCCTGGCGGGCTCCACCTCGTGGCACGCATTAATTCGAGAAGTGTGAGGTATAGAGGAGGAAGAGGAGGTCGAAAAATTCAATTTCCCACCACTCCTGGATATTATTAAAGTCTCCATGACGGTGCTTGGGTAACAAGGGATTACGTTTGAACTTGAGGAGTTTGGCCCGATGTTTCTTACGTAGGGAGCTCAGAAATCGATAAGTAACCTCGTCTACTCCACGTTTAATTTCCGAAAATAGGGAGAGAAATTCTTTACCAATAATTTCGTTAGTTAACAATTCAATAACAGATTCTCACTCACGGAACTGTAACAACCTTTGAGAGATGACCAGGTCCAAAAGTTCAGAAGACCCACCGAAAAGGGCTTCATTCCAAAGATGAAGAAAGTTACAGCCCCTAACTCCGGTGTCATGATAGATTGAAGTACGTACGGGATGAAACCACTGTCTTTACATTGCCTCAGAAACTCTAAATGGCATTTAACACTGACAAATCGTTTCTCCGCGTCAAGAAGTCTAGAAAAATCGTTCACTATATTATCAGCTGTCGGTGCACTGTATAGAAATTGTAAGAAAAAGCACCACACCAGTAAAAACACAAGAGAACACGAAAAGACTGGTGAAGACTGATGGCTTTAATTGCCAAAATAGTTAACTCCGTTCTCGAAAAACGTAGTCTTTTCATTTTATTCGTCCCTGCTTTGGATTTTTTATTTGCCCCCTTTTTTTGGTGCCTCGCCTACATTTTACTCTTTTGTAAAGGTTTTAGTCTTTCCTTTGTTATGTCCGTACTTCCTTTTATTGGTCTTGTTTACCAATTTAGGTTTGAGTTCGCTTTTGACCTTCTGACTCTTTGATCATTTTATACTGGCTTTTTTCTCCGTTTGAATTTTTCTGTTCTATCGTTTTATCTGTTTAGTAGTTTGAACGTTCTTCTTAAGAAAAGCTAAAGAGTTAAATGTTTCACCAGTCTTTTCGTGTTCTCTCTCTCTTATATATATATATATATATATATATATATATATATATATATATATATATGTATATATATATATATATATATATATATATATATATATGGTTGTCTAATATGGTAGGTCGACCATGAACAAGTAGGTCGAAAGTTACGGTAAGTAATTAGTTGTGATATTGTGAAATTCAATATACTAGCGATAGCCAATGGACAAGGAAAAGAACCGAGAAATAAACAGTGAGCAGGATTCCCCCCAGCGAGACAGCCTTAAAGGCGGGTCACACTACAGCGATTTTCAATCCGATATCCGATCCAAATTTTTCTAAATCGGACGAATAGTTTTTTTTTTTATTCAGACTTTGTTCTAAGAATGATCACGCTATATTGATAACTGATCCTAGTTTGTCTCACGATAAACTGTTTTGCTACCATTATATAACTAATACCGATCAACAGAGCAGTATTTGTTCAAAATCAGTCCGAATTTTGCAAGCGTTGTCGGATAAACGCTGTCTGCCGATGTGACGTCACGAAATAATTAGTTTACATTTCATTTTCGTAGTCCTCTGATGCAAATCATATATCTACACAGGTTGGCAAATTTTTGACTCTTTCCGATCAGGGATGGAGAATATTTTAACTAAAATTCACAAAAATCGGACCGTAATCCTAGCCGAAATCGCTCTATTGTGACCTACGCTTTAAACCCAGCGTTGACTCTGCTTGATTCAAACCATGAAGTAGACCGATTCAAGAAAATTGTACAAGGTACCTATAGAAGTTGTTATGATCATATGAGAAATCAGCAATGTCTACCAAGAAGCTTTACGTTTTACAGTAGAATTTCCCCCAATAGATGCACACTGGAAGCGTATTCAATAAATTTACTTTTACAAATAGGCCTATGCATCAACTTTTATGTGTTATTGCAGTATAGGTTGATGCAATATTATGACATATACGGGCAGTTCTGATGACATCTAACCACGCTAAGGAGTGGCAACTCCCTGATCTAACTTCGCTTCTACTCGATATATAGTCCATTCCTTCTTCAAAGCAAGCTTTATAGCGTACCTAAAGCCTAAAATTTCAAAACTATATGGTTCAAAGATTGAAAAAATTAATTCAAATTCCAACTCTCGTCCTCACAGGATATTTCTGAGCTGAGATATAAAATGATGAAGCTTTTCACTCAATTTAAAATGGTTGATTGCACTATAATATGTAAAGGCATTCTTGTAGTACTGACATTACCATCTTGATTTTTCTTTTTCTTTTCGAAAGACACTGCACCTTGTGCCAAATTGTGATCATTGACTTACTGCAATAGGGTGACTTGACTAAACAAACCTTCTCCGTACAACATGCTATACAACAAAACAGGAAGTTTTTCAAGGTCATATAAACTTATGAAAAAATTCAAAAGGCAACAAAAGGGGGTAATATGAGTTGTACAAGAAGGACATTATAAATTATTGCGCAATGGACTATTTTAAATTAAGTGAATAAATTTCAACATGTTATATCTCAGCAATGGAAAAAGCAATGAAACTGGGAGTTGGATACATTAGATTCATTTTCCAGCTTCATTCTGTCCAGGTGCCATTACAGTACGTTCATCAATGTACAGTATCATTACTTCACGTCAGTCTGGCTAATACGAACTAAAACCTGGAATGATTTTCAGGAATATCTGTTATTTAGCCGGTATATAGGGGAAAGTCGTATTAAAGCACATTTCATGTAAGAGGACTGGACATCAAATTCACCTAATTCAGATTTGGGTAGAACATGTCTGGTTCTTAGAGATCAATAAGGGACAAATTGACAAACGGTCAACTGGGCGATTGGTATCTGACCATGTTAATTTGTGTGTCTCACGATTAAAGGTCAGCTTTCAAAAGTTTAATAATTAACTCTTGTTTTGCTACTATCTGATTGTCCTTTTGCACAAATAGGCGGAGATTTATAAGATTTGTATAATTGCCCAATAGGTGAGGAATGACGAGTAGTGGGGGTCAGAGGTAACCCTTCTTAATCAGTGGGAAGAGTCTCACGATTTATTATCCGTTTAACTGAAAGTATTCGCCATATTTTCTCTCCCGTATGGCGACAATACTGCTGGAATGGCAAACGAAATTTGAAGTAAATATAGCAGTAACATTGAAAGGAAAAATGTCTCAATTCTTTATCTACTGCGTTTTGTTTTGTAGTCCTTGTCGATGGATCGTCTGTAACACTGAACACATTTGTGCAAATCATGAACAGAAATATGGACGCAAATTTGAAAAGAGCACGTCTTATTAATTCTGAGGGTTTTAGTTACATTGAATTTGGAAGTATTCTTACCCAGTTGTATGTAATATTAAAATAATTTCTATAATGTAAAAATTCACCCCGTTTCGTTTTACCACCAGCAATCCACTTCGGAATCAGAATATTAGCGAATTAGCGAAATGCAGTATCATGAAAAGTTGCCTTGTGCCGTTAGCTTTATGAGGTAGTTGAATGTGATTGGCCAAAGCGTTATCCAATCCCCCCCCCCCCCATGTACTTGCTTCCACATGCAGGAGATGATGTGAATTTGTCAGTACTTTAGGGTTTGGGGTGATTGGAAATACGGAGCGAATCCATACAAAGAAAGTGGTTGTTACCATTTTGAATGATAATGAACAGCACGCCGTCTTTCTCCAATAAATCAATCAAATAATCGATACTTCTTCCGTCGTTGTCTGCATAGTAAAGCGAGTGTACAGCACTGATGAAGTGAAACTTGTCTGTGGCGACGTTTCCATCTCTTCGTTTTTGATACTGCTGGAATGTCTCATTGTACCACGAAGTGTTAACTCGATCGGATAAATCTCCGCAAATGAGAGATTTGTAGGCCTCTATTGCTTCCACCGACGGTTCAACGACAGTATTATTAATACGTGAAACGTGACCAAGCATTCGACGAATATTGACACAATCCAGTTCTCCTGTGAAACAGAACAGATAAACGAGTCAGTCGCAGTTTATGTAGTGTATGTGATAACAAGTTTGCGTGATAAAACTAGTGTCATTGTTATTCCTGACTTGCGGTGTACTTTTTACTGGAAAATACCTTTGCACTCCTACTCATGAAATATATTACCTGTTAAAAAAGTAATTTAAATAAACTATGGCTGCCTTAAGCATTAATATTTCTTTCTTTGAAAAGAAATACTGAAAACTCTCCTTTTCGTAGGACATGTGACCATGAGGATTGTCTTCAGTGGAAAGCAAAAGGGACAGTAGCATCTTTATACCTTTTTCACTTTTGCATATATTAGGAGCAGAAATTATTTTGAAACGCATTTCTTCTTGCTCCAATTAGGTCATCACAACTCTCAAGCGTTAGTGCGTGTTTTAAAGTCTGATTTTGATCAGGAAACCATACGGCACACAGCCCTTAATACTGAAGACGCTTACCGAAGACGATCAATAACGAGGAATAGGATTTCCGGAAATTGCCATCTCTTAGATGTAAATCCCAGTTCATAGCATATCATACACTTTGGACCAAGAGGGGATTGTCCCAGACTACTTTGAAAGCCATGCATTTGTAAAGATGCATGCATCCTGACATTGTTTACGAAACAAACCAAGAAATAGTCCCTGCAACCCATATTTTACTCTTTCTTATCGAAGTCTGTGTCCGTTAATTCAAATGCGACAAAGTAAAACTAAATTGTCATTTAATAGGAAAAAATCACCATGTGGCCTACGGCGATGGGGTCGGCAAAATAATTCACCAGCTAAACAATAGGAGAGGTGACGGGTGGAAAATACCTTTCATAATATTGTCAGAATGAAACGAAAATGTGAACCCAGCCAATATCATCTACTATTGCTTTTCGATTTCTTGCCATGGCAGAGGGAATCTGTGCAATGTTGACAGCGTGTGTGGGGGTGAGTGTGTGCGTCCATGTATGTATGTGACGCTTTGTTTGTAAACACAATATCTCAAGGAGAGTAATACTTAGGGACCTAATACCTGGCATGTGGGTACCCCATATTAAGAAATTGATTCCTATACTTTCCGGTGGATGTCAAAGGTCATTCGAGTTCACCAGAAGTCAAATTGTGAAAACCTAAACAACTGCTTGTTTCTCAAGATGGGTAAACCTAAAGGAACCTAAAGTTTACATGTAAATGCCCCTTCATGGGTTTAAAAAACGGATTCATCTTTATCTTTCTTTATTGTCTTTGGTAGAGATCAAAGGTCATTGCATTCATCAAAGCTCAGTTGAAAAGCTTTGCAAGCACAATTCCTCAAAGCAAAACTTCCAGAAATTCCTCACTTGGTATGTGGGTACATGATACTAAGTAAAAACAAGTTATGGGGCCTGGTTAAGGTCAAAGTTCATGTGGGATCACCAGGGGTCAAACGATGTAAATCTAAAAAGTGCTTGTAAACACGATATGTCTATATGGGTAACCTTGAGGAAATTCATGCTTAGCATGTAGATAGACTTCTTGAGTGGATGCTTCCTTTAATATCTTTGAAGATCAATGTCCATTTGGGGTTGATAGAGGTCAAACCGTATCTAAAGAAGAAAAACTTTGATGAATTTCATAAACGATATGCTGGTGTACGAAACTGAGTAGACGAAACGCACTTTAGTAGAGGTCAAGTGTAATGTCGAGTCACTATGTCAAACGGTGTTAACCTTGAAAACTGCTTGTAAACATGACATGTGAATTGGGCAACATTTAAACAATTCTAACATGGCATGAGAATACCCCATATTATGTACATGATCCCTACCATATTTGGTGGCCGTCAACGGCCATTTAAAGTCACCCGAAGTGAAACTGCAGAAATCATCTTAAAATGTTTCCAAAAAGGCTTTATTCTGAATCTCACATATAACATCTAGGTGTCTCTCTTTGAGTAGATAATCTCTATGAGTTTTGGTGCAGTTCAAAGGTCTTTTGAGGTCACCGAGGGTCAAATTGCACTGTTGATAGTACCTCTTTATCCAAGTCGACTTCCTCAACATATGCAAGTTTAATGAAGATGATAACGTCTTCTAATGCTACAAATAGAAATAATACGACTCAAAAATGGACTTAACCTACATTTTAAAATAAAAAACGAAAAAATGCAATATTTTGGTTACCCATATTTTATGCCAGTTCTCATCTTCAAGTCTTAAGTTCTCCTGTGTACTACAAATGCACTTGACTACCCATTCCATGAAGATAGGAACATGTCGTTAGGCACTAAAAGAGATACAGATCTAATTTGTCCGAAAGGAGTTAAACCAGCATTTTCAATGCAAAATGAAAAAGGTTTCAGATTTGGGGGCCACAAAAATGAAAGAATGAGTTGAATTTAAAAATTTGAAAAAGTTTTTTTTCGTGATAACAATCTACTTTCATTTTAAAACTTTCAAGACTGGTGTACATCTAATTCTTAATTTCAAGGAGATAGTGGGTCTAAAACATGACCACAGATACCCAAATTTCCAATTAGGTCTGAATGTTGGATTCCATCTCACCTTCCTCATGTGTTACCAAACTGTCAATAAAAGATTACGTCAAGTGGTCAAACATTTTTAGAGGAATCTCTGCTCAAAATTGGCCTCAAGCCCTATAATGTCGAACACTTTTGTTTTTTTTTTTTTTTTTTTTTGCAGAAGAGGCCACGACAAGTCACTTTAAGAAAGACTACATATTTTGTGGATAGTTAAGAATATTGCCAGAAATTAATACTTCTATCACCGTTATCCTAAAGTACGTTGTACACCTGAAATATTGAAGCAGAAGATTGTTTTTTGCGCTTCAGCACGAAAAATAATCGAGTGGGGACCATTTTGGAATGGTGGAATGGCTGGCAACTCTTTGCACATGAAGAAAAATTGTGGTAGGCCTACATACATACAAAGTTTTAGTAAACATAGCGAAAATTGCAATTTACCAGTTATTCCGAGACCATTGCTCTACATTGACCAAAAACTTTCTATTCGATAAGTCGCATGCTATGGATATGTCACTCATAATCATTCATATAAACATACGGTTGTATCTTACCTCTGCCACTTCCTATCCCTAGTATTTTTAACAAATCCTTCTTGGGCAGGACGTTTACAACCTTTCTTTGGAAAGCGTCATTTCCAATGTCAAATAAAGGGGGGCATTGGTAAAAGTTGTCTTTCATGACTCTGTACGATTTCCAGTAATGGGCTGAATGGTCTTCAATGTGTTTAACGAACATGGCAAACACTACCGTAAAGTATGGTTACCTTATTCCTTGAAGTTTCTGTCTGGATTATATATGTAAAGAACAAGGTAAATATCATCAGAAAACAAGTTGCAAAACGAATTTATGAAAAGATTATTACCTGAGTTTTGTCAGAAATATTTTAACTTACGCCTGTAACCCTTACTCAAATTCCGTATCTGTCTTTATATCTGGATATATCTGGCCAGTGTGAAGTTTAACATTGCCTTATAAAAACAGATGTAAAACCAGATATAAGTATCTTGATATGTTGAATCAAGTTTTGTATGGCTATATCAAGAAAGATGTGACTTGATGAAAAGACCGTGCTTGATATACATATCAAGTTTAATATGGCCATATCAAGCCATATATAATTTGGTGGAAGACCATGCCAGTTATGCTGTTCAAGTTTCATATGGCCATATTATGCCAGGTGTCAACATAATAAAACACCATGCCTGATACACATATCAAGTTTCATATTGCCATATCAAGCCAGATATCAGTTAAGACAAGACCATGCAAGATTTACAAATTAAGCTTTATATAGCCATGCAATGCCCAATATAAACTTGGTACGACCGCCATGGCAGATACACATATAAACTTTCATATGTCCATATCAAGCCAGAAAAAGATCTTAACAGATAAACAAAATAAATTTTACATGACCACATTATGCCAGATACAAACTTTAAGAAAGTCCATATATGGTATGATAAAGTGCCATGCCAGATATGCATAAAAAGTTTACATGGGTGTATCAAGCCAGATATATCCTGATATACTTTATAAAAGACGATGCCAAATATACAAATCAAGATTTATCAGGCCACTTCAACATTTCTGAAGGTCGAGCGGTTGGCCATGTTAAGTATTGTGTCCCTCCGGGGTACGTAACTCCTTTGGGAAGCAGAACTCTTTCGGGAGTAATATTCGGTTTCGCTCTTCTGCGCCGAGTCCCCAGAAAGCCGAGGGGACTTTGGAAAGAGTATTTGCCGGCTTTGCAAAGCTCCTAAATCTTAGTGCATAGTGTGGACTGTATATTAATCTGTACCTCGGCAGTGGTGCAGATATGGACCAGATATACAACATACCTCTGATCCATATAACATTGTGACAAGACCAGATGAGATCCATACCTGGTACAGATAATCTTTTATATAGCACATATATATTTGGACTCTCTCACTTATGTCAAGTTAAATCTACCCAATTCTCTCACCATGACCTTTACGTTATGAAGTGCATACCCAGATAGCACAAAAAATGTTGGGCCAATGTTGGAAGATGGTTATAGAATATCTTGGAATCACATTGGGAAAATGTAGTTTGAAGGTTACCTGCTCATTTTGAAAATATTGGCTCAACAGGTTTTCTTATTAATGGACCAACAATATGCCACTGCTCACCCAACATGTAGCATTATCAATGGTTTAACGTGGCGCCAATGTTTATCATGCAAGTTGCTATGATACAAGGCCAATGTTACAACAACATTTATCTAACATGTTGTTGTTACAAGGCGCCAACATTATGCCAACGTTTGCACTGCATATTTTTGTAACAAAAGGCGAGCATTATAACAACCTTCCCCTGCATGCTGTCATAACCAAGGGCCAACATCATACCAACATTTACCCAGCATGCTGTCACAACTAAGGGAAAAACATTGGCAAATAGGTTGCACAAACTGTGAGTTCCAATGTTTAGTCAGCGTTGGTTAAAAGGTGGTGTCGACTATAAATTCTGACATTTGGCCAACATTCTAGCTGGATACTATGAGTGCTAATTTTCCAACAATGGCCCAACGTTTCATGCATTAAATAGTAGCACTGAGAACGGTTGGCAAAATGTTGCACCAACGAAACTTTGCCTCGCTATCCAAAACTTCCCAGAACTAACTGCTCATTATGAGGATCCATAACGATGTAACTCAGAGAGGTTTAACTTCTACTAACTTTCAAAGTTACCAGCAATGTACACAAAGTACAAAACAAAAACTGGGACCAGACATGAACACAAAGGCAAACCTATTTACATTGAACTAGCAAAGAGAAGAGTGTTTCAAGTGGTAACTATGCACAATACTTACAAGTTGACCCCTTCCAAACCACCACAAACCAGAACTATGTACCTTCATTGTGTAAAAGAAATGGAGGTGGAACATATACAAATTGGCCTGTTGATACTGTTATCATGTACCGTGTGAGACTAATTCGTAATTGTTAACAATTAGTAATACAATTTTCTTCATGAAATTTCAATTGTTTCTTCTTTATGTTGTTTGTAGGACTGAGAAACACGATTCCCTGCAAGAAATGTCAATTGCTTACCACAATTTATTTCAATTAGACCTGCACTGTGTGAAAAACAAAATTCTCATTCCAAAAGTACGTAATGTTCTATTCAGATGAAAGGTATATAACCTGGTATTTCAATAGAATTTCA
The DNA here is from genome assembly GCA_029531755.1 of Holothuria leucospilota. Lineage (NCBI taxonomy): Eukaryota > Metazoa > Echinodermata > Holothuroidea > Aspidochirotida > Holothuriidae > Holothuria > Holothuria leucospilota. The sequence continues at coordinate 20,420,392 of CM055966.1, forward strand.
CAGCATTTTAAACTTTTTTTCAATTTTTGTTAACAAACTTCCACAGTGCAAGTGGAGAGTTTTCAAAACATGCGCAAACAGCTGTTATTAAAAGAATTATGACGTTGGCACGATATCAAACTGACCAGGTTTGTATTTTTGTGGTGGTCCATTGTTGGGCTAATGCTGGACCGCTTAACATTAGCCACCTGCGACCAATGCCATCGTTCGGCAAACTCACAGCTGCATTTCAATGTAAGGCCAACCATAGGTTGTAGGCCGAAGAGTCCTTCAGATTCATTGGCAGCACAAGATTTAAGAGATAATTATTAAACAATTTTCAATATACACTGTAAGTTGCTGTTTTGAATTTAATATGATAATATCAAAGATAATTTAGTTCCATGAATTTTAAACCTCAATTTACTGTTTTGACAGGTTAACATAAAGTCTAATATAGTGGTTTATTCATGGTATAACTGTTTATTATACCGCCTAAAGTTCAAGGGTTTTTCAAATGTTGGTTCAATATATGATGACCAACAGTTGGTCACTTAAAACTGGCTCAACGTTGGTTTATTACATAATGCCCAACAGTTGGCTAAACGTAGTTGGCTCAATGTTGGTTGAACACAAAATGACCAACCCCTAGTTTCACGAAATTGTTTGATATATGTTAATTGAAAAGCATCCAACAGTTGGCACATGAAGTTGGTTTAATGTTGGGTAAATGCGTGCATGCCCTACAATTGGCCTATAAACGTTGGTCAAATGTTTGCATTACATGAAATTTACAATCGTTGCTTGTACATGGATGGTGTAATGTGGACCCTGTCTTTAGTTGCCTATACAACATAACACCAAGTGTTGCCAACAGTTGCCAACATTGGCCCTTCACATAAGGCCAACGCTGTTTGTTGTCTGGGAAGGGAAAAAACCCTTCCATAGTCTCGCTTTCCAGAAACAACGTTCAGAAACTTTCAGAAACTTGGTTAAAGAAGGCCCAACTGCTGGGGTGTTAATGTTGGCTCAGCAATGATTAAATAAATTGGAACCAACTGGTTCACTGATCAATGTTGCAGCACAATGTTAGTTAAAGGAATACGGACCAACTGTTGGGCTGTTAGTGTTGATTCAACAGTGATTAAATGATTTGCACCCAATAATTGGCTGACTAACGGGGGTCCATTGTTATAGGAATAAGAATCAACTGTTGGGCTGCTAATGTTAACCCAACGTTGGTAAGAAAATAAAGCTCAACAGTTGGCTGATTAACGTTAGCTCAACGTTAGTTAAAGGAATTTGAACAAAATTTTATACCAACGTTGTTTAAATAAATTGGGCCCAATGGCAAGCTTATTTCCATTAGGCCAGCGTTGGTAAGACAGTGTCGAGTTTGAAAGATGGTTGGTAAATGTTAGTCTTTCGTTGGACCAACATTCTGTAACAAAAACAACATATTGCCAACGCTTGCCAACAATTGCTAACCATCTTCCAACGTTATCTGGGTATCTGACACAGATATGGGACAGATATAAAATTTCATATTTAGGCCAGATATGGATTTTGAGTAAGAGAAGGTGGTCAGTGGGAGGGGGCTTTATATTACCTTCAACACACTCATTACCAATAGTAAATCAGGATAAAGGTACAATCTTTGACAAAACTGTTGGAACACCTCCCACCGTTGTACCATTTACATTATGAGTCGTGCATGATTTAAAAAACCACCGTCCCCTAGTACAATGTTGCATCCAGACGAAAGCGGTGTATCCCGAATTGATATTATTATCTCCAACATTGTACAGGGGGGCGGGGTGCAGGGTTTTCCAACGAGTTTTGTCCGAGATTGTAGCACCAAGAGTCACAGGTGTAAATTTTTGTCGGGTAAGGGAGAGAGCAAGTTCTTCATTTATCCTGCGCAAGAACCATATGTTTGCTAACTTACAAACAAAAAGTTCTACGTATTTTTTCCTTTAACATGATGGCAACGTCATAGCCTACCTTACAGATGTATAATGAAGGATGCGTCCACTAAGTCTGAGATTCAGTGAAAATTGGTCGTTGAGGCATTTGTAAGTAAAGACGGTCACAGTCTCAATACTGTAGAATGGCTCAAATGAGACTGATACTGATAAGCTGAACTTAACCAACAATAACAAAATGACCAAGTTTTGTTTTTAATTTAGTTTGATTTTCTTTTACTTTTTAACTCGAATTATTTTGAATTAACCCGGAATATATAATGACTGGTCGATTTCAAAATGTAAACGAAAATCTATCGTGTCGTTTCATGTTTTGTCATTGAGCAGGTCGGTGCATGTGACACTTTGAAACAATTAGACCAGCGACGAAAATGAAGCTCGTCTAAACCGCTCTTTATGGAGAGTGCTTCCATGGTTAATATTTTCACTCTTTTTCCTTTTGGCTGATATCTTACTGCACCATTTTTCCATGGTGACAATTTTGCTAAAGTTTAAGACACAGGCATGACTTTACGACACCGTACGTTGATACTGTAAGTTCCATTCACTCACTCAATAATGTATGCGTGAACCTTACTTATAAAATCCCAGATATGGTCATACTGTTGTATGCATGCATTACTATATTCCGAACGCACTTTTGAATGGCTCCTTTAGCCGTAGTTTATTCTCAATTCCATGTCACTTTAAGTCTGTATGGTATAGTACTACGTATAATTACGTATAACTGTTTGTTTGTAATTTTTTATTTTTTACTTTTTCTTTATACGTTGTAAAGCGCTTAGATACTCTCTTCAGTGATTAAGCGCTATGTAAATATTCTAATTATTACTATTTTCCACATTGAATACGCTTTTGTCCAATTGCGGCTCCCAAGTTATCTCAGTTTTCTCTAACCGAATGAGATTTTTTGTAGTTAGTCTGATTTTATGTCTCGCAGTTTTGCCGTTTTTCGTCATTTGCCCAACTACTAGCAACTCAGTCAGGAGTTTACAAACCACATTCCACTTCAATTGTTTGATACTGTTTCAGGAGCTTCGTCAGTGTGGTAACGAGTCACTCATTTTTGCAGTCGAGTCGAGTCATTTACTTATTTCAATGTGACTCGAGTCGAGTCAGTGACTCGAGTCACTGTATTATTTCTATGAGGAAAATTATGATACAATTGCTCGAGTCATTTCCCTTTTGAAAACTGGTGACTCGAGTCATGACTCGTTACAACACTGAGCTTCGTTATAGCCGACGGTCATCCAAGCGAAAGTGTGGACTGAGAAAAAAAAGGACTTTACTCCTACATATTTAGAATATCTCTTTACTCCTACACTTTTCAGAATATCTATGCTTGCCAATGGTCTCAACAGTTTTATGGGAGAATCGGTTAATAACGAAAGTCTTAGAAATATCTGTATTCCCAAGCTGGCAACATTTCAACCGCTTTTTTAATCGTTCCATAAGACAATTATGACCTAAATCCTGCTTTAAACTGCTGTGTCCAGTGATATCAATGCAACTCCGCCACATTTTCTTTTAGAGTTTAGAGTTACAATCAAGTCGCGACTAGATTCACAAGTTACAAAATTGCCTGACTTGAGAAATTCCAGCGGATTTTCTCCCTTTGGAATAACAAAGTGAAGCGAGTCAATGACTTGACTCGAGTCGCTAAAATGACTGTAGTTGACTTGCCACAGATATAGTTACAACTCTGCTTTCTCTCAAAGTATCTGAATTTACCAGCAATTAAATAAAGTAAACATTGCAAATTTTCACCTTTCAAGTAAACCTATAATAAACGTAACAAAATACTTCTTCGTACTACTGCTTTCTTTCGCCTATGAAACTCTTTTGATGACAATATGAAAGAAGGTGATATTGAATTCGAAGTCTGAGGATCATACCACTTCACCACGATATCTGCAACGTACATAAGGTGTCTTCCTATACTTTTATTTAGAGTAAAAACGGGAGGATTTTCTGTTGCAGCCCCAGTGGCTATTGAAAAGTGATGTTGTTAGATCATCCCACAAAGCTCTAGTTCGATGGTTAACAAATCACTTGACGAACAGTAGTTATTCTCTTTCTATGGTAAGTAAAATTAATGTTGATTACAATAACCGTCGGTGGAGTTTACTCAACATAAAACCATTGGACTGTTAACGGGATAACAGAACAAAGTCACAAAAAAGGAAATGTGGTCCTCCCAATTTTATTTAGTGTACCCCGTCATCTTAATTCAGGAATGGCTCCTATCAATCATGATCATGTGACGACATTTTTGTTCCTTGTTTGTTAAGTTCATGCAGAATGACACCTTGGGGTACCTTCAATATTCATTTCTTTGTACAGAATAATAATGTAAGATACTTGTGAGCAAAATAGAGGAGATTTGTAAGATTTGGCATATTTTAGAAAATAAACTTGAGGCGACTGCTTTCTCCCTTTAATCTTTAATGAGGCATCACACAAAGGAGCTTCTTTGAATAAAATTTGATTAGACTCCAAACACGTTTTTACAACCCTTTAGAAAAATTACTGTCTGGGCACTCCCAAAACAACGGAGACGTTCTCTCGAATCAATATTTTTTAGCACTCTTTTATTTGTCACTTTACAAAGTTTCAGGAAATTTGAACTAAAGTACGTCGGAGAGAGTCAACATGTTTACGCTTCCTAAAATAAGTTCTCCTAGCCCTTACTCTAAATCCATATCTGGCCCAGATATGGAATTTTATATCTATCCCACATCTGTCCCGAACATGAAATTTATCCGGCAATAACAATTGGGCAGATGTATATTCATATAATTGATAGTCCATATCTGAGCCATATCAAAAAGTATATCTGCACCGGCCAGATATGGATCTCATCTGGTCCCGTAAAATGTTATAGCGCATGAGAGGTGTGGTGTATATCTGAACCATACCTGCACCAATGCAGAGTTACAGCCAAGCATACAGTCCACACGTTGCATTAAGCATCAGGAGCCTGATTACTATTAGATATAAATAATATGAGAGTCAATGAAGATAATGTGGCCTTCACTATTCAGAGCCATCAAAACAGTCACGCCCAGAATTATATATCTTTTAGGCGAGAAAATTAATGTGCTCAAAGTGCTTATACTCATTAAGAAAACGTGACAAAATCGTTGCAGGGGAATGAAGTGAAACTTTTCATAAGTTATCTCCCGCCTCACAAACAAGTTTCCGAAGATACTCTGTCGAGTCAGATGAAAATTGTTATATTTGGCTAAGAAATAAATAGGTATAAGTTGCTGTAAATCTCATAGCTCAAAATCTGTTGCCGCTGCCAGTAGTGAGAACGTCACAATGCAAGAAATAATGCAAGTTGCGGGCTGGCAATCAGAAAAAACCTTTGCACAGTTTTATGATAAGCCAATTGTCAGAATAAAATGTACTTTTGCAAACAAGGCATTCAGGTATTAGGCACGTGAAGAATTCGGTTGCTGCCATCTGTATGGATTATGAAGGGAAAGACAGAGAGTTAAAAACAAGAGTGGAAAGGGAATAGAGCATTACAGCCTATCTTCAAGCTGGCGGTCGTAGCAAATTTATAGTATATACTTAGTTATATTGAATCGAATAAGTTATCTGCGAGACTGCAAGACTGATAATAACATATTTTGCTGATTGCCCTTACTCGAAATCCAGATATGGGCCAGATATGAAATTCCATATGTGGGCCAGATATGGATTTCATATCTGGCCCATATCTGCTGCAGATATGGGATTTATATATGGGCCAGATAAAAAATTGGGCAGATATAACCCAGATCTACGCCAGAACCAGATCTAAGCCATATATGGCCAGATAAAGTTTTATCTGCTTTATATGGATCAGATAAAATTTTATCTGGACCAGATATGGTCCTTATATAAGCAGAATATATTTCCATATATGGCCCATATCTGAACCAGATATGGAATTTACATCAGATCAGAATACAAAGTTGAGCAGATACAACACAGATCTAAACCAGAACCAGATCTAAACCATATATGGCCAGATAAAGTTCTATCTGGATCAAGCCTTTATATGGCACAGATAAAATTGTATCCATACCATATCTGCTCTAGTTATAAATCATATAGTTAGGACTATGAGGAGACTTTGAGCTTTTTAAGTACGTAGAAACAGGCACTGACAAACTAAAGGATAATCCCAAACCCAAAGAAAAATCATGACGGATCACGAACACAATGTCAAACAGACTACACAAACCATGCAACAAGGAACAAAAGAGTCTTTGTTTACTACTGAGATTTAGTACTGCCACCGCAGCCAACCCAAAAACAACACTCCAGCCCAACCACCACAAACAACCCCAAAACAAAGTCTGACAAAGACCACACACTCAAATGCAACACTACGCCCGAAGGCAACACCACGCCCGAGGGCAAGACCACGCCCGAAGGCAACACCACGCCCGAAGGCAACACCACTTAAAAAGCACCGGGGCAAATACAGGTGCACCTTGCCCAAGGGTGCCCCGGAGGCAGTTGTGGCAAAGGGTAACCTCATTACTCCCACGTTTAAACAAACTCCACAACCGGATGCAGTTTAAAGTCCTACCCAGGACAAGAGACTTTGAACACCTTTTTTTTCCAAAAGTCCCCTGACTCTCTGGCGAAGAGCCAGGGGCGAAAACCAAACAATACTCCACAAGACTTTGAACACCAGCAAACAATGTTTAAGTGCTCCAAGAAGAATTTAATATAGGTATTGGGTTGAATTGACTTAAGTACATAAATTCAACTTATTTCATAACAGTGAACAGAAAAATGCCTTAAAATTGCCTATTTTATGTAATCACAGTGATATGGGCTTCTTATTTTAAACTTTATTACGTATTTGACTCTTAATTTTTTTTTACTGCGTAGTGCATATTTTACTTTCAACTTCCTAAATCATGAAAAATGTAGGTTCAGATACAAGCTCCGCCCACATATGCAAATCATTTGCCTAAGTTTAATTAGTATACTGCGGTATTAACAAAAGTGTAGCCACTAAATAACTGCAATGTCTGGGAAGGTGATGCTGTTTCCAAAATACTGTCTTAATTTGTAACAAGCATAATCCAAGAATCAAATCAAATAAATAATACAACAAACTAACAAAATGTTCATTTGCATATCTAGCATATCAAGTTATATCTGGCTTGATATGGCCATATCAAACTTTATTTGCACATCTGGAATTGCATTGTATCAAGTTAAATCTGGCTTGATATGGCCGTATAAAACTGTATTTACATATCTGGACAGACATTTCATCAAGTTATATCTGGTTTGATATGGCCATATCAAACTTTATTTGCACATCTGGAATTGCATTGTAAAAAAAAAACAAAAAAAAAATCCAAAGTTTGTTTTATATCTGGCCTTGATATGGCCAGATAAAACTGTATTTACCTATCTGGACTGGCAGTTCATCAAGTTATATCTGGCTTGATATGGCCATATAAAACTTTATTTGCACATCTGGAATTGCATTGTATCAAGTTATATCTGGCTTGATATGGCCATATAAAACTGTATTTACATATCTGGACTGGCAGTTCATCAAGTTATATCTGGCTTGATATGGCCATATAAAACTTTATTTGCATATCTGGAATTGCATTGTATCAAGTTACATCTGGCTTGATATGGCCATATAAAACTTGATATAATGTATCAAGGCATCTTAATCTGGCTGTATATCTGGCTTGATATGGCCATATAAAGACTGTATTTAACCAGATATATCCAGATATCAATCCAAATCTGGATTTAGAGCAAGGGTGTTCATGAACAGACGGCTCTGATGTTTCGTCTACTTTTGTATGGTAAAGTTTGTTACAGTGATCATGTAAAAGTTCGTGGAACCATGCCCAGCCTGGCAGTCATTGTATAGAAAAAATATATTTATATTTGATAAAAGAGAGACAAGAAACAACGAAACGAAACAAAGAACTCTAAAAAAGCAAAACTATTCCCCTGTATCCATCTTTTTCATGGACACTTGCTTTAAAGTCTCATGTAATTCCGAAGTGTAGTGTGATGGGGAGGTAGAACCCTAAAATTAAACGGGACCTTAGTTGAAGTTTGATTGGGTTTCTACCGACACATCACACGAATGGAGGGAAATGCCCTCCCACTTCTAACGCTGTTGCGGAAGATTGGCCCATCCCATGATTATTATAGTGCCCATTCGAATGATCTTTGAAAACTGAAGCTTGATGAATTATTGTGCAATCTCATGTAACCCTCCGAGTGATGTGTCGGTAGAATCCCAGTCAAACTTCAAGTAAGGTCTCGTTTAATTTTAGGACAACTACGAAATCTTTTCGCGATGAACGGTGGGTTTTAATGTAAACACTAGAAATTGAATTTGCATGGCAAATCCTACGCAGCCTCACGATGAGTTCGAAACAAAACCTTCTAGTAGCATGTGAAAATCGACTGAGTTCTGGCTATCCGATTGCTATGGGCTAAAATGAAAACTCAGTTAAAAGTGGTCCTCATGCGGTCGGCCTAAAACTGACTCTTCAGAACACCTTGCCCATGCTAGTCAGTAAATCGACCAAAGGTCATGCCAGATCTGTGTTATGGAGAAACATGCACTGTATACCAGTGACAATTATTTATCAACTAGGACGCTGCTTTCTCTCAAAATCATCTTTGCAAAGAAAAATGCAGTCACAGCCGTGACATGTGCCGGCACATGTATTCTACTTTATGTAGGCATAATAGTACCAGCCAGAGCAACTCTCTGGTAATGCATAGGCTTGTTCAGTTGCCCTTGGTACTCTACAGTGTAACGCACACTATCCAACGTGTCAACTTACTACAGGTGGCGTTCAACTACCTACTGTGCAAGCCTATGTTGTAATAGATTCATGAGATTGATGGTCCAGGCTATGAATGAGAAAGCATAAGCCTACATTTAACCTGATGGGATGAATTTAGGTGAAATATGAAACTTGTGTGTGGAATTCATGTCCTGATTTGTTGTATCAACAATTCCCCTCATCTAGACTATGTTCTGGCACGTACAATACTCTGAAAGCCACTGTTAAAATCTAGGCCCTAAATACTCAAGTACCTGCCGTCTTCCATTGTTGTCACCTCGATCGTAGAGTCTCTCATCTTACAATAAACTAGTTCCGAAGAACTGCAGTCGTGTACGTCCGTTGACTCGTCCAATCAACTTTACATATCAGTGGTGTACTACACTGTGGTAGACCCATGGAAGCACTGGGTTAACGAGCTGAACACCTAAAGTAGATAAGTGGTACTTCCCGCGCGAGCTGGAGACCGTAACAGAAAATGACAGCTATGTTGTTGAGCTTTAATCGTTTTACTCGGCGTATGTAGCATAGCATCCAAAAGTGATTATTTAATTTAAGCTAGATTGTAAGCGTTAATCGTAATTACATCTTCATAAAATGCATAACAAAAATTCATCCTGTTCGAAAATGTTGGCTAAGTTTTCATTGCACAAAGGTCCACAATTTATGCTTTGATTGCTGACAACACCCTTGTCTTGGTCCTTGATGGTTGTGAGATCATGAACATGTATCGAACGTCTCTTCTGTGATAATTTAACAATCACGGGAAAGTAAAATGTCGGGAAAACCAACAGGTTTGCAGTCGTCGTGTATTAATCCGCTTTATCCCCCCCCCACCCCCCCCCCCCCCCACCCCCCCCCCCCCCCAACCATGAGATGTTCTCATTTTTGATGGGATATTTTTGCAGTAAATGAGTACTCAGCAATACTGAATAGGGGTCCAGGGCCCAGTTTATGTTTCGTCCACTTTTTCCGTGTTTGGGAGGGATATCTAGTGTTTTTTTTTTCTTGTTTTAGGGCCTATCATTCATCTTTTTGGCTAGGGAGCACTTACCTTAGTTAAGCTCATATGCATGAGTTTTTTGTATGTGCTTCCCTCACAGCTTCGACCTGCTTATTTTCTACTTTGTTGATAATGATATAAATATTCTATACATTACCATTTTCTGTTAAAATGTCACATTATATATATGTATTATTATTGAAGTTGTGAAAATCAAATAAATAAACTGAACTGAACTGAACTGAATAAAACTGAAAGCATTTTAGGCACCTTTTGCGTTTTAAGTTTCGCTTCCCAAAAGTGCATTTTGAGTGAAAGGTCAAAGCAGGAGTCACCATTCCATTATTGCAAGCTCTCTTGGCTTAAATCTCACTTGTCTTGATACACAAATCTGAGTACTTGTGAAAGTCCTACGTGATAGCTTTCCCATATAAAAGGGACAGCTTGTCCTGTTAAAAAACTTCTCCAAGGATCATAATGACCCCCGAGCCAAATTAGTGTGTAAGTAAAACCGCACCTTAAAGGGAAAAGTAGTCCCCCCAATTTGAATTAGTATACGGGGTACCCTATTTCATGAATGGTTTCTTTTTTAATCATGTGACAAATTTTGTCATCAAAATAGTCAATTCATGAGGAATAATTTCCTCTTTTTACCTTAAATATTCAATGTTTGTTTAGAATCATTATTAATGGTACTTGAAAGTGAAATACGAGGAGATTTGAAAGGTTTAGCTGATGTTTCAAAATAAACTTGGGGTGACTGCTTATTTCCTTTAAAGAAATGTCCTGTCGTCCTAAACACAAAAGTACTTTGTGAGGAAGAAATACTAAAATATGTTCTCAAGTAGCATTGTTTTTTTTTCAAAATAAAGGTTTGCTTAGAGGCAAAAGGGCCGTGATGTAGCCTATATTCAATTAGAATCAAGGATGGTCTTTCATAATCCGAGGTCATAACTATAGGGAAATTGATTCAGAACTTCTCTTTAGGAAAGTGCGTCACGTGATTGATATCCGAAAATTTGATTGGTCGTAATTGATTATCTGTCTTGCAGAAGAATGGTGACTTAGCGTCATCTCATCGAATATTTGAGCAAAATTTCCTTGTGCTACCTTACGTTTTTATGTTTGGTTTTGAACTTTTACAAATGAAAAGGTATTGGTTATCGCATTTCTTGGTTTGCAGTATTGCATTTTTGTGCATTACGGAACATGCTTTACCACCGTTTACCGGATTTCCGGCCCACTCAAAGTACTCGTGATCTCCGGAGTAGTTGTACCATCTCCATGACCCTTTAATGAAGAAAACAAAAATAAGTTGTCCGTAAAAAGGTTTCTAAAAATGTAAACGTTTACCGTAAAACGGGGCAGTGTAATATGTATATTTAGCAATTGAACACTCTCATAATCTCTTGCCCAGATATGTAAACAATTATATATGTTTCAAACATGTTAAGCAATTAGACACTTCATGAGTCTTGGTCAAGCCGTTAGTAACTTGAAATTTTAACTTATCCCAAGTTCTAACAAATCAGGGCGTTTATCAACTAAACTGTACGTACACTCGAGTATGTAAGTACTACTTAGTTAAATTTGAAGACATATGGAAGACGCATACACAGGTCCCAATGAACGTTGTACCAGGGAGCTGTTATTTGGACAGCTCCCTGGTTGTACTGTACTGATAAACTATAGTACTGGGGTCTTGAGCAAGACTAAACCCTTCAGAAGTTTAGAAATTCAAAACCATTAGCCCATAGCCTTTCAATTTGACAAGTCTGTTTAGCATTTAAATATGTTTGCAAAAAGGTGGCAGAAAAGTATTTAGAAAACATATTCATGTCTTAAACATTTTTTCTGAGTATAAAAGAAAAAAACTTAGCATACGTGTAAAACTTAAGCCCGTTGGTTCAACCAATTACGAAAGCAGCCTACCATATTGCAGGACACTTTGGTATGCTGAGATATTACATTCTAAAACTGAGTCTCTTGAAAGTACGGTCCAGACTGTGCAATAGTTTGTGATGTCACCCTTCTAGTTTAATGATATGCATTTGTTTTTCTTTCTCATTAAGTCTCATCTGCAACTTACCGTACTGCATGAGGAATATGCATGCGTTTTATCTCTATAGTGTTCTTTTGTGTGGTGAGTTTAAATCACTTCACAATTGATAAAGAAAAACATAAAATTACTGTACCACATATAATGTGCAATTTAACAAAAGAGTAAGTCTCGGCCGGGAGGGTTCGAAACCGAGACCAACAAATATTTGCATGTGATGACCATTCTGAAGTAAAAGCAAATCCTTCCGTTAGGCTATAACTTCCTGTTGGAATTATAAGCATAGGCTATGAGTACAGACAGTGGCGTAGCTAGAGGGGGCAGGGGGCGGTCGCCCCCCCCCCCCACACACAAAGCCTCCGAAGGCCTCTGTCGGAAATTTCTAGTCTGTCGGAAATAAATTTTAAAAAATCTTGAAACAACTTAAACAAATTGTTTTGTGGTAAGCAGAATTACACATCGAAATGTGAACGTGAAAATCAAAAAATCGGACTCAAATTGCCCCGGGAAAGCAAAAGAAAAAAAAAGAAAAAAAGGTCCCCCGATAATACTCTGTCGTAAATTTTTGCTTTTGGCCCCCCCCCACAAAAATTTTAGCTACGCCACTGAGTACAGAATATTTTTCCACCCAAAAAGGATATAATGTTCCTAACCGAAAGATAAAAGTCTTAAAAAGGGGGGGTGAACCAGGTGATTTTAAAAATTTGGGAGGGGGGCACCTTTTTAAGACCCTGGGCCCTGTTTTAGTAGCCGGAATAGACGCTACGGTCGCCCGATTATAAAAATTTTTTTTTGGGGAAAAAAAAAAAAAATTTTTTAAAAAAAAAATTTTTTTCCCGGGGCCCCCCCCCAAAAACCTTTTTTTGGGGCCCCCTTTTTTTTTAAATTTTTTTTCCCCCCCCCCGGGGGGCCCCCCCCGGGGGGGGGTTTTTTAAAAATTTTTTTTTTTTTTTTTCCCCCAAAAAAACCCCCCCAAAAAAAAAAGGGGGGTTTTTTTTTTTTTTTTTTGGGTTTTTTTTAAAATTTTTTTTTAAAAAAAAAATTTGGGAAAAAAATTTTTTTTTTTCCCCAAATTTTTCCCCCAAAAAAAACCCCCCAAAAAAAACCCTAAACCCCTTTAAAAAAAAATTTTGGGGGGGGGTTTTTCCCCCCCCGGGTTTTTTAAAGGGGAAAAAAAAAAGGGGGGGGGGAAAAAAAGGGGGGGAGGGCCGGCCCCCCCCAAAAAACCCCCCCGGGGGGTTAAAAAAACTTTTTAAAAATTTTTTTTTAAACCCCAAAAAAAATTTTTTTTTGGGGGGAAAAAAAAAAGGGGTTTTTTAAAAAAAAGGGGGGGAAAAAAAAAAAAAAAAAAGGGCCCCAAAAAACAAAAAATTTTTTTTTTCCCCCCCCCTTTTTTTTTAAAAAAAAAAAATTTTTTAAAAGGTTAAAGGAAAAAAAAAAATTTTTAAAAAATTTTCCCCCGGGAAACAAAATGGGAAACCCTTTGGGGGGTTTTTTTAAAACCCTTTTTTGGGGAACCGGGGCCCCAAAAAAAAAAATTTTTTTAAAAAAAAAAAAAGGTTTAAAAAAAAAAAAAAAAGGAAAAAGAAAAAAATTTTTTTTTGGGTTTTTTTTTTTTTTAAAAAAACCCCCCCTTTTTTTTTGGAAAAAAAGGTTTTTTTCCAAAACCCCCCCCCCCCCCAAAAAAAAAACCCCTTTTTTTAAAAAAAAAAAAAATTTTTTAAAAAAATTTGGGGGAAAAAAAAAATTTCTTTAAAAGGGTTTTGGGGAAAAACCCCCCCCCAAAAAAAAACCCTTTTTTTAAAAACCCCGGGGGGGGTTTTTTTTTTCCCTTTTTGGGGGGTTTTAAAAGGTTTTTAAAAATTCCCAAATTTTTGGTTTTTCCTTTTGGAAAAAAACCCCCCCCTTTTTTTTTTTCCCCCCCCCCAAATTTTTTTTTTTAAAAACCAAATTTTTAAAAATTTTTGAAAATTTTTTTTTTTAAAAAATTTTTAAATTTTTAAAAAAAAAGGGGGGTTTTAAAAACACCCGGGGAAAAAAAAAAAAACCCAAAAAAAAAAAAAAAAAAAAACAAAACCCCTTTTTTTTTTAAACCCCCGGAAAAAAAATTTCCCCCCCCCCCTTTTTTTTTTTTTCCCCCCCCTTAAACCCCCGGGTTTTTTTTAAAAAAATTTTTTTAAAAAAAAAATTTTTTTTTTTTGGGGGAAAAAAAAATTTTTTTTTTTTCCTTTTTTGGGGGGGAAAAATTTTAAAAAAAAAAAAAAAAAAAAAAAAGGTTTAAAAAAATTTAAAATTTTCCTTTTTTTTAAAAAAAAAAAATTTTTTTTTTTAAATTTTTTTTCCCCAAAAAAAATTTTTTTAACAACCAAAATTTTTTTTTAAAAAACCAAAAAAAAAAAGTTTTAAAAAATTAAAACCCCCCCTTTGGGGGGGGGGGGAAAAATTTTAAAAAAAAAAAGGGGGGGGGAAAATTTTTTTGGGTTTTTTTTTTGGTTTTTAAAAACCCCTTTTTTTTTTTTTTTTTTTTCCCCCCCTTTTAAAGGGGGCCCCCCAAAAAATTTTTTTAAAAAAACCAACCCCCTTTTATTAAAAATTTAAAAACCCTTTTTAAAAAAAAAAAATAAAAAAAAGGGGGGGGGAAAAAAATAAAAAAAAGGTTAAAAAGGGGGGGGGGTTTTGGGGGTTTTTTTTTTTCCCCCTAAAGGCCCAAAAAATTTTTTAAAAAATTTTTTTTTTTTTTTTGGAGAAAAAAAACCAAAAAACCGGGCCCGGGCCTTTTTTTTAAAAAAAATTTTTTTAAAAAGGGGGGGCCCCCCGGGTTTTTTAAAATTTTTAAAATTTTCCCCCCAAGGGGAAAAAAATTTTCCAACGAAAAATTTTTTTGGGAAAAAAATTTTTTTTTTTTTTTAAAAGGGGGGGGGGGGCGGGGAAAAAAAAAAAAAAAGGGGGGGGGGGCCCTTTAAAAAAAAAGGGGGGGCCCCAAAAAAAAAAAATTTTTCCAAAATTTTTTAATTTTTTTTGGGGAAAAAAAAAAAGGGGGGTTTTTTTTTTTTTTTGGGGGTTTTTTTAAAAAAAAAGGAAAATTTAAAAAAAACCCCCCCCCCCTTTTTAAAATTTTTTTAAAAAAAAACCCCCCTTCAAAAAAAATTTTTTTTTTAAAAAAAGGGCCCCCTTTTTAAAAAATTTTTTTTTTTAAAATTTTCCCCTTTTTGGGGGGAAAAAAATTTTTGGGGGGGGGAAAAAAGGGGGGGGGGAAAAAAATTTTTTTAAAAGGGGGGGGGGTTATTTTTTTTTTTTCCCGGGGGGGGGGGGCCCCTTTCCCAAAAAATTTTTTCCCCCCCCTTTTTTTTTGGTTTTCCCAAAAATTTTTTTAAAAAAAAATTTTTTTTTCCCCCCCCCTTTTTTCCCGGGGGGCCCCCTTTTTTTCCCCCAAATTCCCCCCCCCTTTTTTTTTTTTTTTTTCCTAAAAAAAATTTCCCCCCAAGGGAAAGGCCCAAAAGGGGGGGGGGTTTTTTTTTTAAAGGAATTTTTTTTTTTTTCCCCCCCTTTTTGGGGGTTTTAAATTTTTTTTAAAAAAAATTTTTTTTTTTTCCGGGTTTTTTAAAAGGAAAACCCCAAAAACCCAAAAAAAAAAAAACCCAAAAAAAAAAAAAAAAAAAATTTTTATGGGGAAAAAAAATTTTTAAAAAAAAAAAATTTTCCCAAAAAAGGGGAAAAAAAAAAAAAAAAAGGGGGTTTTTAAAAAAAAAAGGGTTAAAGGGGGGGGGAAAAAAAAAAATTTTTTTTTTTTTTTTAAAAAAAAAAATTTTTTTTTTTATTAAAAAAAAAATTTTTTTTTAAAAATTTTTTTTTTTTGGAAAAAAGGGGGGAAAAAATTTTTTTTAATTTAAAATTTTTTCGGGCCCTTCCCTTTTTTAATTTTAAAAAAAAAAAATTCCCCCCAAAAAAAAAGGGGGGGTTTTTGGGGGGGCCACCCAAAAAAACGGTTTTAAAAAAGGGGGGGAAAAAATTTTTTTAAGGGAAAAGGGGGGGGGTGGGGAAAAAAAATTTTTTTTAAAAAGGCCCCCCCTTTTTAAAATTTTTTTAAAAAAATTTTTTTTTTTGGGGGGGGTTTTAAAGGAAAAAAAAAATTTTTTTAAAAAAGGGTTTTTGGGGGGGAAAATTTTTTTTTTTTTAAAAATTTTTTTAAAAAAAAAAAAAAGGGGGGGTTTTAAAACCCCAAAAAAAAAAAATTTGGGGGAAAAGGGAAAATTTTTTTAGGGGGGAAAAAACAAAAAAAAAAAAAAAAAAAATTATTTTTTTGGGAAACAAAAAAATTAAAAAAAGGGGGAAAAAAATTTCCCCAATTTTGGGGAAAAAGGGTTTTTTTAAAAAAAAAAATTTTTTTTTTAAATTTAAAATTTTTTTTAAAAAACCTTAAACCCTTTAAAGGGTTTTTTTAAATTTTAAAAAAAGGGTTTAAACCAAACCCCCAAATTTTTTTTTAACCGGTTTTTTTTCCCCAAATTTTTTAAAAAAAAAAAAGGGGGGGGTATTTAATTTTTAAAAAAAATTTTTTTTAAAAAAAAAAAAAATTTTTTTTAAAAAAACCCCTTTTAAACCCCCCCCAAACCCCAAAAAAAAAAACACAAAAAAAAAAAATTTTTTTAAAAAAAAAAAAATTTTTTTTAAAAAAAAAAAAAAAAAGGTTTTTTTAAAAAAATTTTTTTAAAAAAAAAACCCCCAAATTTTTTTCCCCAAAAAAAAGGGGGGGGATTTGGTTTAAAAAAAAAAGGGGGGGAAAAAAAAAAAATTTTTAAAAAGAAAAAAAAAAAAAAACCGAAAATAAAATTTTTTTTCCCCCCCTTTTTTTTAAAAAAGGGAAAAAAAAAAAGGGGGCCTAAAAAATTTTTTTTTTTTTTTTTGGTTTTTTTTTTTTAAAAAATTTTTTTTTTTTGGGGCAAAAAATTTGTTAAAAAAAAATTTTTAAAAAAAAAAAAAAAAATTTTTTTTTAAAAAAAAAAATTTTTTAATTTTTTGGGGGAAAAAAAACAAAAACTTTTAAAAAGGGAAAAAAGGGGGGAAAATTTTAAAAAAAAAATTTCCTGCCCCGGGGGGGAAAAAAAAAAAGGCCCCCCCTTTCCTTTTTAAAAAATTTTTTGAAATTTTCCCAAAAAAATTTTAAAAAAAAATTTTTTTTTAAAAAGGGGGGGGGGGGGCCCCCAAAAAAAGGGAAAAAAAAAAGGGGGAAAAGGGGGGGGGGGTTTTTGGGGGGGGAAAAAAAGGGGGGGGGGTTTTTTGGTTAAAAAGGGGGGGGGGGTTTTTCCCCAAAAAAATTAAAAATTTTTTTTTTTGGAAAACCCCCCCCCAAAAAAAAATAAAAAAGGGTTTTTTTTTCCCCCCCCCCTTTTTTTTTTAAAAGGGGGGGCCCCACAAAAATTTTTGGGGGGGAAACCCTTTTTAGGGGAAAAAAAATTTTTTTTTCCCCCCCCCCCCCCCTTTTAAAAAACCCCACTTGGGGGGGAAAAACCCCCCCTTTTTTTTAAAAAAAAATTTTTTTATTTTTTTTTAAAAAATTTGGGAAAAAAAATTTTTTTTTTTAAAAAAAAGGGTTTGGGCCCCCCCTTTTTTTTGGGGAAAAAACCGGGGAAAATTTTTGGGGAAAAAAAGGAAACCCCCCGGGGGGGGGCCCCTTTTTTTTTTTTGAAACCCAAAAATTTTTTTAAAAAAAAAAATTTTTAAAAAAAAAAATGTTTTAAAAAAAAAAAAAGGGGGGGGAAAATTTTTTAAAAAAAAATTTTGGAAAAAATTTTTAAAAGGGGTTTTTTCCAAAATTTTTGGGGAAAAATTGGGAAAAAAAGGGGGGTTTTTTTTTTTAAAAAAAAAGGGGGGAAAAAAAAATTTTTAAACCAATTTTTGGGGGGGGGGGGGGGGGGCCAAAAGGGGGAAAAAATTTTTTTTTTTTGGTTAAAGGTTTTCAAAAAAAAATTTGGGGGGGTTTTTTTTAAATTTTTTTGGGTTTTTTAAATTTTTTTTTTGGGTTTTTTTGGGAAAAAGGGTTCCCTTGGGGGTTTTTTTGGGGGGTTTTTTTCCCCCCCCCGGGGGGCCCCCCCCCCCCCAAAGGAAAAAGGGGGTTTTTTTTCGGGGGTTTTTGAAAATTGGTGAAAAGGGAAAAAGGGGGGGGGGGTTTTTTTTTTAAAAGGGGTTGTTTTGGGGGGGGGGGGGCCTTTTTGGTTTTTTTTTTGGGGCCAGGGTTTTTTGTTTTAAAAATTTTAAAATTTTTTTTAAAAAAAGGGGGGGGGGGAAAAAGGGGCCCCTTTTTTCCCAAAAAATTTTAAAAACCCCAAAAATTTTTTTTTCCCAAAAGGTTTTTTTGGGGGGTTTAAAAAAAACCCGGGGGGGCCAAAAAGGTTTTCCTTTTTAAAAAATTTTTTTAAAACCTTTTTTAAAAAAACAAAGGGGAAAAAAATTTCCCTTTTTCCCTTTAAGGGGAAAAAATTCCCCTTCCCCCCCCCTTTTTTTTTTTTATTTTTTTCCCCACCTTTTTTCCTTTTTTTGGGGGGGGGGTTTTTTTTCCCCCCCCCGGGGGGCCCCCCTTAAATTTTTTAAAATTTTTAAAAAAATTTTTTTTTGTTTGGGTTTTTTTTTTTTTGGGGTTTTTTTCCCTTTTTAAAAAATTTTTTTTTTTTTGCAAAATTTCCCCAAAAAAGGGGGGGGGAAAAAAAAAAATTTTTTGGGGGAAAAAAATTTTTTTTTTTTTTCCCCCCCCGGGAAACCCCAAAATTTTTTAAAAGGGGGGGGCCCCCTTTTAAACAAAAAAAAAATTTTTTGGAAAAAAATTTTTTTTAAAAAAAAACCAAAAATTGTTTTTAAATTTTTAAAAAATTTTTTTTTAAAAAATTTAAAAAAAAAGGGAAAAAAAATTTTTTTCCCCCAAAAAAACCCCCCCCCCCCCCCGGGGGGGGGGTTTTTTTTTAAATTTTGGGGGGGGCCCAAACCCCAAAAAAAGGGGGGGGCCCCCCCCAAAAGGGGGAAAAAAACCCCTTTTTTCCCCCGGTTTTTTTTTCCCAAAAGGGGTTTTTTTTTTCCCAAAAAAATTTTTTTTTTGGGGGGGGAAAAAAAAATTTTTTTTTGGGGGCCCCTTTTTTTTTTAAAAAAAATTTTTTTTTTTCCTTTTTGGCCCAAAAAAAGGGGTTAATTTTCCCCCAAAAAAAAGGGGTTTTTTAAATTTGGGTTTTTTTAAATTTAATTTTTTAAAAAAAAAAGGAAAAAAAAAAGGGGCCCCAAAAAAAACCCCCAAACCCTTTTTTTAAAAAGGGGGAAAAAAAAAGGGGGGGTTTTTGGGGGGGAAAAAGGGGGGGGGGGTTGAAATTTTTTAAAATTTTTTAAACCCCCCTTTTTGGGGGGGGGGGCCCCCTTTTTTTTAAAAAAATAAAAAAAAAACCCCCTTTAAATTTTGGGGGGGGGGGTAATTGCCCCAAAAAGGTTTTTGGGGGTAAAGGGTTTTTTCCTTTTTTTTTTAAAAAAACCCCAAAAATTTTTTTTCCAAAATTTTAAAAAAAAACCCAAGGGGGAAACCCCCAAAGGGCCCCCGGAAACCGAAAAAAATTTTAAAAATTTTTTCCCTTTTTAAATTTTTTTTTTTCCCCCCTTTTTTTTTTTTCCCCCTTTTTTTTTTTTTTTGGGGGGCCCCCCTTTTAAAATTTTTAAAAATTTGGGGGGGCCCTTTCCGGGGAAAAAAAAAAATTTTTATTTAAAAAAAAAAATTTTTTTTTTTAAAAAAAAAAAAAAACCTTTTACGATTTTTTTTTGGGGGCCTTTGCGAGCGCTCAGAAAAACGAGGTGGGGGCGGGGGATTTACGGCATGAAGGAAAAGGGCCCCAACGGCCGGGGGGGGGCGGGGGGGGGGGGGGGAGCGAAAAATTTTGGGGGGAAAAGGGGCTTTGAAAAAAAATTTTGCCATGTCTTTAAAATAAAAAAATTTGGGGTCCTTGGGAGAAAATTTTAAAAAATATTTGGATATTTGGGAGATTTGGGCCCTTTTGGGAAGAGAAAGACAAAAACGGTCAGAGAGATTCCCGCGGAAATTTTATATTTTATCGTACATTTAGGCGATTTTGGGAAAGTTCCCTTTCCCGGGGGGGGGCCCACCTTCCCGATGGGCCGTGGTTCCCCTTTTCCCACTCATGGCCCCACCCCTGTACCAGAGAACATGAAAAGGAGACATGACAACCCGCCCCTAAACTAAAAAATTAAATTAAACTAAAGCCAGAAATTTGCCTTCGACACCCCTACCTAATCCCTTACGTGGTTTTCCCCCCACCCCCCCACCTTCTTTGTAACAGATTGAACTCAGTCAGTACATCCTAAAAAAAAAAATTTGGGGGCTATGACCGGATAAGGGAAAAATCAAAGGGGTAAAGTGCTATTTTTCTTTTAGAATGCTGAAAGTAAAAAATTGTAAAAAAATCAGGAGTTTAGTTCCCGCTACCCTTGGGGAAGTGGTCAATTTTCCAGGTCAATTACAGACGTAACGTAGTTTTAAACCCCGTGGGTGCTTTACGGTCTTCGTTATTTCCTTAATTCCCTTACTTAGAACCCATTCAAGGCTTTGCTGACGACTTAAAAAAATTTAAGGAAAAGCATCCTAAATCAAGGCTTTTCCCCCGTAAAAATTTTAAAAATCAAAAATTCAACCGAAAAACCCTTTGGGACCAGTGCAGACATGAGCGACTTCCAAGGGGGCGCTGGGAAGGTACGTCCTCCCCGAAACTTTTCAGGCCACCCTCCAAATGAAAATTTTTGGGTATTCAAAATTATCCAAACCACCGTTTTTTATATGATATGAACAAAGGCCCCTGTATTTAAATTTAAGTAAATATGGGGCTAAAAATCTCAAAAAACGGTCCCAAAAACTAAAATATTGCGGTACCTTGGTTTGCATCTATTTTTTTTTAAACGGTAAAAGACCCCCATCACCGTTTACATTGGGGAGAAAAACCACAGAATCTTTCAACAAAAATTTTTCAACACTAGGGGACTATGTCCCGTACCCTCTCCCTTCAAAAAAATTTCCACTGATTCCCTTTATAGTCGGGTTTATTTTTAAGGTATCTTTTCGCTTGAAATATTCTTTTTGGACGTCACCTTTTTCTTGACATGTTTTGCGTCTCATTTTCAAGGATCCCCTAAAAATACTTGATGACATGGTATAGCTAGTGTATACAGCTCAAGCCGTCTCTTCTTGCTTACCGATTAGCTTACCATGCTTGTAGGGTGACCCTTTTGACAGTGACGACTGCAGAAACTTTCAAGAAAAGGCTGACTCCAAAGAATATTTCAAGACGATGATCATTTTTAAAGTAAAAATTTACGGGGTTTCTTTGCCCTTTTCAACGGTATTCACAAATGGGGGATAATTAATACTTCACTCTCAAAGGCTAATGTCCATTTTTTTGAAAATACCGGTTTTTAAAAATTTTGTAGGGGACCTTTTTTTTTCTCCCTGATGGTCCTCACCGGAGGGGGAGTCAAACACCACACCAGTTATGATAAAGTGGTGATACCCCCAAAAAGGAGTATTAATGCATGCATGTACATATACTCGGCGGGGTTTTTAGGGGGGGGGGGGGGCTTTGGGGGCTCAAGCCCCCTCAAA
Organism: Holothuria leucospilota; assembly: GCA_029531755.1. Taxonomy (NCBI): domain Eukaryota; kingdom Metazoa; phylum Echinodermata; class Holothuroidea; order Aspidochirotida; family Holothuriidae; genus Holothuria; species Holothuria leucospilota. The sequence goes on from CM055966.1 coordinate 20,441,903, forward strand.
ATTTTCAGAGGTTGTTTTATGCTATATTTGGTGTACTGAAAAAAACAAAACCCCCAAAGCACTTGTTCACATCGGGGTCCAGTGGATTTATTTTGAAAGGGGAAACTGTCCCCTGTGTCTCAAAAATCCATATTGGGGGTTTCGATTTCAACAATAAAAAGTTGGGTCGTAAGTAACATAAGAAAACATTATGATAGTATGTACTACGAAAAATCAATTTAACGGACTAATCATTTTTGGGAGTTAAAAAGAGTCATTTCGTCGCTGATCTCGTCAAGCTGTATGCAGCCCTTTTTAAGTCAAGTTACAGGCCGAAGTTTTTTCCCTTAAATGTGAACAGGCCCTTTTGCTTGTATCTCTCAAACTTTTGGCTACTTTCTTCCAAAAAAAAAAAAAGCCTGTTAACTTTTACATCATGTCTGGTCGGGGCGGTGCACTCAGGGGGAAGGGAGGCCATCCCCCCCCCCCCTGTAATATGCAGGAAAAGGAAAAAGAGTGGAAAAAAAGACGTAAAAAGAAAAATGAAAGGGCGGGGTAGGCTATATTGATCCATATAGTTAATCCAAGAGGCCATTTTCCCGGTTTCTCCCCGCCTTTAGATATATTTTTAATGCACAAATGAAGCGAGGCAAATTTTTTTAAAAGTTCGAGAAATTTCTGGGGACTTCCCCCACGTTTTTTTTCGTAAAGCTTCCCCGACTAAAAGGCAGAAATTGTCCAAAAAGGGGACTTCAGGAGGTTTGTTGAACATACCTTTAGACAAAATAGGCTCCTCTTTCACCAAACCCAAAAAATATTGAAAAGTTTAACCCCATATGTCGGTCCAAAAAATATCCAAAGAAAAACACCTTTTTTGCATCAAAGCAACCTTAAGAAACTAAAATTTCTCAAAAGGGGAGGACCCCCCCCCTAGACCTGTCCCCTAGAACCCCCCCTTTTTACCCAAACCCAAAAAATTAAAATTTCACGAAGTAATAAACTTTTTCTACCATATATCATCAAAATGTCCCGAAGCCGCACCCATTTTGCCTAGCCCTTAAAAGGAAACCCAAAATTTTCTCACGGGAGAGGCAAAACACCCTCCCTTTGACCTCTCCCCTAGGACCGCCCTTTTCCCCCCCCAAAAAAACTTAAAATTTCCCAAAAAATTTATGAACTTTTTTCCACCCATATTTCAGTCAAAAATAACCCAAAGACCCCCCCATTTTGCTTTTTAGAAACCCTTAAAATTACAAAAATTTCTAAAAGGGGGGGGAATTTTTTCCCCTTTAGACCTCCCCCCTAAAAGGGCCCCCTTCCCCCCCCCCAAAAAATTAGAATTCACAATTTGAACATTTTCCATCATTTCAAAAAAAACCCAAAAACGCACCATTTTGCATCTTGCAATCTAAATTGAAAAAATTCCAGGGGAAGGGGACACCCCTCCCCCAGATCGAAGCGATAAATCAACCCATGTCCCCATAAAAATAACCTTGCGCCGTCCCTGGTTAGGGTACTGTTTTTATTATCTTTGTTTTCAGCTGCGCGTGGCCGATTTACATATCTGAGAGAAAATTTTATGAACTTTTTCAAGCCCCTCTAAGCCCCCCCAAAGGCTCGTCTAGAATCCGCCGCATATATTTTGCACGCAATTTTTCATAGATACTGAATACCAGATTTTCGCTCGTTTCGCTCGTGCACAAGGGGGTGGCACTAGCCCCCTTTTTTTCCGATATTACTGAAGAAAATGTAGAATTAATTTGTCATAAAATTTTAAGGCCCCAAAAAACCCAATAAACCATTCAGGGATTCAGCTGCCCTGATCCGCAGTGTAGATGCGCCAACTTGATGTCCAAATTGGGAGGCTTTCCCTGAGGGGAAATAAGGGGAAAGTATTTAACTTCATTCCTATTTAACAATTTAGTGGATTTACTTTAAACCCCAAAGGCAACGTTGTCAGTAGTCGTCCCCACTCTAACCCCCAAAAACCTTTAAAATCGTTAGTGCGAGTATGGCTAACAAAAATGGCCAAATTGTGATTTCTATTTTTTGGCTCTTATGGCATCCAATGCCATTTATTCAAATGGCCACAATTTTTTTAAAAAACCCCAAACCCCTTGGGGGACTTCACCCTGGACCCCATGGAGCTTTGTCCCTAGACCTCACCGGGGGTCCCGGTTTGGGACCCCGGGCCCCAACCCTACAGGGGGCGTTTTCGCGTTACCACGGGCCTCATCGAGGGCCCCTCCTTCATTTTGGTGTGCTCCTCCAGGAAACGTTGTTCCTCCTCCCCCCCCCCTCCCTTTGAAAAGTCTGGTGCAGCCATGAGATGTTTCTCATTTTGTGAGTGGATATTGTTGCAGTGAATGATACTCATCAAAAAGAATAAGGGTCCAGGGGGCCAGTTTATGTTTTTCCACTTTTTCCCTTTTTGGGGGGGATATCTAGTGTTGTTTTTTTCTTTTTTTAGGGCCCATATATCTTTTTTGGGTAGGAGCACTTACCTTAGTTTAAACTCATATGATGAGTTTTTTTATGTGCTTCCCCACAGCTTCGACCTGTTTTTTTTTCTACTTTGTTGATAATGGGTATAAATTTCATACATTACCTTTTCTGTTAAAAAAGTCACATTATATATATATATATTTAAAATATATATTATATATAATATATATATGTTTTTATTTAGTTGTGAAAAACAAATAAAGAAAATGACTGAATGAATGAATAAAAATGAAACATTTTGGCACCTTTTTCGTTTTAAGTTTCGCTTTTAAAAATGCTTTTGATGAAAGGGCAAAGCAGGATCCCATTCCATTATTGCAAGCTTCTTGGGTTAAATCTCATTGTCTTGATACAAAATCTGGTATTGTAAAATCCTCGTGTGCTTTCAATGAAAAAACACTTGTTCCTGTTTAAAATTCTCCAAGGATCCAAATACCCCCCAGCCAAATTTAGTGTGTAAATGAACCCGCCCCTTAAGGGGAAAAAATAGTCACCCCAATTTAATTATTACGGGGGTATCCCTTTTTATGAATGGCTCTTTTTTTAAACATGTGACAAATTTTTTCATCAAAATAGTCAAATTTATGAGGAATAATTTCTCTTTTTTCCTTTAATATTTAATGTTTTTTAAATCATTATAATGTCTTTTAAATGAAATACGAGGAGATTTGAAAAGGTTTAGCTGATGTTTTAAAAAAACTTGGGGTGACTGTTTTTTCCCTTTAAAGAAATGTCCTATCGTCCAAACAAAGTACTTTTTAGGGGAAAAACTAAAAAAAGTCTCAAGTAGTATTTTTTTTTTTTTTAAAAAAAAAGTTTGGTTTGAGGCAAAAGGGGCCCCTGATGTAGCCTATATTCAATTAGAGTCAAGGGGTGGTCTTTTTATAATCCGGTCATAACTATAGGGAAATTTATTTAGAAATTTGGGTTTTGGAAAATGCGTCACGTGATTGATATCCGAAATTTGATTGGTCGTAATTTTTATCTTCTTGAGAAGAATGGTGACTTTGCGTCATCTCACGAATATTTTAAAATTTCCTGTGTACCTTATCGTTTTTTTTTGTTGGTTTTGAACTTCACAAATGAAAAGGGATTGATTACGCATTTCTTGGGTTTTCAGATTGCATTTTTTTGCATTAGGAAAATGCTTTCCCCCCGTTACCGGATTTCCGGCCCCCAAGTATCGGATCTCCGGAGTATTGTACCATCTCCATGCCCTTTAATGAAGAAAAAAAAAAAATAAGTTTTCCCTAAAAAGGTTTTAAAAAAAGTAACTTTTTCCCTAAAAGGGGGGGTGTAAATGTAATTACAATTGAACACCTCATAATCTCTTTCCCAGATTTTGAAACAATTTTATATTTTTCAAAAAATGTTAAACAAAATTTGACACTTCAGAGTCTTGGTAACCCCTAGTAACTTGAAATTTTTAAATTATCCCCAAATTCTAACAAAGGGGCGTTTATCAATAAACTTAGTATACTCGAGTATATAAAATTCTACTAGTTAAATTTTTAAGACATTGGTGGACGCATCACAGGTCCCAAGAAACGTTTTACCAGGGATGTTATTTGGACAGCTCCCTGGGTTTTTATATACGATAAACTATAGTACTGGGGGCTTGAGCAAGACTAACCCCTTTAGAAGTTTAGGAAAATTTAAAAAAAAAAATTTTGCCCACAGCGTTTCAATTTGACAATCTGTTTAGCATTCAAATTTTTTTGAAAATTGGGGGCGAAAAAGTATTTAGAAAACATATTTAGTTTAAACCCTTTTTTTTTGAGTATAAAAAGAAAAACAAAACTTATTTACGGTAAAACTTAAACCCGTTGGTCCAAACCCAAATTTCGAAAATAGCCTCCTTTGTAGTAAACTTTGGTAGCTGATATTACATTTAAAATTTGGGCCCTTGAAAGTACGGTACAGATTGCAAAATTTTTGATGTCACCCTTACAGTTTTAAAGATATAATTTTGTTTTTCCTATTAAGCCTATCTTAAATTACTGCAGAGGAATGTGCATGGTTTTTTTTCTATAGTGTTCTTTTTTGGGTGATTTTTAAACACTTTTACAATGATAAAGAAAAGCATAAAATTTCGTACCACATATAAAGTGCAATTTTTAAAAAAGGTGTAAGTTCCGGCCGGAGGGTTCGAACCAGACCAACAAAAAAAGTGCATAGATACCCTTCTGAAAAAAAAAGCAAAACCCCTTTCCTTGGCTTAACTTCCTGTTTGGAAAATTTTTAAAACATAGGCCTATGAGTACAGACAGTGGCGTAGCTAGAGGGGGAGGGGGCGTTTGCCCCCCCCCCAAAGCCTGGGCCTCTGTCGGAAAAAAAATTCAAAAAATTTTTTGAAACCCTTTCAACACTTTAAACTGTTTTTGTGGTAAACAGAATTACACATCGAAATGGAACGGGAAACAAAAGTCGGACTCAAATTGCCCGAAAAACAAAAAAAAAAATAAAAAGGTCCCCAGATAACACTGTGTCGGAAATTTTTTGCTTTTTGCCCCCCCCCCCCCCCAAAAATCTAGTACGCCACGATACAAAATTTTCCACCAAAAAGGATATACATGTTTTAAGGAAATAAAATCTTAAAAAGGGGGACACCTAGGCTGATTTTAAAAATGGAGGGGGGACACCTTTGAAGCCCGTGGGCCATGTTTTTATAGACGGAATTTTGCGCTGTTAGCGGGTCCCACATTATTTGAAAGGGACCTTATAAAATTATAAAAAACAGCTCATCCTGCAACAAAAAAAAAAATTAAAGCAATTTTTGACCAGTTTTATTTCTTTTTGGAATAAGGGCACAACCCTTTTCCCCTTCGCTATTGGTTCCGCCCCGTGAGTGATCTCTCCCTTGAGCTATAAGTTTTAAACTTTTATTCCATCATGCTTTCTTTCTACATATGTTTGAGGCAGAAAGTTTAATAACAGTGTGTTTTTCAAGCAGAATTGTTTGCGTGATAAAAATCTGATTTGATAATATTTCCCGCGTTTAGGGCATGCACTTGGAATGTCAAAATTTTTTAAACTTAAGTCCAGTCCCCTTTAGGAACGCTCTCCCCCTTTCCTAGAAAAAAGCTGAATCCGGGACCAGTCCCCCTTGGGATTTTTCTTCTGACCTTTTGGGCCCTTCATACAAGGATCTGTATTTAGGACAGCTTTTATTCATCACTTATGCCAATTATTTTTGCCTTTTATCGCTTTAAATTTTGGGAAAAAAAAAAACCTTCCCTAGGTCTTTTTTTTCATCTCGTTTTTTGAACCAGTTAACAAATGTAACAGTTGTTTTTTCCAGACCATTGCTTATCTTTTCACTTGTTAAGCTAGCACCCGTTTTGAAAGTTTTTTTTAATTCTTTAATGAAATGGGATTTTTTTTTTTTTTTTTTTTTTCTGATTTTAAGAAACTTTGCTTTTTTAGACTTTTCCCCCAAAAAAGGGGACCAAAGAGGGCCAGGGGGGGGGAGCCCCCGAAAAAAATTTGCCCCCTAGAGGTAAAAAAATTACCATTTCCTTAAAAACTTTTTTTATATCCCTCCCCTGAAAAAAATATTTCCCCTCCCCCCCCCCCCATTGGAAGCTATCTTGCCCCCCCCCCCCTCAGCACCTTGCCTGGTTCTGGAATGTTTTGCTACTTCTCGTACTTCCTGCAAATTGCATTGCCTTTTTTTTCACCTTCCAAGGCTGTTTTACAAACTTAAAAAATTTAAGTTTTTGAATATATTTATGTATTGAATGAATATTTTGAATAAAGTGCAATAACCAACCAAACAAAAAACGAAAGGTTTAATTAGATTTAAATTGTCTGCTTACTCATAAATTATGACTAAAAAATGAAAAATTTTAGGGGCCTTTAAATTTTACAGTTTTCTAAGTATTCCGAGATATTCAAAAACAATCAAACCCTATCCCTTTCCAAAATTTTGTCTATCAAGTCTACAAACACATGTTATTATTAATGGACTTTTTTTTTCCTTTCAATACACCCCTTTGCTCTTCCAGAGTATAATGGCTATTGTTTTCACATTAGATATGTGGTCTAAGTGTTATTTCCTCCTTTTATTTTTCATTTCATGTATGTAAAAAACCGTCCGACTTTCATTTGTTCTTTATTTTTTTCTTTTTTATTTTCCTTTTATTTAGAATAGCCTCTTCATCTTCCCAAATATTTTCTTCTTATTTAACCCCCAAACAATTTCATAAAAGTACTTTAATTTTTCCTTTTGTGAAGAAGCAAAAAAAAATAAAAAATTAATACAAAAATATCGTGTTTTAATGAAGACATCAATCAGGTAGAAAAAAACAGGCTAAAAAAAACGACGGCCCGTGTGGCCCGTAAGATGTTTCATCGGTTTTTTTTCTGCACGGGATCCCTCAGCCCCCCCGACACTTAACTTTTCTATGCTAATCGGGGCTACTCAACATAGCCTCCCCCCCCCCCACCCCCCCCCCCCCCACACCCCCACCCACGCCACCCCCCCCCCCCCCCCCCCCCATCACCCCCCCCCCCCCCCACCCCCCCCCCCACCCACTCCCCCCCCGGCCACCCCCACCCCCTCCCCCCCCCCCACACACCCCCCCCCCCAGGCCCCCCTCCCCCCCCCCGCCCCCCGCCCCACCACCCCCCCCCCCCCCCCCCCCCCCCCCACGCCCCCCCCCCCCACACCCCCCCCCACCCACCCCCCCCCCCCCCCCCACCCCCCCCCCCCCCCACCCCCCCCCCCCCCCACCCCCCACCCCCCCCACCCCCCCCCCCCCCCACCCCCCCCCCCCCCCACCCCCCCCCCCCCCCACCCCCCCCCCCCCCCACCCCCCCCCCCCCCCACCCCCCCCCCCCCCCACCCCCCCCCCCCCCCACCCCCCCCCCCCCCCACCCCCCCCCCCCCCCACCCCCCCCCCCCCCCACCCCCCCCCCCCCCCACCCCCCCCCCCCCCCACCCCCCCCAAAACCACTCCATGCCACCTTTTCCACTCAGTGAACTGAAAAATGGGACAAAACCTAATGCTTTTGGATGATTTCATCCTGCCATTAAAAAACATCAAGGCAATTTTTACATTCCAGTATCGCTACCTGGACTATTCCATCGTAAAACAGGATCGATTCAACGAGCAGGGTTGTAAAACCTTCAAGGTTCCTTTGTGTTATGGAAGATACAATCAGGTTGTCCTTCAGCCGTAGGGGGCAATAATTGAGGAAGAAATCCCCATTATAAAGTGGGACAGTTGGCCAATAAGGCAATAAAACATTCCTTTTTTCGTAAGGGAACGCGTTCCCAGCATAGGCCAAACTTTACAGTCTGGCTCAGAATTAGGCCAAACATAGGCTTCAGTAGGCTATCGTTTGGCCTTTATACTGTAATTTGTCATTTTGTTAGGCATGGGGTGTAGGCTAGTGCTATTGTTACACCAGAATGAGATTGTGCTCCGCATGGATGCCAATAATATGGTGAAATTCATTGAATTTGATTCCACCATAAGCCTACGCCAAAAAGTTCCATATGCCACTGATGTGTATGAATACATGAACTTTCCAGTAGGGTTCTAGAAGGTTACTGTTTGTGTTCTGAAATAACAGTACAACTAAATAGTCCTTGAACAGGAGTCTCTTTGCTGCATGCACACTTTGTTTTATGCAGTACGGAGTAGCGATTACTCTTAATGTACTGTAGTACTCTAGATGGTCCTGTTCAGGGACTAAGTACAACTGTACAATAGAATATAGGCATAAGGCCACTCTTTTAGCATAAGATGCATGGATACCAGACTGGAAAGTTTGCCAAGTGTGTGCACAAGATATGGCGTGCACAAATAACTTGCACGGTTTAGTGCCTGGCCTCCAAAAAACATTGCTAGAAATCATGTCTGTCCATGCATGCATGTCGAATATTAGTAGCGAATGCATGCATGTGAAGAAGTAGCCACAGCCATGCAGGAAACTCAAAATTTATCCAAGCCTAACCATACATGTATGTAAAAACTTAACAACCAACACTGTACCCATTCGTGAGTACATTAAAAATATTGAACCACTGATATTGTGCAGATTTTGTCAAATTGTGTCATTACTGAACAAAAGTTAAAATCACAAGACACTTGCCTGTGCAAAGTGCAAAGTTTCCAGTCAGGTGAGGATGTGATGTGTCACTGTTTACACTACAAAATTTGACTCCACATTCTAGCATCTGCTCATCCACTCATTTTTGAATTATTCACAGCATCCAAGCATCCATATTAAACTAAGATCCATCTGTAATTGTCTGGCTTTTATAAATATGGGGAATGCTGTAGAAATTTTGGTACTTTTGAGAGACTTTTGTCTCCCATTCAGAGTTCTTGAAGGTATTCAATTGTTTCACCTCATTTAATTGAGTAATTTTTCTTTTAATTGATAATGCTGTTTTTTACATCCTTTTTTGTAAAGACCTTGTACAGTAAATGAAGCAAATTTATGCCGGTAGTCACCTTGTTTGATGCGGGGCGGTGAGGGTGTCCCACTTACGTCAGTGCAATCTGTTGTTATTGTGATCATTATATGTACTTGTCTTGTGCAATGAAAGAAGGACTCTTCAGTTCTTTCCAATGATATAAGATAAGTTTTCATTGGCAGAAGGAAACATCTTGTAAAGTGTCCTCCAATTACTGTAGCTACCTTTTTCTGAAAGAATTTGCTCTCTTGAGTATTGATCTCAATGACGTAGCACCTTTTACATAATAGGAAATTAGCTGTATTCATGCACATGTATGCTGATGTGTTCTGTAGTGGAGAGGCCTTTTTGTGCAAATTAGGGCAAAGGTTTCACTTTGTGGCATCAACTTCAAAGTAATGGTTGTGGACTTAAAATGGAAAACAATCATGATGATAAGCTGTTCTCAAATTAAAATTAAGCTCTACCAATTTTATTACTGTAGCTTCTGCTACTCATTGGTGCATACACTCAGAAATGTTGAGAACTCAGGTTTTTCTATTTACAATATCAGTCACTCTGCATGGTTCGTGAGTTGCCCTTAATTTTACTGGCCCAAAATTTGGCTAGTCAAAGCAGTAGCTTCAGTTATTGTAGAACATGGTCCTTTTCAAGGACTTCATCTGAGCATGCAAATCCTCTGTAGAGTAGGGCCTATTCATTGTGGACCCAGTAGAAGATGGACAATACAGCCGATCTGCAATGAGCAAGTTAATGAGACCCAAGACCTGGTTTTCCAAGGCACGCCCCAAAATTCAAGATGAAATTTCGTGGAACCAATGACGAATGTGCCTTAAGTTTCAAATTGTTAAGTAATGCAATGGAAGGTGTGACTTGTCTCATATCAGGAAAATTTTGATTTTAGGGACTATTATTTTTACGAACAAGTTATTAAAATTATACCTCCCTTTCTAGTAGGGTTGTTGCGATATGAAATTTTCGATATCGATATCGCAAAAACTTTTCCTTCAATTCCCAAACGATATCGCGATATCGTGTAATCAAGCCACCATGTCAAATTTTTTTCGTTCCGGCCACTGCATAGTGGCCGCGATAGTGCTACGAACCTCAGCATGGCCGCCTCAAAGCCGAAAAATTTGTGACCAAATAAATGACTGCCCTACGTAGCAGCGGGGGTACGGTACCGTAAAAATTTTCCCGAACACTGTGTACCGTTATTTTCTGCTACGACTTGCAGACGAAGCCAAAAATACCGAATACGAAAAAAGATGAGAGCCTAGTATGCATTAGTGGTGAACAGATCACCGGTTTGGGCCTGTGATCTGCCGTTCGGCGTCAGAAATAAGCGCCAAGTCTAACTGGTAATTTGAACCCAAAAACCCTCAAATTAGATCGTATTTAGAGAGGCTTGGCATTCGGAATATGTCCAGAAAAAATCGTTTTGTTTCATTTCTGAACAAAAATTACTGATAAACGAAACAAATATTACTAAAAAATACCAATCAAAGAAATTTAATACTTCACAGGGTCCCGGCTATAACTTTCCCAGATTGTTTTAGGGACATCTTCTAGCACGTTAATTTCGACCAATCGCAAGCCAAAACAGTTCGAGGTCCTTTTGCATCTATTCTAAGAGTTTGGAAGCTTCCCTTATCGTGCACGTGTTACAGTAAATGTTGCGGAACTTCCCTTGAAATGCCACGTGTATTGTGTACCGTACATGCATGTTTTTACAGCAAGCATGTCACTAGAACTAAAGCAGCATCTCCCTGCACACAGAGCGAGGAATATACGGCTCGGTCTGATCTTAGTACACTCAAGAATGACGTACGTAAACCCTTCACCCATCCAATCTGGCGATGTGTAGTATTGCCTTTGAGAAAGTCTCTATTATGCTATTCGGTAGGCTGCTGTTCTCCGTACGTAGCCCTGCGGTTTAAATTTGGCCACCTTTCAATCTATCGTAACTTCGCACGAGCGCCATTTTGGTGCTTACTAGTTTTAATATAATGGCTCGGGCCGTAACTTTTCCTGAACATTTATAGTATTAATAGCCCTATCTTAGAACTTAACACATGGCACTCGGTCGATTTACATTATAGTGACAAATTTAAACCATTAATCGAGGTGTCTGCAATTCAGGTACACTCGAGATGTTTAGTACAGTATAGGCTAGGCCTACTACTTTGACTATCGGCCCTCTTGCGCTCATGCCAGCCTACTGAATGTGACAACTGTTTTTGTACAACATCGTAGGTCTATATCCAGAAGCAATTGTTATTTATCTCATACTCATGGCCGTACGGGCCGGGGCTGTGGGACGGCTGCCCCCCCCCCCAAATGCCAGAAGTGACAAAATCGGGCAGATATTTTGACTCAGTCGGCGGGCGGAAAATTGGACAGTTGCATTAGGTGATTTAGGTCTGAGTCGTGCAAAAATCACCGCCCTCCCTTAGAAAAACAGTCCCGTACGGCCATGCTAATACTGACAAGCATGGGGAGTGGATTGACTGCAAACGTAATTTCATGAATACTGTAAACTGTTGGTGTTTTTATTCTTCTCTCTGAAGGGGCGGGGGAATAAGATACGGAAAAATTTCATGTTTTATGAAACATTTGAACAATTTAACTGGTTGACATTTTGGTTAACAGAAACTTGGATGTAGTCCCTGGCGGCTGCTTTTCGGCAGTTTACTCGAACCAATTAGGCTATTGAACAGCCAATAGGTGACACCAGAATCTTGTCATCAAGCTTCTACGTAACGATGACCTTGTGATGTTTTTCATGGACAGTGAGCCCAAATGATTCGCTTTGGAAGTGGATTCTAAGCTCAGTTTATATAGCCTATTGAACATTGAGTGTGGTAACATGACCGGATTATTTATTTTATTCACTTTTTTAAGTTGGGATTTAATAAAAAAGAAAAATGAAGAAGTCATTAACTGGGAATGATTTTTTTCTTGAGCAACGGTTTTTAAGTAGCTGGGATGTAGATTTGGAAATGGGTTATGGAATTCGTCGAGAGCATCGGGTTAGGCGGTTACCCATGCAACACTTCACTCGGTCCCTCCACTCGTAACTCACGATGTACAGTAGGTACATACTGTACAAACATTTTACACTTAAACTATGCAATGCAGCGATCCCGTGTTAGTGTGGGAACACTCGACATGCTTGCTCTTTGGGTCACTTTATCTGGCGTGCGATCTTGCAGGTTTATTAACTGAATCTTCTGCATTAATATCGCTCTTTTTTATGCTCATGTTAAAAAAAGTAAAGCAAAACTTAATTTGACAACCTGTCAAGTTATTCTACACCGCTCTTGAAGTTTATGGGGGTGTTTCATGCATGAATTTTCACGATATCGTTTAGGCGTTGTCATAAACGATATCGAGAGCAAAATCCCATATCGATATTTTTTGCCGATATCGTCATATCGTAACAACCCTACTTTCTAGCCTACTTTGTGAGAAAATTAAGGCCAAAATTGGGTATCATTCCCAAAGGCCCCAAAATGCCACATCTTATGATGGTATAGTTTGCCTCGCAAGATCAAGCTGCTTTTGGATTTCTTTAGTGCATGCTTTTGTATGTATCTATCCGATGTTACCACAGAGATTTTGCAGTGCACATTGTGAGTATAAAGTGGAGTGTGATTTACATAGAAAATTGTAGTCTGAACTTTTCATTTACAATAGGCCTAGGGTCATATTCAGAAAAAAACCAGTGGCATGATCTGAGAGTGTTACTGTTACTTCCACCAACTGCTGCCTGTATAACTCCCTGAATGTCTCAGAAAGGCTTACTGCATGAAAGCCTTGTTTTTCTTTACATCATACAGTAGCTATGTACATGTATGTTGTACACAACAGGCTGTATACTGTGTAGGTATGGTACTTCATACAATAACAGTCACCCTGGCTGAAATGTAGCTTTATGATTTCTCTCTTTTAATAGACTAAAATGACTCAGAACTTAAACAGAATACCCATATGACCAGTAAGAATGTGGTTGGTAATCAGTGTTGATATAGCAAGTGATGAGTGCTCTTATAATTTTAAGACCAGTTTTCTTACTTGAAGAAACAGCATTGTGTAGTACTGGCCCTGGCTGGGAATTATTGAGGCTTATTGGGCTGGTGTAATATTCTAAATCAGTGGTTCCCAACCTTTTCCAGCTAAACGCCCCCTTTCACCAAATGAGAATGGACAAATGCCCCCCCCCCCCCCGTCTATAGCTTACTATTGACTATTGCTATGGATTAAACGACAGTAATAAAACAAAACATGCTGAAATAAAAGGGTAGACCTACTGTACCATGGCATACATCATTTTTACATGTGGGTTTGACCCAGGGTAGCAAAACAGCAATGCTGAACTTAAGAAACTAACACCCTTTTGAGATGGCGACTCTTTAATCCACGTTTTACAAAAGCTGGAATGCTTGATCATGGTCAAGAGAGGAGAATTGTCTTTGGTATTTAACTGACTTTGCCAGGGCCCCATGGAGTTGTGGACTGTTCCCCAAAATGAGGCTAAAGGTCAACATTCCAGTGGGCAACTGGGGGATTCGCCCTGGAAGCTATAAAGCATTTACGATATTGTTGATGCCAGAATGACGTACTGTCATTCAAATTTTGGCTATCTTCTGATTACCTAATAACCTTAAATACAAACTAAAAAGATTGCAAAATTAGCCTTAGCCCAGTTTGTATTTCTATAATAAATAACAGGAGTTCCCTTTGATGCTGAAAGGGGCTTGTCCTGTCACTGGAGGAAGAACGATCGTATAGGTGGCATGGGGAATTGAAATACTTGCGCCAGTCAAGCTGTCCAACATGTAGACATAATGAGAAAGCAAAAATTGGCACACCGAAAACTGCATTTTTGAAAACATTTTAAAGTTTTACTTCATAGTTCTTTGCCAAAGTTACCTATTTTGTTACAGTTACCTACAATTGTCACTTCTGTCAGTATGTCATGTTTATGAACTGCAAGGAAGAAAACTACATTCAAGGTTAAATTTGCAGGACGATTTTTAGCTATGACCCCTTCTAGTCTAGCGGCGAAGTCTGAAAATTTTCGACCCCCCGGTACAACTTTGTAAAAGTTGACACCTACCCTTAAAATGTTCCTTAGGATGTCAGCTTTCATTTTCTGTTGGTTGTCACCTTTTAAATTTACCCGAACATGGTAATTAGGAGGGTCAAAGGTCACGAGTCTATTTTCACCCAAACTTCAACAATCTTGGTACTATACATGTGTACTTCACCTTCAGGGGAGGCTTTACCTTGAGTCTAGTGTGGTAAATATTTTGAATAAATTTACAATAAACATCCCTGAACTCCAAATCAATGAATTAAACCCTTAATTATCAATATTTACTATCTTTTATTGAATATTTTCATTATTTTATTTTTTTTTTTTTTAGTTTTCCCCATTACAAATTTACACGATATGATATTTTAATGCATCTTATGCATGTTTTACCACGTGGAGATAAAGCGTCTCTCAAAATAGCAAGGTAAGATCGTTACATAGGCGTAGGAAGCGGGGGGGACTGGGGGCTCTCAGTCAAAAATATGAGGGACTGAAGTATGCTTCCGCCCCCCCCCCCAAGATCCAAGGGCAAACACCCCTTATTTGTCTCTTCTGTAAGAAATGTCAAAAATTTGCAGTAATTTTCCTTAAAGTTTGTCCAAAATGTTGCACCAAATTGCATCTGAGGTCCCTTAAATACCCAAAAATGTTCCACGGGGGAGGGGGAAACCCCTCCCTATAGACCCCTCTCCCAGGACGGCGATCCGAAACACGGTTCAGCCCCCCCCTCCCCCCCCCCGTCGCGAAAAGCTTCCTAAGCCTATGGATCGTTATAAGTTCTACATTGCAATATAATGCTCTTCTTGGATAAAATTGATCTGTCGAATGTTTGCCTGCATAACGGCTCCCTTTAACTTCGCCACACTGGGTAACCTTAGCGAAAGGCTAAACGAAAAACCCATCAGCTATGTGCAGACTAGTCAAATTTATAAACCATATCTGGAAAGGTTAACGAAAAAATGTGGCAATGGTGTTTCGCTTCAGTGTTTTCAAGTTATCATTTGTGGTAACAAATTAGCATTTTCTCATATAGAGGTTTCTCCACCATACTTTTGTTAAAGCCCTTAGACTATATGGCATTGGAAAATATACATCTGGCAGTGTTATGTTGTGCTTCTGAAGTCTTGTCCTAAATGGGTCAAAGCGGTAAACAATTAACAAATTCTTTGCTTTTCATAAAAAAGAAGCATTTTGAGTATCCTGTCAATTGGAACTGCCTTCATTAATCTGCACGTGAAAAATCAAAACACCAAACCCTCTTACAGCCAGTTTCATCCAGGCCCCTAGCCAGACAACGGCTGAAGAGGGCGAGAAAGTTTCCAGACTGTAAGAGGGAAAATCATTTTCAAGGCACGAAATGTGTTAACATAAAGGCAAAGGTAATTTTTGTTCCTACGTTTTCTCCCAGGCGTTAATGTTTGTGGGTCCGTCCACTGCTCTTAAGTTATGGACCTGTATTTTCGAACAGAGTACCCATTCTCCCGATTTATCAACTGGTCAACACATGGTTGCATTCAGGCTATATCTGAATCTGGCTGACCCGTGATTTAACCAACCAATTTATGTGCTTGTTGCCAGGCTAAAAGAATAATTGGTGGCAAAAACCCTCGAGTTTGCTGAATGCTTCTTACCTCCAATCATTTGTCGACAAAAAACGTATATTGTGCTAGACAAAAAGCATAATATCAGTCCTTAGAAAAGAACCTGTTTTCTAAATATCCGCCTCACGATGCTAGATGTGGCTGGAATTAAACACGTAATCCCTAATTGTGATTACTAAACACTGTCTTTATAACCTTACCAAAATGAAAGCTAGATCATATATGAATTTGTACCGTATTAACAGCCCCTCTTCAAGCTTCATTGAATTCATCTCAACATAATCATTTGTTGAGAACTAGGAATTATTTTATTTAAAGGATTTTCTTATTGCAAGTAAAATCAAGTCTTGTTATGGATATGTGCAATTTCCATGTCCAGACTTGAAAACAACATAGATCGGTGCAAGAATCATTCAATGGCTTTCCAATACAGGGAAACAACTTTTAATTATATTGCTCTGTAACCACAAATTATTAAAGATTTATATACCAGTAAACAAAATGAATTAAATTCATGTAACAATTACGATGGGTGTAAGGGACACTTTCTGGGAGGAGGCTAAGCCGTTTGCCCGACAAACTGTAATAATCCGACTAATGGCCGGATTTTCACAAAATGTGCCAGAGAAATAGGATTTTTTTCCAAACTCCGGCTGACCAAGTTCCATTGCGACTACTTCCAACTCCCTCTTATAAAAAGATAGCAGAACAATGTATGACGAAACAAAGCAAAAGCGTACTTTGTCAGTTTGTAGCGGTAAAATGTATTAGTTGTATGCCATCCCCAGCGAAGACGCGTTCTGCCTTAATAAAATTTACCATCACGTCCGAAAACATTTAAACAAATATCTACTTTTTTGCATGGGATATTGCTACAACATACCCCTTTTTGCTGATCTGGTTCATGTTAGCAAATAGGTATTGCAATGACAGAAACACCGTAATGTATTTAATAAATAATTAAGTCAATTAATTTAGTTAGGCTATGTGATTTCGCACATTTAATCTAATCAATGCAATGGTTCCACACATCCTAACAAGCGAAACAAAAATTCAAATTTCTCTGATACAGCTACGAAAATAGCCTACATTTCATGGTAGACCTATAAATATTTTCATTATATCCCACTTAATTTTAAGGATTGCAAGTTCTCAACATTGGTAAGGGCGGAAGCCATAGTCCAAAACCAAGACAAAAGCGACTGATTACTGCATGGAAGGATGGTGAATAAACATTTCGGTGATATTGGGGCGGGACAAATTTGGGGCTTTTAGTTGACTAAACAAACATTCAAAGGTTGTATTTTAAACATCACTTGCCCACAGTTTTCAGAACGCGTGTGATAGTATCTGGACCAGGGATGGCGCCAGGATTTGCCTGACAGGGGACCAAGCTCCCCGACGAGGGGCCAGCAACCCGAAGCCTCGATGAGGGAGATATACTGCCAAAACGATGTTTGAAGTAAAATTTTGGCGCGCGAAAAGCGCCGAAAATTTCGACCGTTAATGGAAAAAATTAAAAAAGTTGGGCTTTTACCACAGGAAATTTGAAAAAAAATTGGGTTTTTACGAAGAAAATTGGAAAATCTGGGGGTTTTATTGAAGAATTTGCCCAAATTTAGACCAAAATTAAGTAAATCGTTGGGGCGACTGCCCGTTGTCAGGGACTACATATTTTATCGTATACACAGTAGCTCCCCGAAACCGGAAAATTTCCCCGACGGGGGGCAGCCTTCCCCGACGGAGGGCCATGGCCCCCTGCCCCCCACCTGGCACCACCATGCACTGTTCTGGACGTTTTTCTTCTAACTCTTCACCAATGGTCCAGAACTGAAATTGAAAGGTGTTGAAAACAGACTGTTCAAAGTGTCTAAGTCCGTTATTCAAATTTCTTTGTTAAGGCTACGAAAACACCCTATAAACAGTTTATAATTCTTTTATTTTCTTTACTTTTTGAGCACTTTAGGATTGAATAAATTGTTCATTTTGTCTCACAGCATTTTATAAGTCTCGTCATATTAAAGTGTGTCAAAAATACTAACATTTTGAAAAATTGACCTTTTTGACCTTTGACCTTAAAAATTTGCATGTTCGGGAACTTTTAAAAAGTGACAACCAACCTAAAATTTAAAGTTACATTATAAACAATAGTTTTTGCATGGTGGCTATATTTTACAAATCTGTACCGGGTAAGTCAATTTTTAGAGCTCATTTTCAAATTCTCCCCTAGACTATTCGGTCACTGCTTTCACTATCACTGATGGGAATATGAGGGTCCTTACAAGAAAAACTGAAATTAAACAAGGTCGCAGTTAATGCGATCTTGTGGCATCTAGGAAGGGAAGACCTACTCAAGTTGTTGACTCCATTCATCTCCTTTTTGTGTGAACCAATCTGAGAGTTCAGCTAAAGAAAAGCTTTTAGAATCTTGTAAAGCCTTGGTTTAAATTGAGTATCCCATTTTTTCAAAACGTCCCCTGCTGCCCCCTTGGCGCACATCACCGCCCTGATTTGTGCAAATGCCCCCGGGGGGGCTAACGCCCCTGGTTGGGAACCACTATTCTAGATAATTGGCCTACATTACTCATACCGCATACAGTATTCTCTAATAGACGCTCTCTCTAATAAACGCCGAAACAATTATTCAGTGGCCATATGCTGAGGGAGAAGCCGAAGGTGTTGTGGTTTTGTATTAAAAACAAAGGGGCTAGGCCTATAACAACAGTTATAGTGAAACGGCAACCCTGCGAGGAAGCCGGGGGATAGAGCTGCCCTGCAAGTTATCCTTCAACTTTACATCTACAGTAAGAAACACGTAGCTCGTTGGAAGACACTAGTGTAGACTTCAGTAGTTATTTATTATTTTAATTAAAATATACTCTCAAATAAATGCCCCTCTTTTCAAAAATGCAACTGCCCCCAGGACGTTTAGAGAGAATATACGGTATTACTTTCGATGTTAAACAGGGGCCTGAACTTTGATAAAGTTGCCAACTTGACACTCAATTGCAATTAGGTGCTTTTTGCTACATGACAGGTATTTTATTCTCACTGTCAGTGAATTAGCTGGGCCTGAGTGAGGAAAGAGACTATTTTAGTAATTCCTCCAATGAATAAATTTCATCAGTCACAATAAAAATTCAATCATTTCAGTTGTATTTAGACTACTCGGAGCTACAATCTGGCTGAGCTAGTTGAAACACTTTGACACACGATCAAATCTGACTTTCGTCATATCTATTCTGCACAGGCAGAATAAACAGTAGGCCAATAATAATCTGGCTGACATCGTGTGCACTAGTTACTGTAAAGTCAGCTCCATGTTTCCTTTGACTCAGTTCCATGAAAATATAGTCTTGGTAATGTTTGCATATAATCTGTTAAATTGTAACTACATTTCAGCAGGATGACAAATATGTAAAGAGATATTGGTTATGAACTGACAAGCCTGTGATTTATTTCAGCACATCTAGCCTGGCTACACTGTAACCCATAACTACAGTAACATAAAAACTTCAATAATAAAAATTCAAAAAACTCAGAAGGGTAGATTATAAATTGTAGTATCCTTCATTAATTCAGAATCTCTGTGAAGAAAGCTTTGTAGTTTTTATGATGAGACAAATAATATTAAGCCTTGCATGCAGACTGTAGCAAGTGTTTAAGTAGCAAGTCTGCAAGTAGTATACTGTGTTGCAACTGATGTAGCCAGTGAGCCACAACTGGAAAATAGGCCGTGGCCAGCTAGACTTGAACCAATTGGCTGGAAACTGGGCTGTTAAACCTCATCTAACTAACTGCAACTGCAGTAGGCCAGAAGCCCAATAGTATGTTATGCCAGTATGCAACACTAAAAGACTGTGTGTATAGGTTTGTAACACTTCAAGCAATTATTGTCGAGATATTCACCTTTTTCTACCGGACGGTATGTTATGCAGAAACAGTATGTACTTACATGAAACTATTTTGATGGGACTTATTTACTGAACTTGCTTCATGAACTGAAAGGGTATTTTTACCTTGGTACAGTATGTACGGGCACACGTGCAGTGAAATTTTGCGTAATGCCTGCCAGCATTGCAAAGGATAAATGTGCTCTGCTCTAATTCATTACTGGACCTCATGTAAATAGGTCACTATATATTTGCCATAAACTTGACTTTGTTACAGTACAGCATGATTGTGAAGGAAGGTGGTATTAATTTGTGAAAAAGTAATTTTACCAGAGAATATGCCACTTTTCAAATTTGGAAATAATGGGACTTAATTTGAAAAGTTATTATTTCTGGCCAGTTTAAGGTCAGTTACATTTCTGTCCGAAAATATGGCCAAATTGCACATTCTGTACCTGTAATTTTATTTTCAATGACAAAAATCAAATTTAAAAATCCTTCTCTTGAAAATTCAGCAATTATTTTGCATATAACTGTCCAATTGATTAGAAATTGGTCTTTCAAAAGACCAAGTTTGAACTAATTACGTATTAATTAGCTATGACGTCACGAAACGTCATGCATAACATGTACAAGAAAGAAAGCACTTTTCATCTTGCTGTGAATTGGCTGAATAATGATGGGTCATTTCACTCTTCTCTATTTCATTTGTAGATATTATTTCACACATCTCAATTTCATTTGTAAATATTTATCTTCACTAAGTGTCTGAGCCATCTAGGCCTATGCAGTCAAATTAAAAAATATTTGAGGTAAACTTAAGATTTTTTCTTTAATATCGAAATAATTCACTAAGCATCTGAGGCATCCATACATCCACCCAAGCAGATACTTGGAGTGGATGCCCAAAAAGAAAAAAAGAAAAAAAAAAAACTGAAAGGCTTTTTTATGTGGTAGTATAAGTTAACTGAGCATTTTCCACTTCCGCAACCCCAAATTCACCCATGAGTGGCCTTGTATTCCATAGTTACTCTCAAAGAACTGTATGTAATTTTAGGACACCAAACTATGTACATATTGTAGGTATTACAGTAGTACTAACCTAGATTAAATATTTGATTTGTCTTATTGTGCCAGTGACCTAGTTTGAACTTTCATTGTAAGGTATGGTGTTAAAATACATACTGTAGTGTGGTCCAGATTGGAAAGTTTTCCTGTTGTGAGGGTAAGGGTCTTATGATTTATTACTACACATTTTGGATGGCAACGACTGAATTTCTTAGAAATCTGTGCAATTTAGAGTGGTTACCGTACATACGGTACCCTGTACCATACATATGAAGTTGGCAAAATTAAGATACGTGATCAGCACACTAAAATGTACTAGGTATTAATTTGCATGTACTTTCGCTGTTTTATCAGATATACTTTCTAGCAATGTTCTGCATGGCCTAGTACCAAACCATGCAGCTTAGTTGTATGGGACAGACTTGTGTGTTCATGGCAAATTTTTCAGACTGAGGTCTGATTACTTAAGACACAGTCCCAGTTATTCCACCATGGAAGCCATTACAGAAATTGCAACTTTTTCTTTTCCATCAGTTAATTACAATATATTGTTTGATAAACTTTACATTCTGTTCACCCTTCAGGAAAATGTCTAGGGACCTGCTTTTGCTTTTCACCCCCCCCCCCCCCAAAAAAAACCTCCTTTGAAAATGTCAACGTTTGCACACAAAATTAGAAAGTAGCTCATAAGCACATACTTACCAGATAATGTCGAAATGATTATCAGCAGAATGCTCCACATAATCATGTTGTATAGCTCATGAGAAGAATTCAGAAAAGGTCAATGTTTGAACAGATAAATCTTGAGAACAGTGAAAGGTATTGAAGTAATTGCAACAGATTTTTCATCAGGGTATCTTAATCTATCACTTGTGAGTAACTAAACTGTTTTACCTACATGTCCATATACTTTAAACTCTCAAGTAAGTTACTGTATTTTGTTGCCCAGCAGGCCTATCGTTAGTTGCTCTGAGCCTAGTGTAATCACCATCAACAATTCTAATTAACACAAGGCCACAGTAACAAGAAACAAGTACTTAAGTATCTCTTTTCATCTCTTTCCTTCTGAGATGTTTCAGTTAGCATTGCTGTAGAATAACTTGACATTTGTCAAGCTTTCATCAGAAGTGCTCTGATGCTGAGTGACTCAAGAGATTTGAGCCACTTTTAATGACAGCTTGACTAACTTCATCATCTGACAGTATTCTTGTTGAAACATCTTACATTGTAAGAATTGCAGTAGCCATCTTGAAAGCCTTACTGTACTACTTTGCTCATGGGTAATATTACTCTGCTACATGGATAAGGCATTGTGTCTAAATGTCTGGCTACAGCTGTCTCAGCCATGCTGCAGGGCCTGCAGCCATGCTTGCTCTCTTACAACAGGGAGGTTTTAGGAAAGAGAGCCAACATTCTGTGCAGAAACTTTAAAGCCATATTCATTTCCAGTGGTACTCTTGCTTTTCTCCTCAAAGTGTCTGCCACAATACCAGGATCAACTAGGATTAGTTACTTATAGCATTATTAAAATGTCGGTGAATAGAACTACTGTACTCCTTGCATTGAACCAGTTTACTTGTAGTTGCCAGCTGTCTTACAAAAATATGAAATTCTACACTTTTTTTTAATTATTGGTCGCAATTTTTTTCCTTTCTGTTAACTTCATTGAAGACTGTCCACACAGCTTACATTGTGAATTGTTTAATGAGGAAAGATGTCAAAAGTTAGGGGGAATGATTTAGGTTTGAACCATGTTCAAAGCAGAAGATGTATCAGAGTAGTAGGGGATGCAAAGGAAGTGCAGTATTTGAATGTTCATTGACAGTTATTCAACTTAAAACCTTGGTTAAAGCTCATATGAAAAGATGACATAACAAAGGCAGTCGTTTCAGGATTACTGGGGTGTGAAAGGGGCAGAGTCATTAGTAAGTTGGAAGTCAAGGTGCTAAACAGTAGGAAGAAAAAGACTTGTCAGTGAAAGTTTGATACCTGAATGCCAATTCATCTTCAAGTACTTATTGTCTGACAGATTTGGTTGTAGCATCTCCTTCCTAAACCGTGAACATCCTTGCTTACTCATTGTGATAGTATTAGATTTCTTTATTACTGTACATGGAAACAAAGCATGGCTGCAGCATGCAGCTTGGCTGAGGCAGCTTAACTATTTTGACATGGTACCTTACGTTAATGCAGGTACTTGACATTACCTTGCCTCACGTGCACGAATCAAAGTCTCACATTGACATAAGGTCTGTTACATGGAGTAAATATCCACTCAATGACCTTACTAAATAGACTGGTTCATTACAGCTCATTGACTTTACCTTCCTACTGAATTAGTCCAAGGTATCTCAACAACATTGCCCTGCTTGACAGGCAACAACAGTTCATCTTGTAGCTTCACATTACCTTTGCTACAGAAAGTCCATCCTGCCGTGTACCTCCATGATGTAAATCTCTCTTCAACGACCCTACTATAAAATAGACTGGATCATTGCAGCTTGTTGACTTTACCCTACTACATAAAGTAGTTAAATAATGTATTTCTTAAGTAATGCTGGTATATGTTTTTCAGTTCACCTTAGTTTTTCAAATAAATTTGCATCAATAGTTTGCTTCATCTTATGTTTGTACAGTACATTAATAAGTACAGTTTTTACAAAAATGTTAGTATTAGTGCTGCTGAAATCAATACCAATTAGTGCTAAAGACAAAATTTTAAAGCGGTGTAACAGTTTCAGGTACCTTGCCATAGTAATACTGTATATGAAGTTCTGCACCCATGGGCATACAAGCCAGGGTACTGGGGGGAGGGGGGAGCTGCAAACCCATATAGTTGCAGCAAATCTATTCCTTAAGTAACTAACTTCTTAAGTGAAATTTTTTGTAAATGCTGGAATAAGTTTTTCAGTTCACCTAAGATTTTCTGGGGCAAAGTTGGCTCAGCCCCTCTAGAAAGAATATTGTTTACCCTCATACTTGTACCTTTTTTTCTAATTCATTTTTCAAAAGTTTGTTTCCTCAAAGTTGTGAATGGATGAATTTAAAAAGGACCTGACTTGCAAATCTACAGTAAAAACTAGGGGAAAATGGAAAAAATTTGTTTAAATGTTTTGGCAAACTCTCCGACTGCAGAAAGTATTAGTTTGTTTGGAAGTAAATAATTGGGTAATGCGTCAGTAATGATCTCTACTCTGACACTTTCCGGATGTCAATTGTCGTTTGAGAATCCAGCTGTCAGAAGCATAATTCCCTTGCCCTAGGGAGGTGATATCTTATATCAGCTCCCTGTTGCGTAATTGTCGTTCATGAAATAGACCACTTTAATGTGATCACCCACTCAGCCGTTGTCGGGGTGAGTTGGCGGTATTAATGTCAGGTGCCTCGGTGGCTGTCGTATTGTGTTGTTATATACCCGCAGCGCATTGCCAGTGTATATATTCAAAAGTCTAATACTGTTTATCTCACAAGGGCTTAGCTGGTGGGTTGGTGCATTGGGTTCACGTGCACCTCCCCTTTGGGGCCAAGGATTTCACGCTGCTGCTGGGAACAGAAAATGCCTCGATTCTGTTTTTCAACAGCTGTGAAACAAGTACTAACCTGACTTGTGTCCACACACCACCTACGTCGGTAAGTTGTGTTAATTGATTACAGGTGCGCCTTGCTTATATATGATGTCTGAGAAGCCACGTATCTCTATATGTGGCTGGAACCACAGACAGTCTCTCATTATCCAATTGCCTTAGTGTGCGTGGGAATGCTCGGTTTTTACTCAATCCCAAACTTATTTTTAGTCCAATGATTCCTCTCAGACTGAGATTAAGATATTTAAGTATTTTGTAAATATAAATTGACGGAATCATGTGGTTTGTCCATGTAACTTGAAAAAAAAAAACCCTATTGTTTTCTGTTTAAGCTCAATGTTATTTAGGTGACCATCAGAGTCAAAGTCTGAAAAACCTTGTAGAAGGAATATCTTAGGACAAAAAGTCTCTGAAACGGTCGTAGGAGTCCGTGGCGTCGTGCCATTGGGCCCAAATTTTTTTTGTCAAGGTGTCCTAAATTTTGTGTAAAAATGCATTTAAAACCTTCACATTCCAGTTAATCAGAATAGCTGTTTTCGAAAATATAACTCAATGGAGTTATGTTACCACCGTTTGCATGGTTAGTCAGTTTGCTGGGGAAGGCTGTTCTTGTCATTCTTGCAATTATCTTTGGATGAAGGGGGAGGTCGTACGTTGACAAAAAGGTGAGATAGTTGGTGTAATTGCCTTTTTCCGACCAAAAAAGCAGAATCTTTCCAATTTAATATGTGAATAGCTACTTCTATGTTATGGAGCGTTAATACAGAACTGTGTAAGTAGTCGGTGCAATCAGCTAGTAGGGGAAAGGTCGGAAGCCAGTCTGACCGAGTTCTGGCCGAGCAGAAGGCGCACCGTTTCCTCCTCCCGATTGGCCGTGCCGGCTGCGGTGTTTATTTTTAAATATGCTTCAAGATGGTTTAAAATAGTGGCACCATTTTGCATGCTCAGCTGCTTTTCCAAAAGCAGAATCTTTCCAAAGGGATTGGGACACTCCTTCCCCTTAGCCCCCCCCCCCCAAGGACAGACAGCGAAAAAATCAAGCCCTTGCGGCCCTCCATTAAAAATTGTTTTTCTTGAAAGGTTTAACACTAAACAATAACGAGTCGGTAGTTTTCTGAGAAAAACGGTAAATCTATATTTAGAAAGGTATTTACCTTCATATTGTCCATTGTCCAATTGCGAGCCAATGAGAGGAAGAGGGGCACGTCACCCACTTTCCCCCGCCCCCGACCCCCCCCCCCCCCCGGCATATTTTGGTATTTTATGAATGTTTAATTCTTACAATAATGCTGGTATTTCCCCATTTATGATCTGGTTATTGGGCCTGGAAGTGTCATTCTATGATCTGGGGGCATTTTGCCAAATTTTCGTGCTCACGCGCCAACCCATGGTGGCGCGGAGCACTGACAGTCTGTTCTATGGACTTGGTCCTCCTTTTAACAATACCTGGCTACGCCTTGTTCCCGAAGGAGGCATCATTTTGGTTTCTAACAACGCATTGACTTTTCTCAATGTCAGTCCAGGGTGATTCACAGTCTGTGTGGCCTCCACCTTACACTGCGCACGCCACCGAGGAACGTGATTAGAAACAATTATGGCAGAGAAACGTAAAATGCAGCTTTACATTTTCGACAGTTTTTTCGGGGAAAAAGGTGAACTACTTCTTAGTGTTGCTTTATGATACTCTCGCATAGACGCTCCTTTCCCAATTATTAGTTTGCATTTCATGCAATGTTAGTTTTACATTTTTATCTAGAATTTTCTGATCGTTTTGCATTTGATAATTTTTTTATTGATCAAGTGAAAATTATTATTGCAAAACGAAATTCAAAATACGGCTGCTTTGGATTTCTACTAACCAAACCTGGAAAATGCCATTTCCGGCTGTCCTGAGGGGTTTGCTATTTTTCAAATTTTCTGTACGCTCCGCGCCACTGATGGGGCGCTCGAGCTCCGCTGTAGATAGTCTTTCGGATAGTCACCGCTCATAGTCCCCGCTCCCCTTAAAAAATTATTTTTGCTCGACGCCCTGGTAGGAATGATATCTGTGAAGAGGAAACTTATCTTGAGTTACTATTGGACAGAAGTAATAACTGAGGCTCTTAAATCTGTGTCAGTGTCCATTTGAGGTCAGGCGTAGGTCAAAGTCTGAATCCTTGGGACTACCTATCAATTTATAAAATACTGACTATGCGCATTTTAATAGAAAAAAAAGTACATGCATTAACATTTTCGTGTCCTATTCAAGTAATTGGAAACGGCAGAAGGGGATCACTTTTTTTAGGCTGGGTACATTGGCTTAAGTCTCCGAATGCTGTTTCCGGCCCATCTAGGGATTTAAAACCGAAAATTTTCCCTTGTATTACCCTCCGCGCCAAGCATGGCTGGCGCTATTCCCGCTTTAGATATTCTTCCTGGTTCCACCTACCTTAAAATGTGCACCTCCCCATGCCAATGCATCTACGCCCTTGAGTCACACATGGGGTCGAGCACATTGAGCGTCTCCTGATTTTGGCAAGGCATCTTTTATTTGCCAATTTATTAATAGAGATTCCCTTTTGAGTCAATGACACTGTACACTGCACTTCCTTTCGAACTGGCGACGAACCTACTCCCGATTTTAACCGACTTTACTTCCGAAAATACAAACATTTTTTGGTATTTCAGTGAGTTCCGAAGAAACTCTCGGATCGCAATTTGGCAACAGTCAGGTCGGAACAACATTTGGCACACACTAACCGCCCCGTCTGCCGAGCTACTGGTTTTTTCCAGGCTCATGAGGTATTGGTCTCCTTAAAACACTTGATAACGCTCTTTCCCTTCTCTATACACCAATTGCCTCAGCTGGCCGTTGCCATTGTCCAATCATGACATGTGTTACAGCTTGTTGGAAGAGATAATTAATTTGGGCTCGGTGATGAGATAGCTCGGGCGTTACAAAGTGCATATAATCCATAAACCCCGCAAAGTCCAATTTTTGGGGGTCGGAATCTACATTTTTAACGGGGTCATACGGAATGCTGGTCGCGTAGCAGTCGGATCGGTGCGTATGCCGCTGTGTATACTTAAAATATAAATGTTCGTGACTTCCCGTTTTGCTGAACTTTTGAAAAATTGTGGTAACATTTTTTATTCGATGATTGACAAAGATGTTTGCTTTCCGACTCCTTTGCTGTATGTGCATGCCTAAAAACATTTACCAATGGTCTTTAAACATTCTATTTCCTTTCTGCGCACTGATTTCGTCGCGCATTCTTCTGTGCACGAGTTTGTCCCCATTATTAATTCAAGACAGGACGGAACTTGCTTGTATTCGGCGATATCCCTTGCCACCGTTGTAATTCAATCCTAGTTCCCAACCCCAAACCTGCTGCTCCATAGAGAAATGGAATGGCCGTTAGTCCAGTTGGAGGTATATTACCTCCCTGGTGAAATCAAGTACAAGTTGAAATTTTGAGGTTCATTTAGGGTGCTTAAGTGTTATTTGTACATGTATAAATTGCTGTGTAAAATGAAGAACCAAACAACCAAATGTCCGTAAATGTAGGACGACTTTCATCTTCTACTCAAATTGCCATCAAACTTCACATCAAACAAAGGTAATTCAATTACCAAACTCCAAAGAAATTCTTCATCCTCCCGCAACAATCAGTCCCGATGTATCTTAAAGAATAATCACCAGCGGTTAGTCCGATTACGCTTTTTTGAAAGATAGAGACAGACCGAGATTTCCTGGTCTGTTTAGTACTTATTTCAATTATTTACAGCCGTTATCTTCTTCTTGGTGCACACAATTGTGTAAATTCCAGAGCTAATAAAAGTAATCATTCAATGTTTTTATAATGACAGATGTTAAATCATGTTCCAGTAGTGTACCAAACCTTCCTCTTGCAGCAAAAATGAACTGGTGCACAATGAATGAATGATTACTTACAAAGGTTTCGCGGAATAGCGATAAATTCAAATAATACCTGTTTTTTTTATTTTTTTGTTTTACAATA
The DNA here is from genome assembly GCA_029531755.1 of Holothuria leucospilota. Classification (NCBI taxonomy): domain Eukaryota; kingdom Metazoa; phylum Echinodermata; class Holothuroidea; order Aspidochirotida; family Holothuriidae; genus Holothuria; species Holothuria leucospilota. The sequence continues at coordinate 20,470,065 of CM055966.1, forward strand.
TATTTGTTCTTTCGGATGAATAAGGTCCGGTACCGGTAATATCAAATGTCCGTACTCTAAATTACCGTAATTCACGGTAATATGACAAATACCGGTATCAGCAGTAATCTGAAATAGCGGGAAACCCGATATATACACATTTGTCGTCTATTTCTGCTATGTACGCAAGCCATTATTGCCATTAAATAAAACTATTAATTGTTATTAACAAATTATTAATTACTAATTAATTTGGACGAACTTGTATGATGCGCCCTGTACGTTCCGATAAATCCTTGACATCGACACATGTCGATTTTAAATTGACATATGTCAGTTTCTCGTGATCTGAATGGATGAAATGTCATATCTGGAGAGAATCGACATATGTTCAATTTGAATCGACATAAAGGCAGTTTCCTCGTCTTCTCGTTTTTTCTACCACCGTCACATGTTGTTCCTAGCCCGATGATTGGAGCAATCGCCATATGTTTCAATTAAATCGACATATGCCAGTTTCTCGGCTTCTCATTCTCATATGGTCTACCACCGTCACATGTTTCCTTCTATCCTTGTGATTGGAGGAAATCGGCATAATGTTCAATTACTTACTAATCTTCTGTGAGTCTTGAAAAATTTACACCAGAAAACAATAGCCTTATTGAAGTGATATATAAAAGTAGTTAAATTTTTCAACTTTCTGTATGGAACGCATCCATGATTTTTCTCAGAAGGATGGGAATGGGGGAAGGGGAAGTGGGGCCCACAACATCAAAATATCGAAACTCATTAAGAGGTTGTATGTATGGTAATAATCTCCAAAATAGGGAGAAAGGCGATCCTGGCAGGGTTTCTGCGCAAGGGGTAAAGGAGGGGATGTCCTTTTTTACAGAACATAGCAAAAAAAAAAGCCCCCGTTTTAACCTTTCAATGTTTTTAAGAGAACTATATTTTTTTAATAATCACATGGCCTCTTACTGGGAACAATTCCTAGTGATTTTGAACCTCTTCAATAAAAACCTTTCGAACCCTCAATTTGCAAACTAACAGGGGCTTTGCAGCAACCCCTTCCCCTTACCGACTTCTGCCCGTTTACAGAATTTTTATCTACTCCTACATACGCAGTCTAACAATGATGTGGCTGATATACTCTAATAGCTAGATTCTCAATCCGTCTCGTATCAGAAATTTAAATAGCTGGGCTTGTATTTCTAGGACTACGGAAGGTGATTGGATCCATCTACAACCTACAACAGGGTCATCTTTCATTCAGTGGTGGTGAGCATTTCCAAACACAGGCTGAAAAAACATCCACACTAAGATGGCATCTCACCCTTGCACCGAGAAATCTGGCATATGTACCTTAATAACCATGGGCGGATACAGGGGGGTGACTAGGGTGGACTAGTCACCCCACCACTGTGACACCCATTATAAAAAAAGACAATATGTAATATAGTGAGGTTAAATTATATGTCAAAAGGGAAGAAAAAAGAAGTTGAGAGCAACATAATGGGTCAGGCTTTACAGACTGTTTTTGAATTCTTCTGGATGTTTTTAGAGCATGCCCGTAGTCAAGGGGGCCAAGTAGGGGGGCGAGCCCCCCTTGGAAAATTTTTCGCCCCCCTAGGAGATCAACAAATTACCATTGCTGCCATGCATTTAAGACTTATGTTTCATTCCCTCTGGAAACTTTTTTGCCCCCCCGCCCCTAGCTTTTTCGCCCCCTTCAACCCTTGTCTGTGCTATCGGCCTGGTTTAGAGCCTATAAATTATAGTTTCAAAGTGTTCCACGACTCGTCGTTATTTGATGACCCTTAATAAGGCTGTATTCAATACTACCAAATCTTCTGGGGATGTCTGATAAGAATAGACAAATGCCCGATGAGATAAAAAATGAAGATTTGTGTCTGATTTCTGGGAGCTAAATCGTACAACTGTCCAATTGTTGTACTATTTTCAGGCGCTGTAAATATGACCAAACATTTGTGTCAAAATAGGCTTAATGCACCATTTTCGCATCTGAGACCCATATTAAACAATGTTTTCCAAATGAGTGCAACACTCCCCAACCCTCCCCTTACTACTCTGGACCTCCCCAGACACAGCTCATCATGGGAGTAGAACGGGGCCTGGGGGATGAATCCCTCAGGCAAACATGTGGTGGGGCGAAGTATGCTTCCGCCTCCTCACTCTAAGGCAAAAATCCATTATTTGTTCTTTTGTAAAAAAAAAAAAAAAAAATTTGTAGTAATTTCCTTAAAATTTGGTTTCATCATGTTTGCACACAAATTGCATCTAAAAACTCTTCAAATGTTTCAAAAATAGATCCCTTCCCCCCCCCCAGGATGTGGTCAGAAACAATGCATCAGGTCCCCCAGTTTCAAACAGCCACAACTTCTTTTGAGCTCGATAGTCACCCCTTTACAAGTTTCTGGATCCTCCCACTGTAAACATATGTCGATTTCCTCCATCATAGGCTGTAACAACATGTACAGTGGTAGACCAATAACGAAGACGAGAAACTGCCTATGTCAGATATCATTGAACATATGTCGTTTTCTCGCAGATCTGACGATTTCAATCCATTTAAGGATCACGAGAAACTGACATATGTCAATTAAATCGACAGGTTCGATATCCAGGACTTATGGCACGTAAAGGCGCCCATTCACGTCCGTCAAAAATTATTTGTAATAACAAATTAATAATTTGTAATAACACATTAAATAATTTTGTAAATAACAAATTAAATAATTTGTAATACAAAAATAATAATTTGGAATACCAAATTACTATTTTTGTTAATAACAAATTCAATAAATTTGTATAACAATTAATTGTCCGTACAGTTGTCCAGTAACAATTGTGGTTTTGCTTATCGCCTATGATCGGTTTAAGTGACAACCCTTTTCGTGCCTCACTTAGGGTACGCTGCATCGTCGTCACTTACATTTGTAGTGAGTCGTCACTAGTTTAGTAGGCACTACAGACAACTCTAGTAATAATCTTTCTTCCCACCTCTGTACTGGCAAATGACAACGTAGTCCATCGTTACTTCCTCAAAAGTACAATGTGGTAACGATTTTCTACACACCTTGCAAAAGTTTTACGATATCGGTGTGATTGTATCATGACTTATGTTTTCTAGTACTGTTATTTTTTTCTAATTCCTATAGGGGTAAATTATCATGTATGCGTTTGTTTATATCAGGTAGACCAAAGAATCCGTCCTCTGTAACATGATTACGCCTTTTTTTCAAACACCTCAAAGGTTATTTAAAAGATTCACTCAAACATACACAACAGATAGCGTAAAATTTGATACAAACACCTAGGCTAAATAGTCACAAATTTCTGAAATGGGAGGGTCTGAATTATTCATCACAAGGCCACCAAAGAGCTCCTTGCGAGTTTTCACTTGTGTAAACAAATGCCCAGAATCTTGTATTATTACAACTGAACCTATGCTTAGGGTAAAACCATATGTCTACTTAATTGACAGTCTACACCCAGGGCACAATGTCTGCTCATCAAAAGTTAATATGTTTGATTGTCATGTAATGTTTTCTTATGACTTTTTTTGTAGACCTTGGCATGATACATTGTCGTCCAAGGCATAATTTTCCAATAACGTTGTCAAGGCGTAGGCTTACCAAGTAGAGCGAGAGCATAAATATGTACTTGAATGAGAACGTTTATCTTTGCCGGTAAGCACGCCAACATTGATGAACTTGAGACATCCCTCCATTGTAGTCCAATATGGAACATGAGTTTAATGTGGTCCACACGGTGTACCCTTCCTGCAGAGTAGGCCCAAGTTACGTGGAAACTCGGTGTATTAGTGTTGTATTTGACTTGAGACCGGTCATCTCAACCGGTGCATGAGTTATTCCTTTCTGTCGTCCATATGGATCAGTGATAAGGTTTGTCCAAGGCGTCCCGTATAAGTCGACTAAAGGAAACAAAATAAGTTAAAACCTATGTGCAATTAGTATTTATTTTGAATAGAGGAACGGTCCCATTTTTAACTGGTCAAATACGCTTTCGGACCCATGCAACGCCCACTTCGTTGACCTTAAGCATTCTTCCTTTCGTCCATATGGGAGCAGTTACAGGTTGGGAGGGTCTAAGGCGTTACTTTATCATGAGGGGCCCACAAAAACCTTAAAACCTATAGCTTGTATGTGTATTAGTGAAGACTTTTGAATAAGGAAACGTTCCATGGTTACCGGTCTGGACCAAGCAACGCCCACTTCGTTGACCTCAAGCATTCTTCCTGTCGTCCATATGGATCAGTTATAAGGTTGTCCAAGGCGTCCCGTTAGTTCTGACCGTACTCGTTAGTGCCTAAAACCGGCTCATCATGAAGCTCGGGACGCTATCTCCACACGGTCTTAACGTTAGGATGGACCTTTTCTAACTATCCCCCCCCCCTTTGAACTCAACTTTTACCAGTTTTACTCAGCCTCCATAACGCAGTTTTTGCACTGTGTTCTTTTTTTACAACCGGGTTGCCGTGGCTTCTTTTAACATGTATTTTCTCTACTTTTGTTCAGTTGCTTTTTGCCATCTGGTGAAGGGTTTATACCCGAAACGTCGTGGAATTTTCCTCAAACTTTTAAGCACTCATTACCACCTTTATCTACCTACACCATTCTATAGTGCTCCTCAACATTTCGACGTTATATATATGAATATAAATATATATATATATAATTATATATATATATATATATATAAGATATATATATATATATTTATTAATTATAAGTATATATATATAGCATGTATATAATTTAGATATATCTATATATATATATCTTATATATTATATATATTTATATATATATATATTACGAATACAGGAAATGTGGAAATTCAAATACAAGCTAGACAAGATGGAGCGAAAAAGCACCGGGCTTGGGACGCTTTTCTGTTTTTAATCAAAAGTTTTTATGTCCTTTGTAAAGGTTGTCTTGGCCCCTTTATTTGCAGCCAGTCGGCTTTTACTGTTTTTCTATTATTTAATGGTTCTAAAAAAAAACTACTGTTTTTTATTTATTTTAAGCTCTTTGGAAGTTGCGCAGCCTTTATTCTGTTTGAGATTCTTCCTTTCATCATTGTAAACGCTCAGGCACTTTGAAGCTTTACTTGCTCAAGTCGGAAGTTTGGCCTCTTTTAAACAGTTATGTAATGATTGCTTTGTATCATGTTTGGTTGAAGAAGTTGATTAAAAAATAAAACGCTTCCAAGCCCTGTGCTTTTTTCGTCCGTCTTTTTAGCTTCTGTTGATTTCAACACCATTTACTTTATTCTTACTATAAATTCATTCTTTGGTGATTCTGTGAATCCTCTTTTGATCCTACTTTGCTAATTTTGAGAAATATTGTTGGTATACAGCTTTTCAAACTCCAATTTATGTATATTATTAATATATATATATATATATATATATATAGTATAATATATATTATAATATATATATATATATATATATATATATATATATATATATATATATATATATATAATATAATATATATGTATATATATAAGCTTTCAAATTGTCACTGAAGAAAGCCCCAGGTAGGGCGGAAATATTTGACGTTACAAAAACAGTACTCTCTTTTGTCCAACTTTTTGTTCATGTCTTCGAATTTTCATCTACTTATACACACACACACACCACACCACACGATATATATTAGATATATATATATATATATATATATTATATATATATCAATATATATATATATATATATATATAGGCCACTATATAGTGCATGTGTATGTTTATAATGATGCTAAGAACGCCAGTGGGCCTAAGGTGGAAGAGCATATCCCCAGATCAGCCGTTTTTTTTTTTTTTTTTTTGAAATAGACTATAACTTGCCTCATGACTCTCTAACATATTTGTCGGATTTATCAAATGTCATTCACCTTTAAAAAGGGTTTAAGCGAAAAGTTAATTTTCATATATGAAAGAGGAACTAAATCTCAGGAATTTGGTAAAACTTTCATTCAATTCGGACATGTAGTTCTCGAGATATCGGCAAATGAAGTTACTACATTTGTGATCCAAGGTGAGCTTGAGGCAATCACTTCCTCACATTGATGAGAATAGTTTGTTTCCTTTTTTTCAGTTTGTTGTGCTGACCATGAAGTTAATTGGGATAGTAACTCTCCATGGGAAATGTGAAGATTGTAAAATTCCCATGCCTCTCATGCAATCACATTCCGATTACATGGGACTGTGGAGGAGAAAATTGATTGTAAATTTAAAGAAAAACACAATGTGACACTGTGATATCATATGTGCTTGCTTCAAGTTCACTTTATGTTGAAAATGTGACAACTTTAACTGCTAATATCTTGAAAACCACACATCAGATTTCAATGCAAATTTCACCAGAATGCTAAGAATAAGTACCCCTCTAACATATCAAAACTTAATCTGAGCTTAGACCTTATTTTAATTTTGTTCAATAAGGCCTGGCATAGTTGATGGTCTCACTTACTTTGGAGCGGTTACTTTCAGGTCTCTCTGTGTCTATATCAGCTCTGCAATGCGTACACTGCGTATGCGTACGTACGGGTACGTATGTACGTTTACTAATGCGTACATATCATGCACCGTAAAATGGGGGAACTTTGGCTTCCTGGGTAACATTGGCAGCTAGTTTAACTTATATTTCAAAGTGACAAATCTGTCATATCGGACACTTTCAAATGTTTTTGGTGTTATTTGTTAGAAATTACCCCAAACCTCACCATCAGAGGGGTTTTGAAATTATTTTCCGATATTTGGGAAATTTTTGAGCAATTTTTTGCTCGATTTTTCTGGGAAATGACGTCATTTTGAGTCAGTGTTTCCAGAAAGCCCTCCTGGACCAACTATACCATATTTTGGCTCTTTGTGCATTCCATACAATTCTACAGACATCAATTGCAACAACCAGCGATATTTAACACAAAGGATTTTTTGGGGGGGGTCGAAAATATCAACCTTTTGAAAATACGGTTTCAGTATTATAACAGGACTTAAGTCTCTTGGTTGCTATGGTAACCATCGCATATTCAATTCCAAGTTTTGTGTTGAAATGTTGTTCAAAATCCGTGATGATTGCTGTCAAAACATTAGGATAAAACAAGATCTCATAGGCTACATCTGTGTGATATTTGAGGCAGGCTAGGTCCATATGAATCATTGGTGAGCCAAGACCTCTATACCAAAGGCATATGTTGAGCCTATGTTGTTTTACCAGTGTCATCACGTGATGTAACCAGTCAAATATATGCATGGGGTCTTTTAAATACAAGCTGACAGGGCGTAATCTGCAGACACCCCACAAATTTTGAGAAGAGGGTTCGAGAAGATTGAGAAATTGGTCAGGGCTCCATGTTGTCAGGTGGGAGGGGAAAGGGCAGGGGCAGGTAAGTTGATATGTTACATGCCTGCCAATGTTACCCCAAACTGCCCCGGGTCATTTAGCAGTTTTTCATAGATTACAACATCCCAGTGGATATAGATATGAAATTGATAGACATACTACAAATTGACTGGACGTTAATGGTTCTTAGCACTAAAGTTTCAGTCATTTTTCCTTTGTTGTGAGAACTTATCACCATAAAACATAAAAAAAACCTGCCAAAGTTGCCTCGTTTTACGGCATTGTATGTCATATAAACAGTGCTTTAGCCAACCCGGGACATCACTCAGAGCCATCACGTTTAAATACTGCAGGCTGAACGAACGAAAAATAATCTTCGGAAAACGAAAAACAATTTTCACAAAACGAAAAACAATCTTCGAAAAAAGAAAACCTGTCTTCCAAAAACGAAATATTATTTTCAGAAAACGAGAAAATATCTTCGGAAAACGAAAAACAATCTTTACTAAACGGAACTTTTTTTTTTTTCAAAAAACACACAAAAACTTCGGAAAACGAAAGATTTTCTGCGAAAAACGAAATATAATCTTCGGAAAATGAAATAAAAACTTTTCTTCTTGGTCCTAATGGGCTTTCGTACATTACAAACGATTATCCTAGTGTGGCATATATCGAATAAGTATCAGATTTTGTCGGAGACAAGTAGGGGAAAGAGGACACTTGCGGGGATGTATTAACAAGTAGCTTCACCACTGATTCTATGTCAAGACAAAAGCAAAGAATAAAGTCAAATTTTGTATACACGTGCCCTTTGTATGAGTCACAAGCAACACATTGGCACAAATAAGCCTCCCGACAAGACAGAAAGAAAGTGTCAGATTACACCGAAAAAATATCATGTTTGATCTTTGAGTATACTTTTGGCCAAAGCAATACGTCCATATAATGACAACGCAAGAACCGCGACAAGCGCGAAAAGCGCAAAAACTTTTAATTATTAGGTACTGTCTTTACTGGAAAAATCCTTATCTTTCAATAAAGCTTAGAATTTTCCTGGATGCAAAGAGACAAGATTTGAAGGAAGTCACAGAACGCAGCCAGGGAGTATATATTGCTTACCATTTCTTATCTTCGGGTCATGGACAGGTGGCATATGGGTAGAACTTTTTCAACGGTAAGCACTTGAGGGGAATGAACGTTTCTTGGTTTTGGTTCACATTTATCGGGTGCAGCCTAATTCATTGCCATGATATCTGCGGCAATTATAAAAATATTCGATGTACCGTGTGTGATCCTGACGGATACTATTAGAAGAGCTAAATAACGGAAAACTAGCAAAAAAGAGAGGGGATTGTAAAGAACGATTTGTAATCACGCAACGGCTTAAAAGGTACAAACTTCACTTCTTTCTGATGATAAAGGCATCCCAATCTTCACGAAAAATTTAATTTTAACCATCACTTAAAATTTCTGAACAGTCCGGCGTTTTCAGGTAATCCCATACGCGATTGAAAGGAAATCTTATTAACCGTCGACTTAAAATCGACCATTTGGGTCAGAAAGTCTAATATTAGTGATCCTTCTACAGATTCTTCAAAACAAGAAGAAACGTTAATTTGGTGTCTCTGTTTCATGACTTCGTAAACAAGGCTGTCGTCGGAGTCAAGACGTTTTACGATTTTTGACGTCACAGTGCCTTCTGTTAAGTTAATAGGATGAGATCCAAAATACTCTGCAAGTTTATCATACAGGGGAATAAATCCAGAATGGTCTGAAAAAGAAAGAAATACATGTTAACAGTTAGATTCTTCGTGAAATTTCCTAACCCTATCATACTAAAGGAATTGAATGCTACGCTTTGTTTCTTCAAGTGTTTTATAAAAGGAACGTCCTTTCAATCATGCTCTCAGGGCTGTCGGACCATGATGCTATTAGAGGGATGAGGTTTCCAGCTCCAATAATTTTCTTCTTTTCTTCCAAAATTTATTTTTTAAAAAAGAATTTCAAAATGTCAAAATCCTGGATATAAAAGGTCTCGGCCTTCAAATTATGTAAATCTCTCGAAAGATCTGGACCTTTACATCGATAGTATGTGTTGCCTTATTGTAAGTCTCAACAGCGTGAGCTGATGGACGAATACCAGACAGAATTACTTCCAAATTGGATTGCGTTCCAAAAAGTATATCCGACTTTAAGTGTACCTGAAGTCTAAAATTACAAGAAAATATAACCCAGGTAAGAGCCTACCAGCCCAAAGACGATCGAAGAGACAAAGACGTAGGAAGGTTTTATGGTTCAACACCCCGTATACCGTATAGCACTGAAAACAGTCAAATCGGATGTTAGTAGAGCCTTTCTGAAGCTTCTAATTACCAAAACACTTCCCACGGGTCACAAGCTGCACGCAATCTCCAACAAAAAAAACCCGTGAAAATCAGCTACAGTGGCATGAAAAACATGAAATACGTCACAGAGGGTCATAACTACAAGCCCCTCTCTAAGAAAGCTCTACCAGCCCCAAATTATGGCTGTAATTGCAGGGACAAAGATTCTTGTCCCCTTGAAGGGAAGTGCCCAACACCATCCACCGTTTACAAGGCCGAAACTACTAGCAATAACGTAACACACATACATAGGCATGTCCGGCGGCCCCTTCAAGGAGTGGTATAACAACCACAACAAATTGTTGTGCACGTCAAGAAAAATAAACAGAGCTCTCCAAACATGTTTGATCTCTCAAGCGGAGAGACGGCGATTTCTCCATGAGTTGGCGCATACTGGCACGTTCAAACAACCAAAAGAACGCTTCTGGCTTTTTCAGCCTATGTCGAGCCGAATAGCTTGCAACAGTCAATCACCGGTCTCCCAACCTCCTGAACAGGAGATCAAAAGTACTCTCACAATGCCGATATCACACCCCGCGCAAGAAAATCACTCAGGCGGACAACGGTTAAAAAAGGACAACAGCGACAAGGTTTGTAAGAACGGAGACAGCGAACACTCGAAATTATTCCATCTGGACCTTCTGATATATATATAATATATAGTGTATATATATATATAATAATGTATATATATAGAGTATATATATAGTATATATATATATTATATAGATATATATATATATTATAGATATAGGTCGATAAAGGTTGCAAAAAGTGCTTAAAGTTTGCGGAAAAATTCCACGACGTTTTCGAGTATAGACTCTTCATCAGGTGGCAAAGAATGCAACTGAATAACAAAGAAGTAGAAATAGAGAAGAAAACACATTGAAGCGAAAGGCACGAACAAACCGGTCGCACAGAACGTAAACACGGTGTAAAAAAGCGAAGAGAAGGCTGAAAAAACTGGTAAAAAGTAATGAAAAGGGGAACAGGTTTAAAAAAGGTCCATTCTAAAATGTTAAGACCGTGTGTGGGGAGAGGGTCCCGAGTTGTCATGATAAGCCGGTTTTTTGTTCGGCGGTCTGACGATCACGGTCAGAAACCTCTGCAACATTAAGGCTGCAGTAACGGCAAGTCTTTCAATTGAGCACGGTGATGGGGGGTTGAAATGAGTGGCGACCGGATAAGCCTTGATGTTTTTGTTTGATGGACCTGAGTGTTCAGTGATTCGGTCAGCCAGGCGGCGTTTTGGTATTTCTCCCACATACAGGCAATTGGCAACGTCCAACAAAACTAACAATGTAAACCAGTTTGTGGAAGTGCAGGTGAGCAGTGTTGGTTCACACTAAATCTGTTGCCGTTAGAACCCAAAATATTGATAGTGGTGTTTTCTTGCCATACCACTCTGGGCATGTGTTGGCACCTTACTACGAACCACAGGGAAATGTACCTGGTGTGTTTTGTCCCAGTTGGTGTTGTGGGTGGGAAGCCCGAACTAAGTGCTTGGAAATGTTCTTTTCAACTCTGAACGGCGTAATGGGGGGTTCATGGAATAAGGTCACGGGTTGAAGGGTCTTTTCGAAGAGTCTCTATATTCCTGTAAATGGCACGAATGATGGGGCGTACCCGATGGGTGGATGGGAAATTACCAAAGGAATTCGTAGATTAGTAGACGTGTTAGACTTCTTACTCACAAAGCCTCCGCTCTGTCGATTCCTTGGATTTCTATGTAGAGCACCGGTAAGGACTTTGTGTTGGATACTGACGCTTCTCAAAGAATGATAGTATACTTTTTGAAGCGGCTGAAAAATCAGAATCTTCTGAGCAAGTCCTTCTGGCCCTTAAAAGTTGTGAGTACGGGATGGATTTGGTACAGGATTTGGGATGGTTGGATGGGTACAAAAGGTAGTTATGGGAATCGGTGGGTTTAAAATGTAGGTTTGACCACTCATTTCAACCCCCCATCACCGTGCTCAATTAAAGACTTGGCCGTTACTGCAGCCTTAATGTGCAGAGGTTCTGACCGTGATCGTCAGACTGGCCGCCGAACCGGGCTTATCATGAAACTCGGAGACCCTCTCTCCCCACACGGTCTTAACATTAGAATGGACCTTTTTAACCTGTTCCCCCTTTTCATTACTTTTACCAGTTTTTTCAGCCTTCTTTTCGCTGTTTTTTTACACCGTGTTCGTTCTCTGTGCGATCGGTTTGTTTCGTGCCTTTCTTCAATGTGTTTTCTTCTCTATTTTCTACTTCTTTGTTATTCAGTTTTGCATTTCTTTGCCACCTGATGAAGAGTCTATACTCGAAACGTCGTGGAATTTGCCGCAAACTTTAAGCACTTTTTACAACCTTTATCGACCTACATACTACTCTATTGCTCCGCAGTATTTCACCCTATATATATATAGATAATAAAGTATAGTATATATATCATATTATATATATATATAATATATATATAATAATCTATATATTTATATATATATATATATATATATATTATATATATATATATATATATATATATATTATTATATATATATATATATATATATATATATATATATATATATATATTATATATATATTATAGGAATAAGGCAAAATTTTTGTGAAAAACTCAACGTTAGGGGGAATGTGCCGTTAGGGAAAAAAGCCTTTCCCCTAACGTTTTCACACAGTTTTATTCTATGGGAATAACGTTAACTATATGGTAAAAGTCCAAAGTAGCGACACGTAATATACTGTACGTCAATTACTTCAATGTTGACCAAATTACGGTCACGTATCGTATCCGTTTAACTACGGGCATTTGAATTTAAGTACATATATATGTCATACTGAAATCCAAATAAATATTGCCTATGTATTTTATTTTTTCGCCTTACCGTTATCGAGATACACAAATTTCCCCCACTGTTTCAAAGCAGTGGTGTGGTAATATATTATATATATATATATATTATATAATATAGTATATATATATAATATATATATATATATATATACTGTGAGAAAAAGCAACACACCAGTAAAAACACAAGAGAACACGAAAAGACTGGTGAAACATTTAACTCTTTAGCTTTCGGGACCTCCGGCCCCTTCTTCAGAAGCACGTTTAAACAACTAAAAAGATAAAAGGATAGAACAGCAAAATTCAGACGGAGAAAAAAGCCAGTACAAAACGATCAAAGGGTCAAAAGGTCAAAAGCAAACTCAAACCTTAAGTGGTAGACAAGACCAATTAAAGGAAGTACGGACAAAACAAAGGACAGACTAAAACCTTTAAAAAAGAGTAAAATGTAGGGGAGGCAACAAAAAAAAAGCAAATAAAAAATCCAAAACAGTGACGAATAAAATGAAAATACTACGTTTTTTGAGAACGGCGTTTACTATTTTGGCAATTAAAGCCATCATTAATTTTTAGACCTTTCGGGTAGACGCAATCTAGCTTCCAAATCCAATCTTTTTCTTTTTTATGCAAAACTGTATCCCGATCTGTAAAACTACTAGAAATAACGTCTAAGATTTGGACATAGAAGGAATCTGAGGAATGATCTCTGAGATGCATGTAAAGCTCGGTACAAAGGTTAAGATTTAACTTGCCATTAACACATTTAGCCAAATCAGACTTATGAGCATTCATACGAAATCTAAAATTGTTAGTCTGCCCAACGTATTGAGCATTACAAACAGGACAAAAAATACAATAAATAACCCACTTAGCATCACACGTCGTACCAAAGTTTCGACATCTGAATTTCCTTCCAGAAATTATACTCGTTACAAATAAGGAACTTACAGAGCTGACACGGCTTTGTTTTGTTCTTTCCGCAGGGGGCACAAGGGATCTCAACACGGGAAGGGGCTTTAAGTTTTGCCCTGACCAACAACTTTTTCAGGTTGGGGGGTTGGCGAAAACTAACAATGGGGGAATGGGGGTGACATCCTTCATTCTAGGGAAACACTGTAGAAGGGAATATTTTTTCGGATAATGCACCCAATGTCAGGCAAGCCAGAATGAAAATCAACAGTAAAATAAACCCTTCTAGGGTAATCATCAGCATAGGCAGGTGGGTCCGTGGGGCTGAAGAAATTAGAACGGGCCCTATTAATCTGTTGCAAGACTTTAGGGCGGTTATAGCCACGCTCAACGAGGTAGTAGGCAAGCTCATCACAACGACGAATTGCTGCCACAGGGTCAGAAAAAAATCTTAAAATGGGAAAGGCTTGACTGTAAGCGATACTTCGTTTGATATGGGCTGGATGGCAACTGATAGACACATGGAACTGATGAGTATCGGTAGGTTTAACATATAAATTGGTACTAATAAGACCATTCGGATCCTTGAAGATAGTTAATTTCAAAAACTGAACAGAGGACTGAGAATAATCAAAGGTGAACTTAATATTATAGTGCTGAGAATTAATTAGTTTCATAACATCAAGGAACTTTTGAGGTCCTGCCGTCCACACTAAAAAATATCATCAATAAAATGAAGCCACACAGCAGGCGCAGTAGAAGATAACGCTTGTAAATGATCCTCAAAGATACTCATAAAAATATTAGCATAAGAAGGGGCCATCTTAGTGCCTATGGCCGTACCAGACGTCTGTAAGAAAAATTCCCCATTAAACTCAAAGACGTTATTATTCAGGACAAAATGGGTCATCTCTCACAACACTTTAAACAACTTCATTTGGAAATTACCTTCGGCCGAGAAAGTTTCGGAAAACCTCAAGGCCATCAGTGTGGGGAATACTGGGGTAAAGGGACACAACATCGATGGTGGCAATATTAGCATCCTTAGGAAGGGGTCCAAGTTTACGTAACTTGTCAAGAAAATCCATAGTGTCACGAACATAGGACTAAATTGAGGGAATCAAGGGTTGAATGAAATGATCAACTAATTGAGAAATCCCTACTGTGGCTGAGCCACAACCCGAAATACCGGGCCTACCAGGGACACCAGTCTTGTGGACCTTAGGTAACAAGTAAAACTTAGCAGCTTTTGTATCATTTGGAATCGCAAAATCTACCATATTTTTTTGATATGACTCCCCGGCAATACAAATTATTGAGCATAACAGATGCTTCCTTTCAATACCAACAATAACATTTTTATCAACCATTTTGTAGACCGACTCATCCCTCAAACGACCGTAAACCTCTTCAACATACCTTTCCTTGTCCATTACCACCACTGCCGAGCCTTTGTCGGCTTCCTTAATAATAATATCGCTATCATTTTGCAGTTCCGTAATTAAAGAACGTTCATCGGAAGAAATATTTCTGTAAAAGTGACCAGTAGGTGCTTCCATTATTTCTTTCTTAACCACATCAATAAAAGCATCAAAGTGTTTGTCCCTGTTTGTCGGGGGAGTCCAAGACGACTTCTTGCGAAATCTAATATCCTTATCCTCAGTGTCAGATGCACTGCCATGGAAAAATTTAGCCAAACGTAACGAGCGAGCGAAACATTCTGAACTTTCTCTAAAGGCTAGACGGTCTACATGTGGTGGCACGGGAGCAAATTTCAACCCTTTAGAGAGCAGTTTAAGGTGAGAAACAGACAACCGTTTGGAAGACAAATTAAATACTGAAGAGTACTCATCCTCTCTCAGAATCACCGGTTCCATAACCTTGCTAAGCAAGCCAGAGTTAACCGAGGAATGAATACTAGTATTATCTGAGGAGGGTGTCGTATGCAAGGCGTCCGTAGCGTGTTCAAGGGAAACACTAGGTCCCGTGTCCAAAGACAATAACGAATTAGCAAAAATAACAG
The DNA here is from genome assembly GCA_029531755.1 of Holothuria leucospilota. Taxonomy (NCBI): domain Eukaryota; kingdom Metazoa; phylum Echinodermata; class Holothuroidea; order Aspidochirotida; family Holothuriidae; genus Holothuria; species Holothuria leucospilota. The sequence continues at coordinate 20,485,614 of CM055966.1, forward strand.
TTGCGGGAGAAATGCTGGAACCAGGTTCCGCCGACATAACTTTGAGACGATTCATTGATCTGGTAGTACGTCTCAGCTGGTCGTCACAGTTATGAGTCCGATCTGTATCAGTTAATGAAAATTGTTCAACGGTTTTACCAACCATAGTCTTCTCAGACACAATGGACCCAGGATCCGACCTACCAACTGGCACACCAGGGTAAGAGTAAACACCATTCCTGGCGGGCTCCACCTCGTGGCACGCATTAGTTCGAGAAGTGTGAGGTATAGAGGAGGAAGAGGAGGTCGAAAAAGTCAATTTCCCACCACTCCTGGATATTATTAAAGTCTCCATGACGGTGCTTGGGTAACAAAGGATTACGTTTGAACTTGAGGAGTTTGGCCCGATGTTTATTGCGTAGGGAGCTCAGAAATCGATAAGTAACCTCGTCTACTCCACGTTTAATTTCCGAAAATACGGAGAGACCTTCTTTACCAATAATTTCGTTAGTTAACAATTCAATAACAGATTCTCACTCACGGAACTGTAACAACCTTTGAGAGATGACCAGGTCCAAAAGTTCAGAAGACCCACCGAAAAGGGCTTCATTCCAAAGATGAAGAAAGTTACAGCCCCTAACTCCGGAGTCATGACAGATTGAAGTACGTACGGGATGAGACCACTGTCTTTACATTGCCTTAGAAACTCTAAATGGCATTTAACACTGACAAATCGTTTCTCCGCTTCAAGAAGTCTAGAAAAATCGTTCACTATTACCAGCTGCCGGTGCACTGTATAGACATTGTAAGAAAAAGCACCACACCAGTAAAAACACAAGAGAACACGAAAAGACTGGTGAAAACTGATTGCTTTAATTGCCAAAATAGTTAACTCCGTTCTCGAAAATCGTAGTCTTTTCATTTTATTCGTCCCTACTTTGGATTTTTTATTTGCCTTTTTTTTTTGGTGCCTCGCCTACATTTTACTCTTTTGTAAAGGTTTTAGTCTTTCCTTTGTTATGTCCGTACTTCCTTTTATTGGTCTTGTTTACCACTTTAGGTTTGAGTTCGCTTTTGACCTTTTGACCCTTTGATCATTTTATACTGGCTTTTTTCTCCGTTCGAATTTTTCTGTTCTATCGTTTTATCTGTTTAGTTGTTTAAACGTGCTTCTCAAGAAAAGCTAAAGAGTTAAATGTTTCACCAGTCTTTTCGTGTTCTCTCTCTTTATATATATATATATATATATATATATATATATATATATATATATATATATATATATATATATATATTATATATATATATATATATTATATATTATATATATATATATGGTTTTCTAATATGGTAGGTCGGCCATGAACAAGTAGGTCGAAAGTTACGGTAAGTAATCAGTTGTGATAATGTGAAATTCAGTATACTAGCGATAGCCTTAATGGACAAGGAAAAGAACCGAGAAATAAGCAGCGAGCAGGATTCCCCCTCTCAGTGAGACAGCCTTAAAGGCGGGTCACACTACAGCGATTTCCCATCCGATATCCGATCCGAATTTTTCTAAATCTGACGAATAGTTTTTTTTTTATTCAGACTTTGTTCTAAGAATGATCACGCTATATTGATAACTGATCCTAGTTTGTCTCACGATAAACTGTTTTGCTACCATTATATAACTAATACCGATCAACAGAGCAGTATTTGTTCAAAATCAGTCCGAATTTTGCAAGCGTTGTCGGATAAACGCTGTCTGCCGATGTGACGTCACGAAATAATTAGTTTACATTTCATTTTCGTAGTCCTCTGATGCAAATCATATATCTACACAGTTTGGCAAATTTTTGACTCTTTCCGATCAGGGATGGAGAATATTTTAACTAATATTCACACAAATCGGACCGTAATCCTAGCCGAAATCGCTCTAGTGTGACCTACGCTTTAAACCCAGCGTTGACTCTGCTTGATTCAAACCATGAAGTAGACCGATTCAAGAAAATTGTACAAGGAACCTATAGAAGTTGTTATGATCATATGAGAAATCAGCAATGCCTACCGAGAAGCTTTACGTTTTACAGTAGAATTTCCCCCAATAGATTCACACTGGAAGCGTATTCAATAAATTTGCTTTGACAAATAGGCCTATGCATCAACTTTCATATGTTATTGCAGTATAGGCTGATGCAATATTATGACATACGGGCAGTTCTGATGACATCTAACCACGCTAAGGAGTGGCAGCTTCCTGATCTAACTTCCCTTCTACTCGATAAATTCCATTCCTTCTCCAAAGCAAGCTTAGCGTACCTAAAGCCTAAAATTTCAAAACTTTGTGGTTCAAAAGTTGAGAAATTAATTCAAATGGTCCAACTCTCATCATCACAGGATATTTCTGAGCTGAGATATAAGATGATGAAGCTTTGCACTCAGTTTAAAATGGTAGATTGCACTATAATATGTGAAGGCATTCTTGTAGTACGGAAATTACCATTTTGATTTTTCTTTTTTTTTTTCGAAAGACACTGCACCTTGTGCCAAATTGTGATCATTGACTTACTGCAATAGGGTGACTTGACTAAACAAACCCTCTCCGTACAACATGCTATACAACAAAACAGGAAGTTTTTCAAGGTCATATAAACTTATCAAAAAATTCAAAAGGGAACAAAAGGAGGTAATATGAGTTGTACAAGAAGGACATTACAAATTATTGCGCAATGGACTATTTTAAATTAAGTGAATAAATTTCAACATGTTATATCTCAGCAACGGAAAAAGCAATGAAACTGGGAGTTGGATACATTAGATTCATTTTCCAACTTCTAAAATATATGGTAGACTTTAGGTACACTTCAAGTCACAGGAAAGAAGATCACATCATTGTATTTTACAAGAAGTGATCACAGATAAGTAAGGGTGGAGGTATGTAGCTTCGTCATTACATGTTCTCATTGCCATTTTTGCTTACCACGACAGCTCATTTACCACCCATGGGGTCATGGGTAGAACATGACTGGTTCTTAGATCAATAAGGGACAAATTGACAAATGGTCAACTGGGCGATTGGTATCTGACCATGTTAATTTGTGTGTCTTATGATTGAAGGTCAGCTTTCAAAAGTTTAATAATTAACTCTTGTTTTGCTACTATCTGATTGTCCTTTTGTATAAAAAAGCGAAGATTTATAAGATTTGTATAATTGCCCAATAGGTGAGGAATGACTAGTAGTGGGGGTCAGAGGTAACCCTTCTTAATGAGTGGGAAAAGTCTCACGATTTATTATCCGTTTAACTGAAAGTATTCGCCACGTTTTCTCTCCCGTGTTGCGACAATACTGCTGGAATGGCAAACGAAATTTGAAGTAAATATAGCACTAACATTGAAAGGAAAAAAATTCTGTTGTTTATCTACTGCGTTTTGTTTGTAGTCCTTGTCGATGGATCGTCTGTAACACTGAACACATTTGTGCAAATCATGAACAGAAATATGGACGCAAATTTGAAAAGAGCACGTCTTATTAATTCTGAGTCAGTCACATTGAATTTGGAAGTATTCTTACTCAGTTGTATGTAAAATGAAAATAATTTCTATAATGTAAAAATTCACCCCGTTCCGTTTTACCACCAGCAATCCACTTCGGAATCAGAATATTAGAGAATTAGCGAAATGCAATATCATGGAAAGTTGTCTTGTGCCGTTAGTATTATGAGGTAGTTGAATATGATTGGCCAAAGGGCTATCCAATCCCCCCCATGTACTTGCTTCCACATGCAGGAGACGATGCGAACTTGTCAGTACTTTAGGGTTTTGGGGTGATTGGAAATACGGAGCGAATCCATACAAAGAAAGTGGTTGTTACCATTTTGAATGATAATGAACAGCACGCCGTCTTTCTCCAATAAATCAATCAAATAATCGATACTTCTTCCGTCGTTGTCTACATAGTAAAGCGAGTGTACAGCACTGATGAAGTGAAATTTGTCTGTTGCGACGTTTCCATCTCTTCGTTTTTGATACTGCTGGAAAGTCTCATTGTACCACGAAGTGTTAACTCGATCAGATAAATCTCCGCAAATGAGAGATTTGTACGCCTCTATTGCTTCCACCGACGGTTCAACGACAGTATTATTAATACGTGAAACATGACCAAGCATTCGACGAATATTGACACAATCCAGTTCTCCTGTGAAACAGAACAGATAAACGAGTCAATCGCAGTATATGCAGTATATGTGATAACAAGTTAGGTGATAAAACTAGTGTCATTGTTATCCCTGACTTGCGGTGTACTTTTTACTACAAAATACCTTTGCACTCCGACTCATGAAATATATTACCTCTTAATAAAGTAATTTAACTAAACTATGGCTGCCCTAAGCATTGATATCTCTTTCTTTGGAAAGTAATAGTGAAAACTCTCCTTTTCGTAGCACATGTGACCATGAGGATTGTCTTCAGTGGAAAGCAAGAGGGACGGTAGCATCTTAATAACTTTTTCACTTTTGCATTTATAAGGAGCAGAATTATTTTGAAACGCACTTCTCCTTGCTCCAATTAGGTCATCACAACTCTCTTACGTTAGTGAATGTTTTACAGGCTGATTTTGGTCAGGAAACCACTGCAAGGCACACAGACCTTAATATTGAAGACGCTTACCGAAGACGATGTTTGCAATATATTGCAATTACGAGGAATAGGATTTCCGGAAATTGTCATCTCTTAGATGTAAATCCCAGTTCAAAACATATACACTTGGGATGAAGAGGGGATTGTCCCAGACCAGACTGCTTTTAAAGCCATGCATTTGTATAGATCCATGCATCCTGACATTGTTTACGAAACAAACCAAGAAATAGTCCCTGCAACCTATATTTTACTCTTTCTTATCGAAGTCTGTGTCCGTTAATTCAAATGCGACAAAGTAAAAACTAAATTTTCATTTAATAGGAAAAAATCACCATGTGGCCTACGGCGATGGGGTCGGCAAAATAATACACCAGCAAAACAATAGGAGAGGTGACGGGTGGAAAGTACCTTTCATAATGTTATCAGAATGAAACAAAAATGTGAACCTAGCCAATATCATCTATTATTGCTTTTCGATTTCTTGCTATGGCAGAGGGAATCTGTGCGATGTTAACAGCGTGTGGGGGCGAGGTTTGCGTCCATGTGTGCATGTGACGCTTTGTTTGTAAACCAATATCTCAAGAAGAGTAATACTTAGGGATCTTATACCTGGCATGTGGATACCCCATATCAAGAAACTGATCCCTATACTTTCCGGTGGATGGCAAAGGTCACTCACGGTCACCAGAAGTCAAATTGTGAAAACCTAAACAACTGCTTGTTTCTCAAGATGGGTAAACCTCAAGGAATCCAAAGGTTACATGTAAATGCCGCTTCATGGGTTTAAAAAAGGGATTCATCTTTATCTTTCTTTATTGTCTTTGGTAGAGATCAAAGGTCATTGTATTTATCTAAGCTCAGTTGAAAAAACTTTGCAAGCACAATTCCTCAAAGCAAAACTTCCGGAATACTTGGTGTGTGGGTACATGATATACTAAGTAAAGCACAAGTTATTGGGCCTGATTAAGGTCAAAGGTCATGTGGGATCACTTGGGGTCAAAAGATGTAAATCTAAAAAGTGCTTGTAAACACGATATGTCTATATGGGTAACCTTGAGGAAATTCATGCTTAGCATGTAGATAGCCTTCTTGAGTGGATGCTTCCTTTTACTATCTTTGAAGATCAAAACTCATCTGTTGTTGCTAGAGGCCAAACCGAATTACCCTCGTAAACAAGATATCTAAAGAAGAAAAACTTTGATGAATTTCATATATGATATGCTAGTGTACGAAACTGAGTAGACGAACCGCATTGACTTTAGAAGAGGTCAAGTGTAATGTCGGGCCACTATGTCAAAAGGTGTTAACCTTGAAACTGCTATTAAACATGACATCCCAAGTCAAATGGGCAACATTTAAAGAATTCTTACATGGCATGAGAATACCCCATATAATGTACACGATCCCTGTCATATTTGGTGGCCGCCAAAGGTCATTTAAAGTCACCCGAAGTGAAACTGCAGATATCTTAAAATATTTCCAAAAAGACTTTATTCTGAATCTTACATATAACATCTAGGTGTCTCTCTTTGAATAGATAATCTCTATGAGTTTTGGTGCAGGTCAGAGGTCATTTGAGGTCACCGAGGGTCAAATTGCACTGTTGATACTGCTGCCTCTTTATCCAAGTTGACTCGCTCGACTTACGCAAGATTAATGAAGATAATAACGTCTTCTAATGCTACAAATAGAAATAATACGTCTCAGAAATGGACTTAACCTACATTTTCAAATAAAAAACGAAAAAATTGCAATATTTTGGTTACCCATATTTCATGCCAGTTCTCATCTTCAAGTCTTAAGTTCTCCTGTGTACTACAAATGCACTTGACTACCCATTCCATGAAGACAGGAACATGTCGTTAGGCACTTAAAGAGATACAGATCTAATTTGTCCGAAAGGACTTAAACCAGCATTTTCAATGAAAAATGAAGAAGTTTCAGGTTTGGGGGCCACAAAAATGAAAGGATGAGATGAAGATAAAAATTTGCAAAGTTTGCGTTCGTGTTAACAATCTACTTTCATTTCAAAACTTTCAAGATTAGTATACATCTAATTGTTAACTTCAAGGAAATAGTGGGTCTAACACATGACCACAGATGCCCAAATTTCTAATTAGGTCTGAATGTTGGATTCCATCTCACCTTCCTCATGTGTGACCAAACTGTCAATAAAAGATTACGTCAAGTGGTCAAACATTTTGAGAGGAATCTTTGCTAAAAATTGGCCTCAAGTCCTAGAATGTCGAACACTTTGTTTTTTTTTTTCTTTGCAGAAGAGGCCACGACAAGTCACGTTAAGAAAGACTACATGTGTATAGTTAAGAATATTGCCAGAAATTAATACTTCTATCACCGTTATCCTAAAGTAAGTTGTACACCTAAAATGTTGAAGCAGAAGACTGTTTCTTGCGCTTCAGCACGGAAAATGATCAAATGGGGACCATTTTGGAATGGCTGGCAACTCTTTGCACATGAAGAAAAATTGTAGTAGGCCTACATACATACAAATTTTTAGTAAATATAGCGAAAATTGCAATTTACCCATTATTCCGAGACCAGTGCTCTACATTGACCAAAAAACTTTCTATTCGATAAGTCGCATGCTATGGATATGCCACTCATGATCATTCATGTAAACATACGGTTGTATCTTACCTCTGCCACTTCCTATCCCTAGTATTTTTAACAAATCCTTCTTGGGCAGGACGTTTACAACCTTTCTTTGGAAAGCGTCATTTCCAATGTCATACAAAGGGGAGCATTGGTAAAAGTTGTCTTTCAGGACTTTGTACGATTTCCAGTAATGGGCTGGATGGTCTTCAATATGCTGAACGAACATGGCAAACACTACCGTAATGTATGGTTACCTTGAATCCTCGAAGTCTCTGTGTTGGGTATAGATGTAAAGAACAAGGTGAATGTCATCATGCCAGATACACACATCAAGTTTTATATTGCCATATCAAGCCAGATATCAGTTAAGACAAGACCATGCAAGATTTACAAATGAAGTTTTATATGGCCATATAACGCCTGATATAAACTTTGTACGCCCCCTTGACAGATACACATATAAAGTTTTATACGTCCATATCAAGCCAGAAAAAGATCTAAACAGATAAACAAAACAAATTTTACATGACCATATCAAGCCTGATACAAACTTAAAGAAAATCCATATAAAGTATGATAAAGTACCATGCCAGATAGGCATAAAAACCTTTACATGGGTGTATCAAGCCAGATATATCTTGATATAACTTTATACAAAACAATGCCAAATATACAAATCAAGATTTATCAGGCCATTTCAACATTTCTGAAGGTCGAGCGGTTGGCCATGTTAAGTATTGTGTCCCTCCGGGGTACGTGAACTCCTTTAGGATGCAGAACTCTTTCCGGAGAAACATTCGGTTTCGCTCTTCTGCGCCGAGTCCCCAGAAAGCCGAGGGGACTTTGGAGAGAGTATTTGCCGGCTTTGCAAAGCTCCTGATGCTTAGTGCATAGTGTGGACTGTATATTAATCTGCACCTCGGCAGTGGTGCAAATATGGACCAGATATACAACATACCTCTGATCCATATAACATTGTGACAAGACCAGATGAGATCCATACCTGGTACAGATAATCTTTTATATGGCACATATATATGGACTCTCTCACTTATATCAAGTTATATCTACCCAATTCTCTCATCATGACCTTTACGTTTATGAAATACATACCTAGATAGCACAAAAAACGTTGGGCCAATGTTGGAAGATGGTTACAGAATTTCTTGGAATCACACTGGGAAAATGTAGTTTGAAGGTTTGCTGCTCATTGTGAAAGTATTGGCTCAACAGGTTGGCTTATTTATGCCACTGCTCACCCAACATGTAGCAACATCAATGGTTTAACGTTGCGTCAATGTTTATCCTGCAAGTTGCTATGATACAGGGCCAATGTTACAACATTTATCCGACATGTTGTTGTTACAAGGCGCAACATTATACCAACGTTTGCACTGCAAATTTTTGTAACAAAGGGCTAGCGTTGTAGCAACCTTCCCCTGCATGCTGTCATAACCAAGGGCCAGCATCATATCAACATTTACCCAGCATGATGTCACAACTAAGGGAAAAACATTGGCAAATAAGTTGCACCAACTGTGAGTTCCAATGTTTTGTCAGCGTTGGTTAATAGGTGGTGTTGACTCTAAATTCCGACATTTGGCCAACATTCTAACTGGCAACTATGAGTGCTAATTTTCCAACAATGGTCCAACGTTTCTGTCTTGCATTAAATGGTAGTACTGAGAATGGTCGGCAAAATGTTGCACCAACGAAACTTTGCCTCGCTTTCCAAAATTTCTCAGAACTGACTGCTCATTTAGAGGATCCATAACGATGTAACTCAGAGAGGTTTAACTTCTGCTAACTTGAAAAGTTACCAGCAATGCACACAAAGTACAAAACAAAAACCGGGACCAGACATGAACACAAAGGCAAACCTATTTACATTGACCTACCAAAGAGAAGAGTGTTTCATGTAGTAACTATGCACAATACTTACAAGTTGACCCCTTCCAAACCACCACAAACCAGAACTATTTACCTTTAATGTGTAAAAGAAATGGAGGTCTAACATATACAAATTGGCATGTTGATACTGTTATCATGTACCGTGTGAGACTAATTCGTAATTGTTAACAATTAGTAATACAATTTTCTTCATGAGATTTCAATTTTTTCTTTTTTATGTTGTTTGTACGACTGAGAAACAAGATTCCCTGCAAGAAATGTCAATTGCTTGCCACAATTTATTTCAATTAGACCTGCATTGAGTGAAAAACACAATTCTCATTCCAAAAGTACATAATGTTCTATTCAAGTTCAGATGAAATGTATATAACCTGGTATTTCAATAGAATTCACAGTATTTTAAACTATTTGTAATTTTTTTAACAAACTTCCACAGTGTAAGTAGAGAGTTTGCAAAACATGCGCAATTATGAGGTTGGCACGATATCAAACTGACCAGGTTTGTATTTTTGTGGTGGTCCTTTGTTGGGCCAATGCTGGACCGCTTAACATTAGCCACCTGCGACCAATGTCATCGTTCGGCAAACTTACAGCTGCATTTCAATGTAAGGCCAACCAGATTCACTGGCAGCGCAAGATTTGAGAGATAACTATTAAACAATTTTCAATATACACTGTGAGTTGCTGTTTTGAATTTAACATGATAATATCAAAGATAATTTAGTTCCATGAATTTTGAACCTCAATTTTCTGTTTTGACACGTCTACATAAAGTCTGTTATAGTGGTTTATTCATGGTATAACTGTTTATTATACCGCTTAAAGAATTTTAGTTCAGGGGTCTTTCAAATGTTGGTTCAATATATGATGACCAACAGTTGGTCACCTAAATCTGCCTCAACGTTGGTTTATTACATAATGCCCAACAGTTGGCTAAACATAGTTGGCTCAATGTTGGTTGAACACAAAATGACCAACCCCTAGTTTCACGAAATTGTTTGATGTAGGTTAATTGAAAAGCATCCAACAGTTGACTACATGAAGTTGGTTTAATATTGGGCAAATGCGTACATGCCCTACAATTGGCCTACAAACGTTGGTCAAATGTTGGCAGTACATGAAATTTACAATTGTTGGTTGTAAACGGATGGTGTAATGTGGACCCTGTCTTTAGTTGCCTATACAACATAATACCAAGTGTTGCCAACGGTTGCCAACATTGGCCCAACACATAAGGCCAACGCTGTTTGTTGTCTGGGAGGGAAAAACGGCTTCCATAGTCTCGCTTCCCAGAAACAACGTTCAGAAACGTTCCGAAACTTAGTTGAAGAAGGCCCAACTGCTGGGGTGTTAACGCTGGCTCAGCAATGGTTAAGTAAATTGGAACCAACTGGTATTGATCAATATTGCATCACAATGTTCATTAAAGGAATACGGACAAACTGTTGGGCTGTTAGTGTTAATTCAACAGTGATTAAATGATTTGCACCCAACAATTGGCTGACTAACGTTGGCCCATTGTTATAGGAATAAGAACCAACTGTTGGGCTGCTAATGTTGGCCCAACGTTGGTAAGAAAATAAAGCCCAACAGTTGGCTGATTAACGTTAGCTCAACGTTAGTTAAAAGAATTTGAACAAACTTTTAGACCAACGTTGTTTAAATAAATTGGGCCCGATAGTAAGCTTATTTCCATTAGGCCAACGTTGGTAAAACAGTGTCAGTTTTTAAAGGTGGTGGGTAAATGTCAGTCTTTCGTTGGACCAACATTCTGTAACAAAAACAACATATTGCCAACGCTTGCCAACAATTGCTAACGATCTTCCAACGTTATCTGGGCATCTGACACAGATATGGGACAGATATAAAATTTCATATTTAGGCCAGATATGGATTTTGAGTAAGGGAAGGTCGTCGGTGGGAGGGGGCTATATATTACCTTCAACACACTCATTACCAATAGCCTGAGCAAATTAGGATGAAGGTACAATCTTTGACAAAACTGTTGGAACACCTCCCACCGTTGTACCACACACAATATGATGTCGTGCATGATTTACGAAACCCCTGTCCCCTAGTGCAATGTTGCGTCCAGACGAAAGCGGTGTATCCTAAATTGACATTATTATCTCCAGGGAGCGGGGTGCAGGGTTTTCCAACGAGTTTTGTCCAAGATTGTAGCACCAAGAGTCACAGGTGTAAACTTTTGTCGGGTAAGGGAGAGGGCAAGTTTTTTCATTTATCCTGCGCAAGAACCATATGTTTGCTAACTTACAAACAAAACGTTCTACGTATTTTTTCCTTTAACAAGATGGCAACGTCATAGCCTACCTTACAGATGTATAATGAAGGATGCGTCCACTAAGTTTGAGATTCAGTGAAAATTGGTCTTTGAGGCATTTGTAAGTAAAGACGGTCACAGTCTCAATACTGTAGAATGGCTCAAATGAGATTGATACTGATGAGCTGAACTTAGCCAACAATAACAAAATGACCAAGTTTTGTTTTTAATTTGTTTGTTTTTCTTAACTTTTTATCTCGAATTATTTTGAATTAACTCGGAATATATAATGACTGGTCGATTTCAAAATGTAAACGGAAATCTATCGTGCCGTTTCATGTTTTGTCATTAAACCGTTCTTTATGGAGAGTGCTTCCATGGTTAATATTTTCACTCTTTTTCCTTTTGGCTGATATCTTACTGCACCATTTTTCCACGGTGAAAATTTTGCGAAAGTTTTAAGGCACATGCATGACTTTACGACACCGTACGTTGATACTATAAGTTCCTTTCACTCACTCAATAATGTATGCGTGAACCTTACTTATAGAATCCCAGAAATGGTCATACGTTTGTATGCATGCATTACTATATTCCGAACGCACTTTTGAATGGCTCCTTTAGCCGTAGTTTATTCTCTATTCCATGTCACTTTAAGTCTGTATGGTATAATACTACGTATAATTACGTACAATTGTTTGTTTGTAATTTTTTATTTTTTACTTTTTCTTTTTACGTTGTAAAGCGCTTAGATACTCTCTTCAGTGATTAAGCGCTATATAAATATTCTAGTTATTATTATTTTTCCACACAATACGCTTTTGTCCAGTTGCGTCTCCCAAGTTATCTCAGTTTTCTCTAACCGAATGAGATTTTTTGTAGTTTTGTAGTCTGATTTTATGTCTAGCGGTTTTGCCGTTTTTCGTCAATTGCCCAACTACTAACAACTCAGTCAGGAGTTTACAAACCATATTCCACTTCAATTGTTTGATACTGTTTCAGGAGCTTCGTCAGTGTGGTAACGAGTCACTCGAGTCGAGTCAGTGACTCGAGTCACTGTATTATTTCTATGAGGAAAATTATTATACAATTGCTCGAGTCATTTCCCTTTTGAAAACTGGTGATTCGAGTCATAACTCGTTACAACACTGAGATTCGTTATAGCCGACGGTCATCCAAGCGAAAGTGTGGACTGAGAAAAAAGAACTTTACTCCTACATATTTAGAATATCTCTTTACTCTACACTTTTCAGAATATCTATGCTTGCCAATGGTCTCAACAGTTTTATAGGAGAATCGGTTAATAACGAAAGTCTTGAAAATACCTGTATTTCCAAGCTGGCAACGTTTCAACCGCTTCTTTAATCGTTCCATATGACAATTATGACCTAAATCCTGCTGTAAACTGTTGTGTCTAGTGATATCAATGCAACTCCGCCACATTTTCTTTCAGAGTTACAATCAAGTCGCGACTAGATTCACAAGTTACAAAATTGCCTGACTTGAGAAATTCCAGCGGATTTTCTCCCATTGGAATAACAAAGTAACGCCAGTCAATGACTTGACTCGAGTCGCTAAAATTACTGTAGTTGACTTGCCAAAGATATAGTTACAACTCTGCTTTCTCTCAAAGTACCTGAATTTACCAGCAATTAAATAAAGTAACAATTGCAAGTATTCACCTTTCAAGTAAACCTATAATAAACATAACAAACTACTTCTTCGTACTACTGCTTTCTTTGGTCTATGAAACTCTTTTGATGACAATATGAAAGAAGGTGATATTGAATTCGAAGTCTGAGGATCATACCACTGCACCACGATATCTGCAACGTACATAAGGTGTCTTCCTATACTTTTATTTAGAGTAAAAACGTGAGGATTTTCTGTTGCAGCCCCAGTGGCTATTGAAAAGTGATGTTGTTAGATCATCCCACAAAGCTCTAGTTCGATGGTTAACAAATCACTTGACGAACAGTAGTTATTCTCTTTCTATGGTAAGTAAAATTAATGTTGATTACAATAACCGTCGGTGGAGTTTACTCAACATAAAACCATTGGACTGTTAACGGAATAACAGAACAAAGTCACAAAAAAGGAAATGCGGTCCGCCCAATTTTATTTAGTGTACCCCGTCATCTTAATTCAGGAATGGCTCCTATCAATCATGTGACGACATTTTTGTTCCTTTTTTGTTAAGTTCATGCAGAATGACTCCTTGGGGTACCTTCAATATTTATTTTTTTGTACAGAAACATATTGAAAGATACTTGTGAGCAAAATTAGAGGATATTTGTAAGATTTGGCATATTTTAGAAAATAAACTTGAGGCGACTGCTTTCTCCCTTTAATGAGTCATCACACAAAGGAGCTTCTTTGAATAAAATTTGATTAAACTCCAAACACGTTTTTACAACCCTATAGAAAAATACTGTTTGGGCACTCCCAAAACAACGGAGACGTTTCCTCGAATCAATATTTTTTAGCACTCTTTTAATTGTCACTTTACAAAGTTTCAGGAAATTTGAACCATCAGTATGTCGGAGAGAGTCAACATGTTTACGATTCCTAAAATAAGTTCACCTAGCCCTTACTCTAAATCCATATCTGGCCCAGATGTGGAATTTTATATCTATCCCCAGGGTTGGGAAGTAACGAGTTACAAGTAACGCCGTTACTGTAACGAGTTACATTTTGTGTAACGGAACCCTGTAACGAGTTACATTTGCATTTCAGTAACGAAGCAAGTAACTAGTTACAATTCTGTGTAAAAGTAACTGTAACGGCGTTACATTTGGGTCCCGTTACTTTCCCGTTACAAATAGTCAAAATGACCACAAATTACATTTTACTGGAAGTAGTAACAGAAAATTTTCAAATTGATGACACTTTGGTAGTAACATGTAAAATTATTTTCGATATAGTTATCACTCATCGCTATTATCGACGTCGCCCTCGCCAACAGCAATTTTATTCACGATTAGAATCAGAAGATGATATTAGATGCACATGCTGCAGGCTTACAGGGCCACTTGATTGTCTATTGAACTAAGTTTAAAATTGATTTGTGTGTCAAATTACTTATTAGACAGATCAATGCTTATTATCCATGAGACCGAATCTTTGTGCGATTCGTTGAAAAATACTGAACGGTCCTCTAACTAAGGCCCAGCCGACTTTATATAGTGTATATGCTAAGTAAAGTCAGGTGGGCCTTAGTTTACTCATATTGTCCTTTAGAGGACACAGTGGAGATAGTGCACCGTGAGAAACGGGTTGGCCCATATGCATTCAAATACCAGGCTTACTTTGAAAGTTTAATCATTGCCTCTTGAGACGTTACGGCTGGACCCGCGTTCACTCTATGCTAGTCGGAGCTAACTGCGATTCTAGATTCCCGAATCAAAGTTTTCGAGCATGGTACTACCCCTCAAATTCCTGCCAGTTCTGATTCCAATGGCATCAATTCCGAGACATGTCATTTTGTCAATGTATAGCATATCAAACATACAGATGTTTTAATTCTATCGTACATGTCCACCATTAATAAAGTCATCGTTTGTACTCACTTCCATAGCCTGGCCACCTCAGTAATTTAGTTGATTCATGTGTGTGACAATACTTTACATCTGTACATTGGGCACAAATGGAACTTTAAACACACTTTAATGTAACTTGCATATTTGAGAACTCGGCTGGAATGAACTCCGAGTCCGAGTCCAAGTCCAGTTACATCACATTCCGTTAAAATTTCGATTCCGGAACCTTCTATTCCGGGCAAATTCCTAATCTAGAAAAACGCTCTTGAGACCTGCATTAAAGAGGGATTTGTATCACCCCAAGTATGACTTTTACTTGGTGGTAAGCCCCGCCCATAAATGTCTTTACTGCTTCTCCTTGTGTAGACACAAACATAGTTCACTGCTCAAGGCCACATCCTGGTGAGTATAAAAGACCCCATTTGTAATCAAAACATTCTCTGTGCGTGCTGTGTAATATGAGCTGCTCTGCATCTTTTGAATTTTCTAACTCTGATGTCAATCAAAGAGTAGTCACCAACTAAGACTTTTGCTTACCCCAACTAAAAGTCATACTTGGGGTGATGCAAATCTGTCTTTAAGCTAACCGAATCCGGACTCGTGCGTTGGAGCCCAGTAAATTATACGGTGCCAAGCGTCGGTAAACACCATGCATCCATTTATATATCTAATTTAACATGTATGGTACCCTTATTTGATGAATCAAACGTATGAATTTAGGCTATGTCATATTCTTTTCAATGTCCGTAACTCCTTACACTGGAATAATAATGAGGTTAATATAATAAACAGCAGAATATTGAAATGGTCAATGGCGTTGAAAGTATCCTAACAAAGCTAATTGAAAGAGAAGAGAAGTGTCCGACTTAAAGCTTCACCTATTGTAAAGGGAAAGTGAATTATGGGCACATGGTCTGCATGTATAAACTACATAGTATCACCATTTCTATGCATTGTTTTATATCGACACAATGTGAAACTTAAAATTTATGCGGAAATATCACTTAGCCCAACCTTTGCGGTGAGGTTTTAAAATTCTTCTGTTAACAAATGTATTCATCCTCGTACTATACCATATTTATGCCCTTGAGGGGTGAAGACTTTAATTACTTGTGAAACAACGCTCTCCCATTTTCCGGCATAGCCGCTAACCTCTTTAAATTAGCCGACTGTGTGATTGGAGTACAGTATAAAGATTTCCACCCTTATAGAAGTACTGTCGTAACTGGAAAAGTTTTGGTTATAACCAGATTCCTCTTACAAATAGTTTGCGTAAGCTCCGACACAGTATCATGATTCGCTGCTTCATGATGAGCGTTAGGCGCCTCTGCGAGAATGCCCATCGAAGATCAGCTATCATCATTGACTTTCTTTGGGGAACACCTAAGGATAACCGGCACAAATGAGGTGTCGATCGTCTCATGTGCCCCCTTCTTACTATCTAATTATGTCCCCTCCATTTCAGGAACCGAGGTACCGTATATTCACCTTGAAGTAACTAGTTACTTTTGAAATGTAACTAGTTACTTTTCAGTCAAAAGTAACTGTAACTAGTTACTTTTTCAACATTGTAACTAGTAACTGTAACGAGTTACAATTTTACGGAATTAACTGTAACTATAACGAGTTACTTTCAAAGCGTAACGGGAACAACCCTGTCTATCCCACATCTGTCCCGAACATGAAATTTATCCGGCAATAACAATTGGGCCGATATAAATTCATATAATTGATAGACCATATAAGGGCCATATCAAAAAGTATATCTGCAGGGCCAGATATGGATCTCATCTGGTCCCGTAAAATGTTATTGTGTATGAGAGGTGTGGTGTATATCGGAACCATACCTGCACCAATGCAGAGTTACAGATAAGCATACAGTCCACACTTTACATTAAGCATCAGGAGCCTGATTACTGTTAGATATAAATAATATGAGAGTCAATGAAGGTAATGTGGCCTTCACTATTCAGAGCCATCAAAACAGTCACGTCCAGGATTATCTTTTAGGCGAGAAAATTAATGTGCTCAAAGTGCTTATACTCATTACGAAAACGTGACAAAATCGTTGCAAGGGAATGAAGTGAAACTTTTCATAAGTTATCTCCCTCCTCACAACCAAGTTTCCGAAGATACTCTGTCGAGTTAGATGAAAATTGTTATGTTTGGCTAAGAAATAAATAGATATAAGTTGCTAGAACTAATGCAAGTTGCAGGCTGGCAATCAGAAAAAACCTTTGCACAGTTTTACGATAAGCCAATTGTCAGAATAACATGTACTTTTACAAACAATGTATAAGGCATGTGAAGAATAAGGTTGCTACCATCTGCATGGATTATGAAGGGAAAGACAGAGAGTAATAAAAACAAGAGTGGAAAGAGAATAGCGCATTACGGCCTATCGTCAAGCTGGCGGTCGTAGCAAATTTATAGTTTATATTTAATTATATTGAATCGAATAAGTTATCTGCAAGACTGCAAGACTAAAAATAACATATTTTGCTGATTGAACAGATGGCTCTGATGTTTCTTCTACCTTTGTATGGTAAAGTTTGTTACAGTGATCATGTAAGAGTTCGTGGTACCATGCCCAGCCTGGCAGTCATTGTAGAGAAACAAATATATTTATTTTTGATAAAAGAGAGAGAAGAAACAACGAAACGAAACAAAGAAGTCTAACAAATCAAAACTTTTCCCCTGTATCCATCTTTTCATGGACACTTGCTTTAAAGTCTCATGTAATTCCGAAGTGTAGTGTGATGGGGGAGGTAGAATCTTAAAATTAAACGAGACCTTAGTTGAAGTTTGATTGGATTCTACCTACACATCACACGAACGGAGGAAAATTCCCTCCCACTTCTAACGCTGTTGCGGGTGATTGACCTATCCCATGATTATTATAGTGCCCATTCGAATGATCTTTGAAAACTGAAGCTTGATCAATTATTGTGCAATCTCAAGTAGCCCTCCGAGTGATGTGTCGGTAGAATCCCAGTCAAACTTCAACTAAGGTCTCGTTTAATTTTAGGATAAATACGAAATCTTTTCGCGATGAACGGTGGGTTCTAATGTAAACACTAGAAACTGAATTTGCATGGCAAATCCTACGCAGCCTCACGATGAGTTCGAAATAAAACCTAGTAGCATGTGAAAATCGACTGAGTTCTGGCTATCCGATTGCTATTGGCTAAAATGAAAACTCAGTTAAAAGTGCCTAAACTGACTCTTCAGAACACCTTGCACATGCTACTCAGTAAATCGACCAAAGGTCATGCCAGGTCTGTGTTATGGAGAAACATGCACTGTATACCAGTGACAATTATTTATCAACTAGGACCCTGGATTCTCCCAAATCATCTTTACAGAGACAAATGCAGTCACAGCCGTGACACGTGCCGGCACATGTATTCTACTTTATGTAGGCATAATAGTACCTGCCAGAGCTACTCTCTGGTAACGCACAGGCTGATCAGTTGTGCTTGGTACTCAATAGTGCAACGCACACTCTTCAACGTGTCAACTTACTACAGGTGGTGATCAACTACCTACTGTACAAGCCTATGCTGTAATAGATTCATTAGATTGATGGTCCAGGCTATGAATGAGAAAGCATAGGCCTACAGTTGACCTGATGTGATGAATTTTGGTGAAATATGAAACTTGTGGGTGGCATTCATGTCCTGATTTGTTTTATCAACTATTCCCCTCATCTAGACTATGTTCTGGCACGTACAGTACTCTGAAAGCCACTGTTCAAATTTAGACCCTAAATACTCAAGTATGTGCCGTCTTCCATTGTTGTCACCTCGATCGTAGAGTCTCTCATCTTACAATAAACTAGTTCCGAAGAACTGCAGTCGTGTACGTCCGTTGACTCGTCCAATCAACTTTACATGTCAGTGGTGCACTACACTGTGGTAGACCCATGGAAGCACTGGGTTAACGAGCTGAACACCTAAAGTAGATAAGTGGTACTTCCCGCGCGAGCTGGAGACCGTAACAGAAAATGACAGCCATGTTGCTGAGCTTTAATCGTTTTACTCGGCGTATGTAGTATAGCATCCAAAAGTGATTATTTAATTTAAGCTAGATTGTAAGCGTTAATCGTAATCATCTTCATAAAACGCATAACAAAAATTCATCCTGTCGAAAATGTGGCTAAGTTTCATTGCACAAAGTCACAATTTATGCTTTGATTGCTGACAACACCTTGTCTTGGTCCTTGATGGTTTGAGATCATGAACATTATAGAACGTCTCTGTGATAATTACAAATCACGGGAAAGTAAAATGTCGGAAAACAGTTGCAGTCGTCGTGTATTAATCCGCTTTATGGAAATTGTGTGCTAAGTGGAGTTATTTTTCCCCGGAGTGTATGCATTTGTATCTTCGTGCGTGACAAATCACGGAAAATCTGTAGGACGATTCCAGGGACGTAGCCTGTGAGGCTACGTAATTAATTAAACCTTTCGATGTGTCTCCTTTCGAGCAAAAGTTCCTTGGCAAAACTTAGCTTGTTTGTAGTAGTCTCATATACATGTCAACTGAGCCCATTATAACACTACTAATTCAACTCCCGCTGAAAGAAAACAAAGGTAATTTTAATATCCAAGACCAATTTTCAAACAAAAAGCAGTAGTAGGGACTCACCAATCAAGAGCACCGACCATTCCAGTGACTCGTGTAATAATCTCTGTTGCTATAACGTGTACCAGTATCTCCTATGATGTCCTGTAACCAGCGACACCATTATTAATACTTTTCTGTGAATTGTCCAAGAGGTCACACTGATCAATGAAAGGAAAAGGTCGTCCGATTAAGACAAGGTCGTTAGTAAAGTATTTGTTAAAAGGTGACGTGACGAACGGCTCGTTTGCACAAATATTTGCGAATTTGTCAACTCAATGGTTACAAAGGAATGACTGACCGTAAAATGGAACAATTCTGGGTTAATGTAAAAACAACAGTCAAGCCCGTGGCAAATTCAACCCGCGTCCCAACGAGTTACCCCTAGAACCACTGGCATGGTCAAAATTTCTCATGATAAATAGATGATGGATTGCAGTGGTAGGAATGTAACTATTTATAATGGAAAGAATTACACTATAATACTGTATGCCATATATATTAGGGCTGTGAATCAATTGGGAAGGTAGTATACTACAGAGGTGAGGCGGAAAATATAACTTTTCAAAGGAATGGGTGGTACCTCTGGCTAGAGTCCCTTTATACGAAGAGCTGCGACAACTTGTGATTTGACGCCATTTTGCCTCCAACGGCGGGAACATTGTACGTACATGCGTATAGGTTAGCGAAACGTTGATGCTGATCTACACAGCCAGGTTGAATTTATTTGGTGAAGTAAACCATGCAACGGCGATTTTATTGGTAATCATTTCTTACAAAGGATAAGATATGAATTGCAAAGGGTTGTAGAGGCTGGGGTGGGCAAATCAGAGGACTGGGGCATATGGGGTAGTGATATCAGGGTTCAGATTTAATTGGAATCAATAAATTAAGCGCACTTCTTAATAAGAGTGACTGCACTGGCATTTTTATACTGTGGCGTTGACATATCGCTGGAAGGGCAATCGTGGACTGGGTGGTGTATGGGTGCCAGGGAGTGAGGCGTCAAGGCCTGGAGTTAATAGATCAATAATAGATATTGCAAAAAGAGGGTGCAAGATATGCCGATCAAGTGTTGTCCAGGAGTTTACAATAACCATGTTTCATATCAAACAGGGGTGAAAGGAGTAGAGTAACTACTAGGGGATTGCAAGGGTACATTTCTCCTAATGCTCCCCTCGCAAACTTGAACACTATCTCATGCCCCTCTCAATTTAATCAATCCAGGCCCATAGCCTTGACAAGGTACTAAAAGGGGCGAAATGGTTTCTAGGGTTGATATTTCAGGGATCAAATGAGTTAAAATGTATTAAATGTATTAAGTAGTATGAAACTACTTACGGTGGCCAAAATTTTTCAGGCGGACTTCGCCCATTCCCCCTTGGCTAGGGTCCTGAACTAATATAACCAACACATAATTGCAGCCGCCCCGCATAGTCCTGCCTTGATGTTCTCGTATGGTAATATTCATAGATATGCCGCTGGGGCTGGAGTTTCACACTATTCGGGGTTACAAATGCTCTTTTCAAGCAGGCTGTTTTGTATAGGCCTCAGCTGGCTTGCAAAATACAATTCAACCAGGACGAGGCCATACACTCTATGCATAAAAGAAAGTAGTCCTCGGCCCTGGAAAAGGTGGGATGGACCTTCGGCTACTTTTATTCATGACATGGGAAGGCAATGCTGTATCTAAATGTAGCCATTTTCTGGATTGAAACAAGAATCTTCGTGTAGATGCTATGTAGTTTAAACAATTAAAAGGTGATTGACATGCATGCAGTGACAATGCTTCAATGATATGAGAAGTTGCATTAGTAGGTTTATGTCAGAGTGGAGGCAAGATACAATTGGGAGGAAAGTAATAATGATAGACCAGTGTGGGACAATAATTGAGGGTTGACATGAAGGACAAATTAGGCTAATTGTGACTTGTCCACTGGAAACTGTTTGTACAACGTCAAGAGTCAGTTCAATTTCCTTCCCAAGCCCATGAGCTTTCTAACTGACAATTTTTCAACCAATAGCATCAATGCAAAAGAAAGGAAAACAGAAACTTTAAATAGGTACCTCGACTGTGTGAATAGCCCACTCATTATTTTCAACCAAAACACATCAGTAGACTATCATAGTAACACAGACAGTCTCCTTCCATTAAATTTGTTTTACAAAAAAAAGCTGCAATTTTGTTTCCTCTGCCATATTTTTTCTAATTTCAACAACAAAAAGTGAAGACGTGTTTTTATTCTGAAGCTATAAGCATATGATTCTTAAGTTGAATGAAAACAGATTTGAACAGGACTACTTTGCGGTGTTATTTCATTCAACTGAAGGACTGTGATAACTGGCTGCCCCTCGTTCATTGCTACAAACAACCGTAACGGCAGTATAACAACAGTAATGGCAGTCTAATTCAATGTACACAAAATAAGT
This sequence comes from Holothuria leucospilota, assembly GCA_029531755.1. Lineage (NCBI taxonomy): Eukaryota > Metazoa > Echinodermata > Holothuroidea > Aspidochirotida > Holothuriidae > Holothuria > Holothuria leucospilota. Next base: position 20,507,615 of record CM055966.1, read on the forward strand.
CAGAAGAATAGGGCCTGCCACGTTATCGGTTAACCCGTTTAGTCAATGTTCTCATTGCCATGCCGAGTGAAATCACGTGCTCATCATAGTACATTAGAAGCGATAGCCTAGGCTAGGACTATCGCACGGCACCTTGTACATAGTAATCTGCATAACGCAGTAGCCTAACGTTCATCTCGTAGGATGACAGCGTCGGTGTCCAAGACTTTCGGCTGACTTAAACCTCCCATATTTTACTTCTCGTCTTATTTCTGGGGAATCTGAACAGTTTTGTACCCATTTCCAGGCGATTACTACACCCCCATGTACAGTTTCCTAAAATTTTGTCATTTGTTTGAGTGCCATTTTGGTTCAATATCAGCACAGAATGGTCATCAACATAGTCGCTTGTCATGGCGTTACACCATGTATAATACGCGGGTGTGGGTTACGCGAATGTAATATTAGACTGCTGGAGGCAAAATGGCTCCATGTGTCACGTGACTCGAAATTTTGAGGACACGGCATATCGTAACCCTCTCTTATCTATACAGGAACCCTACCTCTGACGGGTTAAGATTAAATTTTATTGTAGGGCAATTATTCTAAACATTCTGGGGAAAGTTGTATTCAATTTCTGCGTGTGGTTCTCGAGATATTTGCAGCCTACTATACCGCATTTTCGACAAAAGCGATTTTTCAGCAATTGCTTTACATTATTAAACACTGCTTGTCTTTCTGTCAACTTTACAAATAGTTGACTCCTTCAAACTATCATGCTATTGTCAGGTAAATGTATGAGAGTCCCCGGAAGCTCTCTCATCATTCCATATTAAAAGTGCAGAACTTTTATCCTTTCAAATTTAATGAAATTCGATGTTAATGGCTCAGTGGACTACATATTTCTCTAAGGGCACCCGGCATGGTTTACGGTGAATCTGAGGTTATTTCAAAATTTGGACCTTAGGATTAAGCACGATATGTACTTTTAGTTAATTCAGAAATTACTTTTGCCATAATGAGTATTTTACTTTCTTTTTAAGGTTAGTCGGGTATGGGGCTGACATGAACAGCAACAATTGTGCACAAATCACGCCGCTGAAAATTTTGCCTTCTTAAAACATTATTTTTCATGGTAAAATTCACATTCGGGCAGTACTTTGAGACACTTCAACCAAAAATGATTCTTTCAGGAATGTAACTCTGATTTATCAATGCTTTGTAATCAGAGACCACAACTTGGCTTCAAATATCTTTCTCTTTTGAAGGCTAGTGGAAAGGAAAAGAATTTCGCTTCTTAACAAGTTAAAAACTTTGCGGCTCTCTTGCATAACCATACCTACAGGGGCGTCACTACGGGGGTTGGGGGTGTAGGGTGCTACACCCCCAGAAATTTTCAAAGGTGTCTTCCGTCGGGAAACTTTTGCCCGCTGTCGGGAAAAAATTGCCTATTTTTGCAGTTCCCTGACTTTGTTAAAAAAAGGCTTTTATTTGGGGCTACAGAAATGTCGGGAAATTTTATGATCACTATGTTTTACTTAAAGGGAATCAGTGTCTGGTGAAAATATTGCTTTGGGTACATTAACCAGAGACCTCACCCCTCCCAGGTTCAAATGTATTGGCAAACTACTCCGAATGCAGGAAAGTATTACATATTGTTGGGAAACTAATAAAAAAAATTAAGGGCAATGTGTCAGTAAGTGATCTCTACTACTAAACACTATTCCGGGAAGTCATTGTCGTTTGAAGAAATCCAGCTGTCAGGAAAGCAGAAGTATACCCTATTGCCTTAGGGAGGTGATATCTAATATCATCTCCCTGATTGCATAATTGTCGTTCATGCAACCCACTTAGACCGCTTGTCGGGGATGAGTTGACGGTATTAATAGGTGCATCGGGTGGCTGTCGGATTGTAGGTTAACTATACCCGCAGCGCCTTGCCAAACTGGATATATTCAAAAGTCTAAATACTGTTTATCAGTCACACATGGGGGCGAGCACATTGAGCCGTCACCTGATTTTGCAAGGCATCTTTATTGGCCAATTTATTAATAGATGAGTTGCCTTTGAGTCAATGACAGCCGTACACTGCCACGGCCTTTCGTAACTGCGACGACCGTCCCTTTCCCCGACTTCACTCCGAATATCAAAAAGTTTGGTATTTCCAATGAAGTCGAAGAAGACTCTCGGATCGCAATCTGGGCAGACAGACAGGTCGAGAACAAAATTTGGCACACATCTAACCGACCCGTCTGCCGAGCGACTGGTTTTCAGGCTGTCGCGTAGCAGTCGGATCGGTGCAGTATGCGCTGTGTACTAAAATCATAAAGTCGGGAGCTTCCCGTTTGCTGTAAACTTAAAAATGTGTGTACATTTTGTATTCCGATGATTGACAAAGATGTTTGCTTTTCCGACTCTTTCTGTAGGTGCAGTGCCTAAAAACATTACCAATGGTCTTTAAATTCTATTTTTCTGCGCACTTCGCGCGCATGCTTAATGTGCACTAGTTGTCCCATTATTAATTCAAGGACGGAACGTGCTTTGGATTACTGCGAAATCCCGTGCAACCGTTGTAATCCTAGTTCCCAACCCTCAAACCTGCTGCGTCATAGAGAAATGGAATGGCCGTTATGCCAGTGAGGTGATATTACCTCCCTGGTGAAATCAAAGGGCAAGTTGCAATTTTGAGGTTCATTTAGGCAGCATTCAGTGTTATTGTATGTAAAATGAAGGCCAAACAACCGAAATGTCCGTAAAAGTGTTACGAACTCAATCATCTACTCAAATTGTCTATCAAAACTTCACATCGAACAAAGTGTAATTCAGATTACAAAACTCCACAGAAATTCTATCACCCTCCCCAACGTCAGTCTCGATGTATCTTAAAGAAATAAATCACCAGCGGTTAGTCCAGATTACGCTATTTTGAAAAGATAGAGACAGACTGAAATTTCCTGGTCTATTTAGTACTTATTCAATGTTATTTACAGGCAGTTAAATCTTCATTCTGTTGCACACAATTGTGTAAATGTTCCAGAGCTTCTGGGGCTTCGCCCCTTATCCCCCACAGAAGGACACTACTGAAATGGGCCCTAAGGAGGGCAACTGTGTCCCACGTTGAAGAGGATCTTGTACTAATATTATAAAAGAGCTTCCTCGGAGCTAGTACTTCCATGTCGAAGTCGACCCTACTGTTGTAGCAGTTTCGTGATAGGTTTCATTTAATTTGTTTTGTTTTTTTTTTTTTCCTTTTTTTGTTCTCTTGTTCACCCGTTATATTTAAAACTTTCATTGTGTTCTTTTTTTTTTTTGGCAGAGAACACCTTCAACCGGAGGTTATGAGCAGTAGCGCATTGGGGGGTCACTGGGCTATCCCGTCCCTCACTGATGCTGTTTTTTAGTACTTAAATTACGTAAATTTTTGAGCGCAACTTTTACTTCAAAGGTAGCATATGTAGCACCAGATTGCATGTAAGGACACCTAATTTTTAAGGGACACTCCTCCCCTCAGACCCCCAGGCCGGCGATCACAGAATAAAATGCATCCCCTATCCACGGACATGCAGCCTACTAACAACAGGCTAGTCGACTTATGGCGATGCAGAGGAAGCTTGTTGGCGAGCAGGACGGATGATAGCACGACTTGTTGCATGTTAGTTAAAACAAAAGTTCTTTCCAAGCTGTCCTGCAGGAAAGGGTTGCGATACATTTCTCTGAGGTTGCCAGTGTTGGTAAAGCCTGAGGAAAAATTTAGTTATTAAAGCATGCTATACCATTTTACATTACAAAAATTATCTTAGTAAAATTTACTCTTAACTTCTCTCATATAGCTTAATTTCCATTCCTTTACATGTTATTTCTTTTCTATTCCCTCATTTCGGTTCGTGCCCCAAATCCCATTTTGCAGTTTTGTGGTTACGCGACTCACTCTTTTCCAGTCATTGTTTAACTAGACAAATATTTAAAATCCCCAGCCAGGCTATTCTCTTTTTTATTTCATTTTTGTCCATGGTCTGGGATAAGGGTCCCCTCAAGTTTTCCATTACTTGTGAAAAATAAGATAGTTTCGAAAATACAGGTTAAAGCATAAATTTGTAAGGACAATGAAACTTTTGAGGGTGATGGTGTATAATCAGGCGCGGATCCAGACATTTCGAAAAGGGGGGCTGAAAGTCCCCTTGAATATTCTCCTAGATTAACATTATGCTAATTTTCGCGTGTTTTTTATTGTTGATGTAACGAAAAAGGGGAGGCTGAGGCCGGGAACCCCCCCCCCCCCCCTTGGATCCTCGCATGATTATACTTTTCAAAATGAATGAAACGTTATGGGTAATTCTGGCAGAGACACGACCATGGGCTTCCACTGTTGAGATCGATCGATGCGGGACCCGCCGCGTTTCCCGCAAAACGCTTTTCGAAACGCGATTTTGGTGTAAGCGGGTCCATAGAAATACGTATAAAGTGATTTGCTTTGCGGCTTTCGCGACGCAAAACGCAGCAGATTTCGATTTTGGTGTGAACGCACCTTAAAAGGTACCAGAGAAGCAATTTTTATTGACTGATTGAAGCCTGCACCTTCGTACGGTGTGTCCAGCGGAGCGTTCAACTGCGAGTGCCGAAGTCGGGAGGCCGGAGGGTGGGGATCCTCCCGAGATTTCTTTTTAAATTTGATGGCTTTTGGGGCCATTCTGGTCCATTTCCAGAGAAAAACCCGCCTCTCCAGGTATAATCTGAAATGCTAACAGAGTATGGTTTCAAATGTCAGATAGTGATTTTCGGTCAATTCTGTGAGGATGGTAGAAGTTGGTGTGGAAAGTGACCAGCAGGAGGAGTTGTAAGGCTTTTGAAATAGTAATTTACTTAAGCACTGATTCTACAGGAAGTATGAGACAATTCCACCCACAAAGGTTTTATGGACATCAGTATTAACGATATACACCTACTTTTATTGAGCTCACGTGAAGCATACCGAATTTTCTTTGAGAATCACGATTCCCTGTACAGGTGTAGGTTTCTGAATTGTGCATGCAAGAACTATATACATGGTGGGCGGGTGCGCGCGAAGCTCGCCCAGGATAGAAATTCTGGCATTGTTTGATATTTGAAATTAATGTTTTTGCTTCATTTGACATTGCAAAATTGACCATACTGTTAAAAATTCCCTCATAATTACTCTGGTCTCTCTTTCTTCTGTTCATTTTTTTAAATTAATTTTTTATTCATTTTTAAGGTCTAGGAAAAAGTGGGGGTGCAAGTGCCCCGCTTGCCCCCACGTAATCCCGCGTATGATAACACACAACAACATTTTATAAAAGGCAGTGTAAAAATTGATCATTTGTAAATTCCAGTTTCTTAGTGTACACTTTCCAAAGGGGACTCGGACTAGGAGCTTGTGACTCTGGCACGGTCGCGACCGTCTAAGACTCGAATGCCAGTGACTCGGACTCGGAAGGTGGGGACTCGACTACAGCACTGGAAAAGGGTGTTTTATATCCTTTCTGATGTCGATCAAATACTAGGCCAGATTTCTTCATCGATGGTGCATGAAGCATGGGCTTTCACAGCACACTCAAAATTTCCCATCTGGAAATACCGATATTAATTTCGCAGCGGTATACTGGTTGTTTCTTCGCAATAGCTTCTTACATAACGTTTTCCTCAAAATAACCATCTGTAATATTTTAGTTTAGTTATAGTTTAGTTTGATTGAGTTTATTTTATTTTATTTTTGGACTGCCACAAGATACGCTTGTCACATCTTCTTGTGGGAGGTGTACCTAAAATTTAACACTAGGCTGTCCGCTCTGCCGACTTGCAGTATTGCTCCTGCACCTATCTTGGTTGCAAGCGTAATCATGACCGGAGAACTCCCCCCCCCCCATAAATATCCATCAGGACAATTCCCAACCCGATGATTTTAAAGGGGACAACTTCCCACGCGAAAAAATTTTGGTATAGTCCTGAATGAAAATTGTCCGGGAGGAAATTGTGCGGGGTGGAATTTCAGGGTGCCCTCCACCCCCACCCTACCCCACCCCCACCCTACCCCTCCCCATCATTAAATCGATAGTGTAAGGCTACAAAAGATGATTAAATTGTGATTTCTATTTTTTGGCCTGTGTAATGCGCAATCCAATGCCATTTTGTATACAGTCAAATGCTTCACTCTATAATGGTCACAATTTGTAAGTACCCTAGCACCTCCGGAGCTTCGCTCTCTGGACCCCCAACTGGAGGGTTTTCCTTGGATCCCACCAGGGGCCCTACAGTGATCTAAATTGTTGAGGTGGTTAGCCACCCGACGTGGAGTGGTAATTCATAAGCCACATAGGCTTCTTCCACATCCGTGGTCGTTAAGCGTCGTAAAACAACTGCCCTTAAAGGCCTGAATTAATAATTAAATAGCGTCACTCTCATAGACTAATGTCCATTCATTTTAAATACCCTTGCCTTCAAATTTGAAAGGGAAACCTTGCTATTCTGATTTGAAAGGGGAACCTTGCTCTTCTGAATCCTCGCCGAGGCGGAGCTAAGCACGACACCAGGATCATAAAGTAGTAACACCCTGACGTCTTTGCAGCAAGGGAAAAAATAAAAATATCAAAATGGCAACTACATCATAGTGTAAAGACATCATACGGAGGAAACAACTAAACAAAGAAAACAAAACAAACAGACATGAATAATAAACATAAAAATACCTTAACCCAGACTTGTAATACTCAAATACGTACTCGCACTAGAGTACATTTTTCTGTACTCGTACTCGTGCTCATGACTTTGTACTCGTACTTGTACTCAGAAAATTTGAAAATCAATCAATCGGCGCGTACTCAGACCTTTGTACTCGTACTCACGCCCCTGTACTTGTACTCGTACTCTTGCTTAGAATTTTGGACCCGTACTAATACTTTGAGAATTTTACTCATGAGTACAGACATTTCAGTCCAGGATGTTAATATTTGCAATCAGTCTTCGCTGATCCTTTCTAATTTAATATAACTTGTAATTATTTAAAGCTTCCTGTGTTGATCAAGACAGACTATCTCAACACATAAAAAATAAATTTTGCTGCTATAAGGAGCAGAAAAGAAGGAATAAAAGGAAGCTGTCTTTGAACTAACTGAAGAAATTACTATAGTATCAATCGCTTACACTCTAAATTCACTATGGTCAAAACTGACCATTAATTGGTCAACTATGCACCGACCCAAGTATGGTCAACTTTTTTAATGTAAATTGCGTTCAAAAGTGACCATATTTGAGTCGGTGCATAGTTGACCAATTAATGGTCAATTTTGACCATAGTGAATTTAGAGTGTAGGGGAACTAAATAATCGTAAGAGTATCATCTCCTTACGCATATAAGTACTTTGGCCCCCTACTGAAAAAGGCATCTTGCCTTGGTGTAGTCTAGAACTACAGTGTTTGAAATTACCTTCGATCAGTAAGTTAGTCAGAGTCTACCTCTCAAAACTTAATGACTCAGCTGACATTACTTTTAGTTGTTGGCAAATGTGCACTTCCAATGACAAAGTTTTAAGACTAAGCGACATGTTTGTGGAAAACATGCATTAGATCTTAGAAGCTGAAATTAAACTGACCATTGTTGGAATAGCTACTTGGATCAATGCTAAAATCTTTACAAACTGATAAACGCTAGGAAGAGACAAGCCAAAATTCAAAGCAAAAATCTGTATAATCAGTTTTCATTACAGGCTGCAATCACAATCTTAATTAGTCTCTTTTTATTGGTAAATGCAAACCTTTGCCCCTCCACTGAATTTGAAAACCTGTTTTGCGGCAGACTGCAGTTTACCAAAAATATTTTTTTCTCACAGAACTTACGTTGAAATAAAATACTTTAACAGAGGGTTTCCGTTTAGAACAAAATGACATTGAAACGACAGTTGGATTTTTCTTTAATTCCCAAGTACCACTGCCCAGTATACCATGATGGTTTTTAAGTGACATCGCAAGATTTCACGATAAAGTTTCTCCAAGTTGTGATCTATGCAGTAGAAAATGGCCTTTCTTACAAGTTGGTCATATGGCTACAACCCCAAGTTAATTCTCCTGCTTAAGGTCCGACAGAGTAAAGAAGGCAAAGCGGTTTTAAAGCAAAATCATAATTATACCACAGGTATTATTTCATTCACCTCTAGCAGTCAGTCACCAGCATTTCATTTTTTACAAAATGTAATATTGAAAGCGGTATATAGAAATCAAATGTAGCATTTATTTGTAATAGGTTTCCAAACACACAAACAGTTAAACGTTTCAGGAAGCCCGACTTGGCTCATCAAGGAACCTCTACTAGAGTGATGAGCACCAGCGAGTGCTCAGAGTTTAACGAGGCAGGAGTGTACTGGTCGATCCTAATCTTGCTCTTGGGACCGCCATTTAACGTCCCTATCTGATAGACGTGAGTGTCTTCAGCCAGTCTTTAGCCACTTTCCAAAGGCTGGGAGGGTTGAGGTTCCTTGCTTTTCTCCACTAATCGACAGCTGAACCAAAAAGAGAGGACTACCTGCTGAATGGGACAATTTCCCTTGTCGGACAACCAGATACCCACAGAGATCTCATCCGGGGACCTCTAGTATGCAAGGCAGTGCACTCAAATCATTAGACCAACTCTATCCTCAACTTTAAAGACAATTAAAGTCTTTAACTAAAGACAATAACAGTCATTAAGTTTCAACTCTATGTTTACTTCTGACAGACAACTCTGTGTTTACTGCTGTTTATTACTCCGGCCCATACATGTACTCAGAAATGTACTCATACTCGTACTCATATTCGAGTACCTTTTTCTGTACTCGTACTCATGGTCAGAGTTTTGGACTCTTACTCGTACTCATGGCTTTGTACTCGTACCCGTGCTCAGAGGGTTTGAAAGTCAGGTACTCGTACTAATGACTGTACTCGTACTCATACTCGTACTCGGGGTCTTGTACTCGTACTTGTACTCCGGAGTTTGTGCTCGCAGTGTACAAGTATGCCTTAAACCTAAAATAAATCAAGAGAAGAGAAGATAAATTTATGTATTATTGCTAAAATGGCTAAATTGAATAAGGGCATGCTTTAATGAGCAACATGCAAATTATTATTAACATCGGTAAAACCATTTCTAATGTAAATAATTTCCTGATTTCAAACGTGCTATTTGTGGGTAGAAAGCATCTTCCGTTCTGGAGTTTTACTGCTTTACAGGGGCATCCGTTATATGCTAATCAGCAACCAAATGCTTTTAATTCGAGTTGCTTTTGTACTCTTGTGACAGACTGTCTGTTGCGTTTACGGTGAATACAAATTCAGGGGGTGTTTTAAATGATATTACCTTTACCGAATCATTTATTTATTTATTTTTTATTTTTCTTTCTTATTTTCCCAGGGTAGCCCAGTCAACATCAAGTTGCTCTTTCCTGAGGGCCCTGGGTTAAAACATCAACAACATAAGTATAAGACAATTTTAAATTAAAATAGGAACAAAAACATAGAGTTAATAGCATAAAGTTATCAAAAGCGAAAAATAAAACTTAACAAGATAACAATAAAAGCACAGATTTTTAAATGAAGGATTGAAATGTTTTGTTAGAGTGCCTTCTCACTTCCATGGGGGGGACATGATGACCCTAGGGCAAGACATTTGACACCGTAAAACTGCAATTATCAAAGGAAATAGTTAATGGGGGAAGTAAGTGGAGATTGCTGTGGAAACGTTTTCTCTTCCGTACTTTAAACTTCTTCCAATACTTGAGTGTTGCCCATCACCCACTTTTGTGAAATGAAGGCTTAAATTTGGGGTTACTAACAATACTAGCTGTATGTATGTATTTTAAATTTACAATTATCCTCATCCTAAGCATTTCACTCTTAATTACTCATTTCACTTGGAGGACGAAGGATTTTATTTAGAAATGGTCTGGAAATTAAGCCCCAAGGCCAACACATTCTAAGCAAAAATGTCGGGAAAGTTCCTTCTAGGCCTATCCCGGCCTGTAGCTATGTGTCTTTGACGCTCGTCGTGGCTATTGGTTTCCCCGGCCAAGCCTTACTAGGATGCAGTCTCCATTGATTACAACCTGTCATCCTGTCATGTAGGCTACGCGTATGAACTACTCGTAACATTTCGTTGACTTTGGACAGAATGCCTATCCTTAAAGCCTTGGTCGTCTTAGAAAATTATACTTAATTACTTTCCAAACTACATTGGTTTTCAAGTTTCATACAGTAATAAAAAAATGCGGGACACTTTTTTATCCCTTTGGAAAAATAATCAGAAACAAAAAATCCTATAGGTGGTTGGAGAAAGTGGAAGGCAATTCACATGCTTTGAATAACTTTAACAACTAAAGTTGCAGTAACTAAATATAATCAAATCTTTCCTAGTGCTTTTTGTAGCCGTTTTAGCCCACACTTGTTGTAAAGACACGACTCGTTATTACTACCTGTTGCACTTGAGAATATCCTGAGTGCAGGTGTTGTCCAGTGGCGTATTTAGGGGGCCCATTAGGCCATGGCCCAATGGTCCCCCTAACATTTTTTTCAAAATTTTCAAAGGGGAGGGGAACACCCCATTGGGCCATGGTCCCCCCTCACTGATGCCGATTTTTTGTTTTAGTTCTTAAAAATACGAAAATTTTTAACACAAACTTTACTTCAAAAGATGGAATATGTGGCACCTAATTTTTCTCCCCTACCCCAGGTCGGCGATCACACAGCATACTGCATGACCCCCCCCCTCCCCGTGAGAGAAATCCTGGCTACGCCACTGTGTTGTTCCATTTACCAGTGCAACCGGCTCCTACCCCTGTTCCCATTAACATGCCACCATTCTGAAACATATCTGCCGTTAGAGTGAGTAATGTGCATGAGCGTCTGGAGGAGGCAAGGGGGCACTCCCCCCCCCCCTGGAAAATCAAAAACTTGAAAAAACGAAGAAAATATAACATCAACATTTCTTAACAGTTCACTCAGTGTGAATTTCTTCTCTCAAAACAGGAATTGAATAAAAATATCAGCACTCAGGCCCCAGCAGTCCCAGAGCATATTTTTGGTATTTTTTAAAGTTTATAATTACGATATTGCTAGTGGTTTCCTTCTTATATGCGGTAAATAGGCCTTGGAAGTGCCATTTCCAGCGATCTGGAAAGCATTTTGGGCCAAAATTTTCTTGCGCTCCTCGCCAACTTATGGTGGCGCGGAGCGCGGAGAGTCTGTCTATGGACATGCCTCCCCCCCCCCCCCCCCTTGACAAATTCCTGGCTACGCCTTTGTCAACACTGTGTGAAAGTAGCAATGATCTAGACTCTTTCTGGGAGTAAAATATTTCCCATGAAAAAAAGTTTTGCTCCCCTAAAAAATTTTGCTCCCCCCTGAATTTTTTTCTGCGGATGCCCATGGTAATGTGCTATTACAAAAGTAGTTAAACTGTGAATTTTGTCGTCTGTTTAGTCAGTAACCAATGCCATTTAAAGCTATGCAAATGCTTGATTCTAGTCGCCATTAATACCTCAGACTTTCGCCCCTGGTTGCCCAAAGGGTATATTGTCCCTGAAACCCACCAGGTGCCTTACAGGGAGCCCATGGACGGCATATTTTTAAAGAACCGCCCTCACCCCGCTAGCGCACTGATTTTTATCCCACCCTCAGACGTAATACACTGCCCCTGAACAGGTACAAACATTGTTGGCAGTCCTCGAAGAAATATCGAATTTTCTTTTACAAATGGCACCCTTTTGTGAACAGAAAACTGTCTATTTACAATTATTTTACAAGAAAGCTGACAATTGGGAGATGCGTCGGCAGCGTCGACTAAATATAGCGCCAGTTTACATCCAAGAACCCTTTAATACACATGCATAAGTTCGAATGCCCCTTAACCCATCCCCCTTCCGCCCCCCCCCCCCTCCCCCAACGGTACACTGACCATATCTTCATACTGGCTCTTGTCTTAAAGATCTCTGAATCCAGCAGCACGTACTATCATTGAAATGTAAATTAGGCTTATGGGGCGTCTGCATTCCTACGATGAGTACTTAGCATCACAATACAGATTAACCAGAGCATGCACGTTAATCCTGATAAAAATGTACCTGCTTCACAATCCATGTATTGTAATGCAAAGTGAATAGAGATGTTTTGCACTGGAAACTGAGACTCTGGCCAAAGCCAGTGCATGGCGTTAGAACTTAGGATTAGTCAGGGAAGCTGTCTTCTCTGTATATTAATACCAGCACCTTTTGACACACCCAAAGACCTATGCATCGCTGATACCAGGATATGCATGTAATTGAAAAGAAGTAAAAAGTTTGGACAAGGGTTGTACGTTTCAAGCTTACATAATATTCTGTGGATAACGAAACCAATGTGGTCAGCGAAACTTGTGGTCATTTCTAACAGCTTCAAGGAATTGTTTCTTCTCTTGGGGGAACTTGCATTTGTGGAGCACATTTTCGGAACTCAAGTTTAGTTATCATGACTTTTGCAATGTCTTTAAATATCGTCTGGAACATTGGTAGCTGCAAAGTCAAAAAAGGAATATTTTCTACCGAATCTGAGCGTAGTCTTCAACGACAACATTTTAAACCACCGTCAATCTCTTATCATGGAAAACAATTTATGGAAGTGAGTTATCAATCAATCTTTAAAAATCAGCTGGACTATCAAAACAAGCTGGGAAGAAATGTTAATTGTTGCCATATATGACTGAACTCTGCCCTTCCTGCAGACGCCTTGCATGATAATCGCCTGTCAGTGGAAAATACTTGCTAGGGGCTGCCTGCACTTTTACCTAATCAAAGAAAGAAATTGGAAAAGGGAGGTTCGCCCACTTCGGAGGGCTGGGGGCCTGGCATACCAGATGTTTGCTAGCCCCCCAAAATTGTTTCTGTCCCAATAAAATGTGTAAGCATTAGGAAAGGGAAGGCGATCAATGCCTTGACCCCCATTTGATACCCCCTAAAAATTTCATCCTAGCTACGCCCCTGCCACTCATTGATGTTGTTTTTAAAGTTGGAATCACGTGGATAAAGGAGAAGCAAAATGAATAACTGTTTATATTAAAATATTTTCGGAACTGTGACCCAGGATTCAGTGAGTGAAGGATAGTGATCATGTCAAGAAAAGCTGTCGCTCTAAAGTTTAAACTTTGAAAGAGTATTACCTGTCTATTCACGACCCTTCACACAAGTATGTAAGTAAAAACTTTTGCTATTACTAAAGCAAAGAGAACACGTGGGAGAAGAAGGCTGTGGGGTAAGTACGTCAGGGCCCGGCCCGGTTGGGAGGGGGGAGGGAGAGTAGGATGCACGACCTTTGTATTTAATGCACTTTCACATATGCCCCATTGCCCAAAATCGGGTCCCCCCCCCCCATGTTGGTCTGTCTTTCATAAAAATATGTAAGTGAAACTTTATATGCTATTACCACAGCAACGAGTCTGGTGAAGTTTGCAGAAGGATGGGGTAAGTACTCCAGGGACTCTACCTGGAGAAGGGGAAAGAGAAAGGTTTTTAATATTTAAATGCTCTTTGAAACATGTCCCCTTGCCCAAGATCAGGTCCTGCCCCTTATGTTGGCCCAGCCCTTACCGCCTCGCACAAGTCCGACAGTAGCAAATCCATTGTGAGGTCAGCAAACTCATGCGCTTCCGGTTTCTCTGTGTATTTTCAAATATGAAATCACGACTAAGCATTTTCACAGTAAAAGAAATTAGCGTCCCGCCCCAATCCGTTCTGAGATTCATGGATTTGTCACTGTCGAACGTGTCACTTTGCACTGATTTGTCTATGCACGAATTTTTGTATCATTCATTCATAATTTTCATACTAGGCATGACTGTCAACGTTATGCCTAGATCTACTTAATGTTACACCTTAGCCGGGCCCGTAGCCCAGCTGCTTGAACTGTTGGGAAAGTTCGGTGGACAGATGCAAGTTTGTTGGGGGATCATACCCCCAGAATCCCCCACGGTTACGGTCTCGGCTGAGGCGTGCATTGCAGTAAGCACAGTACAGTAGTATAGGCCTTTTCAGTAAAGCAAAAAAATGACACACTTCTGTAAAGTAAGGTAATTTCAGTGACGTAACGAAACCCTTGCCAAGGGAAGGCGTCCTTGTAACTTCTGAGACCACTGCTCTGTAATGTAGTGATTAAGTCAGTACTGTCAGTTGTCCTCTCCGCTGTAAACTTCAAGTCAGTTGTCTACGGTAAAGATCGAAAGCAAAAAATTACACACTTCAGTAAAGTAAGGTAATTTCAGTAACGTAACGAAACCCTTGCCAAAGGAGGGTGCCCTTGTAACTTCTGAGACCACTGGTCTGTAATGTAGTGATTAAGTCAGTACTGTCAGTTGTCGTTTCCGTTGTAACCTTCAAGTCAGCTGTCTACAGAAGAAAGGTCGAAAGCAAACAATGACACACTTCAGTAAAGCAAGGTAATTTCAGTGATGTAACAAAACCCTTGCCAAGTGAGGGCACTCTTGTAACTTCTGAGACCGCGCTGTAAGTCATTACTGTCAGTTGTCGTTTCCGTTGTAACCTCCAAGTAAGTTGTCTACAGTAAAGGCCGATCACTTCACAGTGATGTAACCAAACCCTCTTGTCCAGGGAGGGTGCTTTTGTAACTTGTGGTGAAACTTTCTTTCGCACTGTAACATGTAATCATAAGTCAGTAATGTCATTTTTCAATTCCTGATGTGACCATTAGACGCTGTCTACAGTAAAGAAAATGTTCAGTGACGTAACCAAATCCTCTTGTCGAAGGAAGGGCTCTCTTCTTCCTACCTCTGGTGAAACTTTCACTGTAACAGTGTTTTTGCATTCTGACACAGCCCCTCAGGCTCTGGTTTCTAATCCCTCCTACCTCCTTGTCCTTCTCCCCAGGGGCTGCAGCCCCTAGCTCCTAACCCCTCCATACCCCTCCTTTCCCAGGGGTTGTATCCTGTAGCCTCTGGTTCCTAGCCCCTACAGCTCCAAGCCCTTCCTTTTTCAAGCAGTCTCCAGGTTCCATATCCTCAGGGGTTACAGCCCCTAGCCCCTGGCTCCCGTCCTCCAGTCCCCTCCTTTTCCAGGAGGTTTTATCCCCATAGCCCTGGTTCCAAACTCCTGCGGTTCCAACTTGAAGCCCTTTCTTGTTCCGAGCCTCTCCAGGTCCCTTAACCCCAGGGGCCGCAGTCCATGGCTCATGACCCCCACGGATATTTATTCCCTGTTCCCATCTGAGTGCACTTGGTGGACACTTCAATTTTATCCTGGGCTACGATTGTATATCCTCTCAAAGTGGCTGGTTTAAACAAAGGAAAAACTCTCTTCGAAGATAAATCCTCTAAATGCACCTCGTGTCGGGTCAAGCATAAGAATGTTAATCAGGCAAACCGCCGATTAAACTCATCAAAATAAATCCACTTAAAAATTTTAAAATACTGTAACACGATTAACCTAAATAAAACTTTAGGACACATTAACCTGGACAAAGAAACTATGAACTCCCCATCCCCCCCCCCCACCTCTTATTGAAAGTACTCGAGTGAGCTCATACGTCTTGACGTGTATACATTCAGACATTGAGAGTTAAACGTTCGGGTGCAGAGAACCAATCTGACTGTTAGGGTGTACTTTAGCAACTTTCTGTTTCGGTATGTTTCAAGCTTGTAGCAAAGGACGCTTAGAGGAGGAAGGTTTGCAGTTTTCACAGACTTCACCGAGCTAAAAACGCCTCGTCAAGCTCTCTCTCTCTCTCCAACGATTTCGTTTTTTTTTTTTCGAGGATCACACATGGAAATACTTCGAGTTAGTACTCCTAAGGATCGCCTCAGTCAGGGTGATCCGTGACATTAAGCTGTTAAGGTGAGACATGGTTCTCGTCTACTTTTATTAAGCATTTTTACATGAATACTCTAGGCTGAATGGTATGGCCTAAAAATAAGGTCAAGAGTGCTTACAACGGTGGATTTCACTTTGCATCCATCTCTTTAAGTTTCCAAGATTAAACAATAGTAATAAGATACCAAGGGAGCTCTTAACAGCCTCTTGTTTAGTAGTATATACGAGCAGCAGAGTGCTGATCAGGCCCCCAGATAATAGATCAGCTGAGCTAAGGCGTTAAATGAGTATGCATAGATAGACTTAAATCCAACTAATCTCTTATGTTAATTTATTATGGTAAGATTACATTGATTTTTATACTGGAGGTAATCACCACAGATTTGGTAACGTTTACCATTTATTTAAATGTAGGCATATATAGTTAGACAATTTACTGCGGTATTTTCACGCATGTGATTAGGTTTAAATTGCATATATATATATATATATATATATATATATATATATATATATATATATATATATATATATATATATATATATATATATATATATATATATATTGCAGTATATGTAAGATGTAGATTCAAAGATTACACAGGTTGAGATGAAGAGATTTACATTTAAACATTTGGAGAAATGTTTAGAGTGCTTACACCTTGTAGTTTTATTTTCTTATATTTATAAGTAGCTGTTAGGAGATTAGTGATGGAGTGGAATTTAGATTCATAGACTAGTACCTAGTCTTGTTAGCAATTTAGTCAAGGCTTGAAACTCTTATCCGATTTTGTACAGCATATAATTCTCATATACTTAGAATAGGATAAAGAGTTTGTTGTTAATATTTAGCATAAGACACAATGATTCGTACGTAGTGTTTACAATACGATAGTCTTATAGAACAGAATAGAACAGAGGTTCCTTTGCAAAGAATAAGATAACATTTCTTACATTACATTTAGTATAAGATACGGATACTCTTTTACAACATTTAGGATAAGATACAAAGATTCTTTCATGATATCTAGAATAAGAAATGTATTTAGTGTAAGATTCATTCATAATATTTATATATAATGTGCGAATATTCTTTTATAATGTTTAGTATAAGATACAAGAGATACTATCATGATATTTAGAATAAGAAAATATATTTGGCATAAGATTCGTTTATTATATTTAGATTAATTTGCAAATATTCTTTAATAATATTTAGAATAAAATGCAGAGATTAAAGAAATACTTGGAATATGATACAGGCATATACACAGGATACAGGTTTTAGTTTTTCAGGTTTTTATATAACATTCAGAATAAATTACAACGACTCTTACATAATATGCAGCATAAGATTGAGATGAAGAATTCAATAACTTTAATGAGATACAAAGGTTCTTATGCAACATTTAGTCTTAAAATACAGAGATTTTTATAATATTACGATCAAGGTACAAAGGCTTTTTAATAATATTTAGAATAAGGTGCAGAGGCTCTTGAAACACTAAGAATAAGATACAGATTCTTTTGTAATGTTTAGTATAAGTTACAGAGATAAGATTCTGGTAAAGAAATTTCTTAATATTTAGAATAAGAATTAGAGATTCTTTAATAATATTTAGAATTTATAGATGCTAGGCTTGTGTAGTTTGAGATGGCATTTGTAGCCATAGACAAAGATTTAGTGTATTAGGAACATACAGCTTAGGTTTAAAGACTTAAGTAGTATTTAGCTCTAGAGAGATCAATTTCTGTACAGGTATTTATATAAATTTTAAGGTTTTATTTAAAAAATGTATACCTAAATGATGTCAATTTAGCATTAAGCCCTTATTGAAATGCAGACTCATTTTTTCAGGCTAAAGTTTTCTGTTTTAATAATGGTTTAAAATTTGAAGCAGCCTTTCATGTAGGTTTAACTTTACATTAAAGAGAAGACTTAGGCAGTTAGTTAGATCTAGACCTTACAACTGAACCGTTGTAATTCGATTTTGTAACTCTTCGTTTGTATACAGATGATTTAGGAAACATTAGGAATTTAGCTTCTCTTCTTAGACGAGCGGTATGTATTTAGACGGTTAGGTCCTAACAAAAGTGTAGCTTACATAATTTTACCTCCAGGCTTTTATTAGGAAAGCCAGAGAGGTAGGGTAGACTATGTTTACAGATTTAACTCGGTGAAAGTAAACCTCAGTATCTAGAGAGATAGCGTCAGTAGTACAAACAGTGGTTCTGATACTGGTACTAGCTTAACGTGTATGAAGAGCTATAAAATTTAGACGTAGTTGGAAAGGTGATGGTAAAGGTTTTAATTGGGGGATTAGATAAGGAGGTTTACGTGAATTTAGGATATTGATCAAACAGGATACAGAGTTTGTTGTTTAATATTTAGCATAAGACATAACGATTCTTACATGGTGTTAAGACGACCATAGTCTTATAGAATAGAATAAGAACAGTTTCTTTTGCAAAGAATAAGATAGACATTCTTTCATTATACTTAGTATAGGATACGGAGATTCTTTGATAATATTTAGTGTAAGACACAAAGATTCTATCATGATTTATAGAATAAGTAAATGTATTTGGCTTAGGATTCGTTCATAATATTTAGATTAATGAGCAAAGATTCTTTAATATTTCAAAATCAGATGCATATGTCAATTAGGAATTAAGCCCGTACTGAAATTTAGAAATTTTTAGGCTGAAGTTTTCTGTTGTAATAATGGTTTACATTTAGAAGCAGCCTTACATGCAGGTTTAACTTTAGAAGACTTAGGCAGTTGGGTTAGATCTAGGCCTATAATTGAACCATTGCAATTCGATCGTATAACTCTTGCATGTATTTAGAGCATTTAAGAAATATTTGGAATTTTAGCTTCTCTTTTTAGAAGAGAGGTATGTATTTAGATGGTTAGGTCCTAATACATGTGTAGCTTACATAATTTTACGTTCAGGCTTTTATTCAGGAAATGCATAGAGGTAGGGTAGACTATGATTACAAATTTAAATCAATGAAAGTAAAACTCATTTTATCTAGAGAGACAGCTTCAGGAGTACATACGACTCTGATCTTGGGACTTGCTAGATGTGTATGTAGGCCTATAAAATTTTACACCTAGTTGAAAAGGTGAAGGTTTTAATAGAGTGATTAGATAAAGAGATTTAGATAAATTTAGGATATTGATCAAATAGGATACAGAGTTTGTTTTAATATTTAGCATTAGACACAATGATTCTTACGTGGTGTTTAGAATACGATAGGCTTATAGAATAGAATAGGAACAGAGGTTCTTTGCAGATGTGCAAAGATTCTTTAATAATATTTAGAATAAAACGCAGAGATTTCTTAAACATTTAGAATACGATAATTTTTCTTTATTTAGTATAAGATAGGGACATCTTTTTATGATATTTAGTATAAGATACAAAGAGATACTGTCATGATATTTAGAATAAGAAAAAAAAACATTTTGGCATAAGATTCGTTCATTATATTTAGATTAGTGTACAAATATTCTTTAATAATATTTAAAACAAAATGAAGAGATTTCGTTAATATTTAGAATAAGATACAGATTTATTTGAATTTTTTAAGATACAGATTTTTTCATAATATTTAGAATAAGGTACAGCGACTCTTACATAATATTTAGCATAAGATGGAAATAATTCAATAGCTTTAATGAGATGCAAAAGTTCTTATGCAACATTCGGTGTAAGATAAAGAGATTCTCATAATATTTAGATCAAGGCACAAAGACTGTTTAGTAATATTTAGAATAAGAAGCAGAGATTCTTTCAAAATATTTAGAATTTTATGGATGCTAGCGTAGCTTGTACAGTTTGAGATGGTATTATTAGCCATAGACAAAGATTTAAGTGTACTAGGCACATACAGCCTAGAAGGTTTAAAAACTTCAATATGAGTAATGTTTACCTCTAGAGATATCAATTTCTATAGAGGTACTGATAAATTTGAGGTTTTATTCAAAAAAATGTATACGTAAGAGATATCAATTCAGAATTAAGCCCTTATAGAAATGGAGACTTACATTACGATAAGGAGACTTTACATTAAGGAGAAGATTTATGCAGTTGGTTAGACCTAGACCTATAAGTGAAGCACTGCAATTCGATTGTATAACTCTTGTATTTAGAGGATTTAAGAAACATTAGGAATTTAACTTCTCTTCTTTGAGGAGTGGTATGCATTTAGATGGTTAGGTCCTAATACCCTAATACAAGTGTAGCTTACATAATTTTACATTCAGGCTTTTATTCAAGAAATGCATAGAGGTAGGGTAGACTATGATTACAGATTTAACTCGATGAAAGTAAAACTCATTATCTAGAGTGGTAGCTTTAGGAGTACATAGAGTAATTCTGATATTGGTACTAGCTATATGTTGATGTAGGCCTATAAAATTTTAGACCTAGTTGGAAAGGTGAAGGTTTTAATTGAGAGATTAGATAAGAAGGTTTACATAAAAGATGACTTATTAGATACTGAGATTTGCATTCATCAGAAGATTGAGACATGAAATTAAAACAATGAATTTCATTAAATAACGCTTACAATTATCAAGAGATAATATGACCAGTGATATTGATTTTTAACTTGGCAGGTGCTGGTTATATTGTAGCTTATAGATTTAAACACAGTGATAGACGGAAGTAGATTAATAATGAGAGAGAACGTTACGAGATTTTAAACAAATTTTGATGTTTCGAAGGCTAAGCATCGGATTCAAAGAAGCAGGCTTTTACACTAGGAGGTTTAGGGTTAGATTGCTGAGATTGTTGTTTTGGTTTAGTGAATTTTAATTCTAATTTAGGATATTAACCACGTTTTAACAATTGGTGTAAGCAGGGAGCTGGAAGACATGCTCCCTGGTGTAAGTAATGTAGATATCGAAATAAGTTATAACATTTTTAAATTATCCCTGGTTTCTACTTATTAGGCAGATAAATGGTTAAGATTAAGAGAAGAGTTGACCTACTTTAGTAGGCTTACACCTTTATATTTTAAATATGATTTAAACTTCAATTATTCCCTATAAGTAGATTTTCGAGAATAGACGTGGATTTAGATTGAATATTTAAGACTAGTTAGGAATAAGTTAGTTATTCTTAGCGTTTTAGATAGGTAGGGATCTAAAGCTTACTAAGAAAGTTGTAAAATGAAGACCGGGATTATTATTAATATACTTCACCTCGATTCTATACAATGTATTTCTTATACAAAAGTAAGGGAACACCTAAGCAGCAAAGCGTAGTTTCACAACAACAATCACACTCTGTGGGGTAGGAGGAGGTGGGTGGAGCTTAACAGTGTGGGAGCATAAATAAATATGGGGCTGATAGTGGGGAATGGTATAAGTAAGATGAACACCTTAGCAGCATAGCCTAGGTTAACGACAGCAAGTACGTCTGTGGTGTTCGAGAAGGCGGAAGTGGGGGGGGGGGGGTAAGCAGGGGAGGTGTGAGGAAGGAAAAATAAGGAGTACGATATTGAGAAACGGTACGTAAGATGAACACCTTAGCAGCAAAACCTAGTTAAACAACAATCACGCTATGTGGGGTAGGAGGAGGCAGGGGTGTTATGCAGTATGGAGGGGGATAAACAACTATGGGAGTGATACTGGGAATGGTAAGATGAACACCTTAGCAGCAAAGCCTAGTTTAACAACAGCAGCACGTTCTATGGGGTTCGAGGAGGGAGGTGGGGGTAAAGCAGTGGAGGTATGAGAAAGGAAAAATAAGGGGGCTGATATTGAGAAACGGTACGGTAGGTTAGATGAACACCTTAGCAGCAAAACCTGGTTGACTGACAGTGATGTGATGTGGGGCAAGAGGAGGTGGGTGAGGATAAAGCAGTGGGGCGAGGGGAAGGAGAGTAATAGTTATGGGTCTGATAGCTTGGAATTAGTACTTTGGCAGCAAAGCATACTTCAACAACAATCATGTTCTTTGGGAACGAGCGGGCGAGTTGGGGTTAAGCAATGGGGGAAGGGGATAGGTAATAAGAGTTATTGGACTAAGATTGGGGAAACACCTTTGCAGTTGAAAATACCTTTAGCCTAGGTTAACAGCAGTAAGCAAGCTCTGTGGGGTAGGAGGCGGCGAGTGGGGTTGAAGCAGTGGGGAGGGGGGTAACAAGTAAGAGTTATGGGCCTGATATTGAGAATCGGTGCGTTAGATGAACACCTTAGCAGCAAAGCCTAGTTTGACAACAGCCAGTTCGTTCTGTGAAGTAGGAGGTGGGTGGGGATGAAGCGGTGGGGAACGGAGGGGGCAATAAAACAGTTATTGGGCTGATATTGGGAAACGGTACGAAAGATATACACCTAAGCAGCAAAGCCTATTAAGCAAGTTCTGTGAGGTAGGAGGCGGGTGGGGTTGAAGCATTTGGGAGGGGGGAGTTATTGGACAGATATTGGGGAAAGGTACGTAAGATGAACATCTTAACAGCAAAGTCTAGGTTATCAACAGCAAGTAAGCTCAGTGAGTTAGGAGGCGGTGGGTTCAAGCATGGGGTTGAGAGGGAAACGAGTTGTAGGGTATGAACACTTTATAGCAGTAAAGCCTGCTTTAACAACAGCAATTACGTTCTGTGGGGTAGTAGTAGGTGGGTGGGATGAAGCAGTGGGGTAAGCGGGAAACAGTTATGGGGTGAGAGATGAACACCTTAGCAGCATAGCCTAGTTTTAACAACAGCAAGCGCGTTATGTTAGTTAGGAAGAGTAGTTTTAAGTGAAGCAATGAGGGAGTGGAGGGGAAATAAAATGAACACTTTAGAAGCAAAGCTTAGTTTAACAACAGCAGGCACTTACTGTGAAGTGGGAGGCGGGTAGGGTTAACAGTTAAATTTACGATTAAAGCTAGTTCGTGGTAAGGAGATTTAAACTGCACTCTATACATTTTAAATAAATTTTACTTGGAAGATTTAAGATTCTTTTATTTAGATGTCATTATCCTGAGATTTTAATTATTAGTAATTTGTGAAAGCTTATTTTTGGCTTTTTAGAGGCGAAGCTGTAGGTGTAAATAATTTAATATTAATTAGTATGCAGAATATGTATATGCATGCACGCAACGTATCAACTGACGTTATTAGTTTTTTTAATTCGCTTATATACCAGTACCGAGTGTAACCCTTTCATAATATTAAGAATAAGATAGAGATTAGAGGAACTTAATGCTGATGAAAATAGCTTAGATTTACGGAATGCGTAGGTTGAAGTGGACAAATTATAGTTGCAAATGGATTTTAAAAGTTTATCCTTTGATATTTAAGATTGGTATACTTTGAATTAATTTCCTTGAAGGACCTTGCAGGGTTTTGTGCCATGAAAGAATCTGTATAGGTATAGACTGGAAAATAGATTTAATAAGCATGCATAGGTTAAACTAAGAAACGTGGGAACACGATTTATCAGCTATTTGTAGCTGAATAATATAACTTATCTAAAGTACTGGATTATATAACGCGCAATATTCTAAAATAAAATTTACAACACGAAAGATATTTGGTGTTTTGAGGTAGATTTAAATTGTTTAAATTTACGAACGGGGTTACTGGTAAAAAGATTCACTCGAAAGCTAGACTTACTCAGATTACCGCACATGATTCATACATAATATTTGGAGGGAGGAGATTTATAGCATTTAAATCTAGACATAAGACAGGTTAAAAGGAGATTTAAGAAAAGAGATCGACTTGGGAAAAGACTACAAAAGTATTTAAAAAAGTAATTGATGGGCTTTTGATGTAAGTTTATAGTTATGATATGTTTAAATTTCAGAACCATATAAAGATAGATGGATCCTTAGATTTGCTTAGTTATATTCAAATACTTAGTTATTATAGTTTCGCTTTAAACAGGAATTTCAATATGGATATGAGATTTTGATGTATAGAGGTATCTATTTTAAATAAGATTTAAGAGATAACGGATACCATTAAGGTTATTATTAGGGCCTAACTCATATTAATTTTACTTGTTTAAAATATCGCAAAATCTACAAAATTTTGGCAGACTGATTTAAGTAATAAGTTAAGATATGTGAACGCTTTGGTATCGATTAAAAACATGGGTGATGTAATATGCTAGTGATTTAAATTGAATTTAATTTAAAATTGAAACTTCTTCATTTATACAACCGAACAAATCTGTCAGAAAGAAGAGATATTACACATACTTTCACCCAAATGTCCGAGAAGCGACTTGCAGTCCCATGCTGAGTAATCTCACGGGGTTAACCTACAGTGGGGTACTCAAGGGTGATCGGGGTAAAAGCGCCCCTGTTTGTCTGTGTCGAGGTCTAATTAGCCTATATTTTAGCCTATATTTTGGGAAACGTGGGAGTAAAACAGAGGGGGAGGGGGGAGGGGGGAGAGGGTTATAAATAAAAGTTATAGGGCTGATACTGGTAAACTGTACTTAAGATGAATACTTTAGCAGTACGTAAAGCCTGGAACAACAGTAAGCACGTTCTGTGGGGATGGATGCGATAGGGGTAAAGCAGTGGGGCAGGGGAGGGGGAGTTTATGGGGCGCATAATTGTTACACAACAAAATACAAAGAGATTTAGTGATTTAAGGTAAATTAAAATGGTTATATATAGATTTAGTAGTAGATGGTGGCCAGAATGATTCTGAAGGCTATAGACTTGCCTAGACTTGGAAATGTAAGATTTGAATATTTAGTTGGGACAGTAATTGAAGACTGAAACAAAATATTTAGAGCAATGTAAGGTTTAAACTTTAGGAGCAAATTCACATATTGAAAACTAATATATATGTGCACTCGATTAATCAATTAATAGAAGCATTGCACATCGATTTTACAGCGCACATGATTTGTGCATAATATAAAGAAGTATAAGAACGGTGATTTATTGGATTTAAATTTAGATATAAGACAGGTTAAGCAGTGAGATTTAAGTGGGGGTAGACTGGGGGAAAACTGAAAAAGGACTTCGAGGGTTTTTAATTAGAGGTGAAGCTGTATGTCAGTTTATGTAAATTAAGTTATGGTATCATGTTTAGATATTCAGAAAGATAAAAGATTAAACGATTTGATTTAAATTCACGTACTGAATATTTAGTTAGCTTGATATTTTAGTAACGGTATGGGTTTTAGAGAACGAATACCAGTAAGATGTCGACATTAAAATTAAAGGGGAATTTTCATGATCCCAGACAGTTCCAATTCTCCCATATATGCAACTTCTAGCTCCTCCCATAACTGTATGAAGCTCTTCCTTGTGCAAGAATAAACCTGTTTTATTGCTTAAGGCCATGTCCTGGTGAGCATACAAGGCTTGGAATGTGTGGAATGTGAGCTACTCTGCATCTTTCAAATTTTCAAACTTTGATGTCAATCAAAGAGCAGTCACCAACTGAGAATTTTGATACCCCCAACACTAAAAATATACTTTGGGGTGATGACTGTCTGTCTTTAAGTTGGGTCGAAACTTGGAAAAAACTTAGTAGGTTGGACCTTGCAAAATATGACAAACATGTTCAAATTTTAATCCAAGTCCATTCATCACTGAAAATTCGTATCTGCTATTGCGTTTTATGTTTGCCGGGCTGAAAACGTGTAATGACGGACACCACAATATTTGTATTCATTAGAAAGAAAGAACAACTAGGCCTACTAAACATTGAAGTCAAACAGCTAAGAAGCGACTTGAAGCCCGAACCAAATTTATTATGAATATACTCTCGAGGAACATTTATGGTGGAGTACCCTGAGGTACCGGGTAAATAACGTCCTCGTATGTGTAGCGAGGTCAAAAGGTCAAAAATGAAAATAGCCTTAATGAATACCTTAGAAGCAAACAAATTTAGAACTGCTAAGGGAGGACAGACAAAATGCGGGTTGTACTTTTATGAGACTGGCATTGTGAAAGAGGGAACGGTGGTACAGTAGGCGAGAAAAGGGATAAGATCCGTGTTCTAAATTTTACGTGCGGGGGGGGGGGGGGATATTTTAAAGGAGAAGATAAAGCAGTAGTATTTTTGTTCACTGTAAAGGGGTAATAACTTTTTTCTAAGGTACACATAACCAAGGGAGGGAGGTTGTGGCATCAGGGTAGCTAGTAAGGGAGGGAGGCATCATTTTGTTTTAGAATCATGCTCCTAATGAGCCAGCTGTGGCAAAGGGGAGAAGACAGTTGTATAGTTATGAGACTAGAATTGTGACAGGGCAAGGTGGTAGGGTAGGGAAGGCCGTAGGAAGAGAATTTGTTGGAAGTGGGTGCTACATCTTACAGGCGGCTTAATATTTTCAAGAAGATAAATCAGTATTTTGTTCAAAAGGTTTCATTAAGAGGGGGGATTTTTCGGGGGTTAGCCTACACATAACAGATGGAGGGAGGTTGGGGGTCAGGGTAGAGAGTAGGTGGAGGGCATTCTGTTGTTGGGAATCATGGCCCGATCCACCCAGGAATTTAAGGCTGATCGGGAAAGGGTTTGAAATGAGTAATTTTGAATGATTCTCTTTTTTTCAAACCATGGAAACGTGAAAAGAACTTGATAGATGACTCACGATAATAAAGCAGACGAGGAACGTTTGGTTGTGAAAGATGACAGCCCAACAAAATTTTCAACAGGAAGCAAACTTACGAAATTATTCTGAATTCTGAATAGATTGCAGTCAAGATTTCCAAATTTCTAGGCAACGAAGATTGCAGTGGAGAAGAAGCAGCAATGTTAAAATCAGTTACTGAAAAGCTTGCAAGATTCTTTGAAGAGCCAAAGCTAAATGACCGTTTTGATCGGATTAGCTATCATCTGAGGGGAAGCTTGTTATCGATGACCGTCATGCAGTTCAAAAGGACGCCATGTATACACCCAAGACCACCAGTATCATCCTGGGAGCACGACGATAAGGTTCAGTGATTGAAGTGAAGGCGGCTGCTAGTGTACATTGCAGAGTGCAGGAGAACTTACCTGTCTGTCCCTGCAAATGGATGTCTACTCGCTATATTCTTCCATAAAAACGTCATTCTGTTCGCCGACTGTACCCCTTACGGCCTCTGCAGAGTGTTTTCGAAGAATGTTACTCCCTCTGCTGGTATCCTTTGAAACTGTTGACTCCCCTCACAGTCGTCCCTGACTGTCCACTTCAGAAGACCCTGGCCGATGTGAATCTCAGAGAAGGCAAAAATTGGTGCAAATTCTTACAAGAGCAGAAAGAGAATTTATTTCTGTGATAAAATCTAGGACACCTGTGTTGGCCTGAGTGTGTACCGTACATGACATGCATGTTCCTCGTGCGATAAGCCCAAGGAAATTTTGCCCACTCTCTACAAAGCTATACTGAGCACAGAGGAGTCCCGGGCTCACCATGTTGTCAGGAGGGTCCAGGATTAAATGTCAAAACGGGCCTACAGTACATTTGTTCCGGGAGCTCAAAGTGCCCCCTCTTAAGCTCGCGCCCCAGAGCTAGAGGTCCACCTTAGGTCCCTTGTGGGGTTCAAGGATTGGCCAGTAAGGTAAGATAGCAAGGTAAGGGAAGCAAGTATGTAATAACTTACAAGCTTAGTAAAGGTAAGTGATCGTGTAATGATGAAAACATTGAAGGTGAGCAAGGGCGGATCCAGCCCCTAGCTGAAGGGGGGGGGGCAGTTTGAAAAGGGGGCGCCAACATCATGCAGGGGCCGCATACTCTTGAATTTGACCGACTACATTTCGGAGACCAACTCCCATTGCCATAGTTATATATAGCTATACGGTTCGAAATTCTGGGGACCTTTTTTTTTTTTTTTTTTACTTTTCGGGCAGTTTTTACTTAACTTTTAGGACGCAGGGGGCGCATTTTTCTTGTATTGAGGGGCGCTAGACTGGTCATAGGGGGCAGTTGACCCTAGTTGCCCCCCCCCCCTGGATCCGCCTATGAAGGTGAGTACAGGTGAGTACGAAGTAAGATAAAGGATGTTGTTAAAGAGATCAAGAATTAAACTCAAACTGGGCTAAATTCGGTGCGGATTTCCAATTGCCCTCAAAGGCACGAGGACCAGAGCTGGAGGGTCCACCTTAGGTCCCTTGTGGAGTTCAAGGATTGGCCAGTAAGGTAAGATAGCAAAGTAAGGGAAGCAAGTATGTAATAACTTAACAAGGTAAGTAAAGGTAAGTGATCGTGTAATGATGAGAACATTGAAGGTGAGTACAGGTGAGTACGAAGTAAGATAAAGGATGTTGTTAAAGAGATCAAGAATTAAATAATCAAACTGGGCTAAATTCGGTGCTGAGTTTAAAGTGCCCTCAAATGCACGAGGACCACGAGGACCAGAGAACATTAAAGGTGAGTACAGGTGGGTATACGAAGTGCCCCCTTAAAAGCACGAGGACCAGAGCTAGGCGTCTAGGGGTTCAAGGATTGGCCAGTAACGAAAGTTCGCAACGTAAGGGAAGGAGAGTGTGTTTTCAATATAAGTAGATTTTTAATGTACGCTTATGCAGCTCTCACATTTAAGCCCCGAGCTAGCCGAGTGTCCCGAGTTTAACTCGATTTAAACTAGGGACCAGCCAAAACGCCCCCGAGTATGCCCGAAACGATAACAACCCGAGTTTAGCCCGAGTGAAGCCCGGGTGAAGTAGGGGCGAACTAGGAGTACCCCGAGTGCAGGACGTGCTCACCCCGAGTTGTAGTCCGAGTTCAACCCTAGCAAACCCCGAGCAGGCCCCGATTTTCCAGTGTGTCCCCCAAGTACTGCGAGCAAGACCAGACCGAGCCCCGAGTGAGCCGCAAATTCACCCCGTGCTTGACCCGTTTGCATATTGGTGACATCCCACTTATTTTGGAGGACAAGAATTATTTCACAGCTTGATAATGGAGCGAGAGAGGCGTGTATTGCTGGGCCTCATGTGCCAACAAGGGACTGTAACTGTACTGAATGCAGCCATGGGAGTTGCTGCTGTGATGAGTGAACAAGCCTAGCGACGCCGACGCCGACGCCGACGCAGACGCCGGAGAGCAAGACTGCTTGTTGGACCAGATCTTGGCTGCTACGTCGACCCGAATATGGTCAATATGAGATATTGATGGGTGAACTGGCAAGGGAAGACCCAACTGCCTTTACGAATTTTCAACGTGTCGATCAGAACTTATTCCAAGAACTCCTGGACCGGGTTGGACCACGCATCAAGAAGCAGGACACCACCAATCGACCGGCCCTGGGTGTAGGATTGAGACTGGTGATTACTCTGCGTTACTCGGCAACTGGGGATTTGTACATGTCTTTGTAGTACGGTTTTAGGGTAGCCAATAATACCCCATTGCTGGCATTATACCTGAAACGTGCGAAGCAATCACCGCTGAATATGAGGACGAAGTGATGGGATCTCCCCGCACAGCAGACCAGTGGAAGGCTATCAGTGACCAGTTTGCTTCTCAGTGGAATTTCTTCAACACAGCCCTTGATGGCAAACATATTGCCATAAAATGTCCCCCAGGTGTGTCTCATTTTATAATAACTACAAAGTTTTCTTTTTCAACTATTCTGTTGGCATTGGTGGATGCCGATTACAAGTTCTTATTTGTGGACGTCGGCTCCAATGGCAGGTAAGACACCAGCATGCATTTTTAACTTTTTTGGCACGTTACTCCATCACAACATGTGTCGAATGTCTCACAAAGTTTATGTTGAAAAAATATATCTGCGTTTTACTTTACATTACTTTCAGTAGCAATATAGATGTAATTTTGTATCCCCCGAACGCTCCCCGAGCGCGCCTGAGTACTCCGAGCGAGACCCGAAGACCCCAAGCAGGGACGTATATACATGAATTCGCAGGGGGTGAACTATTTTCGGATCGACTACATTTCTTGGAGACCGACTCCCACCGACACAGTTGTACGACCCAAATTTTCAAAAGACCTTTGTTTTTTTTTTTTCACTTCAAACGTTGTTTCCAATTTTCGAAGACCTTTTCTTTTTTACTATTTTGCACTTCAAACGTTGTTCACATCTGGTCTACTGTTACAAAGGCACACTGAACTGGATTTGAGACCGATTTTTTGGCGTTCAGAGGGGCGCTCATTTTCACGAGGGTGTCACCCCCGTATTTACGCCCCTGACCCCGAGTGAACCCGCGAACGAGCTCTGAGCAAGTTACGAGTTGGCGAGCCCCGCGTGCAACTAAGGGCAACGACCCCGAGTGTTTTGAGCATGCTCAAAACATTTCGGAGCCTTGCCAGTTGTCAGGAGTTACTAAGAGTTACCGGGAGTGCCCCCAGAGATCATCCAGAGCGCTCCCCATTTCCTCCCCGGGTAACCTCGTTTTGCCCGGAGTGCTCACTCGGGGCGCACTCGGCTAGTCGGCTAGTTCGGGGCTTACATATATGTGGAGCTGCAAGTAAAGGTAACTAATCGTATAGTGATGAGAACGTTGAAGGTGAGTACGAATCAAGGTGAGTAAAATTAAGGTGGGGTAGGTATAAGGTAAGGCCGGGATTCTCGCAAGGTAAGGAAAGCAAGTATGTAACTAAAAGGTAAGTAAAGTAATCGTCTAATGACAAGAACGTTGAAGGTGAGTACAGGTGAGTACGAAGGATGTTGTTGAAGAGTCCACCTCTCTTCCCATGATGAGGGGTTCAAAAATAAGGCCAGTGACGTAATTTAACGGGCAGGTAAGGGAAGAAGAGTGTTAGGGAAGAATAGTGTGTTTTCAGTGTATTTCAATGTACGCTTAAGGTAAGTAAAGGTAAGTAATCGTAATGATGCAAACGTTGAAGGGTGAGTACAAGATTAATGCGGGGTAGGTGAGTTAAAGCTGAGATTCTTTTTTCAGCGATTTCTCTGTTCCTAGTGTCACAGGACGTACACAACTGGGGTACTAGAATGCAGCGTTTTTCACCAGTCAGAAATCGGACAGCCAGTAAGGTAATTAAACAGGGTAAGAGAAGCAGGTATTTTATGTAATTAAGGAGGTAAGTATAAGAAAAAGGCTAGTTATGAAGGTAACGTGGGCGTCAAATAGGTGGGGACGGAGGATATGCCCCAAGGGAAGGGATTATACTTCTATATGGCTTCGAGATTCGCGTTTGAAGTAGGTCTGGTCTGACCCCTCCACTTTTGAGAAGATGTATACTCTGAGTAATAGTAAAGGGTAATTATTAAAGGCAAGTAAAAAGGTAAGGTATCTTAAGTGAAAAAGTTGAAGAGTAAGTATAACAATGTAAGTAACAAGTAATAAATTCGTTAGTAAATTTAGTACACGAACATGAATACAAGGGTTAGGCACTTTTTCACATTAATATTAAGAAGGAAATTATCCCCGCTTCCCGCGCATGCAAACACTTTTGGTGTGCATCTCAAAGCTGCTCCCCACTTGTTCATACAGTTTAAAGCCCCATTTGGTCGAGAACACTCTAGAGCTGGTGGTGAACTGTTCCACACTACTTCCACTAACGCATCAAAGGTGGAAAAGGAATGCAAAACAATTTCACCTGCAAGGCGAAATTGCACCAATGAAAGCAGGTCCTGGCAATTGAAGCCTAGAAGATACAAGAGTGGGCAACAATGAGTCACGTGGCAGTGATGACACCCCCACCTCAGAGTGGTTAATACAAACTTTCTTTTCAGGAAGTTTGGGGGACCTACAGCCATGGTATCTTACAGCGAGCCTGAACGTACAGGAGTTCAATTTCCATACTGAGATTTGCTTTTTCAGACACTTCCTACTAGATGTGTTTCCTTATTTCCTCATTCTTTGAAGAGTAAATTAGTGCTAGGACAGGGGCGGATAAAGAGGGTGGCTTTCCAGGCTCCACCCCCCTCCATTTTTCGGCACCACTTTCCCACAGTCCCAAATTGGTTGCACAATATCATTTAGTGTCTTAATTTTTTGTCTAGACCCCCCCCCCCCTCCCCCCAATCTACGTTCGTAGGTGCGAACTTTCCCTTAATGGAGGACTCCCCCTTTCCTGAAATCCTGGATCCGCCTATAGGACAGAGCTAGTTTGCATTTTGTCTAATAAAGCTGAACCCGGTCTGCCATGTACTAGCTTACTAGGCTACTAGGCTACTCGTTCGACAAAGAATCATAGAAGCTAGTGAAATAATTATAATCACCATTATTACCACTGCAGGGTCCCTGCCTGGGTTAAATTCCTTGGGAAAGTGACACGCCCGGACTGAATCTTAGGGGACGGGCACACAGTTTCATGGGGGTCATGGTCATGCACAGTTTCCTCTCAATTGGTACTATGGCCATGGGGAGGAGCGATATACTACCACATGCAATCCCCTGTGGCGCTGGCATGGGGGGCATGAAGGGCACGTGCCACCAATCAATTTTTGAAAATTTCCGAACATTTAAGTATAGATTTCTTTCGGGGTGGGGTGAGGTGTGCTTTTGACTAAGTGATGGATCTATATATTTAATCAATTTCTATTTCTCTAATCACCATTTTGCATGCAGGTCACCTAACAAAAGTTTCTCAAGGGACTGGAGTTGTCACCCCTCCACTTAGACAACACACCCTTCCCTTACAATCTAACCAAAATGAATATCCAACGAATTTTTAACGTATGATCAGCTCAAAAATTTCCAAACTGAAAACAGCACCATTTTAGCATCTAGGCCAAGTTAAAACGAATTTCCGGGAACCCCCCCCCCTTAGAACCCTCCCCCAGGACAACGCCTTAACGGAGAGCAAAGGAAGGATACACCGCGGGTGCAATCCATGGCAGGTACGCATATGCACAGTGTGTACTAACTTTGTGGTATCTGGGGTAGGATCAGTGGTGTAGCTAGAGGGGGCAGGGGGCGGTCGCCCCCCCCCCACAAAGCCTCCGAAGGCCTCTGTTGGAAATTTCTAGTCTGTCGGAAATAAATAGAAACATTCATTTGAAACACTTACAACACCTCTTACGTTTTTAAGCAAAATTACTCATCGAAATGGTTACTGACAAGGCCTGGAAGTGTTATTTAAGGCAATCTCATTTTTTCCTCGCGGTACATGCCAAATGATGATGGCGCTTCGCTTAGATAGTACACCATTACTTCAAGATAATAATCTGTCGGAAACTTTTTGCTTTTGCCCCCGCCCCCCCCCCCCACAAAAATATCTAGCTACGCCACTGGGTGGGATTACAACAATCTTCTGTTGTGCCCCCAATCACCAACTCCTGGCGGCGCCACTGGCACCCCCATAAGTCACTACATTTTCACATTGTGGAAATGACGTGAGCTCTACAGAAGCATTACAGAAGATCCGCAGGGTTTAAACCTGCTCGTATAGCTAGGCTACTGAAATCAGCTACGACAACAGAGAAGATCTTTCGGTCTACGTTACTTCGCACCAATCACACGAAGGTAAGCACATTTCCGTTTTGCCAAGTTTTGTAAGGGAGGAATTTTAGGAATCCTCATTGACGATGTTGCCTATTTTTCAGCTTTTTCATGGCACCCATACACAGTGCGTTCCCCCTCCCTCCCCCCCCCCCAACGGATTTTCAAAAATATTACAAAATAACATGCTCTGTAACTTTTGGTTATCAAATTGACAACTTTTGAGCAGTGTGAAATTAGGTAAACCATTATTCAACTTGAATGACTTAAAAATGATATTTTTCGGCAAGCTTGGCTTGCATTTATATTTCATTGTTGTCTTTTTGTTAACACCGATACATACCGCTATCGCCCCCACCTGTTGACGCCCATGAATAAACGAGTTGGGAAACTTCGATAATGCATGCTGGGAAGGAAAGTGTACCATAACAGAGACTGCATGTGCAAGACATATTATTTGTAATCACGCACAATTTTTGAGTTTAAAACTATCGTTCTCTAGACATCAATCAAGGGTCAAAGAGTAATGTTTTAGAGGAAAATTTCTTTTTTAAGTTAATCTCTTTAACTTGGACCGAAAAGATTGGGCAGTATGACGGTAAATTTTTGAAGACAAAACACAGTCGCTCGAAGCCTTCGTATCCGTGCAAAAATCTTGATCTGTGGTAATTTCCCAACTCGTCTATTAAGCTGACTAGATAAGAGTTACATGACTTTGGTCCACACAATGTACGCACGACCTAGCTTCGCACGCGCAGTATCCTGCCATGGCTGTCATTTGTGTTGATGCATTTTTCTCAGTTTGGGGAGTGGACTTCGCCTTGTTGCAACTATCATTTATTCATTCTTCTGCAGTCAGGAGGCTACGTTAACTTACCTGACACTTCGAACGGTGGGGTAATACTTCAGTTGTAATATGCTCCTCGGAGCTGATGCGAGTAGGTTGGCCAATAGGCCTATTCTTCTTTGTTCCTTGCGGATGGTAGATCCACGTGTCCTGGGACCGCCTTGTGCCGTTCAATTACACGTTTGCCCTAAATTCCACTCTTGGCAGGCGTTTGCATAGGCGTAGGAAACGGGGGGTGAGGGCTGGCTTTAGCTCCCCAGTCAAAAATGTGGGGGCTGAAGTATGCTTCCCCCCCCCCTCCAAGATCCAAGGGCAAAACCGCTTATTTGTCTCTTCTGTAAGAAATGTCAAAATTTGCAGAAATTTTCCTTAAAGTTAGTCCAAAATGTTGCACCAAATTGCATCTGAGGACCCTCAAATACCAAAAAATTCCTCTTAGACCCCTCCGAGACAAGGTTCAGCCCCCCAGTCTCGTAAAGGTTCCTACGTCTATGGGTGTATGGACGCATTTGTTGGTTCTTGGGCAAAGCAACACGAACACGAACGACAGCATTCCACCCTTTCCGTTCGTCGCTTTACTCGATGTCAGGAAACTACTAGGGAACCCCTACTGACGGTTTGCAGATCGATAATATGGAACGCGAACGACATATGCAGCATCACTATCTTCTCTCAGACCCCACCAAGCTTCGAGGCAATTGGAGCGTCGGGATGGCTACCAATTGGCTACAGGTTACATGGGTAGGTGGTAAGGAGGTAGTTGGGGGGCTGCAATATTTAGAGCCTTTGAGAGTAACGACGTAAACTGTCCGGGAGACGGCGTGATCGCCGTCAGGAATGTGGTATATTGTAACTTTATAATGCCGAAGGAGGGGACACTAAGGAGTTAAACCTAACGTTCGACAGGACGGAAATTCTGGCCAGAGGTGAGGGGGTTCAGACACCCACCTCTGGGGAAACCAGGGGTCGAATTGATGGCGCTACACCCGTGCAAGTTATGTATAATAATAATGCTATAATGTAAAAACAAAGAAGGCCTGCAGGCCTTAATACCTTACAAATTTAAAGTAGGGGTTTGTTTTTCACCCTTGTGACGTTCAAGGCAATTTCTAACGTTCTTGTGGGGGAGTTGAAGGGTAATTGTAATCGGTGTAGAGGCGCTACCAAGGGGAGCATGGGGGAATCCTCCCCCACTTGACTCACAGTTCGCTCATGTACAACGGCCATTGGAGAAGGCATGAGGGTGCCGTCTATTTTTGTCACGTTATAACCATATTTGGGCAATAATACACGGAATTATTCTAAAACACCAAGGCTGTATCCGAGTCCACCTTAGACGATGCCGGGCCATGCAATTCCGATTTCAGTGGGAACCATTGCGGGCCATTTCCGAGTCTATTACCCTTCGATTACAAAGCCAATTCCAGTTCAAGGTCCTCAAATTTCGGGCCAAATCCGAGTCCGGGGATTTTACAATGCAGCATCTCGTAAAATGGTTTTTGTACTATTTTACAATTACACTCAATTAAAATGAGCATTTTTAGGAGTCGATTTCATTCCCTGGCTCGCCGTGTAATTCAGTTGACTGTTTTTGATCATTCATGTATTGAACTGCAAACATGTAACAACATAACCTTAAGTAACAATTATGATTATTTCATTTGTGTGGACTCGGCTGGAATCGTCTGAGAGTCCCGAACCAGCAGCAGCCCATTCCGGGTCAATTCCGATTCCGGGGTCTCCCATTCTGGGCCAATTCCGATCGAGTCCGACAAAAAATGGACTCGAGTGCGGAATCAGTCGGAGTCTGGACTCGGACTTTACAGCCCTGTAAAACACTTTTTCCGAAATTAGAAGCTCATCTCAAAACTCGGTAGGGACAGCGCATATAAATCGTGCAACCTAATATCTGCGATAAAAATACGATATCATTTGAAGCATGATGTAAAAGATGTGAAGTATGTTGTTTTTTAAATATTTTCATTCTAAATAACAAATTAATAATTTGTAATAACAAAATTAAGTTGGTATAACAAATAATATTTCCATCACACTTACGTGCCGTCGTAGAAAAGGAAGCACACTTGCGCTATAATGTACATACCAAACTGGTATGAAAGTTTGGAATGAGAGCTTGTGTAAGAAGGGTGGTGGTTCCTATTTTGACAAATTGCTCAAAATGCCATTTTTCATGGTGGAAGAATTCATTGCCAAATCATTGGTCTTAAAAACCACATCACTATCACCCCCCAACCCTTATGGATTAAATTGAACGTTGTAGGTTAATATTTTCCCCTAAATTGATGGCGCACTGTATATAACTGTGTATAGCAGGAAGATGTTAGGCTCCATGTCAATAAATCTCTTCATCGGCAACAGCAGCGTACGAAGCTCTAGATAGGACATGGTAAAAAATTTTTTTATTACGTACGTACGTAATAATTATTACGTACGTACGTGATATTATTACGTACGTACGTAATAAGTATTACGTACGTACGTAGTATTATTACGTACGTACGTGATATTATTACGTACGTACGTGATAATTATCACGTACGTACGTAATAATTATTACGTACGTACGTAATAATTATTACGTACGTACGTAATAATTATCACGTTCGTAGGTCGTGGTACTTACTACGTACGAACGCAGATACAGCACTGTGGTAATCAGCCCACTTATTATGAAGGGATTAACTTGGACACTTCCATTGTGTTCTAAAGGCCTACATACAACAAGGTGGTGAACCGCAGGAAATACTAGGGTGTCAAATACTGTCCATGTAGATTGGTGGTACTAGTACATGCTGTCGAAGTGCTTGCACTTACTGTGCGCACCCTTGCCCAGGCTATACTCAGTACGGAGCGCCTGTGCATCAAACTCTCTTGAAGGTCCATTCAAGTTAAGCCAGTGAAGGATTATGTTATGGTTTGCATTGGGTTTCATAAATCCACTCATCTGCCCAGTAGGACTTAATGTTGGAATCAATCCTTACAATTAGCGAAGTGATCCTCAATCTTTCTGAGGGTGAGGGCTAAAATGCGTTACAATGGGCTGAGGCCGAGGGCTGCAAGGGATGATCTCAGGATTAGAGAGAGGACACTCTCGCCAAGGCGACATTCATACGTAAGAGGTCCCTCAGCTGTATCTGTGTGTGTGGGGGGGGGGGTTGCTTCGTAGATGAGCCGGGTCGTGGCAGTGTGCGGCTGTTACCGACCCGACAGCGACGCGATTTTAGTGTATATTCAATGGAAAAACATTGTGAATCAAGTGACAGAGCAGAAAACAAAATGGCAGCTCTCATGTGGACAGAAGAACAAGAGATGAAATTACTGGAGCTTTGACAGTCAGTACCATATCTTCATGACGCCTCTTTATACTGCCCTACCACTCTTTTCGGCTTAATTTCACTGTCAAAGTCTTCATTTAAAGCACGGGTAAAGCACTAAAGCAACAATAAACGTCGACGTATACGCAACGATTTGTTTGTGATACCTGCCATTTTTTGCGAGACGCGAGATCGAACAATCATGAGTTTGCAGGTGGCAGTCGGGTTCGTGTATAGTGTACGTGCGGCTAGATCCGACTGCAACCCGACGCAACTGGTCACAACTGCATGCAACTCGACGAGAAGTCGAGTCCTGTTGCATCTGATCGCAGTCGGGTCGGTGCAGTGTGCACCGGCCCTAAGCAATCTAGCACCACTTCTGGAGAACAAATTTAAAATGAGTCAAGTAGTGACTTCAAAATAAACGATTTTACATGCATGTCAGCGTGGATTATTGCTCCTTATTTCAAATGTGCCAGGTTTTTTACTTGTCGAATATGATTCTTTTCCAAAACGTAAAATCAATTCAGGGGCCGCACCGACAGTGTCCAGGGGCCGCGTTTGAGAATCACTGTATTAGCGCATCGAAAGTGCATGCACAGCCTGACAGCGGCGGATACAAGGCCTCGCCTAAGAAATTTGAAAAAAGAAGTCTTGTATGTAATGTAGTAGGCTTTGGCTTTGGGCAGTGGCGTAACCAGTGGGGTGGCCGGGGGGCAACTTGCCCCTCCCCCCGGACACAAAAAAGCGGGAAGGGGAGCAAAAAAACGGGAAGGGAAAAAGGGAAGAAAAGAAAGGAAAAAGAGGGAAGAGGGAAGAAGAGAAAAAGAAGGAAGAAGAGAAAAAGAAGGAAGAAGAGAAAAAGAAAGAAAAGGAAAGAAAGGAAAAGAAAAACAGGAGAAAGGGAAAAAGAAGAGGAGAAAGGGGAAAGAAAAGAAGGAAAAGAAAAGAAAGGAGGAAAAAAGAGAAAGAAAAAATGAAGTTAAGAAAGGGAAAATGCAACAAAGGAGCTAAAAATGAAAGACAAAAAACTGCAGACACAAAGCCCTCGTTGGTACTGTCGGTACGAAGCGCTTAAAGCTGTGAAGGAACTGTACCCTGCACTCTTATTAGCTCTGGAAAACATTGTAAATGACGAAAGATCTGCTTATAGTAATGCAGATGCAAAAGAGTTGCTTGAATATTTTAATAATTTGGGCTGCCTAGTTATTACTGAATTGTGGACAAATTTTGAGCGAAGTACAAAGTTTCGTTTTACCCATTTTTGCTCTTAAGAGGAAAACTTCTGTAATAAAAACCTAAAATTTTCGGCGCGCTACGCGCGCAGGAGAGACTTTCTGGTTTCTTCAGTAGTTTCATGCTACATCACTAGATAGCGCAAGTCCTTTCCCCCTTACCATAACACGTAGGAAAGTACACAGTTTATGTGGAGGTCGTAAATTTCATCCCATATTGCAAAGCCTAGCTACTGTTGTTGTGTGTGCTTTGAGGTACGGCCAGTTGGTGAAGAACTCACCGAGCAATATTTGGCTATTTCATCGGATAGTCAAGGTAGTTTCGATACAATGCATATTATCTCCTATACGGTCTAGAACCCCTACACTACAGCTTTTCTTTCTTATTGTTTTTAATAATTACATAGGCCCATTTTTTTTTGTGAAAAATGACCCGAAAAATTTTCGCGCGCTTCGCGCGCTTTGTAGTTTTACAGTTTAGATTCCGGAAAAAAACATTTAATCAACTCGGAAACTTAGCTTTTCTAGTATATACAAATTTTATGCAATATATGACCCGAATGAAATAGAGGCTAGTACACAGGCTTTCTTCAAATCCCACCTCACCAATACTCTACGGCATTGAGGCTGTCGGAGTTTCGGGTCGTTGGCCGTTCGCCGGGCAAATCGTGGGGCTACCTCTACTCAACTTAACAATAAGTTAACAGATTCTTGCTGTAGAAACTCTCAGTTCCAACTAATCCACTGAAATCCATGGGGGATAACTCAACGCTGAATAATTTTGAATGAAGTCGGATAGATTGTAACAGACTTAAAGTGTTAAATTCAAATCAAACTTTTCAAAATTTGCACAACAAGGACACATCTTGATCAAAAATCCTGGCAAGCGCCACTTCCGGTGATTTGGGATGTATTAAAATCTCAGATTTTCTCAGTACGCTAGGTCCACGCAAACCTATGGTGGCGCTTTGCTTAGATAGTAAACGGGAATCACCCCACAAAATCCCCAGTCCTCCAAAAACACTCCTGCATGGTGTTGTTTTTGTTTCCTTTTGCTTTGAATATTTTTATTTTGCTCAAATTAAAATCGGAAGAATCACATTGAGCAAATGTGTTTTAGTGTGCATAGGAGGTTCAAGGTCGAGAAGTCACATCTGGTCTGCCCCCCCCCCCCACCCATGTCAAACATCTTCCTACGCCGCTGCATAATTGTCTTTATACTGCTTCTCCTTGTGCAGACACAAACATAGTTCACTGCTCAAGGCCACATCCTGGTGAGCATGTGTAATCAAAACATTCTATGTGTATGCTGTGTAAAATGAGCTACCCTGCATCTTTTGAATTTTGTAACTCTGATGTCAACCAAAGAGTAGTCACCAACTGAGACTTTTGCTTACCCCCAACTAAAAGTCATACTTGGGGTGATGCAAATCCGTCTTTAAGTCCACATATAGTCCACATTTAAGAATTTCCAATGTCCTGCTAGGGGACCTATCACGTGTAAAAACATTAAGTGTGTAACTCCAACGTTTAGAAAAATATTTATTTTGATATGTTTGTCATGTTGACATTTGCATTGTTAAATTTGAGTTTGTGCAAATTTTTCATTTTGCCTGAACTAAGACACCATGACGTAAGTGTTCACCATTTGCACATATTTTTGCATGCATTTAAAAATGATGTAAAACGATGTAAAAATTCACAATTCTTCTCAGGTGGTGGTGGTGGGGGGTCCAGAACACTTCCTTAAGGCTCTAAGACACCCACAGACTGGCAGTCTGAGACTGTCACAGTTTACTTCAACTCAACAAGTAGAATCGGAAATTTTCCGGAAAACCTCTTGAGTCTTGCCCCCGCCCCCCGGACAGTCAGGTCTGGTTACGCCCCTGGCTTTGGGGTGTCTTAAAATTGTAGGATGAACATTTTCCTGCATTTTAATCTGTAGTAAACTGAGAAAAATTAGTGGCTAATGCCCATTGAGACTACCTCGGCTTTGTGCACGAGCGAAGCGCGCACAAAAGTAGGCCTAAGTGACATAACTGGAAGGTAGTTGTATCGACATTTATTCCTGCTGAGGAGCATGGGTGGTTTTATGTAGCCCAATGCAAACCATAACTAAATCCGACGGACAAGCTGACACCCTTACACCCGAATCAGTATATTGTCAGTCCGAGTTGGGTAAAATTGTGATTTTTATTTCTGTGGTCTGCTTAGTGTCCATGCAATGCCATTTACAAACAATTTGATAACCCAGAGCCTCTGGGGACATTCCCTTTTGAAACCGCACTGGGGGATTGTCTTTGGATCCCACCAGGGGCCCTTTGAAAGGTCCCTGCGCCAAGACGTTTTCATGATATCACTTTGTGCCAGCACGACTTCTTTAGCGAGGCTCAGTTCTTCATATCGATTTGCCCCTTCGGTGGAACATTTTGCCACCGAGTCTCCCCCCCCCCCCCATTTCGAAAAATCTGGCGACACCACTGCGCAGGAGAAACGTGACTACTAAATTTGTTAATGACTGCTGTCTCTGATTGTCTTTTTTCTTAGCCATTGGCTTAACTTGATTGAAACTTTAAGATATTTTGACCACAGGCTCTCGGTACTAGCAGGCTGGTGGTATTAGATAGCGTACACTCTTGGCAGACACTTACTAGCGCTCGGTACTAGTATAGGCTGGCCAAGGGTATACAGTAACCGCATAGCCTACGCTCTTGACCAGCCTATACTAGTACCGAGTGCCTGTGAGTTAGACAACCTAAAACGGGTGGGGAACCTTTTTTCTCTGGCGGGCCGTTTTAAAGGTCATAATCTACTACTCACGGGCAGCACATAGAGAGGGCGCAATAAGTTTTCCCACCAAGGGGACAAGCCAAGGGGCCCCAAACAGGCCCTAGTGGGGTCTAGGGGAAAAGTCTAGGCAAGAACTGGGACACAGCCCCGAAAAGACCAGGGATTTGTTCTAATTTGTGGACAATAGAATGCTCATTCACCATTATTAAATGACACAGAATGTGCAAGGATAAATAAGCCAGAAGTATCACAATATGATCGTTTGTCCTTTTACCTACGCGTGAAGTAATAATGAATGAGAGCAAGTAAAAGGTGCGCGCGAAGCACGCCGAAAAAAGTTGCGTATTTTTGAACTGACTTTATTTTTTCCTCATTTACATTGCAAAATTGTCCACTTTCTGACTTTAAATTCACTCTTCGAAGAGACAGTTCTTAAGTCCCACAACCCCTTTCGAATCTACCTACACAAATGATAGTGTGATTCTGTACAATGTTATGTAGCCTAAAGTGTCACGCAAAACTTCCATTACCTACTGAAGTACAGGGATTCGGCACCCGATTTACGTGTAACGAAACGGTTGGCATGTTACAAAGAGCATACAGGGATTTAATATACTGGTAGTGTTCCACAGCAGATTTACGTGAATACACGAGAAGTGGTACTGCATAAGCAGGATAAACTGTGCGTACGGTAGGCTAAGAGATTATTATCAATTAGTTTAAGTGATTTTGAGTTGTCATTTATGAATTGCCTCGAGAGCCGGATGAAATGGTCTCGCGGGCCGCATACGGCCCGCGGGCCGGAGGTTCCCCACCCTTGAGTTAAAAGGACAGTATTTAACACCTAGTAATTCCTGCGGTCAACCACCTTGTGATTGTATGAAGGTCAATTAGTGCACAATTAAAGTGTCCAGAATAATCTACCCTAAGATGAATCCTTTCATAATAAATGGGCTTATTATCATAGCGCTGTATCTACATTCGTATTAGAGTCACGTACTAAAGTGATAATTATTACGTACGTACGTGATAATTATTACGTACGTACGTAATAATTATTACGTACGTACGTGATAATTATTACGTACGTACGTAATAATATCACGTACGTACGTAATAATACTACGTACGTACGTAATATTTATTACGTACGTACGTAATAATATCACGTACGTACGTAATAATTATTACGTACGTACGTAATAAAAAAAATTTTACCATGTCCTATCTAGAGCTTCGTAGCAGCGCACAGCAGCGAGTGAACATTTAGGCCACAGTACTTCAATACCATAAGAAAACGATATACATCACTATAAGGTTAAATAGTGTTGAACAACGCGACCTCAAAAAGCTAACTTATCCCCCTGAGCATAACGATTGACTGCCCTAGGTACGGGGGACGGTGGGAGAAGGAATGGTTTTTTAATTAAAATAAGCTGGAAAATTAAAAAAAAAACTAAAAATTAAAATCCATCCCCCTGACCTCATAACTATGCTACTGAGAGAGGGGTCGGAAACTTCCTCCAGTAAATATGGAAAATGAATCACTTAAAATACGATTTCCTGTGTTCTTAGGGGCCTTAAAATTATGGCAATTCGATTCGCAAGCATATACTTACCGCTTGCTACATCTTAATTGCATTAATTCGCTTACAGTAGCTTGCAAAACCCAATCTGCCAGACCGTAACCTAGGCAAAATCCCAAGGGGACAGTTAATGGTACTATGTAAATGCACCACTGGTGACGTACCCAGGACAGTTGACACCCGGGCGAATTCTATTGTCAACCTAAAGGAAGAGTTCTGGCAGTTACAAACTGGTTAAATGCTTAGAACTCTCTTTGTGTAGTGAATACTTATTTCTTGGCTGGATTGAAGGGAAGAGAAGGGTCTTGTCTAAGGGGAAATGGTGAAATCCTAACCCTTTGAGAAATTTTTTCTATTAAGTTCAGATGAAAAATGGGGCTACTTTTGTCGAAGCTTCCATTTTTTTAGTCAACCATACAGCCCATCTATAGCGGGGTCCGGGTAATCTCTCCAGGGATAATCGGGGGAAAGGGAGCCCTTGCACGTATTCGATTTCCCAGGTTCTGAGAGCTTTAAATTAAACCATAATTGCGAGGTGCGGATTCCTCAAATAAGGCATGAACATTCGTGGTCGTATATAATGCGATCTCACACAAAAGTGGGTTACCTATATTTTCCACATCAAATGAAAAAGAGACTCAGTTTTACCACTCCTGTGATTGCAAAGAACACATTGCGCCTTCTCTGTGACAATGAATGTCATTTTC
Source organism: Holothuria leucospilota (assembly GCA_029531755.1). Classification (NCBI taxonomy): domain Eukaryota; kingdom Metazoa; phylum Echinodermata; class Holothuroidea; order Aspidochirotida; family Holothuriidae; genus Holothuria; species Holothuria leucospilota. The sequence continues at coordinate 20,551,235 of CM055966.1, forward strand.
CAGCTCAGTTTTTATATTGATGTGCATAGCCTAAGTGTATTTTTGAAGACAAAGAAAACTACCCCATTGATCTTCACACACATAGTGCAGTCATCCTTTGAAATATCTTGCATTCATCAACAGTAACTGTCCCTTTCCTTTCCCTTTTGATTGCCATATGTCAGGGATGGGGAACCTTTTTCCTCTGACAGACCGTTTTGATTGCCATAAGACGCTCGCGGCCGCAGAAGTGAGGGCGCTTCCAAGTTTTTTCCATGAAGCGCAGGCCAAGGGGACCTAATCAGGCCCTTGTGGGCCGAAACCACAACGGTTCTGGAGTTTATATAACTTTTTAAGCAAGTAAAAGCAGGAAAAACGATAGGCACCATGGGCTACAAAATTATTATCTGGTGACTCTGAATTTACATTTATACGTATGGATACGGCCCACGGGCCGGAGGTTCCCCACTCCTGCCAGACGATCTTCAAGTGGCTAATCCAATATGATCAGCCCCTCCTTGTACTAATCTTGTTTGCCAGATGCCAAGAAATTGGATACTAATTTTTTAGCCGAGGACCCCAAGCCCGCCCCCATTTCTTGTCGATTTTGACGGATACATGTTCACCATTTGCATCTCCATTCCAAAATCGCAGTGGTCACATTGCAATGCATGAGTTCATAAAATGTGAATTAGTATATATGTATCGTGATTGCCACATAACAGTAGACTGCATTTAACAGGGGAGATGTTAGCAAAGGAGATCCGACGCCCAAATCTGTCAGACAATATATGCTTGAAAATATTTTGATCCCTTTAACGTAGCAAGCTTTTGTTGACAGGTCCCTTTATTCTCATTGTTCCCTTTTCTAACTTACACTTCCTAACGATGGTCCGCTCCTTTCAAATCCAAGTAACCCAGAAACAAAGATCATTACTAACTAATACGTTACTTTGAAGTGCAGCTTCTTTGCCGGCAAGGTCTAAGCTTCAGTAAAGATTTAAAGTTAAACGACTGTCCATAAACGTTTATTTAATATAAGTTCTTTGTCTCCCTAAGATCTTGAAGGTCGTCTCCTTGACACATTGTTCAAGCCTAACAAAAAATCACAATTTTCAAAACTTTCCGCATTAGTAGCAAGCATAGTCGGCATAGGAGGTTTTAAGAAATTCTTCATTGAAGTTAACTGAAATGAGGTTACTGTGACAACAAATGATGAAAGATTAAAATTTTGATTTTTTTCCTTGACGACTGGCAATGTAATGCCAATGGGTGAAATCATCATAATAAGTCCTTGAGATATAGCAGACGACACAAACTATTGTCTTCTGTACCCAATCTCTTTCAAGTCTTAAAGACAGATTTGCATCACCCTAAGTTTGACTTTTAGTCGAGGGTAAAGCAAGTCTCAGTTGATGACTACTCTTTGATTGACATCAGTTACAAAATTCAAAAGATGCAGAGCAGCTCATATTACACAGCATGCACAGAGAATGTTTTGATTACACATGGGGTCTTTTATGCTCACCGGGATGTGGCCTTGAGCAGTGAACTATGTTTGTATCTGCACAAGGAGAAGCAGTAAAGACAATTAGGGGCTTACCACCAAGTAAAAGTCACACTGATTTGAATCCCTCTTTAAAGAAGTTTCAAGAACAAGACAATATGCAGCTTAATGTCGGCAACCACCTTACCACCAAATCTCAAAGGACATTTAAAAATTGGATCTCCTTCCCTAACAACTCCCTTATTTAACACTGTTTATTTTCCAGAGTTCCCACGCGAAAGCCCCCTTCTCATCAGTTAGCACTGAAAAATACAGGCTTAATGACTTAATGTCAGAATTAGGTTATTCTAGAAGCTCCGTATGGCAACCCACAAAAGCCTCTTCTTAAGCAAAATTTAACACAACCTCAGGCAAACGGCCGTAACACCAATCGCAGGTCTGAATCCACTAGTAGTAGTTGTCCATTCATATTCAAACTGCATGACAATACATACGACATTCACATCAACCACTAAACAAAATGTTAAATATCTATTTATTTTTCAAAATATGGTAAAAATGTTACTCTCGAGTGTCACCTTCTTTGTTCCTTGTCCACCATTTGAGACTGCTTGTTATTACATGTATTTACAACACACAACGAACAAAATGTGAAAACTCATTTCATTTTTTAAAATACAGACGGCAAAAGCATTACTCTGTCACTGTCTATTGTTTGACTTGTTTATTCACCTTTTTTCATCTAACAACCACTTAAAAAACATGAAAATTTCGCAGATCGTGCATGCAAATTGTTCATCTCTCCCCTTACACCCAGCTCCTCGTGATCTTAAACCGTATCTGCTACGTTACAGTAAGTCATTTAATTTTGGCGATTTCATTTCTGAATGATATTACTGTAAGTACCAATGGTCACTTTTCCGTTTAGGAGTATATTTACGTACTTACCCACTTAAACAGGGAAGCAACAAGCCATTTCCTTACTTGGACCATACCAAGGTTGTCTGTGGTCATTTTTATTATTATGTTTCATATATGTCCCCTCAGGGGCGTAATTCCCATTTTCTCATGAGGATAATACAACCCCACATAAAACTTTTTTAAACGATAGACACGCCAGGATGCCTATCGTTGTGTACACGTATGGGTCAATTTCTGCTTGTTGCACACGACTGGCCCGTATGTCATTTGTCTAATATAGTCGGTTTTCCATTTCAAAGAAATGCGGGGAAAACTAATATTTCAATAACCTTATGAATACGAACATCACTGTTGAGTGTGAGGGTATTGTCTATGGGGAGGTTTTTGAGTAAGTGTGAGTACGGTAGAGGTTTACTGGTGCAGCATTTTGAACTCACTGTGGTAAATTCGTGTTCAGGAGTTGGGCCAAAGGAAACTTTTTCAGGGAAGGGGAGATAAAGGGGGGGGAGGGAAAGGTCATCCAACCCCCAGCCTTCTACAGGTTCTGGTTCATTATGAACATGTTGGGGCATACTGTGATGTTTGCTTTAACTCAGAACCTGCTGAAAACATGAGTGCATGCATATATGTAAGGTAGCATAAACCTCACTTAAAATATAAAAAACACAATACCCTCATTATTTTACCATCTGTAAAGACCCATACCCAGACAAGATACTTCAGGGGCAAGATAGCTTTGGGGATACTTTTCAGGGAGGAATACACTAAAATTAATCAAGGCAATCTCAATTTTTAATATTCTAGGAGGGGGAACATTTTTCTAGGGGATATGCCCCACCCCTCTTTGACTACAGGTTTGAATCTGTGCTTTACCAAAGGGAATAGGCCACCCTAAAACCCACCCCAACTGGCCAATGTGCCTCCACCCATCCTGGCCACCATCCCACGCCCCCCACCCCACATAAACTGACCTTCTTAAATCAGGCTGCGGACAGTCAATTTGATAATGCAGAAATGTTAGTTGGGTGGGCATACATGTATGGTGCTTTGAAACAGTAATTTATCACTCACGCTCTCATGCAGAGGTTATTAGTGAGGCACCCTACAGTAACTAAAATGGGTGCACACAGAGTGTGCCAAAAAGTGACATTACATAGACATTTCAGGTTTGCTAGACTTCAACTTGCATTAGCTTTCCATTAATCCTTACTAAAATACATGGCTTGCATCCAACTGTTGACAATAACTGGCATACCTGTATTTGTTTCTTACAATCCCCTTTTTTTCTAGTGTTGTACCAATATTGGAAGTAGCCGATATTTCCGATACCGATATATTTCAATTCTCAGCATCGGCCAATCGGTCCAATAGACCCTTTTCCAAATAGCAATTACAGTACAAAGGATTGTGGGATAGAATTTTTGTTCACATCCTTTTTGGCCACAGTAAAATGCCATTAACAACCCGTACCAAAAACTCTATCCCACAATCCTTTGTAATTGCTATTTGGAAAATGGTTTATACAGAAATCTGGGAAATAAGGATTTTCCATACTAAACCATACAATACCTGGTACCTCCATTCAGGGTTGTGTCAATTTGAAGAGGCAAAATGGCAAAATATTGGAACTTATATTCAAAATAGGCAAATAATAAACCACTTTCATGATGTGAAGGAAACTATGTCTTGTTTGGTAATGTCAGCATTTAAGATAAATTTTACCGATACCGATACAGGACAAAAATGGCGAGTATTGGCTGATACTGGGGTTTAATACCGATACAGTCGTACACTATCAAGTTGCTTCACAGGTCATATTGAGTTGTCTCACATGCCGGATTTGGCACTAAGTCCTCCTGGTAAATTACTATGATTATGGGACACTTTCATGATAATCATATTTACCTTGACAATGGTACCAAAATTGGCTGGAGGTTGACCAGTGCTGCACATATGACACTCGCATCTTCCATCATATCTTTCATTGAGAGCGACACTGGCCCACTCATTAATCTAAATTCTTTCAGCCTCCCAATGGCCCGCTCCATATGTATGCGGGCATTAGCTTCTTCTCTTGATCTGACATTATCTTTGTCAGTAAACTGGTTTGTGCTAGGCAGGTTATTCTGAAAGGGGGGAATTTCCAGTCTTACTCCCTTTTTGAGAAGATCTTTAACACTGAAACCATGGTCAGCCATACAAATGTCACCTTCACTAAACAGCTCAACAATGTTTGTCATCTTCACTATTTGCTTATCAGATGCACTCCCGCCAATCGATTTGGAAACAAATGAAATCGCTCCACTTGGTGCAATGCCTATCAAGAATTTTATAGTTGGGTTGGATTTGTACTGGCTGTACACAGCCAAATTCGATTCTTCCAGACTTGGTCTTTGAATGTGAATCTCTGTACAGTCAATTATACAGCGAACAACTCCATCATATATTTTGAAGCACTGAGGGTAGTATTTAAGCACCTCATCTCTTGTTGGCCAGCATACATAACTCCCTAGCTCCTTAGACAAAAATGGTATTAAAGTTGACAGTACCTCAGAGACTGTGCTTGTGGAAACACCAAATCTAAATGCTAAGTCTTCCTCTGAACAATTTAGTCTCAATTTCATCAAAACCATTAATAGTTCATCTTGGACTGCTTGAGACCTTTTAGTTCCTGGTTTTGTACTGTTTTTGATGTGCCATAGTGTGTCTTCAGCGGAGGTGTTTCCCTGACAGTAATAAAGATTTCGCATCCCTGTTTCCAATTTACATAGCAACCACTGAAGTACAGCATATGATGGCAGTCCTGTATAAAGCTTTACTAAACTGTCTGAGTGAGCAATGTCTAGCCAAGTCATTTTTGGTTTGGACTTAACATACTGACGTTTCTCCTCTTGGTGATCTTTCAGCTGTGTATTTACTTGTTCCAGTTGTCCCCCTAGCTGTTCAATCCTTTCTTCCAAATGACGAACATAGTCACTGCTAAATGTGACGGTTTCAGGAGCATAAGTGTATATGTGGTCATGGCACACACTACCATTGAAATCTTCCGGCCTAACTTGTACCCCAACTGAATGATGAGTTGGTTTCTTCACCTTTCTTCTTTTTTTGGGAACTGGTGCATCATCGAAATTTTGAGGAGTTGGAGGGTGGCGTTTTGGAGTGTCTACAATGTGGCTGTAACCCTTTAGATAGAGTGATGGATGGGGATTGCAAGGAAAAGGCTGAGCATACTGGAAGTGATTGCTGCAAACTTTAGTTGATCGTGTGACTTTAAAGCCTTTTCTGTTGATTCGCTGTGTCCACACATCAAAGTATTTAGGATTGCAGGAATGAAACCGAAGAAATGTGACATGATTTTTCACCACATATCTGAAAGAGAAAGAAGTGTACTGTATCTTGAATGCAGCTAATCAGGTAATGCCACAATGTGTATACTGTTCCTCATGAAGGGAACTTTTTGTACAGTACAGTACTGTATGAGATTATTGATTTTTACCCTACTAGTACTTACTCTACAAAATCAACAAACTTACCTTTGTAAATCTGTTACCCCGTACAGTACTTTATAGAACATTGTACTACAGTAAAACTGAACCAGAATGCCAATATGCATTGGAGGGGGGGGGGGGGGCGTTCGATGATAAATACATGTGTGTAATCTCAAATAATGTCAAGATGTCCCATTTCTTGAAGCCACAGGTTAAATTTGATCTTCAATGTGTTTAAAAAGATACAGTTTTGTGTTCATATTTGAACATGGGAATTCTTGGGAAATTTGCTTTTGACCTCTGGTGACCTCAATGACTTTTGACCACTAACACAACCGACAGCAATTTCCGATTGGATTTAATGTGTCACCATGTGAAGATTGAAAAGCATCTGTGCAGGCACATAGCTAGAGAAGGGGCAAAGGGGGCTGCCACCCCCCCTTTGAGCATATTTTTGGTACCTTTAATGTTTACTTTTACAATACTGCCTAGTGCTTCCCCATTTATAAGCGGCAAATAGGCCTGGGAAGTGCCATTCCCAGCAATCAGGGAGGCATTTTGGGCCAATTTTCTTGCACTTTGTGCCAACCCATAGTGGCGCAGAGCACTGAGAGTCTGTCTATGGGCTCCGCCCCGTCCCCTTGACAAATTCCTGGCTACACCCTTGCATCTGCTTTCCTTCTATGTGGGATGAACTCAGAGATGCCAGGCTGGCAGGTTTGTAGCATGCTGTGAAAGATTGGAAGCATGTATTTGTCACTGGACATTTTTCAAAGCATTTTCACAGTGCCCTTCATGGACACCTATTATTGGTCGGTGGTGAATGTTATGTTACTAATACTACATACATGTACAGTACATACTTCAAAATCCACGACTACTTTGCTATTCCCAGTCCCTTCTCGCTCACTCCCCATTGCACCCTGATCATGTGAATTCTCATTGCTCACGTCAGTATCACCATTTTGTAATTAGCTCAGAGCTTCCCTATGCTATTCTCAAGGTACAGTTGTACTGTAGCTTTGAAGTGGTCCCATCACTAAATAATGAGCGGGTCTACAGTATGTAAACATCTTATAAATTCAAAGTTTTGCCAAAGATAGCACCATTTTGCATCTAAGCCACCTTAGATAATCTAAAGTAAAAATTCCAACCACAAGATTCAGATGCCTTGGGCTAGGTTCTGTCAAGAATGGTACTTGATTCAGTCACCCAAGCACTATGAAACTCATAAGGATGATGACAAAATACAGTACTTTCATGGAATACTGTACAGTATATTCCATGAAATGATATCCTCAGAACAAATACAAATCATGAAATAATGGAAGGAGACCATTCACAGTGATATTCTTCTTCAGTACTGTACATTCAACAATCATTGCATTACAAAATTCTCTTTTGCACAGGCATGATTATGAAAGAGTAAAGTTTATAACTAACTTGTGAAGATGTAATTCTTTCTGCCTCCTACTACTGTAGATGGTAAAAGATAAAAACATATTTGAAGTGAAGTCATGTTCCCTAATGGATCAGGAAGGTAAGTCTGGTTATATCATTATCAACATACTGTAAATCAGACTTATCTTCCTGACAGAGACATATTGGTTAGGGAATTGAAGTGTCTCTGCCTGAATGCAATTTTTCCATGAAAAATGAGGTTTTAATACGAAAAATTTCAGCGCACTTCTGAACCAATTGTTGCTGTTTACACCCCATACCTGATTTTTGCATGAAAATAAAACACTAATTATGGCAAAAGTCATTTCTAAATTAGCTTAATGCGAGTAATTATGGAATACTGTACCTTGCCACACGAAAACAACCCATAAAATCAATTGGCTACTGTACTGTACCTTATTGAATTCCATGCCAAATTATTTTGATAATGAGTCATGATATAGAAGATGGAGCTGACTTGGGAATGTTTTCAAAAATTTTCTACCCAAAGTCCAAGAAATCCATCCAGAGTGGCTACACCGACTCCTTCGAGTACATCGTGACACTTTCATTTAATACTGTATGTGTTTCAATGTTATGAAATTGTGTAAAATATTTTCCAGTCCCCATGTTGGTACAACTACAGTATAGAATACAGGGCCACTCGCCCACTCTTGAACACCACCTACAGTACTTACTGTACTGTAGCATCTGGATGCACAGATGTGATGTGACAATGCCTATCTTGCCTACTAAACTTTGACTCCGCATCAGAGCATCCACTCCAAGACTGATATTGGTGAAATCATTCACTCCACATCCAAGCATCCGCGCATCATTGCTTGTGGCCTTAGTAAGAAAAAGACGACAATGAGTCGTTTTCAAAGTAAATCTTTCACGTTTATTTAGCAGCCAAAACTTTTACTCTGCATCTGAGCATCCGCGCGTCCACTCAAAAGGTGGGATGTGAAACTATGTTATTTTCTAGAGATCATTTACTTTGCATCCAATCATCTTAACCACAGGCGTTCTGAGAATGATATGTACATACACTGCCATACAGTCATACAGTATATAATACACTATAAATATATAATAACAAGGTGGGTCAGTTCTCTGGATGAAGCTTAAAACTTGGCCTATTTTTACATGCTTATGCTCACTGTGAACCTCTCTGATTTCTTCCAATCATGTGGTTCGATGAGAAAGAACATCCAACATCTCTTTGGGCATTCCAAGCATTCCCTGGGTGGATGCGTGGATGCGCTCTAATCCGATACAATCCGCTCTGAGTGCGGGATACGTAAGGAAACAACAGCCCCGCATTCCACGCAGCCACAGTGAATAGGCAAGTCACACAGGTTGATGGCTTCATTGTGCTTGCTTCGTATAACGGTAATTTCCTTTACCGTTAGAAATAATACACCCACGGTACTGTTGTAATCGGTGTTCATATGTAAAAACGAGTGAGTGACGGCAATTACTGTTTTTAATTGCACTGCTATTTGACGTGCAGGCCTTATAGTTTAAACAGGGAGTTGCCATTTGTCAAATAGCAACTCCCTGGTTAAAGTCGTAAAATTAAAACAATGTATTACTTGTGGCGCAGTACAGTCCGTAAAACTACGATGTGTATACTGTACGTACATATATACCGTGCCAAGTCTCGCGAAGGTAGCAGTCTTTGAAACTTTAGCAGGAATGGTTCACTCAAGTACGCAGTCTGCCGACTCAGTGTTTTGGGTCGCTTGTGGCTTCCCACACTGAGTCAGCAATGGCTTCTATTTAAACTGTTGTGCCTAAATAATGATGCAACCGCATACATGATGCAGCCCTCGCAAACAGCTTCGGCATTCGCCATTGCCACGTAAATGCCAATGAAAATTGACTTCACCAAAAAATATTGCCGAGGCAATAGTATGCAAGACACGGGGGCTTACCGGGAACAAGTTACACACTACACGGTTCAAAATTAAGCTCGAGTGGCGACTTGGAAAGAAGTCATTTTCCGATGAAATTGCAAAGATGAACAAAATTTTAACAAATATATTCAGTAGTATTGCGGTATATACAGTACTGTGATCATTTAACTCTGGTAGAAATTTTTTCTACGATCGTGGAAAACCGCACAAGTTCGCTCAATTTCGCACAAATTCACACAAAATCGCCCACGCAGATTTCAAAGAAATTTCGTGCAAATCAACAAATACAAAACTCGCATACATGACCACAAGAATTTGTTGTCAATGAAGCAGAGAATGGAATGAGTTATGATAAAGTGAAAGGTTAGAATTTTCGAAGCCGTTTCGTGAAAAAGAACGCCGTAAACAGAAATAATATTTTGGTACACTGTGGGCAACTTTGAACAAGCCGTTGAAATGAAGTTTGCACTTATTGCCGGCGGATTTTGAGATGAAGGTGTTGCAGCTCTGTATTATTGATATATATCACAGTTGTATTAAACGCTTGTCGGTATTGACAAGGGACTAAAGAAAAACAATATCATGCAGCTGAGGTATGTAAATTAAATACTGCTATAAAAGAAATTCGTTGGTTAACAGCTGCGATGAGGAATGAAGTGCAATAAGGCCTCTACTGTAAAGGAGTCTGAAAGCTTAAGGTAACGAATGATGCAAGTGCCTCGATCGGCGAACGCCAAGAATGGGAATAGGACGCATTGTTTTTTAAAGTTTTCCAATGTAATTGTTCTACAGCATATGTTTTTTTTTCTATTTATTATCCATGTAATAGTTTCATTACTGAAGGAAAATTATCAAATCTATAGAACAGACAATGGAGCGGCTATGCAGGCTACTTTTAGTTCTTTTCACCGTAAGTTCTGATCTGCCCACCCCCCCATGTCAAACATCTTCCTACGCCACTGCCCTACCCTCTACGACGCGATTGCTAAAATTCTGAATCTTACCTACTGGACAAAACTTTTGAAGTCCGAGTCCTTGGGAAAAACATTAATCCAATTATAGTCCGTTCAGTGAGTGAATGAAGATGAAAAATTCGGCAATCAATTTTCAAGACTTCGCCTCTGAATCTCTGACTCAGGAAGTGCAATACAATATTGCCGGGATCCCCGTAAAATTCACCTGCTGCGTACTGTGCTAACATGATTCGATCAACCCGGGCCCTTGGGAAAACGCACCTGCGTTGTCATTTTCTGCCACACGCTGTATACACTATAGGGGCCAGCCTGCAGGTCTAGACACGTATAATACCATTCATTCATTCACACATCGGCCTCATACTGTACTGCTTTATGTGCACATACTGTATCATATGTTGCATGCTATTATTATGAGGGCCGCTGCAAATGCCTGGGAATCGCAGCTCCTTTTACGTGAAATATCCAATCACAGCTAAGGGTTTAATACTCATTCATTCATAAGCGGCCAGCGCCCATTTTTGCGTAACATTTTTTGGAAGTTGTATGCCCAATTAGTCACGGTACGTTTACAAGACATCACACATAACGCCTCGGATTTTTTTTCAACCTTCAACAGCCAGCGCCATCTTGGTATTTACACATGTATATGGGATATTTCGTCCGATACCAAAGTCTTACCGAATACTTTTCTAAAGAGCAGACTTATTCTACACCCATGAAAAAGCTAAGGTACAAAATTTAGCTCGTAATGGTTGATTTTGCTGAAAATTTGCATGCTGAATTTTGGCCCATGACAGCTGGTTCATAACGTACGTAGAGCAGCATGTTACCAAGGATTTGAAATTTACTTCGTTAGGTTACTGTTCATACGTACCACTATAAGGCTACACGCTGAAGTGACAGTACGATCGTTAATTATAGACAGTACAGTAAGTCAGACAGTGCTGTTATGTTTGCAAGAGGTGGGTGTAGCCTGGTTGGGCGGGATTTAACAGTTGGTCGTTAACAGTGATAGGGAGTAGCCAATGGAAATTTTGCATGCGTCATGTATGTGAAAAAGGAGGGAGGTCCAATGACTCATGGGCGAAGTTGACGAGTTCATGAAGCCAATGGAAATCCCCGAAAACTTATCCAAATGTAGTACGTTCTTTGGCTCTTTAGCAGTGCAACTCCCCGATTGGTCGAACTAGAAGAACCTGATTGGTCAGGCCACAGTATGCTGTTCGTCTGTTTACATACTTGGTCTGGCTAATTAACAGGTGCAAAACTCCCAGGGACGTTTACAGACCTGGGAACTGTCAATCATATAGTAACTGCGCCAGACATCTGCGGTAGCGCCATAGCGGTACCTTTGATCACGTTTCTGTAAGTGGGACAGGGTCTTATCTTCCGGAGAACGGAATGCTTTCAACCAAGACGGCGCCTATAAAGTAAAAAGTTTCTTGGTCTTCTTTAACAACTCATTTCTTCAAAAGTGAGATTGCTTTTGCCAAATCTTTTGCGAAATAGCTCAGTATCGGCAAACCAGCCGCCCATTTGAGGACCTACCGGCTACTCTGCTTTACAGGGCGGGAGATCGGGTAGCGGGAGGAAGACATAGGGGTACAAGCCAGGGCTAGGGAAATACATTCCGCCTGGGGCTCGAGAAAAATTTCTTTTCTGTGTGAAAATAGAAGGGTAAATTTTTCGGCTTATATACGTGTATTTCTAAGGCCAAAACGGCCCGCTCCAGCAAAAATAGCCCTTCCGCTATACATACAGATACAGTAGCACCTGTGGAACTGGACACTGCAAGGCTTGGGGGGACTTGAGGATAGGGCTCAAAGAAGTTTACCATCTTTTTCATCGATTCACTGGATTATAATTGGATTACACTTTTGTTGTGCGGACTTGGACTTTGTCAGTATCTTCAAGACTGGTAAGATCTGCATTAATGATACTGTAGGTAGGCCTACCGCAATAACCTGCTGTTAGCGATTTCGTGTGAGCAGTGACATACATTCCTTATAAACAAATGCGTACTTCAACATGAATGGTATCCACTGCCCGGACTATAAAATTAAAAAGTCAAGAACTTTCTGCCCCTAAATGAGTGGTGCTTTCTGCCTCTAAAAGTTTTAGGGAGGGGGCCTAACTCAAGTAACTCGATTCACAGGAGTAGAATACCTTCCTAAAGTGATGAGCTCATTGATTGTGTATTGATAAAATTAAGGCCGTGCAACATCGCAGTTACAGAATTGGGAGAAAATTCTTACGGAGATATTTCCAGGATAAAAACCATGTCCTTCCAGAATTGTGATCTGCTTGCGAAACCATATATTTGTCATTCATATCTTGCATATAAATAAACGGATGTGCTTTTATACCACTACAACCTACATTAAAGTTGTAAGTTTGTAAAACAGAACTTCCATTTTGTTAAACGGCGTGAAGTTACAGGCCGGCATGGTTCGATTGCACAAGTTCCACGTGGCTCACGGTAATTCATAATCGTTGCCCCGCAAGTTTTTGAACAAGATATTGCATGTAACCTGGGTATTGAATACTGTGTTTCCCGTGCGGTGAACAGGGCTAGCTTAGCTACTTTTCTTCCGTCCGTCGGATTTTGACTCTCATATATTGACACCTTCAAATATCATTTAGTTAAAGGTGCCTTATTTCCTTAGTTATACAGACCAAAGTCCTCAAAGGCAGCACTTCGCTGGATACTCTCGGGATCGGAAGATCGGACGGAAAAAAGACAACGAATATCATCAAGTATCCACTTTGAAAATTTGTGTTACAACGAAGGGTTTTAACTGTTGACAGCATGGTATTAAAACTCCAAGCCTGTGATTCCCATTGTGTGTCGGTAAGCAGTCTTTCAATGGGATTATACAGCTGACAATAACAGCCGAGGTCAACGAAACCACAAGAGCGCAACGGTACTTCCCTGCGACATCCGAGTGGAATGCACTCATTTAGATAAAAGAAAGTGCTCTTTTCCCTGCGCTCTCCGGCAAATTCGGCACGGTAAAATACACGCAGGTTCCTGATTACTTTTGGGCTGTACTGTACCAGGGTGCATTCCATGTAAAGCCTACGCCGAAGGTACGCCGAGGTTTTCATGACCGTACGCCGGGATGTACGCCGGGATTTTCTGTACAGTGCACATACAATGCATGTACATAGCAATCCATAGGCGTGCGTACATGCGTACAGTATACATGTACGTGATACGTACACAGTCACCCTACATTGGCAATGCACGTACAGGTATATAGTATACACACATTATAGCTAAGTCAGAGGCAATCCGTAAGCGATTGTACGTACGTATGTATGTACGTAATGCATACACCATTCATTGGCAATACAAGTAGGCCTACAGGTATATATAGCACAGTACTGTGCGTGAACATACTAGCGGGAGTTGACTGAATCGGCCCGCCGGTATGCCGGGAGTACCGTTTGCCCGCCAACTACGCCGGCAATCCTCAACTTACTGCATTTTGCACGCCGACAAAGGCTAGTTTCTAAGCCTCCACGCCGACCGAAATCGTATGGCCACGCCGAATATCTTCGGCGTATAGTGCACTAAATGCACACTGGGTACTGTAGGATGCGGAGTTAAAGTCGGGGCTGTTAGAGATGAAAGATTTAATAATAAATTGGAATATGCATACAGCAGGAGACTTTGAGAACAACTTATTGTTGTCTATTCCTTAGTAAGACCACTTAAGCAATATTTTGGAGTGGATGCGCAGATGCTTGGATGCTGAGTAAATAATTTCACCAATATTAGTTATTCTTAGAGTGGATGCGTGGATGGTCACATCGCATCCGCGCATCCAGATGCTAGGTGAGTGGCCCTGTGGCCCTGCATTCATAGTTGCACCCAATTCTCCTTTGTACAGATGATGTGCCCCCTTTGTACTCCCTCTAGTTTATCTGTTTGCAGTGACCCTCTCGAGCTGTTTAAATACTGTACACTCTGTGTACGCCTACTTTCACTACTTTCTTACGGGCCTAGCCTATAGTACTGTTTGACTGTAGTGTAGGCTAAGTTTGGTCCCCGACTGGAAAACATGTATGTTATGCCGAAGATCTTCGGCGTGCAGTAAAGACTTTATACGCCAATTTCATGGCGTGATTTTCTTGTCTTTTACATACACACTGTACTTAAAACACAGTACAACAATTTGGCGTGGCGTAAAAGTTGAGAAAACAGGTGACTGGCGTAAAAATTCGGTGTAGGAAATACGAACTTTCCAGACTGGGTTTGGTCTTACGTTAGGTAATGCTAATGGGTAGGCCTAGTAGTATGATGGCACAACCTAACAAGGCCACTCTAAGAAAGTTTTCGTTTTTAAAAAACAAGACAAAAGAATGTGAATCAGTTTGTACCTGAAAAAGTTTTGGCAGACTTGACCTTATTTGAGAGCTATAAATCTTTACCACAGATTTTTCCTTTCAAGAGATACCATTACGACAAATTCAGCGTTTCCAGCTCAAGCCTAAAATCAGAAGTAACCTAATAAGGCCAGCGGGCGCTGTTTACAATTTTTGTACAGAGCTGTATGTAAAGGTTCAGTGTAGGCAGTTTGTGCGTTCAATTTGAGCTGCATATCTTAGCGTGCAAGTGCTTGAAAAACAGGTTCACGCGCATTAGCAAAGGAGTTTGCTATATGCGCGTGCAGCATCAAAAATTGACGCACTGATTGTGACAGCAGTTTTGACGCGCTTTGTTGACTGTATCGATGCACGACATTCGAAAGTGGCCTTGTTAGGTCATGTCACTATAGTATTGTTTATTATGTAGGCTAGGCGTAACGTTTTGCGAACCTTACTAGCCTAGTATCCTCCACTATAGAAAGGCTCAGTAATTAGTCTAGGCCTATACTACGTTTCAAAATTTTCACTGGTAAAGTTCATTCTACGCTCACCTTTCGGGATACTTGGAATTGTTTTTACAGCCAAATACTGCACAATAGCTTGGCATATTGAAAAAAGCTATTCTCACACCGTATCACTATAATGCGCCGAATGCCTGTGATGTCACAAGTGTAATTGTCCTTTGTAGGCTTAAGGCCTATATTCATAGAGCAGGATGAACGGAACGCACACCACAGTTCGACTTCGAGGTCTATGAAACAAGCGATTATGTCTGTAATATTGATACAAATTTTTCACTTTTGGAGATGTTCTATGAGAGTATCGTCTCTAGCTTACTGCATCTGAAACTGAGTTTAAAATTTGAAACAATACCTGACAAAATATCAAGAAGAAATTTTAAAGTTCATTATTTTCAGGAAACTAGCTTTCAAAATGTGGAAGAGCACCCCCTGAAACTGTTTCAGCAGCAGTATTTCCACTCTTCCCGAAATTAAACCCTGCAATTGAGAGATCGGGTGCTCTTTGGAAAATTTTCGGAAAGGGGGATAATTTCGGGAAATTTTGGGATATCTGGAAATGGCATATAGACGTAACGTATGTGTTGACAGGATGAAATTCTGGATCAGCCATTTAAGTAGGATAAAAGAAGCGTTATTGAAAATATCAGGAATACCAAGCCGATCTCAGGAAATTTTACATTCCATTTCAGGAAAAATGAATTTAGAATGTGGTAGCACTGTTCAGAAGTGATCTGGTTAGCTGATTCACCTGAAGCAGCACCAGGCGCGGACGCCTCGTAAGTTCGTCGTACCAAAATCACTTGAAACGGCATTAGAGCTATGGTGACAGAATTGAGAAGTGCGTTTTACAGAAGGTGGTTATTGCATTACTTGTATGTCAAAAAAGATCTTTGAAAAGGGGTTTATTTGTATCACAGGCGTAGCATTATTATACAGTACATACTGTAGGCCTAGGCTAGGCTAGCCTACAGTACATTCACTGAGCATATTTTCTTAGCCTACGTGTACTGTATGTGCAATGGGTATGGGCCTAGTAGTAGTAATAATGGTGAGAACGCCAGCGGTGTGTATGATGGTGAAGCCATTTTTCTCGTAGTCATAGTTTGATCGTAGCTATCCTACAAGGTTATGTAATTAGGCCTTGAAAGGGGCAGTTGTTTTTTGCAATGCCCAGACTGGAAAGTTTGCATTTTGTGCAGGGAAGTAACTTACAGTATTTCCTGCCGATGTGCAGCGCCAGATTCACAGATCTCTGTGAGGTCAAATGTTGGTCAGGTCTTGCCACCATACGAGCACTGTTGGGCAGTGAGTTTTGCATTAGCTTTCAGGAGGGCCTACTTTTTGCCCCGTAGCATTGCAGCAGAGGCAAATTTGCATTGCATGTGTGACCAGATCTATGACCCAGCAATTTTTTGCACGGCCAGGTGCCGAACCATGCAGCAGGCTGTGAGGGCCAGATCTTGCGTGCACAAGGCAAACCTTCCAGTATGGTACGATGCTAATCGACAACGAATGAATGTGAGAGAAGCCTGTGGCATATGAATTACAACTTCAAACCAACTCAGCAATTTAGGCCTGGGTCAAATTTGGTAGCCTATCTTTTGAAAGGCCAGTTCAGATGGGAAAATGGGGTAGATTGCACTCCAGGGTGCATTCCATGTAAAGCCTACGCCGAAGGTACGCCGAGGTTTTCATGACCGTACGCCGGGATGTACGCCGGGATTTTCTGTACAGTGCACATACAATGCATGTACATAGCAATCCATAGGCGTGCGTACATGCGTACAGTATACATGTACGTGATACGTACACAGTCACCATACATTGCCAATGCACGTACAGGTACAGTACAGTATATAGTATACACACATTATAGCTAAGTCAGAGGCAATCCGTAAGCGATTGTACGTACGTATGTATACATGTACGTAATGCATACACCATTCATTGGCAATACAAGTAGGCCTACAGGTATATATAGCACAGTACTGTGCGTGAACATACTAGCGGGAGTTGACTGAATAGGCCCGCCGGTATGCCGGGAGTACCGTTTGCCCGCCAACTACGCCGGCAATCCTCAACTTACTGCATTTTGCACGCCGACAAAGGCTAGTTTCTAAGCCTCCACGCCGACCGAAATCGTATGGCCACGCCGAAGATCTTCGGCGTATAGTGCACTAAATGCACACTGGATTGCACTTGGATGAAAAGCCCACCTTACTCTGACCTGACTGGGGCTTCCAACATTTCTTTTTTCATGGATTTTGATAAAACCTACAGTAGGTACAATGATCAATGGGTATGGGGCAACTTTTGACAAACAGGAAGAGGAAAGCAAAAGTAATTTTGGTCAATACTGGCTAAAATTTCTTAAATGCAACTCACTGAGCATGTCATGTTCGTGACAGTTAGTCAAAATGTTCCTCAAGTAGTGCTTCTTTTAGAATTTTCCCAAATTTTTGATACAAGGTCATTAAAGGTCAAAGGGAGGAAAAGGGTGTTTATTTTAATTAGGGTGCCAGACTGTGACATGACATTTATAGCCCTAATTTCATGTATCATAATTTTTTATGTGAAACCATGGGTGGAATTGTTATATTTACTAGTTCATTGTAGGCTTAGGCCTAAATGATGTTGTACAAACTTGTTTTATGAATGCTCAGATGACGTTTGACCTCAAAATAGCTCCATTGCACAGAAATTAAAGGTTTCACAGTGTAACATGAACACCAAAAATATGTTTGTCCCACTAAGACTACTTATTGAGTTATTTTATATCATTTATGGGTTTTCTATAGTTAATCTGTGCAGTCTGAAGCTAAAACCTCTTGTGATTACTTAGTCAAGGGTTTCATCTCAATTCTGTGGTACAAACAATACGTTCCACGTGTAACCTAGATTGGGAGAACACCAAAGTAATATTGTATGATATTTCAAATCATAAAGAAGGTGGCACAGTTTTACTACCTGTAAGTTAAAAGCTATGTTAAATACTATAGTTCAGCTAAAAATGACAACATATCAAGTTTAGGAAGTAGTAGTATTTTAACTGCAAAGGTTCACTATGTAACATATTTCCGTGACACCAAAGTGGCCTGTCAAAATGCAAAATGGCTATGTTTTTCTTTTCTGTTCAATTGTTTTTGTCCAAACCTATATATGCATTAAACAATTTCACAGGCTTCAATCAACCACTAAAACAAGAAAGATTTAGTATTTACTGTAGGTAATTTTTGGAAAATAAGATACTGAAATTTCACACTGTAACGGTAACACGAAATGTTACACGTTAGGGCTGTGCATTTCCGGTTAATTCACTATCCGTTTAACCGTTTTTATTAACCGAACGGTTATCGGTTAACCGAAAATAAAAAACAAGTCAAGGAATATAAACAAAATAAACATTTCGGAAGAGCGCCACCACTTTAAATACCAAAGTTTCTACACTTAAAATGGCGCCTGTAGTGATGATCGTCAAAGAAGCATGCAAGTTAAAACGTTTGCATTATTTGCGATGTTTTGGCAAGCAGTCCGTACGCATGGGCAAATCACGCATTTATTCAAACTTATCACAAACATGCTTACTTTTTGTTATGCTACATTACTGTTTTCGAGATTTTTGCGGTCTAACATAGCACCGTAAGATGAAAAGCTTATGGATATCACTGACATTATCGCAGTTCAAGACACACTTCTCCAGCTACGATACAGTATCACACACACCTAGAGCAGTGTCGAGTACAAACGTACCACATACAGTGTACTATAGTCTGCCTTGTGACCTTGCTGCAATTCATACGTAATATGCGTGTGTCTGCTAAGAATTCCAGCACGGTTATGTCGTAATGGTGTGATAATTTTTACCCATATGTATTACTGCATGCTCCGTGAAAAATTGTAACGTTGAATTTTAACTTGCCTTACATCGCATGCCTTTTTACCTGATACCTACTAAAAATACCAGTTTCTTCGTAATTATGAACGGCGAAACTTTTTGGTAACGGTCGTTACCCTCATACTTAATGTTTTAACGGGCCTCGGGCATAGTTGTCTCGTACGCAATACTGTACTGTACAATGTACGTACGGTATGTCATGAACGATCGTTCATGCAACGTGCGAAGCAGCGAAGCACATGGCTGGCCGGCCGGCCCGGTTCGTTCAGCAAGCTCAATCAGCTCTGCTAATTACAAATACTGTATTGTACTGTACAATGTACGTACAGTGCTCCGGTTCGTTCAGCAAGTCCAACGAACTATGCTAATTATGTTCGAAAATAATATGATTATTCATGAAGTTCACCATTGGAATGCTCCATATTTTATAATTTGGGGTTAATAAATGAAATGGCCGAAAGAATTTCACTCATCTTTGCGAATTTTGGGGATTGAAACTTTTCCAGGAATTATACTAACATTGAAAAAATTATAAAAAATGTTTAATCGTCTTTTGTTTAAATTATTAAGTCAGCTTAAATGGGGAGGCTAACGTAGTTACAAATATTTTAGTTGCACCTACAAGGCTTGCAAGCCAGGGTTGCATAATTAAGCCCAGAGCTACTGAGCTTGGTCCCTTTTTTGTGCAGATTGCATATGTTTTGAGACTGATGAACTGTAAACACGTAACCTTGGAAGTTACGCCCGGGAAAATTCCCGAAGTGCATTTATCTTGAACGACATTAAGCATATATTTTTCTGCCGTCTAGAGGTAACTTTTTTAGTCTTATCTATCAAGTTTACAGTGCTCCACACTTTAAAAGGTATGGTGGAATGTTGAAGCGTGTACTGCATAGTTTAATCCCTGCACCTTTGATAATTTTAATCCTTTTAAAAAGTTGCATGAAAGAGTTTATTGTCACATTATTTCGCAAACCACTCCTAGATCATGGGGCGAACGGATCGATATACCAGTCAAAGCAACGCAACGCAGACTGTACAACTGACATTATAAAGGTCTTTTTTAAACCTTGTGTAATTTTTCATCCAAAGTTTACCCATTGTTACGTGGTTTTGGGCAAGCAACTTCTGCGGTTTACTGCATAAACGAGTTTAGGTATAATGGTGAACTGCGGCGACAGATTTATTAGGATGCAAAAACGGTTAAACGAAACAACATTTGGTGGTCGTTTAACCGACCAATCGGTCGGTTAACCGGTTAACCGTTTAACCGTCGCAGCCCTATTACACGTGGAACCTCTCTTTCGTCGAATCCCAGGAAAGAGAAAAATGTCAGTTTCTCTTAAAATATGAGTTTCAAGGGTACAATTGATACCTCATCAATCATTTAAGTTAAAATAACTGAGCAAGATAAGTGTAAAAATAAGGGAAAATCTAATTTCTGCTATGGTAGTTTAAATGTCACACTTTTTGCCCCCAAAATTGCTAATTTTAGCCAATTTTTTCATCAAAATTGGGAGGATTCACTACAATGATACTTATTTTTTGGAAGATATGCACTTACATAAATAGTGAGGACAAAATGAAAGCATAGCAAAGACCATGTGGATTAAAATAGCAAGACAGTTGCCTTTAAAAGCATATTTTACCATTGGTACCCTAATTTAAATAATCACCCAAAAATCTTTGATTTGACAGTCTTTGTAACCATAAGCCAGATGGAGTCCAAACTTGGTGTGTGTAATCACAAGTTGGTGTCAGATATGGTGAAGGTCACTTTAGGTGGGCAATTGCACAATTCCCACACCTGGCTTCTAGAATCCTGCAAAGTTACAATTTGTACGACGGAAATTACCGCATCTTTTTTTCCTTCCTAATGTGTTCAGGTTGTTGTCAAAGTGGACCTTTCTCCCCTGTTCATAGTGCAAATAAAAACTCCTGCAAAATGAGTAAAAAAAAATGCTCTGTTGAAATGTATGTTGTGATTGGCTAGCAATGCCACTATTCTTAAAAGAATGACATCTAAACCAATGGAAAGTTTGTTTCATGTGTGCTTTTGTCTGTTATGAAGACACAAGCTTCCTAGCTAGCCGTGTACAGTACATGCATAGTACATATTACATACATGGTAGATTCAATTATTAACACAACACGACGCGATCGCTAACTGCATGATACATACTGTAAGCTAGGCTATGAAGGCCGGCCAGGGTAACATACTCACTACTGTACGTTGTGACTGTACAGTACCTTGCTATGGCTACCACACCCAAGGATTTGTACTCATTTTTTAAAGGAAAAACAGGTGAAAACAATGAAGAGTCAGATGGAAATGGATCATCACAGCCATCCACTTTGAGGGACACCAGACCTATGCCTAATAACATTAGTGAAAAGGGCTTGAAAATAAGCTTTTCCTCTCTGGAGCTCAAAACAGCTTCTGACAACCTTCATTTTGAAGTTTTTCTGGAGCTGTTTTACCATTGTCTAGAGCTGTTTTCAATTTTTCAAAGAAACCACTGTTCCCTGCATGTAACATCCTCTAATCGCCTCCTAACATTACTTTTGCATTTAGTAAAAGAAATTCAAAGTATAAGAGACAGGAAAATAAGACAGAGTATTTCTTGGTGTAACACAAGGCAGCACTATAATAAACACAGTGTGGTCATTCCATCTCAGAAAAACTGGAGACAGAGGGGTAGGGGGGCTGGGGGGCTGGGTGCATTTATATGGCAGCTTTGGATTGCCTCCATTGGCACCTTGAATGTGGAGAAGGGGGAGGCAGGAGTTCACAAATTCTATCCCCTGCCCTATGGCTATGGACTCATCTTTGATTGCATGGTGCAACATTCCAACTCCACTTTTTGGTGTAATTGGGCACTTCTGTACAGGGAATTTTTCTGTGATTTTGAGATTGCTTGCCTCATGCACCTGGCGCTATTTTTAGCTCCAGACAGACACTCACTTTTTCGTTTTTCTGGAGCAGTCGTGGCGGTCTCTGGAGCTTTTGCTCCAGAGCTCCAGTCTATTTTTGTGCCCTGGTGAAAGTGCTCCATGTAACGTAAACATATGCGATCTCAGCAGTGACAGTAGGCTTAATGTTAGTACTGCTGAGGGTTTCACATGTGATCGTATAAAGAAAATGAACAAATTACAAACAAACTGGTTCAAACTTTGGCCATGGCTGTGCTAAGAAAATGGACAAATGTTCTGTGAAACATGCAGAGAAGCTACAGGTAGGCTTACTGAGTCATCTACCTTTGTTGAAGGGTCTAAAGATTGCTTTGAAATTAAGTTGACTTTTTTAGTTTTTAAAAATCCCTCCTTTGAAAAGGAAAATCCCTACTAAATTATTTTTGAAGGAGGGCATTTCTCTCCTTAACTCTGAAGCTTAGCACTAACAATGCTTGTAACCTAAATTAGGATTGCACCCATACTTGTTAGATGTAATTACCATTTGGCTGCAAATATGTGAAGCCAATTTTCAGGTCAGTGGGGGTCACATTTGCAATTAGTCTTTGATTTACATGAAACCTGGAAGATGCAGTCAATATGAAGTGGCAGAAATGTACTGTATGGAAGCACTGATGAGGTCTTTCAAAGTCTCATTTCCAAGACTCATTGATGTACATGGCTAGTAATTCGATGGTAATGACCATTTGAAGTGTCCAAATTTTCAAAGGTCACTCAGGGTCCATCAGCAAAAGGAGCCTTAGTGCTCTTGTTTATGAATACTGGGGGTCTGCTACATAAGTATTGAGCAAGTTGGCATTTAGCAAGGCTGCAGAATTGATCCCTCCTATTACTGGATACCAAAATGCCACTAAAGAGTAAAGATATCACCTTCCTAGAACAACTGTTGGCATGGATTGAAATTCCGCAGGTTTGAGCTTCTGCACTGTTGGTGCTCTAGTATTCTAACCCTAACAAGATGAGCTGTTGTAATGGCAATGTGTCTGTCTGTCTGTACATCCACTATGGTTAAAAGACTGCTGTCTGAAAGGTTCTTTGAATGTTTCTGGTCTTACTTAGGTTATAACACATTAAGGGCTTTATAATTATGGTGTCACAGAGGAAGTCAAAGGTGATTTGAGGTCAGTGATAGGTTAAACAGTGAATCATACAAAAGCCTTCAACTCTAAGGGGTTGTGTTGGAATCTTATCAAATTTGGTCAAAAAATATTTTTAAATGAAGGGTCAGCAGAGTCATATTTTTGAATTAGTTCAAAGGTCATTCGGTGTCAAACAGAGGTCCAAGAGTGAAATTACAGTATGCAAAAGCCATCATCTCCCAGTGGTGGAATCTTGTCAAGAGTGTATTATGACCACAAATATAAAAAAAAAATTGTTTCAAGCTGTGCAATACAAGTTGAACAGGCAACGGCAACTGCCCATACACATATGTGACCATTGACATCTATAGCACTGAAGGTGCTTGATCATGACTGTCCATGTAACGTGTCATAATGCATCCTATTTAACATACATGTTCACCGCATAGGGAACTTTACTTTGGACTTCACTTTGGATCCATAATGAAACAAAAGTTACTGTGTGTGAGAGAAATCATAGTTTGGCTACTGCTTCCTGAATGCTCATGTATAAAATTGTGTTCAGAAAAGAAAATCTTCTGCAGTTCAGTCATTCATCATTCGTTTGTTTATGATTTTTCCACATTGTCAAAATTTGACAGACAGAAAATCAAACAGAATAAAATGTGGATGGAACTGAACTTAAAACCCTTATGAGCTTAAAAAGGAAGATCACTCCTGTAAAATTAGGAAAAGAAACCTTACAAAAAAGAAAGACATTGTACCTTTAGCTACCCTTCCCAACCACTTCATCCCTCCCCAGCCCTTCCTTTTTAACCCTCCAACATGATTGATGTTCAATACCCACCTTCAGTTGTTGCTCTGTTGATAACAGTAACCATCCATTAAACATGTGAACTTTTCCCTTAAATACTGTCTAAATTAAGTTAAATACTGTATTACAAAGTTTGACTGCTTGTTGTGTGTTGATTATGAATAGAGAGGTTAATACTGTACATTTATAGAAAGGGGAGTTTGAGCTAGGAAGAAGGTTATTCAGACAATGATACAGGTGAAAGAAGCTACATTTTAAGGCAATAGGCAGTCACCCCAATCAGAGTTAGTATGCAGCATCACTCTAGTTCATGAATGACCTATTTTGATCATGTGACAATGTTTTTTTTAGTGAATTGTGAAATTCAGGGAGAATTTCTCCTTGCTTCACCCATTGTTTGTAATAGTTATGATCAAAACATCTTCAGAGGTGCTTGTACTGCAATAAGAGGAGATTTGAAAGAACTTGCTGACTTTTCAAAGCAAATTTTTAGTTCACTGCTTACTGCCTTTAAGTCATTACAGTCATGAAATATTTCGTGGTGTTTTAGGAACATCGCTTGTTCTTTTTGCCATATCTTAAAGTTCTTATGTTCTTAACAACTGACTCTACCATATCATCAAGTACATTTGTTCATTGAAAAATTTTCATATTTTTTTTTTTTTGAAGGTTTCCATGAAAGAGAAGAGCCTGGCGAGAAAGTGGATTCATGACAAACCGAAACACTGGAGACTATCCCAAAGCATTTGTCTGTACAGTATTAATCCTTTTTGCATGCTCAGTCTGAAGTACCAAGACTACAGTACATGTAAACTCCTGGAAAAATTTGAATTGTTCTTGGATAACTGTCATTGAAACCCAGTTTCATATGTTAGACTTAGGAAAAGGAGAGTACAGAGGGAACTTTGAAAGAAGAGAAAATTTCAAGCAAACATGAGTGAAGAAAGTTCAGAGTGGGAGCAGGCTACAGGACGATATCTGCACAGATTCAAAGTACGAAAGACCACAGAAGACATAAACCTTAGCTCTGGTTTTCCATGGCATTTGAAAAAAGGTCAGCAAAAGAAAAAGATTTCACCACAGGAGGAAGCAAGTTTTGAAGAAGTCGAGTCTGAGAAAGGTTCGGCATGTAAATCAAGGACTGGTCCATGTCCACACAAATGCAAAATGCAAGTGACTTTGGTGGAAGTACAGCATAGAAATGACTATCTGAGACGAAAAGTAAAGATGCTTCAGGAGAAGGTTAAAGGAAAGGATAAAGAAATCAAAAAACTAAAAAGATTACTAAGATCATCTGAAGGTATCAAAGAAATAGAATCTGATGAGGACAGTAGTGATTCAAGTTCCTTCTGCTCTGAGACCATAGAGGTTATTTATGCAATGTGAAGGGGGTATGGGTAGAAATTTCATTTATTTACAAATGTTTCGGGGCAAAATTGCCCTCTCAAAAACTTCAATCTCCATGTATGTGTACAGATCAGTGATTCTCAGAATTGGCTCGTGAAGCAACTCTGTGTAAGTTTATTAGTTTAAAAATCATTTTTGACTGCAAGACAAGAAAGTACAGTTTTGTAAATAACAAAAATTCATGTTGATTTATTTTGAAGTACTGTACTGTATGTGTTTTGAAACATCTGCTTTCATCGTGGATTTTGGAAGTGGGACTCAACTGGCCCAGGCTCCGTTTTTCCACCAGTTGCACTGTTTTGATAATGATTGCTAGGCCCCCAGGACCTGTGATATTGCATATATAAATGCTTTTTCTCATGGGGGGAGGGGGGGGGCTCCCTAAGCTCTCATTGTAATGTAAGTAAGGGGGTTCAGAACCCTAGGAGAATCATGGGTGGGTCGAAAATGAAATATAATAATCAAAAATAAAGGGAAGAGAAGGAGAAGGGTAATTAGAAGGAAAGTTTTAATTGTGATTGTAATGGATTCTGTAGTAACTTTTGCAAAGTTGAAGTTAAACATTCTTAAAATTTGTTGTAATGCTATTCTCAGCTCACTGCACACTAACACATTGTAGACAGCTGGCTTGTTATTCATTTTGTAGGGCAGCTTCAGTGGCTTATACAGTAGTTCTACACCCCTGCTGTCAATGCCACCAACAGTCCTCCCCACCCATAAGCTCCCTTCATGATCAAAGTGACCAGCTTTCAGACCAAATTTGTTTTAAAAATGGTGAAAGTGATTTTTGTGGTCAGTTAAGATTGCATCCAACGTCATTATTCTAGTTAAACTGTTCATTAAAACGCCAATAATTTTTGTTAATACTCAAGAGCTCACGGGGAATTCTCCCGCTTGTACCCTACGTGACCATTGTTCTTCGACCCCTTCAGGGGCCCTAACATAGGCCCTGGACCCGAGACCCCTTGTGAAAGCCCGTCTCCACTCCAATAGCCCGTTTGAAACTGTTGAGTTATTATTTTAGTGCGCCGCACTACGATCTTGACATTACTGGCCGACTGCTGAATTCTTTTGTTAAGCCTTGTATTGATTATAACGCCTTACCTGCGTGTACCGTAACTTGGTTCGTACAAATATTCATGCTTGGCCTTCTAACAGCAGCAGTAAGTCGAACTGTGGTCGTCATTAAATGAAAACCCTTGTAACAAACGCATATACCATGATTACAAGAAAGGTTTACGAGTATCACTCGATGAAAGAGCTCTGCATTTTTTTGGTAACTTTTTTTTTTTTTTTTTGGTTTTTGGTGCATTTTTGGCTGCCGTTTTTCCGTCCATTTTTGAGACATATCTTAAAATTTGGTCATATTTGTACAAAACTCCCAATATTAAGTTTTGGGACTGTTTTGGCCGGACTCAGGTCAGTCAAAATGGCGGAAAAGCAAAATGTCCGCCGAAATGAATGAGGTATTTCCAAAAATTGTCTAAAAAACAGTGTAAATTTCCACAATCCTTGGCACGAGAGTACTTGCCGGCCAATATGGCGGAAAATCCCCCCCCCCCCCATCCATAAAAAAAAAACTTAAAACAAAAGAAAAATACAAAAAATTCACAAAAAATAATAATTACAAATATATTTCAATTGAAAATCCTAAATATCTTTATTCAAGGTGCCAATAAAATTCAAAGCATGGTTTTTGATTAGTAATGCAAGACCTCAGCCTAACCAAGATGCTGGAAACAAGAAAATGGCCGCCAATATAACGATCATAATGTTTAAAAATAATGGGAAATAATCATTAAAAATACTTTTGAAAAAGTTGCCCTTAACACCTGGCCATATTTCATGACAGATAATCTAAAATGATTTTGAAAATGTTTCTATTAAGTTGAGGTCAACCAATATGGCGGAAAAGCAAAATGGCTGCCAATGCAATAATTATGTCAATATATTGTAATATATAGGTCTAATAGGAAAAATAATCATAATTTTTTTTTTATACACAGGTAAACCTAATCTGTGCCCATATTCTGTTGCAGATATTCTTAAAGTATTTTGCTGGACATTTTATATAGGATCCGGGTCACCAAGATGGCGGAAATAGCAAAATGGCCGCTAATGTTAAAATTTGAATAAATTAAAATAATAGGGAAATAGTCCTTCAAAAGTATATTTGTGACAATTGCACTTTCTATTTAGCCATATTTTGAGCCAAATATATCAAAGATATTTTTCAAAACATTTCTGTTGGAATTCTGGTCAACCAAGATGGCGGAAGAAGCAAAATGGCGGCCATTTTGAAATTCACGTGGCTAATCAGTGTTATTTTTCATAAGACAGACCCAAGAGGTACAATCTGTCAAATGTTAATGCTTCTTTCCGGAAGTGAATGATTTTTCCACTTATGTGCCTTATTATAGGGTATGTCCTCTTTTTACTGGTTCGCGCTGGCGTCTGCAGTAGCGTATAGCTGAAGGGGGGGAGGCAAGGGGGCAAGTTGTCCCGGGCGAAACCTCTAGGGGGCGCCAAATCGAGATCACTTAAATAATTTAGTAATATTGACACAATTAAATGTCAATCTAAACAAGAAAAGGGGCAAATGAACACATAAATCGGCAACAATCCATCAATTTTTGAGAGAATTCTCGCTGGCTAACCATACACCCACCCTATAATGTATTTTATTAGAAAGCCAGAGAATTTCTACACAGAAAACCATAAAGCTAACTCTGACATAGCGCCGCCAATTTATCTAATTCAGCAAATTTTGGGGGAACCCCAGACAAACTACGTGCAAAGTATCAAATTACAAAATGGCTGCGCCCAGGGATGGAAGGGACATCAAGAAAATGGCGATTCTACCCACAGATTTCAAAGGAATTCCATAAATAACTGCAGATGTGATATATCTCAACAATGCAAACATTGGCGTAGCCAGAGGAGGGGGCACGGGGTCCATGGCCCCCCGAATCGAGTTCTGATTTTTTTTTTTAGAATTAAAAAGAGTGAAGAATGAAATTAACAACATTTGAAGTAAAATGATTGTCCGAATTTTCTACTGGGTTCCTGAATTTTTAATCGAATGCCCGAAAAATGTGCAAAAATTTTCGCGCGCTTTGCGCGCAAGTAGTTTAGTGAAATCTAGTTCAGTATGCCTTTGTAACAGTAGACCAGACATGAACAACATTTGAAGTTCAAAAGATTGCCCGAATTTTCTACCGAGTTCCCAAATTTTTGATCGAATGCCCAATAAAATGCGCAAAAATTTTCGCGCGCTTGTAGTTGTTTAGTGGTCTTTTTTATGCACCTGAACTGCAACGAATTTCGGCAAACTTTTTGAGATTCGGGCAAAAAAAAATTTTATTCCCCAATTTGGAGAAATCCCCCTTCCCCATTCTTTGCAGAACAATTTATTTTTGGAGTGGTAGAAAAGTGATTTCAAATGATGCTAAATGTTGCACCAGATTGCATCTGAGGGTGTTTAAATATTCAAAAATTTCTCAAAGAGGAGGGGGAGGGGGACACCCCTCCCCTTACACTCCTCACCCAGGCCGGCGATCACACCCTGCGGTTGACCACCCCCAATCAAAAATCCTGGCTACACCAGTGAATGCAATGAAAAAGCAATAATGCACTTGAAGATACTACATTGTATTTTGTGCATTGTATTAGGCCTACATCAGAGTAATTCAAGTAAATCAAAACAGTGTGTCTTGGGTTTTAAACATGAATAATGCAATCATTGAAATCCTTTGGGTCAGACTTTGAAATTTGTTCTATTTAAGACCTTGAGTTGTGTAAGTATTCATAAGATTACCCCAATTTCGTTTCTTGCCCCGGGCGCCACAAACCCTAGCTACGCCACAGGGCGTCCGGGCGGATTTGTGAAATTGCCCACGATGTCTGGATTTCATGTATTTCTCACATGATCTGACGGGTTTTCCCAAAATTTGCTTTGTGGGCTAAATATTTTGAGAGCTTTACTTGTACGATTATTGGCCTGCAATATGCGGCTGTCGTGATCAGTGGAAAAAACTATAATGGCCGGTGCCCTACGTCCTCGTATTTCTTCACAAATACAAGGACCGACTACAGACAGGCGCCGTCACGAGGGACTGGGAGAGGCGCGGGTCCCCAATCGATTTCAGAAAAATTTTAAAATGATCTCAAATGCGTTTAAGCTATAGATTTCTGTAGGGGGTATGGTGAGGTGTGGTTTTGACTGGATGATGGATCTATTGTAATCATTTTCTATCACAAATGGTTCTCAGACTATCAGAATTATCGCAAGTCCTTCGTAAACTATCAAAATTTTCGCGCTCTTCGCGCCCTTCAAACTTTACCTCAGTATTGTCCTTATTATCAATAATTTCTGGTAGTTTAACTCCCGCAGAAGCACAGCAGTAAAAGTTGAAAGCTGTTTACGAATTCTCAGG
Source organism: Holothuria leucospilota (assembly GCA_029531755.1). Classification (NCBI taxonomy): domain Eukaryota; kingdom Metazoa; phylum Echinodermata; class Holothuroidea; order Aspidochirotida; family Holothuriidae; genus Holothuria; species Holothuria leucospilota. The sequence goes on from CM055966.1 coordinate 20,580,968, forward strand.
AAAAGGACCGGTTTTTTGATTGGCATACAGGTTTGTTGGGGGAACTGAAAGAATCTCGATGCAGATCATGAATGCAGGTTTTGTCATGGTAATCTTATTTAATGAAACATTTCGACGCGCTTCCCGCGCATTCGTCACGGTTTTCACTCCATCTTATGACCATTATTGAGATTATAATACATGCAACCATTCTGAACACGACACTTTTCCGAAAACTAGAATTACATCTCCAGCGTCTATAGGGGCCTGTTGGATCTTTCAATCTAACTTGTAGCATGATGTGGAAGGTTGAAAGTACGTATTTGCCGTTATACATTTCAAAACATTTTTACCGAGCGCTTCTAGCGCAGCCATACCTATCAGGGAGGTCTAATACACATTTTGGGCCGCCTTTAATTGCCTTTTTCTCCCTTGAAAATATTGGGCTGCTTTGATGATAACCCCCCCCCCCCCACTTCAAAATTGGCCCAGCGGTCGATTCCTTCCTCCCTGCACCTATACTCTCCCTCCTATTCCCCATTGCTGGAAGCTGTTCGTCTGGATTTTCGTTCAAACTTAGTAAACATACGATGGTTGTAAAGTGCTCGGCATCATACTCTATAGCATTATTTAGATGTCAGGTGATAAGCATGTTTCCCCCATTTATATAATTTACTTAGAGCTTCCAGGCTATATCGGTCGGTGTCTGCCAACCTTCGATACCCTTTTGTAATGAACAATGAAGCAAAGGAAATTTTTCGTAATAGTCCAAGAATATTTCGTGGACTCCACGCACGTATTTTTACGTATACACTCTCCCGAATAGAAGGCATTAAAGTAGCCAAATGGGGGTCTTCAGGAGGTTAGTTGACAACGTACCCTTTTCTTAGACAACATACCCTCCTCTTTCACCTCACCAATTAAAATTCACTAAATTATGGATCGTATTTTCCAGCCATATAAGACCAGTTCCTTAAATATCCCAAAGGTAGCACCAATTTGTACCTAATCAACCTTAAATTAACAAAATTTTTTCAAAGGGGAGGGGGACACCCTTCTGTTAGACCCTCCCCCAGGGCGGCACCTTTATGTAGTGACAAAGAAAAGATTCCACACTGCTGTATACAAAGGCAGGGTCCCATAAAAAGGTACAATTTACGCAGACTTTGGGTTAATTGAGGTTACATTACGACGTCATCTGTACGTGCTCCCAATCACCAAATTCTGGCGGCGCCATGAACTGACTATAGATTCCCAGTACCCAAGTCCCACATTTGCAAGTTGTACTACTTCACTTGAAGCGACCGCAAAATGCATCGCTCGGGTCTACCACCTACTGGTACGGCATCTGCTATACTTTCGTTACCGAACAGCACGGTCTGACAGCCGCGTGTTCCGAGACAGGGGAGACACGCACCACACGAGGTAAGACAAACCTTTGCACAAAGTAGCCGGTAGCACTGGCACGCCCCAAGTTATACTCGCGTAATTACCTAACGACCAAAAGTCCGAATCTCTAACCACTGAGCTAATCTATGTGACATTTAAAGAAACTGACTCATGTTTTAGGACTTTTTTCAGGATTTGACTTTCAAAACCAAAACATAATTCATTCATGGTAGAGAAACTCTGATTAAAGCAACAAATATTGCACCATTTTTCATCTAGACACCCTTGAAAACCGAAAAAATTTCCAAACCGAAGGGGTAACCCCTTCCCTTAGACCCCTCCCCTAGGACGGTGATCCATGTCCTCCTTGCCAGAAAATAAATATGGCAACCCTACGCAGGGGTAAAAAAGTACATGTGTAATGTAGCACTATAATTGAATTAATCATTCAAACTCATGTGGTATACCTTTCAAGGTTTACCCTTATTAAAAGCACACGTCGCACTTATAGTTAGTGTAAATCAGTACTTTTCAATCATTTTTGGCTTTTTGCCTTATGCACCGCTGCTTGCACAGAATAGTTGAGAAAACACCCCACCTTCATGTCTACAAATAAAGGTAACAATAAAAGAACACCCTTTGTCTATAAAATATGAGTGGCAAGAAAATCAGACTACATGGTTTGAAAATAAAGTATTTTAATTACGGTCTTTGTGTGTGTGGATCAAGGGAATACAAACCGATGGGGTTCACTGTTTGATGGCAAAGCCAAAACTCACAATTGTCGAAGATGTGATGACCTATTGGGGTGTAGCGTCCTCCTTGAGAAAAAACTATGGAACGCTGTAAGACGCAACTTCTTGGCATCTGACAATCAAGATTAGGACGCAAACGACAATCATTTTTTTATGAAATTTAATATTATATATAAGACATTTCGACATTTGCAATTCCGGAGTGGGATAGCGAGTAATTATTATTCATCAGTCAAATAGCCACGACAAGGGGTCAGGGGTCCTTTCAAGAAACAAATTAACATTTGCATTGTTCGATGCACTTCGCTGGTATCTGGCAATTGAAATAATTTACGAATATTTCAGTGCACCTTAAGGAAGCGGTAAAACTTATTGACCTCATTCTATCTCCGCTTTATGAATACTACTCGAGAGCACGATGGTAAATGGTTAGCATCTTCTAAGACTCCAGCGTGTATAAAGAATATTAGTTTCCAAAAGGCCCCTGCTTCCCTTAGCATTTCCCCCTCCTCATGAATAGCAAAATCCCCTCCCCCATCATCAAAGAATTTCCATATTTGTGTGGGAACATACGGTCCATCATAATCATACACACACGCCTTGCGCGATGAGAGAAAATCATGGCATCCTCAACGCTGCTTTTCAAAAATTTCCGAAAACTTTTTTATAGTATATACCGTCATTCAATAAAAAAAGTTTCATGAATCTGTTAGGAAAATAGCAGACATATTTTCAACAATTTTACTATATTATATATAGTACTTTTATAACCAAATGGACCTTGCTGTTGTAGTAGATCTACAGATAAATGAAAAGCGGGTGCGCCAAGGGCAAATTGACATTGCCGATTTTTAAACCACGTTTGTCGGGTAAGGTTTTTTTTTTGCCCCGTTATTCTTCAAATTTCCATTCCATACTTTTTGCAAATGTTACCTTAAAATGAGGTTTATAAGGGAACCGTTCTTGATACAAATATTTTGGCCAGCTTACCGCATATTACAATGCAACCCCTAGTCTGACCTTTACAATTTGTTATAGCCTATATTATAGCCCGGGGTACCAGGATTTGTCCGATGGGTATGTGATAGCTTCCCTGACGAGGCGGAGGGGTAATGAAACCTTTAGTACCAATAGCTCCGAATGTGGTACGTTCATGGTCACTGAAAAATTTGACCAATCAATATCCACTATCTGTATGACCGTGCAGTGCCCGTCGGATCTAATGGTGTCTAGTGGCGTAGCTCAGGACCATTCTGTACGGAAGTAAAGACCAAAATTTTCCCCAGATTACTATCGTCTATCTTCAAATAACATTTTGGCACTACTTCGGTTTAACATGAATGTTGTAGTTTGATTTGCAACAGTTTTTGGGAGTTTGGCTTCATACCTTCAATGCTGTCGTGGTGAGTGGTTTAAGGGCAAGGGACCTCCTTTAGAAATATTGAAGAAAAACGTAGGGCTTAGATGCATAATGGTGCTACATGTTTAATTATTTTAGGGTACTTTGAACCTTTTCAAAACACGTTTCTTGTTACTGTTTGAGTAACACAGGCACAAGCACAAGCACACAACCACGCACTGGAGGTCCGTAGAAACATAACACTATTGACAAATGATTTCTACGGAGGCTTCATTTGACTAAGTTGTGACATACAAAGCATTACAGAGTGAGCGGTGAAGGCGACAAGCCAGAAGCGGGTGTCCAGGGGTCTCGCCAGGGAAATTTTCCTCAATGTTTTTTGTGGCTTAGTCAACCATTTCTGAAATTCTCGAGAAAATCTCTCTTCCTTCATTTGCTATTTGAAATTCAACATATTTTGACTGCCGATGGTTGAAATTGAGGTGCTAACCAAAAACCTTCATTGCAATTGAGAGGGTGCTGCCGGAGCCATACGCACTCTCCATAGCAGAGAGCTACCCAGGGTCCACCTTAATGGTACAAACACAACTTACAAAAACTCAAGTTATGATTCATCCGGTCATACTGCATTTTTTGGTCGTTTAAAGCCCCACCAGAATGTTTGCAAAACCTTCACATACCACCTTAAAGAGTACTAAAAATGCGTCTACGGCTTGGATCCGGAGGACCTCTCCTGAGAAAAAAATATCAACCTAAGTTGCTCTGTATGAGGGAAAATCATGTCTGCCTCTGTTTGATTTCTTTTTTGTCAAGTTGAAAGAAGAAAAGTTTTATTGTTTCGTTTTTCCCGACGATCTCTAAAATCTCTCAATATTCTTTACAACCCAAACAATGGGTCTTGACCCATAGGTTACCGACCTTCATTTTACATATTTTACATTAATCTGAGTTAATGTAAGAATTGTTGACTTTAGAATTCAACATTTAGCTATCTTTAAATGGCTTGGGGGGGGGGGGGACTAAACAGACCAAAAACTCAAACTTTGACCCTCGTTTATACAGCAGGTATTTTTTTTACTTACATCACTGCAACTCGCCTAGGAATAACTGCTGGTCAAGTTGTACTGCGGGGGACTTTTCACCACAGTTGTGGATGGGAGGATGAATAATGCTACTGGTTGCATAGCGATTTTCGGCAATGATTCTACTCAAGTTGTATGTCCCTGCAGGACTTAGTAATGAATCCCTGCAGAAAGCATCAATGACATGACAATTCTCCTTAGATGCTCTCAAATTTTCATTGGTGCATGGACTACAGTACCGACCACAAATGACAAGCACTAGCCTACTATGAATTTACAATGCGATCTTTTGCGAGGCGCTTAGCGCGTAAACCTATTGGCTACCTAAGTTGTCTTATTATTACTTCCTGATGGAGTGGAATTTTGGCTCCATAGCGCTATACAACCAAAACCATGCATCATCCATCCTACAAACGTACAACGCCCTCTCATCATCAAATCGACTGACCGTTAATCCAAGTTATGCCAGTACAAAGAAAAAAGTCAAGCTGTGGTTACTGTAGTTTGTTTAGTGCGGTTGGCCATTGAAGAATTATACATTTCATTCTAATGCTAACAGTTTTGCTTATACGTCTGAGCTTCCGAGGATTTTTCTTGCGCCTTCTTCAACGGGGCGTTACTCGTGGATCCCACCAGAGGCCCTAAGGCGGCTCCTGGATCCCACGCCCTCAAAGGATCGTTCTGGATGTCTCTCTTGGGGCGTTTCTAGCACCGTTCACTATGGTCAGCCACTTATTCATGATGCTTATAGATGCTACTCCACCATACTCATACTCCGAGAAGGGAGGAGGAACATCTATCATGTGAAGCAGATGCAAGCCAGAAAATAATTGTTCGTAGTTATCGAGTGCTTTCCTAATAGTCTAAAGTCCATCGTAGGGTACCCCAGTTGGCGTTGGGATCACAGAGCTGTATAAGAGGTTGTACCCTATCGTCTAATAGTATGGACACATCATCAAATGATGACGTCACACCCGGCATTGCATTGATCAAACCTCCTCACTTTCGCCAACTAGATGGCGAATTCCTCGTTCTCCCTCATGGACCGGTGCATGTGTAGTAAAATACCTTCGAGGTTTACTCGATGTATATTCGCTTGTAAACAGCCACCCAGTCTTTAACAGTTGTCCCTCTTCATTTTTGACTGCTGTCTCCTTTTTCTCGTCACTGCCGCCATCTGCAAAGGAGCAATCCGTTTCATTGCCACTATCCGCAATCGTATATAAATAATAAATATTTACTCTTTGAAGACAAGTTGAGGAATTATTTAATATCCCTACATCTCTTCAAAATTTATTTTAAACTCACCAATATTTATATCATGATAGTCATAGGCGTAGGAGCCCAAGTTGATGAGGGGGGGGGGGGGAGGGAGGGAGGCTGTAAGGACTTGCCCGAAAAATATAAGCAAAAATTTCCGCGCCCCCCATGCGCGTTCAACATGTTAATGTACATATAATACATGCCTGCATCGGTTATCACACGGCATGTCAATTACATACAATCATTTGTCGTGAAACTACACGACACACTTCCATACTAAATATAATTTTGGGGGAAGTCGTTACAGTAATAATGATTAAAATCAGTGGCGCAGGCAGGATTTCTCTCATGGGGTTGGGGTATGCTTTATGTTGTGTGATCGCCGGCCTGGGGAGGGGTTCCCCCTCCCCTTTGAAAACGTTTGAAAAATCAGGTGTCGTTTCATGCAATCTGGTGCCACGTATGTTATATCATTCCATTATAATTACCTCTAGTTCTCAACATGGCATATACTTATAAAGTATGTATAATATTGGTTTCTATGCTTTCAGTATGAGATATCCTTATGTGCTAAGTTTTCATATTTTGACCTCACTTTGACCATTGACTTCCAACAAAATCAATATGGCTTCATCTACTCCATACAATGCATGTACATTATATATGTATGGAAAGTATCCATACTTTTCGTCTTAAAAAATACATTATTAGTTAAGTTTGACCTGTGGTGAGACCTCGAATGACATTTGACCTCACCTAAAAACAGAATAGTTTCGATGATTTTATTGCCATAGATTTGTCACTTTAATTGCGTCACAACTCATACAACATTCGTGTCGAGTAAACCCAGTAAGACTCGATTGGAAATTTCCCAGATGGGGGACGGGAGAGGACTTCCCCGATGGGGCACGTGGCCAACTTCCCCGCCTAGCGTCCCCCCCCCCCGTGCTATACTGCACTTTGTAGTCCTTTGACAAATATGAAAATATAGTTATCAAATTAGTAGATGAGGATAAATGTAACGGTATGTTGTCTTTGTTTCTAATTGATCTTGCTATTAAAATTGTGATCTAAGAATGTGCGACACAGATAAGTTCAGGCTGCACTTAGTGGAAAATGTTTAATGAGCAAATAATTTTAGTTTACTTGTTTTCTCTTAGAATAAAGGTTATTTCTAGCAGATACCGGTAAATATTTAATAACCTAGGTTTGTGGGTGTTCAGGTAGCCGTTGTGCTTCAGAAATGCTGAACTGGTTTTTGTCCTGTCAATGTGGGTATTAATTAATACATACCAAACCCTTCAAATGGAACAAATTAAATTTTAAACACTGTTTCATTTCTTTAGAGTCTGTCAATACGACATTGGCAGGTAGCACAGGCTATGAAATGTAGTACAGCGACGCTCTGATAAATAGAAACCTATTGTTCCAAACTAAACACAAAAGTAATTAGATTCCCTAATGAGATATATTGTATACCTGTACACGTCCACTAAGTGGTATATAATGAGGCTTCATATCTTAATTGACTTGATTCAGTTTATTTGCTTTGTCACATGAAATTTAGTTTGCAATAGGAAGTTCTACAGAAATCCCTAAACGGCTTAACATGACAGAGGACTCCCTCCAAAACTGAAAAAGATGATATTTACCACAAATTTATAAATTATCTTTAATTATGGTTACTGACTACAGAACAGGCCTCGAAAAACTGCTTTTCATTTCGCCATAGGCGATTAACTTTTTGTTTTTAAATTAAATAAGTAAGAGACATCAGGTGAATAACATGACATACTTTAGGAAGAGACTAATGTACTTCATAACCGCCTTTTTGAAAATAGAGAGGGGGTTTATCACTAGATTTACTTGGACAACGAACTAAAATTGTGAAGTAATCAAAGGAGAAGGACGTAAAGAATACACTGATCTTTTGCGTGGTGAGATGCAATTACGTACCTGAAGAAAGTGAGAAAAAGGATTATGTCAGCTACCTTAGTCATGAAACGTGAAAGTCACTATAGAGGGGGGTATTTAAGTGAGTGGTAAGATGTAAAAGTAAATGTTCTAATGGTAAGAGGTGAACTAAACGTGACTATCCTACGTACTATTAAGGGTCAAAAAGTGAATATTCAAGTGGTAAGAAGTGAAATAAAAGTGAATTTTCTCGGAGTAAAAGATGACATAAAATGGAATACTCTATTTGTAAGAGATAAAAAGCATAAAAATCTTATTTAGGGTCAGAATTGAAATGAAAGTGATTGTTTTCTTGGTAAGAGATGACGTAAAGTGGAATGCACTTTTGTGGTAATAGGTGAAATAAGCATGAAAATCCTACTGAGGGATTAGAAGTGAAATAAAATAAATACTCTAGTGTTAAGAAGTGAAATAAACTTGAATACACTACTTGTAAGAGATGAAATAAACGTGAATATCCTACGGACTGGTAAGGGGTCAAAATGGAACATTCTAGTGGTAAGAGGGAAATAAAAGTGAATATTCTAGTGGTAAGAGATGACATTAAATGGAATACTCTATTGGTAAGAGGTGAAAAAGCATGGAAATCGTACTGAGAGATCTGAGGTGAAATAAAAGTGAATATTCTAGTGGTAAAAAGTGAAACAGAAGTGAAGAAAACTTGAATACTCTGTTGGCAAGAAGTGAAATAAACTTAAATAATCTAGTTGTCAGAGGTAAACTAAAAGGGAATATCCCACGGAGTGGTAAAGGGGTCAAAACGTGAATATGAAATGTAAAAGAAATGTGAATGTTTTGGTGGTCAGCGATAAAATAGATGTGAATGAAATAATTTGAAGTCAAGTTAAGTTGAATGCATTCATTTGTAAGAAGTGAAAGCAGTGGCCTAGTCAGACGTTTATTAGTATCGTGGAGCACTGGAGGGGTACGACTTTTCCAGGGGCACAATTTTTCCCAGGTTTCAAAAACATAGTGAGTGTAGGACTGGATGCGATAGGGTTAGGTGATGGAAAGAACTTTAACTCGATAGATTACCATAGATTAGCATATTTGACACAGTATGTATAGAGTTTGGAGCTAGTCTCGTGTTTCCTTACATTCCAACATGATTTGCTCAGCGCTGAAAGCGCTCAAAATTTACGAGGATGTATTTAAAAATCCAAATGCATATCCAGAGTTTACAAAGTTTACAAACTGAAAAAAGAGGGACTCTTTATGTAAAGACATTTTACCAGAACCTGCAAGCGCAGAAGGCGAGAATCCTGAACGAGGGAAGGGCTGAGGTCTTCTCCAAGGAAAACTCCAGATGCAATTTCCTGGCATCCTGGAATTAAGATAAGTTAACACAGAAGCATTTTGCTTATTAAGGCGTTCATCATTATGCAGGTTGACCACTGCAATTTTGGAACAGCTAGACATTAGCCAGTAATGGCCATGTATCCGTCAAACTGGCTAAGGCACGGTACATCTGGGCAGGCCAGTAGCCGGACAAGATACCAAAGGGGGCGAAATAGCCTGGGACGAAAAAGTTTTTCAGGGGCAAGTTATACCCTAAAATGCATTTAAGAAATGGTAATTTTTCATCTTCTAGAGGGCCAAAGTCACTCGCCCCCTTGGCTACGGGCTTGGATCTGGGTCGCAAGTCACTATGCAGCTGCAGAAATTCAAAGCAATTAAAGCAATGAATTAAACAATATGTAACTCATCAGTCGGGTGCTATATTTGTAACCCTATTCTGTAGAATTGTGGAAAAGAATGATTTTCTTAAAGTGGTCCGCTCTCAGCCTAATGAACTGACCAGGAGATGAAATAGGCATTTCAAACATATTGTGGGGGCACCTGGGGTGCACCTTTTGAAAATACACCAGAGATTCAGAGGGGTATACATCCTCTCTTTCTCCATCAGGATGTTGCCCACGGGCCCCAAGAGAGGCCCTAAAACGGACCCTTGGACATTACACCCATTGGAGAGTGCTTTGAGTACCCGGGAGGGGGACTTCTGCCCTTTTGGTCACTTAAAACCTGAGACTTCTTACATGACAAAATCCTGTTTGTACAGTGGACGTATTTCCCTACTTTCGAAGAGGGATCGCACCCTTGATCCCACCTTCCCGAACTCCCATGTATATGCAAATATTCTGTCTGAGGCCTACCCCCCACCCCCGATTAATACGCCTATGGTTATGATGTAAGTTCTGAGCATTGCCACGGGCTCAGTTTTAAAATATAGAATGTCATGAGAAATAAGTATTTCTCCTCCTTTAAAAATTCAATTTTGTCTTTCAAAAGGACTGTGATAGTTGGTAGCTATGAACCGGTAAAGACCCTTGTTTTTACATAAAAAATAATTGGGTACCATGGATTCCACAGACCAGTATCTCTTCATAAACAGACACTGGTTAAGTTCATGCTAGACAAGTTTCTCATTAGACTCCCATAAATAATACTATAAGTAATGCTTGATTGGACAGTAATGATGGATGGAGATGTACTGTCTGTTTAGTTTGATAAGTTTCTCTGAAGGTCAAGAAACTGGTCGCGTTCAGTGTAAGGTTGTCCCTTGGCGCTTGGGGACGAAGCTCCTTTGGAGAGCAGAACTTTCTACGGGAGCAACGTTTGGTATTCGTACTTAGGCTCTTTGCCAGAGAGTCGAAGCAGGGAGCTGCCACTCCGAGTGGCCCCTTCCTGGTCAAGGGAACGTTGGAAAAAGTATTCTAGGTCTTTCTAGAATTCCCCCCCCCCCTTACATTTTAACGACAGACACTCATCACACCACAAAGTACATTCTAGGTCTGGGATAAAAAGAATTCACAACTGGTGACAGAACTTTGATTGACGTAAAGACCTGCAGGGTTAAATTAAGGCGATGCCTTCAGATATAAGCGAATCTGATTGGACCATTACACATGCAAATCAGTGTATGTGAGATGAAGAACAGATTACACTTCACAGCAGACCATGGAATTGCCATCTTGGATCTCCAAGAGCAGACGGGGGGGGGGGGAGCTCAGATATCAAGAGGAGGTAGGTAATCACACATATAGTGTCTTCAGAAGTTTCCCTTGGACAATTAAACAATTATAATCCTTTGTCTGTGAGGAGCCAAGAAAGTTTTTCTTTTTTATTGGAAAAATTTTAGCTGTCTGGGACAACGGCATTGCCAAGCTCCGTTGACCACGCTCTCTCGTATATGTTCTGTGCGTTGCTCAGTGATAGCATATGCTTCACTGTTAGCAGGAGGTTGCGTAGATTTTCATTTAGCCTATAGTTTAGACCAGTTTACTGAGGAAGTCCAGGACAAGGTCAGGCACCCCATCTGGGGATCATCAGGGCCATAGTGAAGTTAGGATTTGCAGGATGAGGCGAGGGGAAGCAAACACTACGAAGAGTGTGCCAGTAACTCCCGAAAAAAGCGAAGGGTTACGGCAACGACAGCGAAAGCAATATTCTCGGCACGGTTGGCGGCCGAGAATTTGGACATTGAGTGAAAGAAAATTTGAAACTTGTGGGTACTGATAGAAGAAAATTTGAAAATTCAGGATTTTTGTTGAAGAAACTGCCCTTCTTGAGAGCAAATTCAAGTAAAACTTCGGATCGACTGGTCGCCATTGGGGATCACATGTCTGATTTTACGCATCATGGCCCCTCGACAACATTAGGAAACATCCTCCACGGGGGAAGTCTTCTCCTACGGGGGGGGGGGGCAACTAGCACCACCTTTGATCAGGGATATAAGATGTATACGGGGTTCTGGATATGATTGATGGTATTGATGAAGGGTAGCCAATATGAAGAAATATCCTTTAAAAATATTTCGACTATGAAAAATCTGCACAGGATAAGTAAACTCATTGAAAAGTCGCAACGCCATATCTACACACAACTTGACAGTGAGGCAGTGGCGAATCTTCCATATATTTGCAGCGACCACCCCCTGACAGACTCAAACGGACTGCTGGCGCCATCAGATCAGCCATTCACCTTTAGCTTTTGACTATTTGCTATTAGTGACATTTGTCTTCAATTTAATATGATTTGATCGTGCTATTTCTGGGGCCTAATTAACAAAATGCCCGTGGCGTCATTATTGGTACTTAAAACTGGTACTTGTAGCTGTTACAGGCCCCCCATAACTTAATATTCATTCATTTTTCTTAGTTTCTTTGTGTGCAACTTCGCTCTACATGGGAAGGGTCATCACCGAGGGATCTAGATGGTATTTTAACCACAAAGTTCCCTTTCACTCAGAGAGTGTCGGAACTGCATGGTTACCGAATTCTTCTCTTACTAAAATGTGTTCTCACCTCCTGACCAGACAAGCGGCTCTGTAATACGGTATTTCGGAATCACCTACAGCGCAGGCGTAGTGACCTTTGAAATAAGGTCAAGTGAGGGGTTTTCATTGTTTCAGCAGTGTTTTATATTTCTACCTTCATGGAAATCTCCTTTTCATACAAAGAACCTTAATTAGTGCATTCCAGAAGCTTTAAAAATGGTTTCAAAGGTTAAAAGAAATTTCAGAAATAAAAAGTCTTTCTGAAAACGTGCAAAAATTGAAATATTTTCTAAAATGAATCGAACTTAGTGTCTATTTCAGGACATTTTCTTTAAATACATGGAATTGTAAGCAGACATATGTGGAATGTCTTCTGCATAGCTACCGAAGCGTACGTACTCTTTCTCGCACGTACCTCTAGTGCACGGCATGTACGTACGTATATCTGCTATAAGCGTACTAGTATACGGCAGTTATTAACTATGCAGCCCCTGGCCACATGCACACATATCCATGCAGACTGACTAGCCGGTGTGGGTCGGGTGACGCTAGAGAACTTCATCAAGTATAGCCTACAAGGTTAGTGAAGGGAAATCGTAGATTATTTTCTTTACCATTTTTTTTCGAGTGATCATTATCACACTCATTTCTTCTATTCTAAACTGGTAGGCCTAAAAGTAGCGTTTCGAGTTCGGGCATTTTCAGTGTGGCAAACACTAACGTTAACGTTGGACTAACTTAACGTTAGAGCGAAGCTAGTTTAAGTCCCCGTTTTCTCGACTCGCCATTATCAAATTAAATGTGTAGATACATCATCATCTTTCATAAATCTCAATAGCCTAGATTTTGTGAGCCTAACTCATGACAACCTTCCCTAAACTGCGTCGATAACGTGATCAATCTGAGTACTGCTGTGAGGCTTATGAGTCGAGTAGCAGCTAGCTACCTAGTACCTGTCTCTGCGCGCACAATAACGCTTTGTACGTGCACAATCATACAATTATGTGTACAGTATATATATACTATGCGTATCTCGTACCTACATGGATTAAATAGAACAATCATTTGATTTCGAGGAAGTTACCGACAGCTAAATAAGAAATTCAGGGTAAAAATTCAAAACGACTGGTTATTGCTTCGTAAGAATAGATGCCGGTGATAGGAGTAATGTTAATGTCATTTGCAAATGCAAATGAGCAGAGTAGTTACGAGTCTATACTTTGCAGTTAAATTTTGATCAATTTCCGCATTATTTCCGCATTATTGCAAAGTGTTTATACATATTTAGAGTTTTACAAGGAATCAAAGCAACAATTTTGTAGAAGGAACACTACGTGACAAAATGAGCAATTTAATTTGCATATTTAAAGCGACTGACAATGCTGAAGTGATTCACAAAATTCGCCGATGTCCTCGGCATTGAAATCGGACGTGTGCTTCTCAAGATGTAAGCAGTTAAAGCTGTCACATTTTCAACACGAAGTGAACTTGAATCAAGCACCTATGACGTCACAGCCTCACACTAATGAGCAGTCTTTTGTTTTTCTTTAAACTTTACAACCAATTTTCTCCTCCACAATCTCATGTTATCGGAATATGATTGCATGAGAGGCATGGGAATTTTACAAACATTACATTCCCCATGGGTCAGAACAACAGACTGAAAAAACAAAGAAAACAAAGCATTTCTCATCAATGTGAGGAAGTGATATAACCCCTGCTTGCCCCAAGCTCACTTTGGGTCACAAATTTAGTAACTTCATTAGCTGATATCTCGAGTACTACATGTCCAATTTGAATGGCAGTTTCAGCAAATTGCATAGATTAAGTTCCTCTTTCACATATAAAAATTTGCTTACAGCTTTCCTGTCAGTAAGTGATCTCTACACACTATTCGGGAAGCCATTGTCTTTTGACGAAATCCAGGCCTTCGGGAAATTAGAAGTACCGTTTTGCATAACTGTCGGCCATGAAATAGACACTGTGTGCGACACTGAGAAATGAAAATCTGTCGGAATGTGATGTAACTCAACATGACTGCTCGCCAGGCGATGAGTTGTACGTATCCGTGTCAGTTGCGTCGGATCGCAGTCGGTTGTAGTTTAACCACGCAGCCCATTGCCGGTGTTGATATAAGTCTATTTGCTGTTCATCAATCACTCACGAGGGCGAGCACGTTGAATTTCTGCGACCGTCGTCTGATTTCGCAAACGCTTCTTTAGTAGCCAATTCACATAAAAATGGATCTCAGCTGGGTCGATCAGGGAACTGGAAGACATGTCTTCCAGCTCCCTTGGTCGATGACAACTGTATACTGCCACGAATTTAGTCAACTGCGACGTGACTCCCACAACTCCCCCTCACTTTACATCAAATAGTTGATATTCCCAATTAATGTGGTCACGACGAAGACTGTCTGATCCCAGTGGGGTAGAGAACAAAATTTGGAACACACTTCACCGAACCGTCTGTCATGGGACTTGTTTTCGCAGTCGGGTCGTAGTCGGGTCGGTGCTGGCTTTCCACTTACGCATATCATATGAAGTCGGAGCCCTTTTGTGTTTCCCATAGACGTATGAGCCCAAGTTGATTTGAGAGGGTTGTAACGACTTGCCCGCAAAATATAATCCAAAATTTCCGCGCGCTCCGCGCGCATTCAATATGTTAATGTACATATCATATAGGCATGTATCGGTTATCACACCGCTTGCCAATAACATACAATAATTTTCCGTGTAACTACCCTTCCATACTGATTATACATATATGTATATACAGTATATATATACAGTATATATATACAGTATATATATACAGTATATATATACAGTATATACAGTATATATATACAGTATATATATATATATATATATATATATATATATATATATATTGAAGTCTTTGCAATAATAATGATAATAAATCAGTAGCGTCTCCAGGATTTCTCTTTATGGGGTGGGGATATGCATTATATTGTGTGATTGCCGGCCTGGGGGAGGGGTTTAAGGGGGTGTCCCCCTCCTCTTTTGAAAAATAAGGTGTCCTTACATGCAATCTGGTGCCACATATGCTACCTTTTGAAGAAAAATTTGTGTTAAAATATTTACGTATTTTAGGTACTAAAAGAAAAAATCGGGATCATTGAGGGAGGCATGTCCCAATGTCCCCCCCCCCCCTAAATACACTACTGATAATGATAATATAAGTTTAACCATTAAAAAACACACTGGTGAATTAATACCGACTACTGTATATATATACGTGCTGGAGCATTCAAATCAGAACTTTATTTTGATTTCCAAGGAAGTTTTTTTTAAACAATTGATTACCTTTAGCTACATCATTGCATTATGCTTTTTTCAGTAGGTGCCCGAAAAATTCTTAGCATAATGCCCGAATTTTCACAAAAATATTTGGTTGGGGGCTGCAGCCCCCAGTCCCCCTCCTCCTACGCCTATGGTGTTTCCTGTAAACACATGAAAGTGCAAACACTTTGTAAGAAGGATCGATTTCGGACTCCTGCAGGTTCAGTGCTTAAAACGTTACTAAAATGCCTTAAAATCCTACTTTTCGGCCCGCTTTGAGCAGTGCACACATCCTTCATATGCGCTAATTGTCTAATAATACTAAAAGAACAGAGTGTGTTATGGGTTATTGCAAATCCCGTGCAACCTTCGCGATTGCCCATTGTATATAGCTCTCAGCCCTCAAACCTGCTGCATCATAAAAAAAACTCGAATGGCTCTTAGTCCTGGCTATTATGAAACAAAAGGGTCGGCTAACTGCAATTTTTAGGTCTGTTTAGTGCGTATTGAGTGTTATTTGTAGATAGGTAATTACTACGTAAAATGAAGGCAAACATTACTAAAATATCGGCAAAAGTGTTATATTCTGGAGCTCTTCACACGCATTCAACCTGTACTCTTGTTGTCCTGTCATAACTTCCCTTAAAGGTCAAAAGCAGTCGCCCCAAACTTATTTTGAAACAATGGCTAAATGTCACAAATTTCTTATTTCTCTTCCAAGTATCTTTCATAATATTTTAGGACATAAATATTGCATATTCAAGGTAAACCAAGCAGTTGCTCCTTGTAAGTTTTACAATTGAGTGAGAAAAATACTTTCACATGATTCTCAAGATCCATTCAGGAAATAGGATAGTCTACTTTACAATTCTTTATTGGGGTGACTGCATTCTCCCTTTAAAACAAAAACTATTGCAAAACTCCGGACAAAATGTATGGCACCCCCCTCCCCACCATCAATCCCCCAGCATCTTGAAGAAATCGAACGGTGGTTAGTCCGAATTATGCTGTTTTGAAAAGCGACAGACAGACTGCGATATTACGGTCTGTTTAGTGCGCATCAATACTATTTGTAGACAGTAAAATGCTTTATTCTTGTGCCCATAATCGTGTCAATGCTGCAGAGCTTCCGAGGGCTTGGCCTCCTAGGCCCCCACAGAAGGACATTACTGAAATGATCCCTAAGGCGGGCAACTGAGCTCCACGTCAAAGACTATCTTATACTCCTATCAGGAAGTTCACTACCTGGGAGCAGGGCGTTGTCATTAGACCCTGCTCGAAGCTAGTACTCCCTTGACCAAATTGATCTTTCTGCACTGCAAAACCCAATTTGTTGGGATAACTTATCAGACTTGAGGTAACTTGCTGCATGGACCTTTTAAAGTTAAGCCAACTGAGTGTCTCCGATTATGCATCTAATTATTAAGAGAAACTCGGTTGACTGAACTTTAAAAGATCCATGCAGCAAGTTACCTCAAGTCTGATAAGTTATACCAATAAATTGGGTTTTACAATGTGTTGTAGCAGATAAATGAAAACAGGGTGCGCCATTTTTTTCTTTTTCTTTTTTTGTATAGGCCTACTTAAATTTTCATTGGTACTTTTCGTAAAGATTTTCTTAAAACGAGGGCTATGAGTTAACTGTTTTTGACACATACATTTTGTCGGTAATCTAACCAGTATTTGTCGGGAAAAGTCCAATCTCCCACCCCTCCCCCTCCCTCCACTCATCGATTCTTCGGGACGTCCCTGTAAAGAAGTCTTACTCACTTCGATGATTCGACCAAAGTGACAGATCATCTTGCCCTATTCTCGATCACTGCGATAGACCTTATGCATTGACGTCACCATGTACTTGACAACCAACCCCAAGTCACGTAAGCATACAAACAGTAAATTTTATGTTTTCAGTACTATAAGTATGGGTTTACCACAGCCGATGGCCCACTTTGAATGCTATGGACCAGTGACGTCATACGATCTACACTATATGAGATCCAAATCATTACACTGACAAGATGCAATTGAAGATGCAATATATAACCTAACCTACATAGCAGGCTGTACGGCATATTCCTTGTTCAGTCATACATGGTTTGGGAAGCTGAGGAGCAGAGCAAAGAGACTCTGGAGTCCGCTCCGCGGGGTATATAACCTCAATGACCACGCCAGAAGGGGAGGGTTGAACCGTTTGTGCCGGAGACATATCTGTGTTACAGGAGCAAACAGCCCAAGGTTTTCAAGCAACTGAGCAATCTGCCCGAGAAACTGGTTTTACCCAATTTCGGCGACTGGGTCACCCAGCTATCCCCTTCAGGCAAACATTGAATGAGGCCGAGGCTGGAAAAATCGACCTATTGACCCCTTCAACACTCATGTACACAGTGATGAATCTTTCACTTATGCAGTGAGTGCGCGTGCTAACCCACTTTATTCATCATTTTGATCCCTACTTTTACCATGTACATAAAAACAAACGAACACTTGAGTCTATATTTCCGTTAAGGCTTGCACTCAGGTGGTCGCGATTTTGTTGTAAACGACGTACAAGACCACCAAAGAGACGTGAACACTTGAAGAAGACAGATTGCGGCCATGACTGCAAAGGCGATGCGATAAGAGCCGGTGACATCAACAATGCCTCCTGAAAACAACCAAAATGATACCGTATGTCAGATGAATAGACTTCTCATAAATGTAGACAGGTAATCCTACTCTAACGTCAGGGCCTGCCGGGGGATTTCCAAATCGTAAATAAAACTTTTGGCACTTGAGAAAAATAGCGAAATGCTGAAAATTTCACTGTACTAATTATGATTTTAAGACCATAAGAACCTGGGAAATTACATTTGAGGGTTCTTTTCCCCAAACTTTTCCCGGGGAGCTCCCCAGCCGGACCCCCACCGTGGACACGTTCTTATGTGGGTAACTTTTCCTGACGAATAAACTCTCTTCCTGTAACATGATACACAGTTTGAATATACCTGCATATACGCAGGCTAAAGATCTTCAGTATTATTTCCAATACCGTGCCACAGCATGCTTTGCTAAAATAGCCTATGCATAGTTACATTTAAGTATATGCTAAATTCAATTAACTTGTAAGGTAACTTTTAATATTAATTAAATCTACCCTTTCTCCTTTTTTCTAGAAATCTCAATTTGTTTCAAAAGCATGAAATTTAAAAATAGAGATCGCTTAGATGCAACTTACAAGGTCTGAAATGAGACACACCCCATCTGGAAGGCATTTTGACCAAAAATTTTCTTACAAGCCCTACGCTTCGGCTACATACCAACCTATAGCGGCTCCCCCAGTGGCCCACTATGAAGGGGTCAGCCAGCACCGGGTGTCTGCCACCATAGGCGTAGGAGGCGGGGGGGGGGCTGCAGCCCCCCAGCAAAAATTTTTTGTGAAAATTCGGGTAATATGCTAAGAATTTTTCGGGCACCTACTGAAAGAAAAATAATGCAATTATGTAGCTAAAGGTAAAAAATAGTTTAAAAACTTCCTTGGCAATTAAAATAAAGTTCTGATTTGAATTGCACTAGCATCTCTACATTCGGTATTAATTCACCAGTGTCTTTAATGGTTCAGCTTATAGTATGATTATCAGTGCTGTATTTGAGGGGCCATTGGACCATGCCCCACCCTTACTGATGCCGATTTTTTCCTACCTAAAATACGTAAATGTTTAACAACAACTTTTACTTCAAAGGTAGCATATGTGGCACCAGATTGCATGTAAGGACACCTAATTTTTCAAAAATTTTAAAGAGGAGGGGGTGATGCCGATTTTTTTTTTTTTTAGTACCTAAAATACGTAAATGTTTTAACAGAAATTTTACTTCAAAGGGAGCATATGTAGCACCAGATTGCATGTAAGGACACCTAACGTTTCAAAAATATTCAAAGGGAAGGGGGATACCCCTTCCCTTAAACCCCTCCCCAGGCCGGCGATAACACAACATAAATGCCTGCACCTCATCCCCATGAGAGAAATCCTGGCTACGCCACTGATTATTATCATTACTGTATTATTGTAACGACTTCCCGCCAAAATTAAAACCAGTATGGAAGGTAGTAACATGACAAATTAGGATATTGTATGTAACTGGCATGCCGTGTGATAACCGATGCATGCCTATATGATATGTGCATTAACATGTCGAAAGCGCGTGGAGCACTCGGAAATTTTGGATTATATTTTTCGGGCAAGTCGTTACAACACCCCCCCCCCCCCCAACTCGGGCTCCTACGCCTATGATAGGAATCTACCTCTTGATATGATAAATCTATAAATCAAGTGAAAAATTCCTATCTAGAAATTTCGTGTTTAAAATTTTTCAGTTTTTGACCTCTGATGACCTCATATGGCCACTGACGTCCATCAGAAACAATAGAATCCTAACTCGCAATATTACAGACCGATATACCCAGTATGCCGGAAGGTATTCATTATTGCTATCTTGTAATAGTTTTTCGTGGTTTCACCTCTGGTGACATCAGATGACCTTTGATCTCTACCAAAACAATATGTTTCTTTCTCGTTGTATAACAAATTTATATACGAACTTCCTAAGTATAAAAAAGTCCATCATTCCTACTTTGAAATATTGTGTTCACAAGGTTTTCGGTTTTCGACCTCTGGTGACCTCACTTACCTTTGACCTTCCATAAAAACAAAAGGGTTCATCCTCTTAATATGATAAATCTGTATACCAAGTGTGAAAAGTATCCATCATTTCTGTCTTGAGATAACGTGTTTACAAGCGATATTCTCGTGTTTCGTAGTTTCACCTCCGCTGACCTCAGATAACCTTTGCCCTCTACCAAGTACGGTAGGGTACATTTGCTGACCATTACGTATCCACCTTCAGTAGTATAGGATGGGGAAATGGAACCTTTTTTGTGGGGGGTAAATAGTGGGGGGAAGAGAGTAACGTTACAGAATGAAAAGAGCGCCATCCTGTAAAGAGCAAACGACAGACAGCGTCATTGCATCATCATTGTTGTTGTTGTTGCGGGTAGCCTAGCAAAGGGGGTTTTCCCTTCCATGAAAGTCACGGCAGGTTTATACATGTTAATCTCATATTAGCAAGCTCTAGTTGAGTTAGGTTCGCATATATCTATTCCTGGAGTTAAATCGATGGATTTTTTTTTTTTTTTTGTTTTGTTTTGTTTTGTCAATAATCAACTCTGTTTCGATACATAAGTCCGTTGTCACATGTTTATTCAGTGATAACCGTCGTGACCATGACTCTTGCTTACAAATGGATGCATTTGCCGTAACACGTAAAAACATAGGTGAGTGTGTATGGATATGAGAATGACCAATACAAAATATCAAAAATAACTTACCTCACGTGAGACGAAGAAAACGAATATCGAGCCATTTTCGAGAAGGAAAACCAGCAGGCCAGTTCCACAAAGGATACACAGCATGCAAGTCGCCTGATAACAGTACGCTAGTTTTACACACAATGTTTATGCAGAAGGAAAGTGCACTGACACGCTTTAATTACAGTATAAGGTTTTACTAATAGCAAACATGAGGACACTAGTTACACACAAAATAACACAAAAGGAGTATGCACTGACCAGTGTCATCCGGATGTTATTATCTCACTGCACTGACTTCCTATAATGGTACAGTATAAGCTTTTGCCTCGCAAATGAACATCTTGATTATGTAACCGATCTCGAGGTCATTTCGTTAAAAAAAAAAAAATTCACTTGAAAACAGTACGTTAGCTCCACACAAAATAACACAGAAGGACTGTGCACTGAATTCCTATAGGTACATTATAAGCTTTTACCTCGCATACAACCATCTTCATTACGTAACTGATCTCGAGGATGTTTCATTAAGAGCCTAACTACCAGCAAAAGTTGCAACATCGGCGGACGCGTTAACTCGTACCAAAGGAACAACAAGTGCGTGTGTATAGACATAACATACCAGGAACAAAGCAACACTTCTTTTCATTAAGTACATTAATATTTGCATTCACCGTTGTGGGCTAAGATGTCTGTTTACTCTGTGTGCTGATGAGGTGTTTGGAAACTTGTATACTGGCGAGTGTTTGAAAGCTATTCCACTCAAATAACCCCAAAGAAATTGATATAAGAGCAACATAACAAAGTATATCCCACGTGCCGTCTAGACGATCATGTAAACAAGATTTCGGTAAAGCCTCTGTGTAGAAAGCTAACCCAAATCGAGGTCATAACGTCGTGTCATTGTTCGGTATACGCCATGACAGACGTTTGGTCATTCCCTCTGCGTCATGTATGTGTGTCGAGAAGAGCTCACCCGTAGGTCTGGGTTGGAAAAACTATTGGCAAAGCCTAAGCGAAAGATTTATGACTGAGACAAAGCATAAAACTAAGTATCATCAGAACATAGGAAGAAAGAGCGGACTCTTAGGGATAAAACACTACTATGCAGGGTCAAATGTGTTCTGCCTTAACGTGAAGAGTCTAAACTGCCAAGCTTATGGGTCGCACAAACGATACACCGACATAAGCTCCTCTGCTACGTGCGTTGCTCCTCTGCTCCGAGCATACGACTAGGTGTGCTCCTCTGCTCCCATTGCCCCATGTGTGCATGCTTATCGGCCCCACGTGCCTCTCAGCATCTGTCCTCTTCCCCCCCCCCCCCGTGTTATCACGCGTGCTCCCCGTGCTCCATATGCTTCACATGCATATGCTCCTCTGCTCCGTAGGCTGCACTGCGTGTGCTCCTCTGCTCCGGAGCACACCACTAGGTGTGCTCCTCTTCTCCCATTGCCCCATATGTGCATGCTTATTGGCCCTACGTGCCTCACAGCATCTGTCCTCTTCCCCCAGTGTTATTACGCGTGCTCCCCGTGCTAAAACTGCTTTACATACATATGCTCCTCTGCTCCGTAGGCTGCACTGCGTATGCTCCTCTGCTCCGGAGCACACCACTAGGTGTGCTCCTCTGCTTCCATTGCCCCATATGTGTATGCTTATCGACCCTACGTGCCTCACTTCATCTGTCCTCTTCCCCCAGTGTTATCACGCGTGCTCCCCGTGCTCCATGTGCTCCACTGCGCATGCTCTTCTGCTCCGTGAGCTCCATTGTCCATGCTCATGTGCTCCGAATGCTCTATGACGCATGCTCGTCTGCTCCGAGCGAGTGGGGGTACATTTAAGTCGATCGACACTCGTGTTTCTTACATTTTGAAGCAGATCTTCGTGATTGCAGCACTTTCAGCATGTCTCATCTTTGTCATATCTGTCAGTTGCCGTTCACGCGAGGCTACAATCTCCGTCGGCATATAGAGCGGGTCCACAAACACGGTCATGGAAACCTCGAAATGTACGGTGGGGGCTCTAAGACGGGCGAAGGGAAGCGACATCACGACTCATCATACGAGGGTTCATACGACGATATCTCAGAGAGCGATACTAACGACAGTTCATCAGAGCCTCTTGAGGAAGACGACATGATTGATAGTAGTAAAACTGACGACAGTGACGCCGAAAGCGACACCGAGGGAGCCGACAGCAGCGAAGAGGAGTCCGCAGAAGACGACGTTGTGACTGATAATGATGGCGAGGAGGACGATGGTAGTGAAAATGTGTGTTGCCCGATTGACACTTTGGAAGCCCTAGCTCATATAAATAAGGCCATGGGAGTTATGCTAAAACGGGAACTAAAGAAATGGACAGACTCTGCATTGTAAAACTAAGGATAAACTATATCCGTTCCAAATCCCGGAGTCGAAGGCCTTTGAACAGAAACAGTCCTTCGTTTGCAGTCGATGAGAGGTGTCTTTCAATGCTCAGACTCGACAGCCGTGACAACAAAACACTGATAAGGGTGCATGGCTACGAATAGGGGAATGGGAGGCACTGAAGGAAAAAGACATTGAACAGACTATTCGCACTCGTCTAAAAGGGAGATTCATACCGCGGTGAATGGGAAAAGTCAATTATCATACTGTGGAGAAGCATTATGGTATTTAGCATGTTCACTGCAGTATATAGAAATTACAATTGAATAAAGCAAATGAAGAAAGACACGATAATTATCTTTGTTTATGTTTTTATATCCACTGTTTTATTGATTCATAAACCAACACCTTCACTATTCCCATTCCCCTATTCGTAGCCATGCACCCTTATCAGTGTTTTGTTGTCACGGCTGTCGAGTCTGAGCATTGAAAGACACCTCTCATCGACTGCAAACGAAGGACTGTTTCTGTTCAAAGGCCTTCGACTCCGGGATTTGGAACGGATATAGTTTATCCTTAGTTTTACAATGCAGAGTCTGTCCATTTCTTTAGTTCCCGTTTTAGCATAACTCCCATGGCCTTATTTATATGAGCTAGGGCTTCCAAAGTGTCAATCGGGCAACACACATTTTCACTACCATCGTCCTCCTCGCCATCATTATCAGTCACAACGTCGTCTTCTGCGGACTCCTCTTCGCTGCTGTCGGCTCCCTCGGTGTCGCTTTCGGCGTCACTGTCGTCAGTTTTACTACTATCAATCATGTCGTCTTCCTCAAGAGGCTCTGATGAACTGTCGTTAGTATCGCTCTCTGAGATATCGTCGTATGAACCCTCGTATGATGAGTCGTGATGTCGCTTCCCTTCGCCCGTCTTAGAGCCCCCACCGTACATTTCGAGGTTTCCATGACCGTGTTGTGGACCCGCTCTATATGCCGACGGAGATTGTAGCCTCGCGTGAACGGCAACTGACAGATATGACAAAGATGAGACATGCTGAAAGTGCTGCAATCACGAAGATCTGCTTCAAAATGTAAGAAACACGAGTGTCGATCGACTTAAATGTACCCCCACTCGCTCGGAGCAGACGAGCATGCGTCATAGAGCATTCGGAGCACATGAGCATGGACAATGGAGCTCACGGAGCAGAAGAGCATGCGCAGTGGAGCACATGGAGCACGGGGAGCACGCGTGATAACACTGGGGGAAGAGGACAGATGAAGTGAGGCACGTAGGGTCGATAAGCATACACATATGGGGCAATGGAAGCAGAGGAGCACACCTAGTGGTGTGCTCCGGAGCAGAGGAGCATACGCAGTGCAGCCTACGGAGCAGAGGAGCATATGTATGTAAAGCAGTTTAAGCACGGGGAGCACGCGTAATAACACTGGGGGAAGAGGACAGATGCTGTGAGGCACGTAGGGCCAATAAGCATGCACATATGGGGCAATGGGAGAAGAGGAGCACACCTAGTGGTGTGCTCCGGAGCAGAGGAGCACACGCAGTGCAGCCTACGGAGCAGAGGAGCATATGCATGTGAAGCATATGGAGCACGGGGAGCACGCGTGATAACACGGGGGGGGGGGAAGAGGACAGATGCTGAGAGGCACGTGGGGCCGATAAGCATGCACACATGGGGCAATGGGAGCAGAGGAGCACACCTAGTCGTATGCTCGGAGCAGAGGAGCAACGCACGTAGCAGAGGAGCTTATGTCGGTGTATCGTTTGTGCGACCCATAAGCTTGGCAGTTTAGACTCTTCACGTTAAGGCAGAACACATTTGACCCTGCATAGTAGTGTTTTATCCCTAAGAGTCCGCTCTTTCTTCCTATGTTCTGATGATACTTAGTTTTATGCTTTGTCTCAGTCATAAATCTTTCGCTTAGGCTTTGCCAATAGTTTTTCCAACCCAGACCTACGGGTGAGCTCTTCTCGACACACATACATGACGCAGAGGGAATGACCAAACGTCTGTCATGGCGTATACCGAACAATGACACGACGTTATGACCTCGATTTGGGTTAGCTTTCTACACAGAGGCTTTACCGAAATCTTGTTTACATGATCGTCTAGACGGCACGTGGGATATACTTTGTTATGTTGCTCTTATATCAATTTCTTTGGGGTTATTTGAGTGGAATAGCTTTCAAACACTCGCCAGTATACAAGTTTCCAAACACCTCATCAGCACACAGAGTAAACAGACATCTTAGCCCACAACGGTGAATGCAAATATTAATGTACTTAATGAAAAGAAGTGTTGCTTTGTTCCTGGTATGTTATGTCTATACACACGCACTTGTTGTTCCTTTGGTACGAGTTAACGCGTCCGCCGATGTTGCAACTTTTGCTGGTAGTTAGGCTCTTAATGAAACATCCTCGAGATCAGTTACGTAATGAAGATGGTTGTATGCGAGGTAAAAGCTTATAATGTACCTATAGGAATTCAGTGCACAGTCCTTCTGTGTTATTTTGTGTGGAGCTAACGTACTGTTTTCAAGTGAATTTTTTTTTTTTAACGAAATGACCTCGAGATCGGTTACATAATCAAGATGTTCATTTGCGAGGCAAAAGCTTATACTGTACCATTATAGGAAGTCAGTGCAGTGAGATAATAACATCCGGATGACACTGGTCAGTGCATACTCCTTTTGTGTTATTTTGTGTGTAACTAGTGTCCTCATGTTTGCTATTAGTAAAACCTTATACTGTAATTAAAGCGTGTCAGTGCACTTTCCTTCTGCATAAACATTGTGTGTAAAACTAGCGTACTGTTATCAGGCGACTTGCATGCTGTGTATCCTTTGTGGAACTGGCCTGCTGGTTTTCCTTCTCGAAAATGGCTCGATATTCGTTTTCTTCGTCTCACGTGAGGTAAGTTATTTTTGATATTTTGTATTGGTCATTCTCATATCCATACACACTCACCTATGTTTTTACGTGTTACGGCAAATGCATCCATTTGTAAGCAAGAGTCATGGTCACGACGGTTATCACTGAATAAACATGTGACAACGGACTTATGTATCGAAACAGAGTTGATTATTGACAAAACAAAACAAAAAAAAAACAAAAACAAAAAAAAACCCAAATCCATCGATTTAACTCCAGGAATAGATATATGCGAACCTAACTCAACTAGAGCTTGCTAATATGAGATTAACATGTATAAACCTGTCGTGACTTTCATGGAAGGGAAAACCCCCTTTGCTAGGCTACCCGCAACAACAACAATGATGATGCAATGACGCTGTCTGTCGTTTACAGGATGGCGCTCTTTTCATTCTGTAACGTTACTCTCTTCCCCCCACTATTTACCCCCCACAAAAAAGGTTCCATTTCCCCATCCTATACTACTACCTTCTATCAAAAGTATCCATTCTTTCTACCTGTAATGTAAATGTGGTCTACCTCGTCACCCCCCACTTAGATTATATTGCCCAAGGAATACTTGGACATCGTGCTTAGGCTACACTGTCCACATGTTCCTTAGCTATCGTACCACAGTGACGGCCTCTTGCCATTCCGTCTTCCAATGGCTAACGTCAAATACATTTCTTCTGTAAATATTCATGGAAGTGTTTTACCTTCATTTAAACTATCTGAATCGTCTAAATCTCGACGGTAATATCATGACATCGTCACGGAAATATAGTGTTATCATATCGTGTAAATGTTTTTGACCTCTGGTGACCTCAAACGGTCTTTGAACTCTACCAAAAACGATAGGGTTCTTTCACGCTATATGATAGATCTATATACCAATTATGAAAAGAGTCCATCCTTGCCAGCTATCATGAGATGTCGTGTTTAAAGGCGAAGCGTCAGAAACACACACGCATACACGCACTCACACACACCCTTACACACACGAATACATTCTCCAGTGTGATTGGATAGATTTTTTTTGCCTTCTATGGAATGAATCGAAAGGTCGCCCGCAGTATGAACGGCCTGGCGACATTCGTATCGCGTAAATGTGAAAGAGATGTTGCCGGGGTAAGTGCACTATAGGCCAACGTAGATAACCGCGGGTTACTAATGTATTCTGCAGTGGCCTAGCCAGATTTTCTTTGTTAGGGGGTAAGACTTTTCTCAAGGGGGGCAACCAAAATAACCTTTTTATGTACGAACTGCATTAAAGACAGACAGTCATCACCCCGAAGTATATTTTTAGTGCAGGGGTATGAAAATTCTCAGTTGGTGACTGCTCTTTGATTGACATCAAAGTTTGAAAATTTGAAAGATGCAGAGTAGCTCACATTCCACACAAGGCAGAGAGAGAGTGCTTTTATTACATTTTATAGCCTTGTATGCTCACCAGGACATGGCCTTAAGCAATGAAACAGGTTTATTACTGCACAAGGAGTAGCTTCATACAATTATGGGAGGAGCTAGAAGTTGCATAGTTGGGAGAATTGGAACTGTCTGGGATGATGAAAATTCCCCTTTAAAGCCTGGTGCAGCGTGCAGCAGCATGTATGATGTGCATTGTGCATGACTATGGTACGGTATATGTTGATACTGTATGCATACGGTTAAGCTATGCTTTGACAAATTAGAACAGAGCGCCATCGTTTCTTGTTATTGTTTTCAGTTAAGATCGTAACTGCCAACTGGCCGAATTGATTAATTGCCAAGCTGGTCATATTTATCAAAGTTTGTATATAATATAAATGTCGTATTTTCGTCTGTCGATAGCGATAGCGTACACAGCTGTTTTGCATCGACCGCGGCTATACATGCAACCGATTCGTCACGATTCGACAAATCGCAGGGCTACACATCGAACTAATTTATCACCGGTAACTCAATCGCCAACCCTTGAATTCCCGACGAGAGCGGCCACATATGCAACCACATCGGGCACTTTTACGGCAACATATAGTTGACGACGCATTAGGAGAAAAATCATCATCGTGAATCATGGGCGGCGACCCCTGGAGACAGGGGGATATGTCCCCCCCCCCTCCCAATATTTGAGAAATCGCTCATTGACTTTGATTTTTCACACATAAACTATTTGAAAATGGGGTCATCCCCATACTGAGAACAAATCGCCGCCCATGTAGGAAATTCTGTTTCTTTATCCCAGGATCGGAGGTGGGAGCGATATATGCTATATATATATAGGGGTTTCAGGGGGGAGTTTGATAAAGATAAGTAACCCAGTTTAACCAGGGATGAAAAGATACTAAATAGTATACTCCGAGCTCTCCTATAAGTGTTTAAAATGAGCTTTAACATAAGTGTTTAAAATGGAGACAAAATGAAGGAGCAATCCATGTTACATTCCCATTACATTCCCAAGCCCGCTGGCTTTTTTTTAATGTGCACTACAAAGTTTGTACAGGCGCTGTAAATTATTTGGACGGTCAGATGCCAGGAAATGTCTGACAGATGATTCCTATGACCTCGGCTCCCTATATGTATGTCTTATATCACACGGTGGTCATACTGCACAATATCACGAGATTCACTTAAATTGTTTCTGGGTGAACTTATTTTGATCGTTGTGTGTCAGAACATTACATGTTCATCATATTTTTTTATTGCCCGGGAGGACCCTCCGGCCCCAATCAGGTCTTAACGCCTACGGCGCCCGCTGGCCTTTTTGCTTTGCCATTACAGAGGGAGCTTCCCCAACCCTCATCGCCTTTTGTCTGCACTTAAAATCTCTAGGTATGTCTTTAACCTTTGCCCTTTATCTAAACACGAGCCCTCACTCTTTTCCAGTCATATTTTATAGACTGGGAGGGGGAGGCTTGCGCAATGCCGGGTCGAAAGACATAAAATGTTTGGAGACCACGACTTTAGTCTAGCCATTGTTCCGATCTCGCTGATTCGACGTCGGCGCCGAATAAAGCGAAAAGGCGTATGGAGATAAGACTGCACATGCATTGTCTAAAGATATGGGAGTGCTGGACTTTCTACATCCATAACAGACTTACGAGAAAAGGGGTGGTAGGTTCCGAAATTTTCTACGAATGCCTGCGTACATGTTCGAATAGTTGCTGGAGAGAATTTCACCACTTATCATATAGCAAGATACAACTTATCGTGCAGCGATTTCACCCTCACAACAATTTTCTGCGACCTTACCTTTCCTTGTCACAGATTAATAGGGTGAACTTGGTGAAGCCTGCATGACTACTCCATTCTCTCAAGGGCGTAGGAACCGGGGGGGCAGGGGGCTTAGCTCCCAGTAAAAATGTGGGGGGCTGAAGTATGCTTGCGCCCCTCCCCCCAAAATCCAAGGGCAAAACCCCTTATTTGTCTCTTCTGTAAGAAATGTCAAAAATTTGCAGTAATTTTCCTTAAAGGTTGTCCAAAATGTTGCACCAATTGCATCTGAGGACCCTCAAATACCCAACAATTTTCCAAAGGGTAGGGGGACACCCCTCCCCTTTAGACCCCTCCCCCAGGACGGCGATCCGAAACAAGGTTCAGTCCCCTCCCAGTCTCGAAAAGCTTCCTACGCCGATGCATTCTCTCACATATTGGGATGGTGAAAAGCCAAAACGGAGAAAGGTAAACTGGTGGGTCTAAGTCTACACATTTAAGGTAGATCTTCAGATCTCTATTGAAATTGGGACAAACATGCGTTAATGATCCAACGGCACCGAACCCTGCCGAAAGGGCCGCGGGAGCGCCAAGCGCTCCCTCCTTCGGCGCGGTGTACAAGGTCCCGCCTATAGGGCTCTTGAGGGGGTCCAGGGGCAACGTCCTGGTGGTAAAGTTAACGGAGAAACCACAGGAATCTCCTTAGTGCCTACAAAATTGTGAACATTAGGGCAAAACATTAAGCCATCTACAAGAAGCAATAATGAAGTAATAATGAGACGGCGTACATGGATGAGGGCGGAATACGAGTACAGCTCACATTACATTGCAAAAGTAATTCAGTATATTCAAATGACCCCAATGTTGAGAGTTTCTACAAGTGTAATTTGGGGCAATAATGCTTTTGCCCAATACTTTGCTTGGGGGCAGGGCCCCTTGTCCCCTTCTATTGGCGCCCCTGATTCTAGGCCTACAAAAAGAGGATAGGAGTGTTTCTACAGGTGCCAACTTGTTGCTACTGTATCGCCGACGATTCAGTTGAGTTGTGGAATACGACTTTACATATGGCGAGTCGGCAACTCGAATGCGGCTACATATCCAACTGATTAGGGTGCAGATTCGATTTTATGAATCTGCTACAACCCGTCGGCGGCAGATCTGCGACAAGTCAGTAACTAGTTTTGGGGTAGGCCACACATGTAACTAATCGATCTTGGATCGGGAACATCTCATCCTCGACCGCCGTGAGTCAGCTGTTTCGCAGACTCAGCGACGAATCAGTTGCATGTGTTGCCCACTTTAGTTAACGGAGCGACATATACCGTAAATTTGTCTTGTTTCGAGAGTTGAAGGGGTTTAAAAATTGCTTTTAACGAAAAAAATATGTGTTTACCAATTTACTCTTGAAAAGCACACATGGAAATAAATGGACAGAACATAGTTCCATTTATTCTGAAAGCAAGAAAATTTAGTTTCAGGCCCGGATTCAGACATTTCGAAAAGGGGGGAGGGCTGAAAGCCCCCTTGAATATTCTCCTAGATTAACATTATGCTAATTTTCGCGTATTTGTTATTGTTGATGTGGAGAAAAAGGGGGGCTAAGCCCGGGAAAGCCCCCCTCCCCCGCTTGGATCCGCGCCTGAGTTTCTAGAAAAAGCTACTGTGCATACCTATGTACGTACTTCAGTACTAATGGTAACGTTACTGTATTTGACTGAATACTGTAAGTGTAATGTGTCAAACATCTAATCGATTACAGCCGCTTGCACACGACTCGCCAGGCCATTATGCTGTATTCTAACATTAAGGACCAAATACATCGCGCTTGAATTTCTTCTTTTTATATTACCAAGTTGCGTAGCTAGAATTTTTTGTGCAAAGACAGTTTAGCTTAGCTAGAGTTTTGAAATTGAGTACTTCAGTCTGATAACAAGGCACTTAAGTTAGGCCTATGGGGTCGGCCGGTCTTCCGGTTACCATAGAAAGTTTGGAGTGAAAACAACAACTGACTACAGTATGACCATATGGGGACACTTTACGCACTGGAGTTTGCGCAATAAATTGTTTTCACTCCAACACATTGTTGTCGTGCGGAAGTGACGTGTCACCGACCGACCCCATATATAGGCCTTACTTAAGTGCCTTGTTGTAGGGGAGTCCACTTCATTTTGTGTGCGTGTGCGTATGCGTATGCGTGTGCGTGTGAGTGTGCGTGTAGGTGTGCTTGTGATTGTGCGCGGGGGTCAGGGTAGGGTGACGAACTTTTGGCTTGGGATGCAATTGCTCTCCTGTAAGCGGAGTGTAAGGGGAGGGGTTCCACCACATTGGCTGTGTGGAGGGTACCACTCCCCCATTGTAAATCCCCCATTGTAAATTTCACTAAAATTTTTTCGTATGTAAAATTTCATAGTCATGCTTTACATAGAAAATGATGGGTACAAACGATTTCAATTTAAGACGTTGAATTCTCTTGACGTGTGGCTGGCAGGCACCGAATGTGCAAGATCCGACACCATAGCTGCAGGCATGGTGGCGTCTGAATGCCTCTTTAAACTTTTCGTTCAAATAGTCTCTGCTTGCCGCAATGGAACATTGCCATTCACCAAATCTTTTGTCCTGGAGGTTTATGACTTGCATATGAAACACTTTGGCTGTAGATGGTTTCAATTAGGCTTGGACCAAAGTTTTGATTTTAATTTTGCTTGGTCCTGCACATACCAGCACACTATCCAGGGTCCACCTTACTGGTGGGATACAGGGTACAGGAAAACATGCCCACTGAGGTCCAGGGGTCTCAGAAACCTTGGGTTATTGTCAAACTTGTGGACAGTAGCCCAATCCATGAGACAGCTGTCTAAATTGAAACCATTCAGGCCTTCTCCCCCCTCCCCAGCTAAGAACAGTTTCCAACGCCAGGTTGTGGTTTTGATGTGGACGTTTTGCCAAGTGAGTAAGCTAGTCAGAATTTGTTCAACACTTCCTACTGCAGTACAGCCTACAGAAGTGACTCCCCAGAAAGGAATAGCAGCAAGTACAGTACATATATTTCACATGTGCAGTGGTAATTAAAGTTGCTGGGTAGCAACAGGATTTGTTAAGGTGTGCTTTAAACGTATGACACATGTAATAAAAAATACTGTAGTCATGTATCTATTCTACCTTGTTACTTTAATTTCAAAATACCAAACACGTGAAGTGTTTATGTAATACAACCATGGCAACTTGGTCCATAGTCTGGCAAATCTAGCTTTATCTATTGGCACATGCCTACAGTAAGGTACATAGCAATGAAGAAGTGTTGTAAGTTAACCCCTTGGAATAATAATTTTAGCTAATAATTTCCGTTGTAAGAATTTTTAATTAAGGTGGTAAAAATCTTCAACAGAGAATAGAAATTTCCGACAGAGGCCTTTGGAGGCTTCGTGGGGGGGGCGACCGCCCCCTGCCTCCCCCCTCTAGCTACGCCACTGATCTAGTCTACTGTACAGAAGATTACTTGTGATTTTTCACTTGTTTGTAGCAAATACAAGAACACTTAGTTTCATCTTCAAAAGCTTTATTTGGTGAGCAACGAGAATTTGGCAAAGTCACAGAATATCACAGTTTATCACTGCATGTATCATTCAATGTCCAAAATAGCTCACCATTTTCAAGTGCATTGTGTCAGGGCCTTTTTCAAGAATATTTTAGTGGGGGCCATTTAACGAAAGGGACCATCTAAGCGGAGGGCCATTGGTTGGCGCATAGTCTAGGAAGAAATCTTTCAGAAAAATACCTGACTGTCCAGATTACCAGAAATGGCACTTTCCATGGCTTACAAGTAAATGATGTTGTTATCTTGTATTATCATTATCATCATTATGTGTTTTACATGACAGAAATGGACCTACTAGGGGTCAAATGAGCTGAGTGGGGGTCTGTGTATAGAAATGGGGGCCATGGCCCCCAGTATGTATGTTAAAAAAGGCCCTGTATGTGTCTACATGAACTGTGCGTGTTTTTTGGTCCTCACACCAAAATACAAAAATTTGCTTTTCCTCGGTTAACAAAGAGGCCTTTGAATTTAGTTTGAAGAGCTCTTTTGGTTTTCTTCCTGAATTGTTATAATTAATATACTGGAAGGTATATTTTTATACTTACATACTTTAAAGAAAGCTACCCAATTGGCAGTGGCGGAACGTCTATAGAGTGGGGGGGGGTCTTTCGCCCCTCCTGACGGACTCAAATCGCCTGTCGGCGCCCTTCTTAGGTTTTTACCGTATTTAGGCAAAGGATATCTATCTACTTCAAGCGCCCCTACAGGTCATTCTTGCCCCCTCTGACCGAATTCCCTAGCGCCGCCACTGCCAATTGGCCTGGGAGGCATAGCCACAGGTATTTACATGTAAATATCAATACAATTTTTTTTTTGTAATATTTAAAGTCGTTAAGCAGTGCCAAAAATTTACAAATATTTTCAGACACTTTCACTGTTCAAGAGCAAGGAACAAAATGCCATTGTGTAATAAGCTGTGTTGTCAATTAGAACCAGACACTACTGTACATGACAAAAATAAAAAGGTACCAGACTCTACCGATGGTTTAAAAATTTAACTTTCTGCTGGAACTTAACAGAGTAACTTGCTATGTACAGAATTTTAGGTCATTTTTGGATACACAGTGGAGGACACCATTTCCCATCCCTTGCTATTTAAAAAGGGGGATTTACCAACCTAAAATGAAATAATGTCCTACTGTAGAGAAACTCGGAAAGTAATGAATGTATTCACATTTTCTACTTTCATATATTTCCATTTATAAATTACTATGGTATGTCAGCTTAGAAGGTAAAGTAGGCCTACCATAGCTAGGCCTTGGGTATAGGACTAAGTACACCATAGCTAGGGTGTATGCACTCGCCGTTTAGTAAGGTTAGTACTCAGCAGTACTAGTGTTGCCTCAATGTTAACAGTACAGTCATACAGCAAATTTTCGCCGACCGTAGCGACCGTGTTCTTCAATTTACCCTTTGTTTGAGGCTTTGAAACTGGGTGAACTAATAGATGCACTTGAAATTTTAATTTCCACAAAAATTTGGCAGAATTTTAAATAAAAACAGATTTATTGTTGAGAAATTCAAGCAATTTTTGATGCTTATAGAAGACTTCGTCGAGTTCATGTTGGTATAACGTTAAAATCAAATCCGCAAATGTTTGCTTTGGGTAGATACTGAAAATGTTTAAGTACATTATTTCGCTACAAACTTTACTACAGGCGCTGCGTGCGAAGCCAGTTCAAGGTATACCTTTCTGTGGACTAAACCAGGGAGTTGTTACTTGAAAGGGGATACATCGCTTTGAAGTGAGGTTTGCACCGCCACAGTAATCTGTCGCTTGTAACTTTCCTGGCATTTCTATCATCGCGCAACTAGAGCGTAATGGTTATCGGCGAGGGATGTACACGAACATGGGAAAATATATCAAAAATATTGGAAATACTTCTTTAACCGAAGCAGAAAACTAAAGGTCATTGTGCATAGACTTTTTTCAATTTTGTCTACATTTTATACTAAAAAATTTTCAGTAACAGCTGTGCAACTTTGACTCGAAAAGTGAATCAAAGAGGTTTTCTCCAAGCAGTGGCGGATCCAGAGGGGGGGGGGGGGATGGGGGTATGCATACCCTCCACCGGGATGGTAAAAGTTGTATAGATAGCCAGGCTAATTGTAGCCTAGGCCTAATAACTTTTCTAAAAATACAACAATTATAGTTGTTACATTATCTGATTACCGTATTTTTGTGTCATATTCTTCAATCAAGTGAAAAATGTAAATAATAATGTATCTACCTTCCTTATCATTCATTTGGGAAATTCCCGTTTTGTTTACACGTTGCGCAATGGCGAATGCTAAATCTGGCGTTTTCCGCCAACGGCCGTTGGTAACGCTGTTTGTGACATCACATGTGTGTCTTTGTTGATCCTGTAATCTGATTGTTAACTTATGGTAGCCTAATGTATTTGTTGTATTTTTGTAAGGATTTTTTATCTCCTTCAGATGTCAGAATTGCATATTATTGATATACTAAAAATAATTTGGTCAGGATTGTTTTTTGTTTTTAGCACAATTATATTTTTCGTGGTTTTGTTGGCACATTTTGCACGCTTGTCGATA
Source organism: Holothuria leucospilota (assembly GCA_029531755.1). Lineage (NCBI taxonomy): Eukaryota > Metazoa > Echinodermata > Holothuroidea > Aspidochirotida > Holothuriidae > Holothuria > Holothuria leucospilota. Next base: position 20,616,330 of record CM055966.1, read on the forward strand.
TAGTGCTTTCTTCCTCCCGCCATTTTATACTCCCAGTCCCATCAAACCCAGGTAGTGATGCAAGTATGTAGGCTATATCAGGCTGTTTCCGCAAGTACGTTTTTAGAAAAGTATGCGATTATAAAGTAGCCCAGAATGCTGATTTTGGCACAAAACCCCAATAGGTCTGGGAAGGTCTGGGAAGTGTCATTTCCTGAATTCTAATAGGCATCAGAGGCTAAAAAACAGCCATACCATAGGCGTAGGAAGCGGGGGGCAGGAGGCTTAAGCCCCCAGTCAAAAATGTGGGGGGCTGAAGTATCCTTCTGCCCCCAAGATCCAAGGGCAAAAATCTCTTATTTGTCTCTTCTGTAAGAAATGTCAAAAATTTGCAGTAATTTTCCTTAAAGTTTGTCTAAAATGTTGCACCAAATTGCATCTGAGGACCCTCAAATATCCAAAAATTTCCCAAAGTTTTGGGAAGGGGACACCCCCTCCCCTTAGACCCTTCCCCCAGGACGGCTATCCGAAACATGGTTCAGTCCCTCTCCCGTCTCGAAAAACTTCCTACGCCTATGAGCCATACACATGGTGCCGCTTCCCTCAGTGTACATTTGATGTCCCATCCACATGCAGACCCCCCCCCCCACTGCAAATTCCTGGATCCGCCACTGTCTCCAAGCAGGCAATGATTTAGTACATTTACGGTGTGTAGATTTAGAATATCTTTCGAGAATATTGAAGACGTTGAGTGAATGGTGGATATTGGAAACTAGTCCACTGTAAATTTATTGTTGTTGCAAGTTGTTTCCAGTAGCAGGGAGTTGTTACAACTCCTTGCTCTAATTACCTTGCTCTCGGCAACTTGATGCCATTCCCATTATAATCTTCCTCATGCAGTATAAAATTTGAGCATTGTAGGCCTATAATTTTTTTATTTCTTATTATCTTCGTTCTTTACCCCCTAACTTTCTCTCTTTCTGACAGATCTGTTTTATAAAGCCTTTGCTCTTTCAATTTATCCATATACCTCCACTGTTATTACATGTAAAGTGAAGTAACTTGCGAAATGAAACGACCGAAGGGGGAGAGATGATGTATCTCGGATTTACAGCAGTCATGCATTAATGTCAAAATCATGCCATGATCACATGGCCCTCATCCTGAATGAAGAATTGAGAACTCGGTCCTGACAAACGTAGTACAGTGGGATTATGCCTAAACTGCCAGTGAGCACTTCTTTACAATAATATTATAGGGCCATATATGTTTTACGGGCAAATGATCAACGGTAAATTTACTCGTTGGCAAAGGAACGCACAGCCCAATAGACCTTATGCAACCAATCGTATACTATGCGCGTTAGTCTACCAAACGTGCGTGCAAATCTACGTCGTTCGTGCACGTGTGCTTCATTTGTTTTCCTCCAAAATGACGTCAATGCATAAGGTCTCAGAGAAATCCTTAGCTTAGGATTTCTCTGTAAGGTCTATAGACCCAGGGCCGTCGCGACCGGGGGGTGTGGGGGGTGTCTCACCCCCCCCCAAAGTTCGTCAGAGCGACGATAGTCGGAAAATCTGAAATGCCAGTTGGAATTTCTGGTATCTCAGTCTAGCACATTTTTCCGACTGCGCCTATGTCAACTTTGTGTATATTTTCCAACTAGACCAAGTGAGATTAATACCAAACGTTATATACCTCACGTAAAATCAAATCAAAACTGTCCTTTTTCGCAAATTCTCTCAAACTCTCAAAATTTTCGCGCGCTCCGCGCGCTTCAAACCTTACTTCAGCGTTGTTCCTATTACCACTATCTTCCGATAGCAACTTTCGGAGATGCACAACAGCAGAAGTTAAAAGCTGTTTACAAATTACCAGGTAAAAGACTGAAATTTTGAGTGGCATGTTGGTTTGTTGGGCAATTGAAAGTATCTCGATTCAGATTCTGATTACAGTTTTCATTATGGAAATCTTATTTAATGAATATTTGGGCGCGCTTCACGCGCATGCCTCAGGATTTACAATCAATCTCATGAACATTATTAAGGTAATTATACAAGACACAATCTATTGGAGCTAGGGTGCTTTAGCCCCCTCCCCCCAAATTTTTCCGAGTGAGAATGAGCCCCACAAAATTGCGCAAAAAACTAATATTGGTGAAGAAATAGGTATACTGAGAAAATATTCCAAACGTCTATTTATCAGGCCCGTAGCCAGTAAGTTCTGTAACGATTCTTTCTATAACTTCAAAAAATTTTCGCGCGCTATGCGCGCTTTTATCTACAGTTCTATCTAGTGGTAACATCCCGGTTTCAAACATATTGGATTTCAACGTTTCCACAAATGTTGTTCTTCCGAGTAGGCGTGATTCTAGAGAGACACGAAAATGCATCGTCGCGAAGTCCTTTCCTCTTTTTCCTAACTTTTGGAAGATCCTTTCTTCTTTCTTGGCAAACATATTTTGTAAGAAAAGGATTTTTCAGTTTCGTAGGGGATCCTTAATGGGTAAGATGAAGAATGTAATCCCCGACGACGACCATACAGTCACCCGAACAAATTTCTTGGTTTTGCCCAGATTCTTCAATAAAAACCCAAACTTTTTCAACTTTCCTTAATGAAAACAAAAATGTGAAATCTTTTTCAATTTAACCCCAAATTTTTCGGCGCGCTTCGCGCGCCTTATATTTTGAGTTCCGCCACCCATTGCATCTGTCGGGACTTAGAGTAGCTGGAACCCAGTCAGGGCGCTTTCCCCCATATCGGCAAATCAAAGCACTACCCCTGGCTGAGCCTGCATGCAGGTTTTTCATTTGGGCATTGAAGTAAACCCAAAATTTCGGCTCCCTTCGCGCGCAATCCTCACAATCCACGTTCTATCACCTATGAACATTATAAGCACAAACGTACCAGTGAACTTTTATAGCATAAACTAGTTGTTCATTCTGAAAACGCGCTTGTTAGTCCTACACCCTTTTTGCTATACCTCTCTGGGGGTATCATTTTTCTGCACCTATACTCTCCCTCCCGCCCATTCCCCATTGCTGGAAGCTGTTCGTCTGGATTTTAGTTCAAAATTAGTAAAAATACGATAGGTGTAAAGTGCTTGGCGTCATACTCTACATTATTATTTAGATGCCAGATAATAAGCATTATATCATTGCCCCATTTTATATAATTGATCCAGAGCTTCCAGGAGGCCCTATACAGGTATATGCTAGCCTTAGATGCCAGAATAGAAGGCATTAAAGTAGTCAAAGAGGTTGGCTTCAGGAGGTTTGTTGACAACGTATTCTTCTCTTAGACAACATACTTTCTACTTTCACCTAACCAAATCTTAGTATTCACTAAATTATGGACATTTTCCAGGACATTTTGTAGCCATATATGATCAGTTCCAAAAGTATCCCAAGATAGCACCATTTTGCATCTAAGCAACCTTACCTTAACAAAAATTTCCCAAAGATGAGGGGAGTCCCCCTCCCCTTAGACCCCTCCCCCAGGACGGCTTTATGAAGTGACAAAGGAAGGATCCCCACTGCTGTAGGTAAACGTAGGGCGCAGAAAAAATGGTGCAATTTACGCGCCACCATTCAGTTGGAAAAATATCCATCCAGTCGGAATTGGGGACCTTCACACCCCCCCCAAACGTGTGACCCTAGCTACGGCCCTGTATAGACCTTATGCATTGACGTCATTTTGAAGGCAATGAAGCTCATGACATACACGCAGTAGACTTCGCACGCTCGTGTATTAGACTTACGCGCGTATCCGATTGGTTGACAAATCAGCTGTTTGCATTTTTTGGTGAAGCTTGCAGTGATACGCGCTTTTCCTTCAAGTGAGGGAGCACTTTCTGCTCTGCAACATCATATGCAAAAGGTCTATTCAAAATATTCAGACATTACACACTGTACTGTCGTAACAATGTGCAACTTAATCCTTATTCGTCTGTACCTGCGCACAACGGTACCAGCGTTTCACATACTTTTCATGACATGGGTTTTTTCAACCGGGACGTCATCATATAATGCTCGGTTACGCTACATCTTTTTTGAACGAAATTTACAAAACTCACATCGCTCAAGATTGCGGCATGTAACGTTTAACGACGAGCTTTGCATTGATGGTTGGTGCAATTGTAGGCTGCACATGCTGATATTTTGTAGAAATTCTAAAACAACGTGGCTCTCATAGCGTCTCTCCACTGAGCTTGTACCTGGCTAAGCGTTTTAGGAGGAGTACTTGCTTCGAGCGGAGTTGTTCCCCCTTTTAGACGCACTTATTATATCCAGTCGTACATATAGATCAGTGGAATGGACAGTCAGCACTAACTAGCAAAGATATTGAGCATAGATTCCAAACTTAAAATGGTGCGTTGACTACCCATAGAGCAAAAATATGGGAGGGTGTCCGCAGTCTGCTGACCTAGTATTTTCGTTGCTTCGAGGCTTCCCATACTAGTTCAGAGAACAAAGTGCACGTGCGAGAGCTAGGCCTAGGCCAGTCGTTTTGAAAACAAAGTACAGGCAAATGAATGTCTTACAAAAGTATGAATATTTGTCAGATTGGAACATGGTAAATCAAAGAGGTATCACTCCTCAATAAATTTCGCTTACAAGAAGACGTTTATTTCTTCCTGGTGGCAGTCCTGTTAAGTACACTTGAATAAGAAAGTACAATGACTGGTATGAAGTTTATAGACTTAAGGGAAAGCCCACGCGTGTAATTTGAACCACTTAAGAAAAGTTTATGAAAATCAGAAAGTCCAAAGGCTTAGTGATTCCTTGCTGAAAGGGAGTGATTTGTTGCACTGAGTTCATCCCGCAAATTGATACTTCTTGACTATATCATTTTACGATGTTTTCACAACTTTGAGCTCTGCTGACCTCACATGACCTTTGAACCCCAGGTTCATCTTTCGACTATTATGCATCCATATGCCAAGTATAAAAAGCATCCATGCTTCCTTCCTAGAGATATCGTGTTTACAAGGTTTTCGGTTTTTGACCTCTGGTGACCTCACATGACCTTTGTTGTATATTTGTTGGGAATCGATAATAAAGCTGTAGGGCCTGCGATTATTTTGACGATTATGCGACAAATTTCGCCATCATAAAGGAAACATTCTTTGAAAAGAAGGAACTAAACATTTTAAGCTTTGACCAATACCCTTTGCACACAGCGTACGTGTTGCGCGCGATTAATTTGAAGTCAAAAATGTCCGACTTTGTTGTTTTCACATGTATTTGTGACGTCAGTGAAGAACCTCTATAGGAGTTTAATATCAATGCTTGTAATACCCAAAGTAGCAGTAACAAACATCGACTTACATCACTAATGAATATTATACATATGGAAAAAGATTTCTACACCCTTGACCTTTACTACTTCGTTCTACGCTAGACATTATTCCCACTTTGGGACACCTCTTCACCATGTTTGAAGAAAATCTATCCAGCCGACTGTCAGCAGTTTTTGACCTAAATTAGAGCATTTGACCTTCTGTCATGTGACTTTTTGCCTCAGTTCCCATGGTAATCGCATATTATGGTAAAACTTGTTGTCCCTGTTAAACATTTTAAGGTTTTTCTTTCAGTGCAATGTTTCCTCTAGCCAAAACCGATTTCAAAACAATTTGGTCTTTGGCCTTTGGCCTTTAAATCTGACCTTTGAACTCTACTTTCGAGGGTCTGCCAGGCAGTTTTCCACCCTGAAGTACCTTCCCACAAAGTTTGACGAAAATCGGTCAAGCCGACAAGTAGCAGTTTTTAAAACAAAAAAAAATGTACATTTTACCTTCTGTTAAGTGACCTTTGAACTCGGGCTATGGCAACGACATATTTTGGTATAATTTGTCATATAATACGTGTCATGTGTCAATGTAATGTTTTCTCTACAATTATAGCCCCAAACAATTTTTACACAATTTGACTTTTTCTTCCGGGGTCTGCAAAACACAAGTTCCCACCTTGAGATACCTTTCCACCAAGTTTGAAAAAAAAATTGGTCTAGCAGTTTTTCGAAGCAAAGTATTTTACACATGATTTTTTGTAACGTGACCTTGGACCTCGGTTGCCATGGTAACAACATAATTTGGTAGAACTTTACATTCATCTTATATGTATGAAGTTTCTTGTCATGCAGTGCAATGTTTTATCTTGGAATTTAAGCCATGAAATAATTTTGACTTAATTTGACCTTCTGACCTGTGACCATAACCTTTACTTCCGGGGTCTGCGAGGTACAGGTTCCTACCATGGGGTACCTTCCCACCAAGTTAGCCCCTTAGATTAGTAACTTGAGAATATTAACTGTTACCATGGCAACGGTTGCTGTTTCTGCTGGCATTTCTGTATACAGCTCAAATGACAAAGTAACTACAATATCCCATCCTCCTCATGGAGCGATGAGGTAATTAGTAAAATTTCTAATCATATAATCAGTTCAAAGCTTTACCAAAGATAACACCATTTTGGGTGTAGGAAACCTTAGAAAAAGTAACATAAGACAAAGAATAGTGTCGTTCCCTCCTCTTAAACAGTACCCCTTGCCTTATGGAAAAATAGGAAAAGAAACGTCTTGAAAATTTGTAAAGATATAATCAGGTCCAGCTTTGCCAAAGATAGCACCATGATGTACCCAAGCCAGGCCTTACATGCCATACCTCCCCGTCAGTTCCCTCCTCCAAGATAGCATCCTTACACAGGTGAAAATGGAAGGGTCTTCCAGAGTGTAAACTATCTAAGGCACGCCACTTGGTGATTCGCATAGTCATAAGCGTACGAGGCGGAGGACAGGGGGCATATGCCCTCCCAATTCGGGCAAATATAGTGGATCCATTCGGGGCAAATGAGACAGCCAAGAAAATAAATTATGCCCTTTTGTAACCGACACAGCGGTATCAAAGTTCGGGCAACTTGGTCCAAAGTTCTAAATTCAGGCAAATTTTTTCCCTGACCCCCAGAAATTTTGACCCCCGTACACCTATGCGCATAGTGTCATGAACTCCCCCTACAGATTTCTCTCAGTCTACGGCCCCGACTAGGATCACAACTGTCCAGCCTACGTCGAGAGGAGAAGAAAAGTCCATTTTAGCTGGACCAATTCGTTATGCCTTTATACGTTCTCGATGTACATATTAATCATGAAAAATGCGATGTTTAGATGAGATTATACAACTTACCAGTTGCTATTCCACCAAACTGAGTTATGATGCCAGAAGCTGTGTACAGCAAAATCACCGTGACCTGGAAATGTTTATCACAAACGCAGGCTGGTATTACCGTTGAAGTCATATTACCAAGAACAGCCACACCGAAACCGCCCAGAGATGCGGCTACAGCTAACCAAAGAAACCTTTTAAAGAAAGCAGTAAGTAGGCAACCACATGCAATCAACAGATACGGTATGGTAAATCCAGTTTGAAGGTTGATGTCACTCCAAAAATACATGGCTATGCAGAACAAACGTCCAACGAACCCAGAGAGTCCTGAAACTGTTGATAGCCAGACTGCAGTTTCAGATGTAAGTCCAAGAGATTCACCCAGTGGTACGAGGAAAATAGACCAGCTCGAGAAGACGTAATCATAAGACGTACTTAGGAGTAGGAGAACAAGGGCGTATGGATGACTTATAATTAAAGAAATCAAGCGATTAGCTTTGTCTTTATTTGTACAATCTCTCTCTTTACTCTTAAAAGAAGGAACTCTCCCTTCTAAGACTGGCAGAAGCTCCTCGTTTTCTTGAGCATCGTTACTTTTCGACTTTTTGTTACAAATAGCTTGGGGAATTTCTGATGGAGACTGTTCATCTTCTCCGTCGCAATTATTCTGTGAGGGTGTGATAAGGCCCAGTAAAAGTAAGGTACAATAAGCTGAACTGAAAATTAACATTGCCTCTTGCTTTGCAAATTGCCTGAGAAGGCTTTCCAATAACAATGGCATAACTGCAATACCAACGTTAGATGCCATTAAAGTTGTCGAGTACGCTAGGGCAAACGACTGGCCAAAAGCATCTTTAAGGGACAATACTGTCACGATGTTGAGCAGACCAAATCCTACACCTGCCAAGAAAATTGTTCAAATTAATATTGAACGAATAAAAAGTACAAGGCTCCAGGATGGGGGAGACTCGAAACAGTAAGAATATTTGAATTATATTTACAACGGCGGATGGTGTGAAAAAAGCATTATACTTCAGAGGCTAACCTTATAATTATTGTGTAAAATCAAGTTCAAAAATAACTACTGAAGTGATGATGATGGAATTCAATATAGTACATAATATCCGCAGCCAAATAAAATATAAGCATACAGTTTATCACAGGCGTACCGGGGGGTAGGGCGGTACTTCACATACCCCCTCCCTACCATTCGGGCAGAAAATTTGCTATTCTCGGGCATATATTCGTGCAATTACACGTAGTCTTGTGTGCTAATGCGGTTTGTAACCTGGTGATTACTTTCTTAGCTTTGTAAGTTGCAAGACCTCCTTAAAGAGCAAAGTAAGGAAGCCTTGCAAAGTATCCCATCCTAGACATTTAAAATGTTCCCAGATCATTTGAGTTCTATTGAGCCTCTCTGCTGCGGACAATGCCTGGCACCCCTCAGGCATAGGACCATCACGCATGATAATGGAAATTGTTGTGCAGTTTTCAGATACACATATCGGATGTACTGATAATTAAATACATGTCATTATTCAATAAGAGTGACTTACGGTTTGAAAACATATTTGAAGGCTGTTCATCTTTGTTTCTTTCAAAATGTAGTCACCAATTGTGAATTCTCGTTGCCAAAAAGTAAACTGTATGTTTAAGTGATAAGTGTCTGTTTTTTTACAGGCGGATGTCGTCATGACCCCAACTTGAACATTAAGACAATGCATGATGCTGCAAATCTCATCTCCCTCAAATTCTCTACATGTTTTGTAAATGAAATTTTCCTCGTAATAATAAGAAAATATTGGCTTAACCAATCTTCGGTTATTCGAGTTTTAACTTTGACCTCTGACCTTTGTCATTAATACGCATGCACATATTTCATGGTCAGGCACCTACCCAACAAGCCTGAACTTTGTGGACATTTAGATTTAGAAGTTGAATTACACAAGCTTTACTTACCGAAGGCCAATTGACCCTTGACCTACATTTGATCTTCGACCTCAACCTGAAGCGAGTAAAAACACCATTTTAAACTTTGTCTTGTCGTTCTCTCCATGTCATTTGGTTTGATGGTTTTAACATGCTAATAAGCACATAATGACTAAAAAATACTTTTTAACTATTGATCCTTGACTTATGAACCTCGACCTATGATGTAATCACTTACAGCACCAGTTTAATGGTCAGCTACCCCCAGCCCCACTAAGTTTTAACTTGATCAAGCTTACGGTTTAGGAGGAGTTTGCGACACACGTTTTCGCAAAATTTAGGTCAATTTGACCTCTAACTTACACTTAACCTTTGGTCTTGACCCTGAGCAAGCAAACAAGCACTATTTGAAAATCTGAATTATTCTCTACACATCTTGTGGTTTAATGACATTTACTAACATAGGCCTACTGATGAGCAAACACTGACAGAAGGCTAAACCATTTACTTGCTCTGAGCTTTCACCTGGTGAATCGTCAATTATGCATTAACAAGTTTCATGGTCACGAACCTATCTACCAAGAGAGAGGGAGGACACTCAGACACTCAGACAGATACTCTGAGACACTCAGACACACACAACTTCATATTTCTGACGTTAAGTGTAGTACACTACCTCATTCTCCTGTAAAATACATGTGGCAAGATGAAATAATAAGTGTATACGCTATTTGCTTAGTCATAAATGGTTCTTTTCAATCATGTGACAGAAACTTTGGTACCGAGCCCATGGCCTTACGGGACTGTTTTTCTCCAGACCTAATTTAACTGTCCAATTTCCGCCCGACTAAGACAAAATATCTGCCCGATTAAGTAAGGTTTCTGACATTTGGGGGGAGGCCTTCCCCCCCCCCGTATCCCCGGCCCGTATGGCCATGTACCGAACAAACGTTTTGTAATCTTGAGTGTATCAAGGAATTGTGAGAAACGTGGAACATGAAACAACTGTACGCACACAGAGGACGCAAACTGAGGCAGATTGGAGGACAATTTTGTAACCACCCAGACGGCGTACATGCTTTTAAAGACAAAACAACACGTCAAAACACTCCGTTTACTTCAATCTGTCTAAAATGGTATGATTTGAATATTTTCTTAAACAAGTGAAAGTTTCGGGACCGTGATGCAATGCGGACACAGCAGTCGAGATTCCGCGAAAGGGCCTTTTGTTAAATTCATTCCAGATATGCATGATTTTCATAAATCAGGCAATTCACAATGTTTATGGTCGGAAACATCATGAGGTATATAAGCCTACTCGTAAGGACAATGTGATAGGAGGTTTGCTTCATTTTCCGGATGCTCCAAATTAACGATGAGCAACGACTAAATGCCCAACTGTCTTACCCTAAGAGTATTTATTGACTAGAGACCAAGGTAAAATGGCGGAATGTCCATCCAGGTTAGGTCCAAATTTGCAGCTTCTCGACCAACCAGTCGTTCCTTCCTTGGTATCTAGTCAATAACTACTCTTAGGTCTTACCGTACTGGTTCTACATACAAGTTTCAAATGAATGACTAATTGTCTGACTAGAAAACCCGTCGACTGTGTCGCTTATGGCCTACACAGTGAGCCAGTTTCTTAATTCAAATGTGTAGCAACGAATTTAATCAATAGCGACACGAACCGGAATCTACTTAAGTATTGTATAGACTAAATAATTCAACAGGCTAAAAAAATAAACCCAATTGGTTTATTTTTAACCAAATTTAGTCATGCGTTTGACATGATTTCGGTTCGTGCCGCTTTTGACTAAATTAGCAGGCTACAAGTGGCAATTTTTTGTTTGAGATACCTGATATAGCAAGAAGGAAAAACATCTGAGAGGTCGAAGCTGATGACGTCATTAAGGCTAATATAACGTTTCCCAATCCCACACTGAGTCCTCCCAGAAAAGCCAGAAGTGGGTGATTTATTCCCCCTGAAGAATGCCAACTAGTGGAGCTGTAGAAATACGAAACAGATAGAACTGTGTGCTGTACCGACGACCTGAATTTGTGGAGAGGCTATAGGAATACATATCAAACTAGGCCTATTAATGGGTGCAGAGTGGACATGACCATCATTTAAACATAAGTATCAAATCTGTCACCCTCCCTCACCATCATCTACAGGGATGGGGGACATTTTTTGCAGAGATTTGTTTTCAAAAATTTTCCCGAGAGATGGTGTTTGCCCGAATTGGGGAGGGACTGCAGCCCCAGCCCCTTAGCTTATACACCTAGCCCGGCCCTCGGTTATCCTTGTTTTGACAAATAATTAGCTGACTGACTGCCAACTGCAGGAGTTTCTGTAAATCACTTAAATGCAATGTGTCATTTTTCAAGCAATTCGGCTGACATCTGCTTTAAGTTGGTCTCTTTGCTTGTGTTACCGAAAGAGCATGGTTAGAGAGTTCACCAACATAATTGCCCTGATACTGAAAACATTGACCCTCCGTAGTGCATACGAGCAAAATCTTGTCGAAAAAAATTCTATTTTAAGACCAAATTTATGCCTTGATTGGTTGCCAAGTATGGAAACTTTCAGGGCAAATACCTCCTACCCTTGTAACAACCCGTCTATGGGTATGTCTACTAATAATGCAAAAGACCTCATGCATTGACGTCACACGGAGGTCATTTTGGAGGGCAAACAATGATGCACACTGTACGCACGACACTGTGCGTACACCTATCCGTTTTTTGCGTCCGAACTCCAGTCCGAATGCGTGCGCGTCATTCCTCCCGTGCACGCACAATTCGAATACAATGAATTAAGTAGGCGCATAACACACCTATCCGATTAGTGTCCGTCGTCCGTTTTTGCGTCCGAAAAATTCGCTTCAAGAGCGATTAATTCGGATGACGGATAGACGCGCTCAATGCAGCCTTGGCAAGTCTTTGTAAGTGACCAGTTTATTTACTCAACCAAAAGCAAACAATGACGGAAATTTTTAACACGGAAAAATTAATTGAGCTCGTAAGAGAGCGAGAGGTTTTATACAATGTAAAACACCAAAATTACAAAGATGCCGAGTTGACGAAGAATATTTGGAAGTCAATTGGAGACGTTTTGGGAGTGTCTGGTAGGTACATCTGTGGCCATCTAACTCCAACTCTCTTACCAAACGGTGATATTCACCATACTCTTTTCGGCCTTCCAAAACCTGATGAACCCACCATCTACGATCATTTTCCGATTGATCCCTTTCCTCCACTTCCAATATATTCCTAGTATTTCTTCTATCTCCATATTATCCGACCCCATTTTATCGCACGTGCAGGGCCGTAGCGAGCGGGGTGGGGGTGTAGGGGTGTCACACCCCCCCCCCCAATATTTGGTCGCCCGTCGGCAAATTTGCGGTCTGTCGGCAAAAAGAGGAGAGGGAAAGGAAAAGAAGAGGAAAAGAGGAGAGGAGGAAAAGAAAAGAAGAGAAGAAGGGAAAGGAAGGAAGTGAAAGGGAAGACGGAGAATGAAAAGAAAAAAGAGAAAGAGAGAACGGGCCAGTCTGTTATCGGCTATTTCGATTTTCGGCTCTTTCGATTTTCGGCTCTTCATCTATAATTGCCCATTCAATTTGAAGACCCGTCGGCAAATTGATTATGCATGTGACGGCCGTATACGGCCGTATCAACGGCCGTCGGTGTAATTGGACGAGTGACTGAGCCCGTCGGCAACTCGGGCAAAGAAAGGGACTTAACGGCTTCCGTATAGGTGCACTATTTCGGGTCATATGACATTCTTGAAAAACCACTTTCTGCACATTATTCCTCACTTTTATCATCACCATGGGGAGCAGCACCCGATTACCCATGGAGAGGGTATCCTTAGCCTGTCTTCTAAACCCTAACCTTGACTTAAAACACATTTTGCAAACTTCTGAGGATCCGGTCTACCCACAAACATCCTGGGAAAAATAATGCGTGCCGCGCTTGTATCCCCTTCACTGCAATCTCAGGCTTTTAACTTTTGAACACCGAAATGAAAACAGATACAAAACCCATCTTCAGATTCTGACGTTCAAAGCATATTTTGAACACTTGTGTTGAGATTCTGAACACTTTCTCTTCCTTTTTGAACGCCGGTCGCCTATCCACTTATCGTAGCGATCGTAGCGATCGTAGCGTCTAGTGTTCAAATGGTGAACACATAGTGTTCCAATTCTGAACGACATGTTCAGCTCCTGAAGTATAGTGGCATGACGGGAGGAATAGCCTAACACATTAGAATTAACCGGAATCTTTGCATTGGATAATGCAGTATGAACCAAAATATACCAGTCCTGCATGAGACTTAATTTTTTACCGAGAGATTAAGCTATAACCCAGAGCTTCCGGCGGCGAAGCCCCACGGACTCCCACCAGGGGCCCTTAAGTCGGCCCAGTGTTTTATTCAGCCCCTATTTAAGGGACAATGTCGCATAAACGGCGACAAATGTCGCACAAAAAAATCTGACAAGCAAATTCTACCCGGGTGTAAATTTTGAGGTTCCTCATTAGGGCAGAAATCCACTCAAATATTGCACCATTTGCAATCTAGGCACCTTACAAATTCCAAAAATTCCCAAAGGGGAAAGGGATTTCCAAAGGGATTTACCCTTAGACCCCTCCCCCAGGCCACAGATCATTAAATTTCGCATTGAGAAAACGTCCTAGCTAAAACACTAGCGGCCCTTTGGATCCCAACCGCTTAAAACTATATAGCGGCCTGACTAGAGGAATGGCCTAATACATTAAAATTAGTTGGGATCTACTTTGTATTTGACGATGCATTATGAACAAAAATATATCCATCCTTAGACTTAATTTTTCACCCAGATATATACTTAAACCTCAGAGCTTCAGGGGGCTGCGCCCCCTGGACCCCATCAGGGGTCCTTAGGCGGGGCCCTGGACCCCACCCGCTGAAGCTCGTTTTCGCACTACGCATTACCAAATCCGTCGGCAAAACATAATCTCCACACCCCCCTAAAGATAACACATTCGCTACGCCCCTGCGCACGTGAACAGCATTGAAACCAACGGCCTAAAGTTCGTTAAAAATATAAGAAACGCATTCGAACGCGTCCAATATCACGCGCGAACTTAAATGATAGGTGTGTTCGTAAATTGCTGAGTGCGGATTGGAGACGCGCACGCGCACGTTCAAAACGGACCGCAAAAAACGGATAGGTGTGTGCCGCCCTACGAGCGCGTGTGAAGTTTACGTGGTGCGTACACCTATCCGTGCGCTCATCCACGAGCGTATCCAACCGGTACGCAAACCAGCTGACGCCATTTGCGTTGGTGTCAGAGAAATCCTAAGCTTAGGACTTCTCTGGTTGGTGTAAGTTGTAATGATACGCGCTTCAAGTTACTTCTGCCTGTATTCTGTGACGTCATTTGCATCAGGTCTATAAGAGATGATGGCAGGGCCGATCACCTTGAAGAGCAACTCATGTTAGAGTCAACGCGACAACAATTTCATCCAAGATATCCCATATAGTATCCATTCGACATGTCTTTTAATTTATGGGACCCTGGCCAGTAGACTAAAATAGTGTTGAGGACGGGGGCGGGGATTTTCATGAAAGGTGAAATATTTTCACAGGCGAGATTTGTTGACGTAGGGTGTTTTTGTTCTCAAACAATTTTTAGACTAAGAGGGAGAAAGTTTATGGGCAGGCACCCCTTTTGCTTCCTCTTGCTACGGACTTTCGGTCGGCTAGGTCAACGGGCTTAGAGCGTATTTTCCTTTTTTTTTTTTTTTTTTCTTGTAAAAGAATGATAACCTTTTTATAGTTGTTTTGTCTGTTCTTTCTTAAATATACAAGTAAATCTGTCAAAACATGGGTGATTGCGAACTTTCCTCCCCGTGTCCTCATAGTTCTACATGGGTAAATTTTGTCAACCAGTAAATCATTAAAGATATACGCCTTATGCATGTGGCAATGAGAAGGAAACTGCTGTGGAAAGCCCAGCCAAATTAATTTTCAAATTCGCCAAAGGTTATACCTTAAGAGAAGGTGGATGTTTGGATCTCATCTATCTATCAGACATTTACACACACATAGTAAAACAATTTCAAGAAAAGGCGTTACAAAGTATTACAATACTGAGGTTTTCAGAATTAACTTTCATTACATTCTCTCTTCTTTAAGAAAGGAACTTCATTTATTTGTCATTACATGTAGCCCAGACCAATGCTTCTTAATCACCCTTAAATAAGTCTAAAACCAGAACTGCAGAATTTTCATTGCACTACGAAGTAGATACCTAGTTTGTATTTTTAGGCAAGAAAATGCACTTTGAAAGTAACAGGCCGTGTTCGTTATGGCCTGGGAGTTTGAAAAATGTAGTAGTTGGCTATTGTTTTAGCGTAGGTGCATATGCTGTGCAGAGGGTGAGGCTGTGAGCATCAAACCGAGAGAGAATATTTCTAAGGGCTAGATAATAAAATGAAGGATGTAGTTAGGGCCCACTAAAATATGTTTAGAATCCCATGCTTAATTCCAAAGTGTGTTTAGTACATGCACAGAAATATCACCACTGATTTTAACCAGAACCTCGCTAAAAATCGACTAGTCCTCTACAATGTGGGTCACTCTACAGAACTTTTACGTCCACTGACGATGAGTCATCACTGACAGCACTCGTTAGGAGAGAGAAGCTTTTGCCTGATGTATTCCATATGACTCAAAATCATTGTCCAACTCCTACCATTCCTCAAAGGGAGGGAAAAACGCAAACATTACAATGGAGATGTTACCAAGATCGTCAAAATTCTGGATCGGGTAATCTTGATTACTCCGTCCACCTAGAGACACTGCTGTAGTGCTGGTCAAGCAGGCATGCACATAATCTGATAATTATAATACTTGTCGTACGGCAAAATTACGTTGGCTTTATAAGAGTAAACTTTTCTTATCATACAAGAAATTTGAAAACTATTCATGATGGAGAAGTTTAAGGTTAAATTTAAAAACTAAATCTACAGTTACTTTTCTTGCCTCCCAAAATCAGGGGCGTCACGAAAAAAGGGTGACTGTCACAGACCACATAGTGGTGCTAGCATGAGGCTAAGCACCTTACATGCGAGCACTGACGGGGTTTGTGTACCAAAGTGAGTAACCTTTCAGGTTATTTTTGCCCTCGTCCATGAATTATCTATTTTTTATGTCAGTAAAACGCTACCCTTAATACAAATTAGGTGGAGCAGGAACCCATGGGCGCTCCATCAGCAAAATGCTCAATGTTTGGAATGTCCAAACTTAAGCTACCGTACCTAAGGAATACCATACAAAGGAGAACTTACAACCAAGATAGCATGCACCGACTTGTAGTGTGAACAACCATCCTGCGATGAAGTGATACTTAGTTATATCTCTGGCTGTTGCTTCCAATAAAACACCGTATGACTTTAGTGTGCCATCGATGAAGAATTTGTACATGCATCTCGCCAGAAACGATCTCCATTGAATACTGGTTAAAGTCATTGATTAAGATTTCAATTTACGTTCAAATCGATGAGATGTAAATGCTTAACTGTTCAAGCATCAGACAGCTAGTGTGCAAGACAATTACATAGCTAATGTACAGCACACTTATGTTGCGACAAGCCCATAACAAAACGTTGGTTCACCTCAATGAGTTCAACCATGAGACTAGTGAAGCAAGTACTAATTGTAATACTCACGGGTTCAATGACCAAATATATAGGAAACGATCTTTCTTTCTTACGACGATGTTCAAGTACTAAAGATTTGACAGTTTGTTTACATACAGTAATCGTTTTAATGTTTTCACATGGGACTGGCTTCTATAAGCCAAACATGCTGACTAATAGAGGCACGAACTATTGGCATGCAAATTTTACAAAATATATCTCCTTACGTTACATTCCCAACTTTTTTTTATTTAAACTATAGTGTCTCTTCATGGGGTTTGATGGCACAACTGGTATTTCTAAAAATGATTTTACAAATATACGACTATCTTAATAGACGCATGGAAAGACATTTTACAAGGGGCGGATGTAGTGTTTGCCCTATAATTTTCCCTAATTGACCGACCAATAACCATGACAAATTGATTGGCTGAAATGGTCAGCTGATACACACCTAACTTTTCAGATGGCTTCTTGGTAAGGTTTGTGTCAAGTCAGGGTTGTGACTCCTTTTGGGAGTATTTTCAGGTGTTTGTCTGCGGTGTTAGAGAGGTGACAGGATTTTTCTTAAGAAGCAATTAATGATCAACTTGACTATTTCAGTTTTAAACCCCTAAAAGTGCAGGTACTTAAAAAACATTTTCAGAGGCAAGTAATTACTAGACCTTTACCGTGCAGGCCCGTAGCCAGACGAGGTACTGGAGGGGGGCAAAACTTTTTCCACGGGGGCGAAATTTTTTCAGGGGGGCCAAATGTGTACAAATGTATTAAGTCAATGGTAAGATTCAAACTCTCTAGGGGGGCAAAATAATTTCAGGGGGCTTCGCCCCCGGTCCGCCTTGACTACGGGCTGCTTGCATGTAAATCGATAGAATACCATTTCATTTTCTTGATGTACCAAATAAAGCTAGTGTTCCACTTGAAAAGTATCTCGAAGTTTGGATCCCAAGCTCAAACCTCCACTCCATAATAAAACATCATGGTTGTAACTGGGTAATAATTTAAAGACAAAAATGGGAAAATGAAAAAGGTTGAGGTGTCTGTAACATTGGCAAATGGCAGTTTTCTCTAATTCTAAAAGGCAATAATCCTAAAAATATCTCCCCGTCGGAAACCCATTTATCTCTTTAAAGGGAATGAGCATATTGCCACATCCACTATACAAATTTTTCCTCTTATTCTTCTTTAAGTATCTTTCGTGATGTTTCTTTAACCCGTTATTGTCACTGGCGTAGCCAGGGGACTTGGAGACCAGATCCCCACAAAAGTTGCCTCCCCCCGAGGCTCCAAATTTGAAAATAAAAGAGTGAAAAATATGTAAATAGCCTATATTATATTTGAAAGCCCCCATGAAATAGTGGATCTCACCCCACCCCCAATTCCCCATGAAAAATGAAGGGGAGGAAAAAAATCGTTACAGTCCAACAATGTTTCTTTGGACTCTACGCACGTATTTTTGGGTGAAAACTTTGCCTGAATAGAAAGCGGTAAAGTAGCCAAAAGGGAGTCTTCAGGAGGTTTGTTGACAACGTATTCTTCTCTTAGACAACATACTCTGCTCTTTCACTTAACCAAAAATTAGAATTCACTAAATCATGGACATTTTCCGGCTATATATGATCAGCTCCAAAAGTATTCCAAAAATAGCACCATTTTGCATCTGAGTAACCTTAAATTAGTAAAAATTTCTCAAAGGAGAGGGGGAAACCCCCTCCCCTTAGACCCCTCCCCCAGGAGGGAACCTTTATCTAGTGACAAGGGAAAGATCCCCACAGCTGTATACAAACGCAGGGCATAAAAAGGGGGATATTTAAGCGTCACCACTAAGTTGGAAAAAACATCCAGCCAGGCGGAAAATTAGAATTCACTAAATTAGGGACATTTTCCAGCCATACAGGTGTGTGATCAGCTCAAAAAATATATCACAAAGATAGCACCATTTTCCATCTAAGCAACCTTAAATAAACAAAAATTTCTTAAAGGGGAGGAGACACCCCCTCCCCCAGGACGGCGCCTAGGTGTAGTTACACCTGACAAAGGAAGGATCCCCACTGTGTGTACGGACGCAAGGGGGAACACAAAAAATGCATTTTGCGCAGACTTGGGAGGTTAACTGAAGTGCCATTACGACATCATCTGTTGTGCCCCCCCCCCCCCATCATCAAAGCCTGGCGGCGCCACTGTCAATCAGTGACGGATCCAGGCGGGGGAGCAACAGACGCGCGCCTCCCCTTTTTTCATGCGCGAAAAAAAGTTGCGTCAAAAACAAAATGCTTCAAAATGTGTCAAATATAGCACCATTTTACATCTCAGCCCTCTTCCAAAAGCAAAACAAAAATTTTCCAAAGGAAAGGGGTACACCCCTTGCCTTTTACCTCTACCCTAGGACAGCAACCAATCAAACCTTGCGCCCCTCTATTGAAAATTCCTGGATACGCCCCTATCAATGTGTTACCTCACCTGTGATCTTGTCTTGCACAGTTCTTTTAACACCCATTACCACTCTCTTAGATCCCTTCCCGACAGCACTAGTCTGACTTCCGTGTCCCTAAACAAAATAGATTAAGTGGTGATTCTGCTATCAGTGTAGCAGACCCACAGCTCTAGAATACCCTCCCAAAACTTTTTAGAGAACCTCCTCTCTAATTGCCATTGTTCAAGAAGGGTCCATAATCTTTTCTGTCTATTTTGTCCCTTTCTCCTCACAGTTAAAATATTCGGGGTATTGTTGTTGGGACATAAATACGAGCTGATGTAATGCGAGGGTGATTCTTTCAGGCTTGTATCCGTGGAGGGAGGGGGAGGCGCTAGGAGAAATAGCCACCCACCAGAAAAGTTTCGCTTTTGAGAACAATGGTCTTCAAATATTTCGCCCTATGCCCTCAAAAAGTAGCCACGCCCACTGAAAAAATTCACTAGAATGAGGTTTTGTTTTTTACAAACAAGTGATGGATCTATTTGAATTCTTTTTTGTAACAAACCGAAATAAAATGCCGTCGAATTTTTGTTGATTGAATTAAAGTATAAAAATTTTCCTGGTCCTCATGTGCTTTCAAGTTGATCATTATTAGTGTTTTGCTTATTACCAAGCATAATCGCATTATTTAACGGTACCGTAGGATTTTCAAATTATCCGAATGTAATTATCTTTGGGTATGGGCTTGATTACAGAGAATTAAACGAGGAACAGGGGAACCCTACCATCCTTTTCCGACTTATGAGAACACACATTATAACATTATATACATGAAAATTGAAAGCTTTCGCGTATTACCGGGCTTTGATAAGTTACTCAAAGCTTCTGAAATGTTAAGAACTTGAAATCGAATGTTTTAGAATAGGTGGCTCACCGCCAACTATAAATATCGCAATTTGGCCAAAAAGAAATCCTCTGCTAAAAGCATCTTAAATTGTTGTTTTGGCTCACTTCTCACCCTGTTCTTATAGAGCAGAAAATCCTTTGTGACTAGCATGTGATAGTGCTTACATTGAAAAATACATTGTGCAAAAATGGTCGAACTACCAGTGACCACCAACCCATGAGCTACGAGGTGATGTGTACCGTGTTGGGGTTGAAAACTGACAAGGAATGAGAGGTTAAAGAATAAGTCCAGTTTAATGTGTAAGTCAATTCAATGGCAGTAATTAATGGTGATATGCGCCCCCAAAAAAGCCCGCACTCTAAAAAATAAAAAGCTGAATGGACAGCGCTTTCTCGGTGCTATGTCAAATCAGCACCCAAAGTGTTCAATTGGCACTTGCATATTGCTTATTCGCATAGCTGCACTTTCACGGTGCTGATGGGAAACGTGTTCTTTTAGCACTAGCATGATGCTATTTTTAGCTGTTTGAAATAACGGACTTCACCAAGTGGGCGGAGTCGTCATTATCTCATCTCCCTACATGTAATGTATAGGGAGATGATATATTGTACTTCACCTAACATCATAAATGTGAGACCATGTGTGTGTGTGTGTGGTTGTATGTGTGTGAACATAAAAGTGTGTCGCAAACTCCTAAACCGTAAGTCCGATGAAGTTCGGTGCATGCGGAATGAATGACGTCATAGGTCAAAGGTCAAATTTACTAAAACTGGGTGTTTGCCCTTATTTACCTATCAGTATATTAGAACAATAAAGCCCAAAGGCTTAGTGATTCCTAGCAGAAAGGGGTGCTTTGTTACACTGAAGTTCATCTCTGAAACTACTTCTTCATTTGTACGATGTTTTCACAATTTGACCTCTGCTGACCTTGCATGACCTTTGAACTCCACAAAACTGAATAACAAAAAATGAAAATAGAAACGTGTTAGAAGGAATTCAAACCCGGGCCCTCTGTGTGAGAAACCGAGCACTAATCCACTACGCCATCAAGAACTCCTTAAGTATAAAGTATTTCTAATCATGCTATAGTCACATCATCATTTACACGTGTTCATAATTAGGTAATTCAAATTTGATTTATTACTGTTATGCTTGTGAAAGAATAAATTTTGTTCTTTATAACTTTATCTTTGCAATGGTAGAAAAATTCAACCCTAACTTTTCGTTGGTCACGAAACGTCGGACACAATTTGGAGGTACTGCCCACTGTCTATTTAGTTTGCGAGCTTTTCGTAGTTGCACCTCTGATGACCTCACATGACCTTCGACCCCCAACAAACTCATAGGGTTCCCTCTCTCTTAAAGTAACACATCTTTACACCAAGTATGAAAAGGATCCATCATCTGTGTCTTGAAATATCGTATTTTTTCAAGGTGTTCGGTTTTGACCTCTGATGACCTTAAACGACCTCAAATGACCATTGACCTCTACCGAAAACAATAGTTCTTCGTCTCAATATGATAAACTTTTATATCATTGTTATCTTTCGCCCTGGTGACCTCAGATAACCTTTGACCTTTATTAAAACCAATAGGATTTATCTTTTTACCTAAACACATCCACATGCCAAGTATGAAAAGCATCCATGCTTCCTACCTAGAGATATCGTGTTTACAAGGTTTTCGGTTTTGACCTCTGTTGGCCTCACGTGATCTTTGATCACCAAAAACAATAGGGATATACCTCTTAATGTAATAATTTTATATTTGAAGTATGAAAATTTTTCCGTCATTGCTATCTTGAGATATCGTGTTTACAAGCTAAGCGTCACCAACACACATACATACACGTACACATATACACACACAATCGCCCTTGTGATTGCATAGATTCCTTTTGTCTTCGACAAGGAATCATAACCTAATGATACCCCATGTTAAGCTAATACCATTGAGATTAGTTTTAAAATAGTGCTTTTTGGTTGCTACGACTGGGGTCAAAGGTCAATCTGTAGGTCATAGGTTACATTTGCCTAAAGTTTTGCATGCGTAATCGTTGGCATCATACGTCGAAATCAAGAGGTCGAAGTTCAAATCAGCTTAAGCTGGTTTTACCCATTATTTGCATAACAGTATGTTACAGTATGAAATAGTATAAAAATGCTTTAACCCCAAGGTATGTACAAAGTTTGGGGGAGATGAGATTTGCAACTCCATGGATTGCCCTCTTGCTTTTTTTTCAAGATTAATTAGTGACTCAATGATGAACGTATACTTGATTTTGTTGAGAAATTGTCAGTTAAGTGTTTATCGTGCTTGGAAATGACTTTTAATAATACTTTGGTATTTGTATGATGGTTTTTATTCCAAGAAGTGTTTTCACTCTCCGAGAAAAGTATACTGACGAAATAGATATTCCGAGGAACTGCAACATCAAATTTAAAGCTTCATGACAATAATTTTATTTCGTGTGGATTGGAAAAAGTTTTCGGCCTTCAGCCAGTCAAGAATGGGACGACGCATGACAAACGCGTGACAGACTCATGATGTAGAGGTCTAAAGGTCAAGAGATTGTTCATGTTAGGTCTTTTTGTCCACTCAGGAACGTAGTTTTTGGGCGGGGTAGGGGGTAGCTGAACTTCTTCGGGAGTAACGTTTGATTTCGGCACTTATCTGACTTATTTTGGTAAATGTTCAAAACTATTATATACTTTTTTGTATTGGGATCATTCCATCGCCAGACAATTGCTTGGAAATTAGTTTTATTTTAATTTTAATTGTTTCATGTTCAGATGTTTGGGACACCGTCCCCCTGTATAATGAAAGCTGTTTGAGAAGGGTATTGTTTATCTTTACCGTTGCTAAACATTTTTGCACGAGGTTTTCTTCAACTATCACATGCTACTCACAGAATTTCCAGGGCTCTATTAGGAAAGGAGTAAAAGTGGACAAAAGACGACAGTTGAAGAGATTTTTTTCAGAGGGTCACTTTTTGGTCAAATAGTAATTTTTTTTCCACGGCTAAAGGAAAAGTGGACCAACACGACAGTTTTAAGGAATTTTATGCAGAGGGTCACTTTTTGGCCAAATAGTAATTCTTTTAGAATAGTGATGCACTACCTGTTCTGAGACACATTCAGTCTCCTAGCAAAACACGTCAGAACTCAGGAGGCTCATGCACTGAAAGAAAGCCCGGTAAGACGCCGAAGCTGTCAGTTGTCATTTATACAATGTGTATCCTCAAAAGTAAGAGAAGGTGGCTAGCATCCCCCTGCTCCGTATTTAATTCTCTGTACTCAAGTCCATGCCCAAAAGTAATTTTCGGACTATTGGAAAATCCTACGATAACTCTTTAACTTGGTAATTAGCATAGCACTAACGATCAAAGCACGCGTTCGAAAATTTCGACAGTAGCTTGTTAAGGTTTGTGACAAAAAAGGATTCCAAAAGATCTATCAATCGTTTCAAACCAGAATGCAAAAATGCATTGTGGTTTCGATGAATAGCACTTACATGTGTAATCCCGAATACTACCAAGATGTCCCATTTTTCTCAGTCATGGGTTGAATGTGGTCTTAATTGTGTTCATATTTTGACCTTAGGAATTCTTGGGAATTGTTGTTTTTTGGCCTCTGGTGATTTCAGCTGACCTCTGACAAAACTTATAGCAGGCGCGTGTCCAAAGGGTGGTCCTGGGGGTCTGTGCTCCGGCCGACCTTAAGATTTTTAAGAGTTTTTTTTTAAGATTTTTCGACCCAAAATACCCGCCTTATTCGAAAAGTCATATCTCAGACACCCCCTGCTGAAAATCCTGGACACGCGCCTGTATAGGGGTTTTCTGATGGAGTGAATGCAACACCATGACAGGTATCCAAGCTTCTTAACTTAAGATATCTTGTGAACAAGGTCCTCAGAGTTTGACTCCAGTGTCCCCGATGATCTTTGTTTGACCTCCACCACAAACAATAGGGTACTTCCTCTCACCATAGGGCATCCACATACTATGTATGAAATATATCCAAGCTTCCTACCTGGAGATATCGTGTTCACAAGGTTTTCAGAGCTTGACCCCCAGTGACCTCGATGGCCTTTGACCTCCGACAAAAATGATAGGGCCCTACCTCTGACTATATGGCATCCACATACTGCGTATGAAATCTATCCAATCTCCTACCTTGATATATCCATGAGATATCCATGTTTACAAGGTTTTGAGACTTCAAACCCGGTGACCCCAGATGAACTTTGACCTCCACCAAAACAAAATGGTTCTACCTCTGACCATAAGAAATTTATCCAAGCTTTCTACCTTGAGATATCCTGTTATCAAGGTTTTCAGAATTCAAACCCGGAGACCCCAGATGAACTTTGACCTGCACCAAAAACAAGAGGGTTCTGCCTTTGACTATATGGCATCCAAATACTAAGTATGAAATCTATCCATGCTTCTTACCTTGAGATATCGTGTTTACAAGGTTTTCAGACTTTAACCCCGGTGACCCCCGATGACCTTTGACCTCCACCAAAAACAATAGCGTTCTTCTTCTTACCATAATTTATTGACATACTAAGTGTGAATTTTATCCTAGCTTCTTCACTTGAGATATCGTGTTTACAAGGTTTTCAGAGTTTGACCCCGATGATCTCATATGACCTTTGACCTTCACCAAAAAACAATAGGGTTCTTTCTCTTAATATGGGGCATCTACATACCAAATTTGAGAACTGTCAGAGTTTCCTTTCTTGAGATATCGTGTAAACAAGAAAAGTGTCAAAAACACAAACATACATGTAATAGGTGTCAATCGGGGATACACGTTTTTGATTCCTTGACGTAGTCAGAGGAATCTATGCGGTGGTAATGCCACGCTTGTGTGTGTGTATGTGTGTATGCGACGCTTTGCTTGCAGACACTCTGTCTCAAGAAGGTACCCTCGACGGAACTCATACTTGGCATGTTGATACCCCTTAAAGAGTAGATGATCCCAATTCTTTTTGGTAAAGGTCAAAGGTCATTTGGGGTCACCAGAGGTCATATGGTAAACACCTTGGAAATTGCTTGTAAACACTCTGTCTCAAGGTGTGTAACTCCAAGGAATCTCATACTTGGCATTTGCATGGTCCATATTAGGAAGATGACCCCTATCGTTTTTGGTAGAGGTCAAAGGTCATTTGGGGTCACCAGAGGTGAAAAGGGTCAAAATCGTCCAAGCACAATATCTCTGAATGTAGAACTTGGTTTAACTTGAAACTTGCTGTGTAGCTTGCTTTTATGTGGTACATATGTGTCCAAAAATTTCATGGAGATTAAGAGTCATTTGAGGACCAAATTGGCACTTTCTTTTAAGGTTCTCATTCTACGGTAGTTCTGATGGACCATTCGTATCAATGATGTCATAACGATCTATTTATACCTAGCCTACTAGCACACGCTCTGAAAAACTTAACCATACCCCATGGGATCCGTATCCAAAAGATCAATCATGATATACTGTGAGCTGACGGTACAGTACGTCGGCTCTCCCATTGGATAGTTGTCATGACGTAGTGACGCTCTCATGACGATTGGCCGAACTATCCAATGGGAGGACCGGATTTCGAAGGGGGGAATTCCCTTAATAATGCATGTGACGTCACCATCGCGACGACTAAACGTGATCGTATGGAAACCAAATTTTCGCGGAGAAAGGTTTCTTTTGTAAAAACATTTTTGGTCCAAATGAATCGTCATACAACTCAAGTGATTGGAACGCATAATTGGAACATTCCTGTGTACTAAAAAGGTAAAATGGAATCTACTTCGGGAATCTACTAGGGAGTTTTGGGAAGAATAAGGCATAAAAATCGTGATTCAGTTAGGCGAAATTGGTACCGAAAGTGCGCTACCTTTCCACTATTAAATAGCCGTTATAGGGTCTTTACTGTATAACGCTAGGACTGCCTGTGACTAGGCCAAAGTACCGAGGGACTTGCATGTAGGCTAATGATTCGTAAAACTCAATTAGGCCAAGACCTACCTACAAGTATAGCCTAGGCCCATACAGGGAAGTTCAACAGTTTTCAAGCAGATCTGTGGCAAATGAAATTGTATGCCATACTGGCTTTGGTGCACAATGGCGACGTCATTGTGGCATAACAAACACTAATGTTAGCCTAGCCTACATCCTAAGCCAAATACACAGAATGCCTAGGCATATGTCTGCAGTAACAAACAGTACCGTAATGCACTGTAGTGTCAGGATTATTCTTTCTGAGACTGGGGGTGTTAATAAGTTGGCGTGGCATAGTCCCCTGTGAGGTTTCATGGTACCGCTGAAACTTGCTACTGTCAGTACCGCCACAAACAGTAGGCCGCAATACTGGTACACAGAAAAAGAAAGTCCTATTTTTAAAACAAGAATATACCTGCAAAAATGTTTGATTCGTCAGCTCTAAGCTTATAAAGTGATAAAGAGTCAACCAGGGTTGTAGATACGCTGGTCCGCGCCAAGTCAGTGAACCACAACAAATATTTTCAGCTAATATTAGCGGGTAGGCTACAACCCTACAGTAGTTCACATTTCGTTCAGCGAATTTTTCATGACTAGGCCACATTCGATCTATCGACTCGTACGTACTACGTACATAGTCGGGTACAGTCCATTGATTTGCGAACGGTATCGAACAGATATTTATGCAGTGATATAAAGTGCGTGCATGCATTACCTGCTCTATATGATACTATAACACGTGTGAGCCTTCACCCTGTGTTTATGTATATGCAATAAACGGTAGGATGGTGTGAAATAGTCAAATAGTTGCATGGCAATACTGTGGGCTTCGAAGTATTTCCATTTATAGTTCGTTCTGGGAGAGACTTTGGTTACGATTATGTCCGGGATGTGGCTAGGGATGTGGCGGCAATATTTTTACTCTTCTTATTTAAGAGAAGTGAAGAATTGAACTCACAATAAGAACAAAAAGATGTGAGCATTGTTAGATAACATTATCTGTCACTTCCATTCTCCCGACTGTTGGCTTCGGCCCAACTATATGTACTATTGAAAATGGAATATTGGTACATGGATGTCAGTTAAAGGTTTTAATGGTTCCTTGGACCCTTATTGGCAACATTTATGGAGTGGCTCCGCCATATGCTACCCTGGACTTGGCCCGATCTGCGTCCACTGTGGTGCTACGGTAGAAGGGAATAGAGCACGATCTTCTCTTAAGGGTGCCATGATATTGCTAATAGGGTTTGTGGCAATTGTACTCACCTGATTACGTTTCGTTCAATCACACTTTCGGCAAGCAGTCACATGGTGCTGTGCTTCCAGTACGTTAGTAAATATCTACACATTGTATACTATGCATAATAGTGTGTAGGCCTATACTTATGAAACCATTATGCTGTAGGCTCATTTTGACTAAGCTGTATGTTTTCATATATAATTTTTGATTCCTTGACGTAGTCAGGAATCTATGCGATGGTGATGCCGTGCCTGTGTATGTGTGTATGTGACACTTTGTAAACACTCTATCTCAAGAAGGGTAACCTCAAGGGATCTCATACTTGACATGTAAATACCCTTTATTAAGTAGATGATTCCTATTGTTTTTGGTGGAGGTCAAAGTTCATTTGGGGTCACCAGAGGTCAGAAGGGTCAAAACCTTGTAAACACTCTATCTCAAGAAGGAAAACTTTGAGGGATCTTTTACTTAGCGTGTCGATTGTCCATATCAAGTAGATGATCCGTATAATTTTTGGTGGAGGTCAAAGGTCATTTAGGGTCACCAAAGGTCAAAAGGTTTAAAACCTTGTAAACACTTTATCTCAAGAAGGGTAACAGTGAGGGATCTCATACGTAGCATGTGGATTGCCCATATTGAGTAGCTGATCACTATTGTTTTTGGTGATAGTCAAAGGTCATTTGGGGTCACCAGAGGTCAACAGGTTAAAACCTTGTAAGCACTGTATCTCAAGGAGGATAACTGTGAGGGATCTCATACTTACCCAGAAGAAAAAAACAATTGATTCCAGTTGGGAATTTTAACTGGGAGTAACTGTTTCCAACTGGGCTTAACTGTTTCCAACTAGGGGTAACTGTTTTCAGTTAGTTTTCCAACTGGGCATTCTGTTCCAAGTTATGCATTTTATTAAATCCAGTTAATTCCAGTTGGAATTAGTTAATTTCCATCAAAAACAGTTGGGAACAGTTGGATTTTGCAAAGTACATTCACAGACCAGTTGGAAGTGTGGAAGACAATATTGACACCAGTTGGAAACGGCTGTGGCCAATGTATATTCATTGTCATATTTAACTTAGGGGTTCCACTGGGAGGTATCGAGAGTGGGGTGTGTTCGAATGGTTAAGTTGTTGAACTAATGATCATACTCTTATTATATTTTTTTTATTTTGTATTTCAATTTTATTTTCTTCCCAGAAGGAAAAAACAGTTGGAAATTCTCATCTGGTCCCAACTTTTTCCAGTAGGAAAATTTCGGACCATTTCAACTTGGAATGATTTCCAACTGGTTTCAACTGGTCACAACTGTTTCCAACTGGTCTGTTTCTAAATGGTCATATTCAACTGGTTTTACTTAATTTGCATAATAGAGCTAAAGTGCATTTTATCAGACCAGACCTTTTGTAGGATGTTATGTGCCGGTTTCTTTTTTGAAATTTATTCCCAAAATGTGCAATTTACACACTTTTACAGTTTATAACAGAATTAGCGCTTTAATGAACTATTTTTATGGTATTTGTTTTGTACACTATATCTAAATCTCTACATTAGTAAATACATAAGTCTTCACACATCACTACAATATTAGTACATGTACAAAACTAGAGGTTTTGGACTTGCCTCAAATGCATTTTGAAGTACTTTTAAAAAAGTCTAATGCATTTTGGAGCACAACATTGCCTCCAAATTACCCTTCTACAAGCCACACATGCTTCGTATTAATTTTCAAGGATCCAGTTGTTGCCCAGCAACAGGAAAATGGTTTCCAGCTCATCCAGTTGGAAACAGTTAATCCCGGTTGGAAACAGTTGTGAATTTTCCCAACTGGTCCAAAATCCCAGCTTGGAAATTTTCCTGTATCCAGTTGGAACCAGTTGAAAATTCCCAACCGTTTTTTTTTCTCTGGGTAGCATGTGGATGCCCATATTGAGTAGCCGATCACTATAATTTTTGGTGGAGGTCAAAGGTCACTTTGGGTCATCAAAGGTCAAAAGGTTCAAAACCTTGTAAAAACTATCTCAAGAAGAGTAACAGTGAGGGATCTCATACGTAGCATGTGGATTGCCCATATTGAGTAGCTGATCACTATAGTTTTTGGTGAGGGTCAAAGGTCTTTTGGGGTCACCATAGGTCAACAGATTAAAACCTTGTAAGCACTGTATCTCAAGAAGGGTAACAATGAGGGATCTCATACGTAGCATGTGGATTGCCCATATTGAGTAGCTGATCACTATAGTTTTTGGTGAGGGTCAAGGGTCATTTGGGGTCACCAGAGGTCAAAAGGTCAAAATCTTGTAAACATGATATCTCAAGAAGGATAACTGTAAGGGATCTCATACTTAGCCTGTGGATTGCCTCTATTGAGTAGATGATCTTTATTGTTTTTGGTGGAGGTCAGAGGTCATTTGGGGTCACTGAGGCCAAAAGATCAAAACCTTGTAAACACAAGGGGATCACCTTGAGGGATCTCACACTTGACATGTGGATTGTTCGAGTTGAGGAGATATTTTGTATTGGTTTTGATGAAGGTCAAGGGTCATTTGGGGTCACAAGAGGTCAAAAGGTCACAATCTTGTAAACAATACCTCAAGATCAAGGATAACTGTGAGGGATCTCATACTTAGAGTGTGGATTGCTAATATTGAGTTGATGATCCCTATCATTTTTTGTGGAGGTCAAAGGTCATTTGGGGTCATGAAAGGTCAAAACCTTGTAAACATGATATTTTAAGTATGATAACTGTGAGGGATCTCATTCTTGGCCTGTGGATTGTTCATTGTTCATATTTAGCATGTAGATGGCCATATAGGGTAGGTGATCCCTATTGTTTTATGTGGAGGTGAGAGGTCATTTTGGGTCATAAGATTTCAAAAGGTCAAAACCTCATCAACATGAAATCTCAAGTAGGATAACTGTGAGGGATCTCATGCTTGTCATGTGGGTGATTTATGTTTGCTACAATTTATCCATACGGCAAGGAATCACTAAGCCTTTTGGCTTTCTGGTTTACCATACTGTTTTTTCCTGCCAGTAGCTCATGCAGCATGTTACAACCCTGCATTTGTATGGCCTTGGTCAGGTCCAAATGTCAAAACTACTCAAGTACAAGATAATCTTATTACACACTTGGGCTGGCCAGTGTGCTAAGCAAACAATGGTCAACTTAAGGAAGCACTGGCAAGAGATTATAACAACACAATGGGTACCTTTGTTGAAGGCTGTTCAAAGAACTCATCCATGGTTATTGTTTAACTAGTTAAGAGGATTTGCTTCTACTTTGTCAAAAGGAAGGAAGGATTAATCTGCTACATAGTTTACTGGAGAAGTTGAACCCTGTGCAGTGAAAATGTGGATATCCCCACTTGGAGGTGTATCCACACTTGACTAGGGAAAACAGAAGCTCATGTCCCCGATCAACACGTATTAAACGTATTACGAGTTTCCTGATGATAGGTTCGCAACATGGAAAATGGGGGGAAACATCAAAAATGTTTCAAAATGAATGGGGCACAACTTTGAAAGGTAAAAAATCCAATTTCATTTCAAATTTTACATTTGACAATTGGGAATATCCCCACTTGCCGGTGTATCCACACTTGACGAGGGGAAAAAGACACTTATGTCCCTTATTTACACCTATCAAATACACGCATACGCACACACGCACATGCACACACGCACATACAGACACGCCATCAGGAATACATATGTTTCTCTTTTCATCGAAACCAAAAAGACTTATTCTGGTAATATTTTTCAGTGGGCGTGGTCATTTTTGAGGCAGGAAGAAACCCTTCACTCCCCCTCTATGGCTACGTGCCTGAAAGAATCACCTGCTTGATCATCTGTGTCCCAACATTAATGCCACGAATATTTTAACACCAAAAAGGAAGGGAAAAACAAAGAGAAAAGATTTCTGCGTGTACACATGATATTTCAAAATTTGTAGCATTGAGATACCTTTAACTTAGCAGGTGGATGACCAATAATAATTGCATGAACCCTTTTTGTTTTAAGGGAGGTCAAAGTTCATTTGGGACACTACAGCTTGTAAGATGAAAACCTCGTGAGATATCTCACAACGCGTAACCGTGATGGATCTCACAATTAACATGTGGATTCCCCCACTTTGCGATCACTAAGTCAATTGTTTTTAAAGATCTGATTACCCCGGACTACTGTAAATACAAGAAGCTCTTAGTATATTTCTGTTGAAGATATTTGTGTCAGGCTATTTTGTCTCCTAATTCATTGCTTGGCCTGTAATGTGTATTAATATGAAAGGTTAGGTGTGTATCAGCTGACCATTTTAGCCAGTCAATTTGTCATGATTGTTGGTCAATTATGGCACATTTTAGGGCAAACACTACCCCCTTTGTAAAATGTCTTCCCATGCGCCTATTAAGATAATCGTACATTTTTAAATCATTTTCAGAAATACCAGGTGTGCCATCAAACCTCGTGAAGAGATATTAGTTTTATTGAAAATAAAAACTCAGGAACAGAACGTAAGAGGATATGATTTTGTAAAATTTACATGCCAATAATGCTTGCTACAATAAGTCGGCACATTTGGCTTATAGTAGCTGGTCTCATGTGAAACATTACAAAGACTACAGTATGCAAACAAACAGTCAATCCTCTGGTACCTCAAGAGTGACAAGGGTAACAAGACCACAGGACATTTTCAAAAAACGTGATGGTAACATCGTGGTAAGAAAGAAAGGTCGTTTCCTGTATACACTGTTTAAAAATTGTCATGAATTTACGAGACTCTTCCGTAAACATACAGAAATTATGTTGCTATACTACGGATTAATGTTGTTTTGCATTATTTTGTGTTCATACAAGTATTTTGTAGTAGCCATATAAACATTTACCTCGTTCATTGTCACAAACTCAACAACCGTCGAAGATGCAAATGTAGAAAATTTTGGATATCATTTAAAAAGAAAATTTTAATTTAATGGGTTTTGACAATGTTAGTCAGCCCAAAGTTTATTTTTTTAAGTATATCATCAAAATTTACTACTCTGTGGAATGTCATGAATATCCATTCCATTGATCAGGCCAGATTGGCATTTATTGAAAGTTAAATGGTTCAAGTAATTCCTTCAAACACTGATGTACTGCATTTTGGTTGTAAATTGCATCACTTTTCGTTACTGAGACTAGTGCTGAATGTTACAAATCGATAGCTTAGTTTCGATCTGATAATTCTTTTTGTTTTACCGGAATGCTTATACTCGTATATATTTAAGTTCCATTCATACATTCCTTTGTTGTTATGTTTTATGGGGAAACAGTCAACCCTGTTTCCCTTGTCGAACTTCAAGTGAAAATTTTGCTTGTTGTAGATTTTTAATAATTATATGTTTATAATATATATATATATATATATATATATATATATATATATATATATATATATATATATATATATATATATATAATCGTAAAAGGTGTTAACCAGTCAATGGCAAAGTGCTCAACCTGTAAAGGGAGCTAAACATCTGCTGTGTAATTATTCCAATAGGTAAGGTATCTTGACTCGACCCAATCACCCGTGCCTGTTTTCAAAAACGAACACGTCCACAGTACGATTCAACGGGCACGGCGTATTCAACGTTGTTGACACCATTCTACATCAGGCTTCTGAAGAGTGAGGACCTGCTCAAATTGGCCCTTACGAAACAGTTCTGTAAAGCTGTCTTGTAGTAACCCTGTTACAACCTTTCAATATATATATATATATATATATATATATATATTTATATTATATATATATATATATATATATATATATATATATATATATATAAACTCAATCTGCATAAACATATATATATATATATTAATTATAGTTGTAATATGTTAATTTAATTTTATGTTGGTCTACAACAATCTTGATGTGCTGATAGCGACCTAGTTGCTGTAAATCTACAGACAAAGTCTGTATATAAACACATAAGGTATTGTATTTGTACAACAGATTTGATTGAAACCTATTGACAACAGTTTTGTTGTATATCTACAGAAATCTTTTAACAGTCTATGTGGTCATCGAACCTGTGAGCATTAAAATTAGTACGTGCTGCACTAGTCTTGTTCAAGACTCTAGTTCATTTCCGTCCACCATATATCGGCTGTCAAGCATACGTACCAGTGCGCCCTCTAATCTAATATTGACTCTCCAGACCAGTGATTGAACTCTTCAGAACTAGTTCTGAAGAGTTCAAGAGTAGGTTTAGAGGGCGCACTGTTAAGTATGCTTGACAGCTGATATGTGGTGGACGGAAATGAACTAGAGTCTTGAACAAGACTAGTGCTGCACTAGATTCATGGTCGAACTCATTGAAGTGAACCGATGCTTTGTTATGGGCTTCTCGCAACATAAAGTATGTTGCACATAAGCTACTAAATTGTCTTGCACACTAACTGCCTGGTACTGTAGAACAGTTTAGCGTTTTACATTTGATCATTTTGAACACAAGTTGAAATCTACTCCAATGACTTTAACCAGTATTCAATGGAGATCGTTCCTGGCGAGATGCATGTACAAATTCTTCATCGATGGGACACTGAAGTCATACGGTGTTTTACTGGAAGAAACAGCCAGAGATATAACTAAATATCATTTTATAGCAGGATGGTTGTTCACACTACAAGTCGGTGCATGCTACCTTGGTGGTAAGTTCTTTTTTGAAAGACATTCCTAAAGTAGCTGAAGTTTGGACACTCACAAAATTGAACATTTGGCGCCGAAGCGTCGTGCCCATAGACCCCCCACCCCCACCCACCCACCCACCCGGCCGGCCCCACTTTTCAGGAGTTACTTTTCACTAATATAAACGTATAGAGGTAAGTAAAGGATGAGGACAAGGATAACCTGAAATGTGAGACACCTTCTCGCGCATCTCCCGTCAGAGTTCTGTCTAAGACGCCTAGCCTTATGCTTTCGCTAGGTCCAATTTTTAGCCGAGGCCCCTTTTGTTGTCTTTGCACGACGCCCCTGATTTTGAGAAGAAAAACAGTCACAGTTTTAATTTTCTTATTTAACGTCAAATTTTGCCATCATGAACAGTTTTTATTTTTCTTGTAGGCCTACATGTAGAAAAGTTAATCCATGTAAAGAGGAACCTGGAAACATCTGAAGTCTAGTTAAGCTGAAAGAAACTTTATGTACTAACACCATAGGCCTTACCAACAATTGAGTCTTCGGGTTACGGATAATGCATCTTAAATATTGTCATAGTTCATTTAATCATTACTTTTCAGTTTTCAAGTTCCTCCTTCAGCATTTACTGGTGACGCCTATCTCATGGGAGCAATCTAATTACCAAGGGTACTTAGACTTCATAGAAATTAGTAATGATTATGCATGTGAAGGTGCCGAGAAGATATGCACTACAGCAGTGTCTCAGACTGGAATAATTACCAAGGACACTCGATCCTGATTGTAGACCATCTAAGTGCTACCTCCAAGAGCGGGCGGGTGGTTCTCAATATTGGGGGAGGGGGGCATGACCAGATTTTCCAATAATTTAGTGTGTGAAAAATCAAAGTCAACGGGCGATTTCTCAAATATTGGGGGACATGTCCCCCCTGTCCCCCGAGATCGCGGCCCATGACTACCTCCATGGTATTTTGTTTACGTTCTGATCTCTTTTTTTTTTTAGAAATGTAGGAGCTTGACAAAAGTTTCGTGTAGAGGCAATACATTTATGGGCGTTTTCCCTTCTCCTTGGGGGTGGAGGGGAGATTGCTTTTCCCTTTGAATATAATTTCGGTTATTCTTTGCAACATATGAAAATATTGTTACATAGGATGTACTGAACAAACAAAAAGAAATCACACTTCAGACAAAACTGACTCTCTTGAATACCATTGTATGTGTTCAATATTATGCT
Source organism: Holothuria leucospilota (assembly GCA_029531755.1). Taxonomy (NCBI): domain Eukaryota; kingdom Metazoa; phylum Echinodermata; class Holothuroidea; order Aspidochirotida; family Holothuriidae; genus Holothuria; species Holothuria leucospilota. The sequence continues at coordinate 20,651,547 of CM055966.1, forward strand.
GCGATGTATACATATTTCTCCTACAAATTTTTCACCAATGATATAAACGCACTTTATCCAACAAGCGTAATCTTACTTAAAAATCAACACATTACTGCTGCCTATGGCGTAGTGCGGAATGAGGTAGTATGGTCCGCAGGTTACCAGTCAAAACGTTAGATCACATTCGGCGTTTACGAAAACTACATCCATAGGCGTACGGGAAGACATTTCACAGGGGGCGAAGGGTGTTTGCACTGAAAATTTTGCAAATTGCCCTGATTTTACCCTTTTACCACGATAGCACTCAAGACGGGTATGGATGAATTCCTCCCCCCCCCCCCCCAAACTATTAAGAAATATTATTTCGGGAGATATTATTTCATTGTGCCACTAATAAGCATTTTGCCCTGTTGGCAAACGCCACTGCCCACTGCACTGTCCAATTGCCCTGAAAATACAAATGTGTCAGTGCCCTGAAATAAGCATTTTCCCTGCTCTGGGAGGGCTGCAGCCCCCCAGACCCCTATATGACTACATCCCAGGTGGGCTTTCATAAGGAGGTCGAATTTTTTTACCCAATTTTTTCCAAATATGAATGGTACATTTCGAAAGAATACATGCACCACTTATGGACGAAATTTACCACAGTCTAGTAGTGAGGCCTATAGACCTTGCATTAAGGTATAGGCAGTTCGCCCAACTTTCTGGTACTAAAGCTTTCGGTTTATATCATGGTCGATAGTTTAAACATATGGAAGTGTTACTGTTTGACCTTCTGACCTATTGCGCAATACTGCTCCTTGAAGTATCATTGAACTGCATTTTCTTTTGATGTGATTGTTTCATTTATGTGATTGTTCCATTAATTTGTGTGTATGTATGTATGGCTCTTATACCTCTAAGAGAGAACAACACTATGTAAGAGGTCCTTCACTGACGTCACGAATACATGTGGCAACAACGAAGTTGTCCAGATTGGACGTCAAACATATCGCACACAACAAGCCTCTGTTTGCAGAAAGTGTTGGTCAAAGCTTAAAATATTTCGATCTTTCTCTTCAAATAGAAAGTTTCCTTGATGATGGCGAAAGTTTGTTGGTAATCGTCGAAGAAAATCACAGATCCTGCAGTTTTAGTATCGACAAATATAGCCAGATGGTTTTCTGAAATTCTTCCGAAGAAATATTGAACTCGGGAGTCCACATACCAAATTGCCCAGTTCTACTTCATATCCCATGGGTGACTAAAGATAATACGATAGACTTTTCTTTTTGATGGTTATAAAGCACATACCACACACATGTAGCCTACAGGTACTCGCTAATAATATAGTTAAGAAAGTATTCTCTGAAAAAAGGAAGAAAATATTCTTTGAAAAAAGGAACAAAACATTTAACGCTTGACCGACACGGTGTACATATAGTGTACTGTAGTTCTTGCGCGTGCACTAAGTTTGACGTCCAAAATGAAGGTACAGTTGCATTATGAAGCAGAGTTGTAAAATCGAGTCGCTGACTTGGACTCGAGTCAGACTCGAGTCGCACTTTTTCTTGACTTGCGACTTGACTTAAAGATAAATGACTTGCAACTTGACTTGAAGTCAAATGACTTAAGACTGGATAACGGAAATTCACTCTTGTTTGGTCTCCCACAATCCCAGATCAATCGACTTCAACGTCTGCAAAACACTGCTGCACGGATTGTTACATTGTCGAGGAAATCTTGCCACATAACACCACTACTTTGCGAACTTCACTGGCTTCCAGTTTCATTCAGGATAACTTACAAAATTTTACTCATTGTTTACAAATCACTTAACGGGTTGGCTCCAGTGTATATTTCTGAGCTAATTAATCTTTACTCTCCACTTAGGAATCTTCGTTCGAGCAATTTGCGTTTTCTACAATTACAGAGAGCTAAACATTCTTGGGGTGATAGATCTTTTCATGTAGCTGCTCCTCGCCTCTGGAATGCACTCCCACTTGAACTGAAATCCTGTACCAACATTTTAGTTTTTAAAAGACTGCTTAAGACCCATCTAATGAAACGAGCTTTTCCTGGTTTGCTGTAACTGTCTGTAACTTTTTTCTTTTCTTTGCTCCTTGAGCATCCTGCAGGATGAATATGTGCGCATTATAAATTTAAATTATAATTTATCATTATTGAACATATTTGACTTGGCGGCATTAAATGATAATGTTGTCGCTGAGTGTAGCATGAATTTCTTCACCACGAAATTAAGTAACAACAGAGTGCAAACTTTTTCTTCATGTATTCGAGATTGCGTTGTGCCACGAGTGAGACGGATTCTGAAAAGACACTCAGGGGTAAAAAAGTACAACTGTAATGTAGTACTGTAATAGAGTTATTAATTATTATTTATTATTCAAACCCATGTGGTATACCTTTCTAGACTTAGGCCTACCCCTTATTACAAGCACACGTTGCACTGATAGTTAGTGTAAATTAGTACATATTTCAACCTTTTTCGGTTTATCTATGCACCGCTGCTTGCACAGAATGGAACTGAGAAAAATCCATACCCTCATATCTATGCAAACACCCTATATCTATAAACTTGAGTGACAAGAAAATGAAAATACGTGATTGTAAAAAGTGTATTAAATACGGTCTTTGTATATGTGGATCAAGGGAATATAACTCCATCTATGTGATGGCAAAGCCGAAACTTGCAATAGACCTTTTCCAAATAGCAATTGCAATGGATTGTGGGACAGAGTTCTGGTAGGCAATGTTGTTGTCAATGGCATTTTGCTGTGGCAAAAAACGATGCACATCAAAATTCTATCCCAAAATCCTTTGTAATTCCTATTGGGAAAAGAGTCTATAGGTTCCTATATCCTGCTCTATAGACCCATTTCCAAATAGCAATTACAAAGGATTGTGGGATTGGAATTTGGTGTGCGTCGTTTTTGGCCACAGTAGAATGCCATTGAGAAACGCCCCACTTCAAAAGTGTATCCCACAATCCGTTGTGACTACTATATGGAAAAGTGTCTATTGTCGTAGGCGTGATGACCTAACGGGTGTGAGCTTCCTCCATGAGAAAAAAAACAGTGAAAGGCTGTAGTTAGTTAGTTAGTCAGTCAGTCAGTCAGTCAGTCAGTCAGTCAGTCAGTCAGTCAGTCAGTCAGTCAGTCAGTCAGTCAGTCAGTCAGTCAGTCAGTCAGTCAGTCAGTCAGTTAGTTAGATGAGGTTTAACGTCCCAGTTTCCAACCAATTGGTTCAAGTCGAGACGACCACAGCCTTTTTTCCAGTTGTGGCTCACTGAAAGGCTGTAAAACCGCACTTCTTGGCATCTGATAACCAAGATTAGGTCGCAAACGGCAAACATTCTTTTATCAAATTTATCATCATCATCATCATCATCATCATCATCATCATCATCATCATCATCATCATCATCATCATCATCATCATTATTATTATATAAGGCACTGCGACCTTTCCAGTCCCGGAATAAGGTAGCCAGTAATAATTATTCATCAGTCAAATGGCCAAGACAAGGGGTTAGGGGTCCTTCCAAGAAACAAATTGATATTTCCATTGTTCGATGCATTTTGCTGGTATCTGGCAATTGAAATAATTTACGAATATTTCAGTGCACTTTAAGGAGGGACTACTTGTTGACCTCAATTTATTTTTACTTTGTGAACACTTATTTGACAGCACCGTGGTAAACGTTTAGCATCTTCTAAAGCTCCAGCGTATATGAAGAATGTTAGTTTCCAAAAGGCCCCTGCTGCCTTCAGCATTTCTCCCTCCTCATGAATTGGAAAATCCCCCTCCCCCATCATCAAACAGTTTCCATATTGAGAGAGAATCATGCATCCTCAACGTTTTTCAGAAATTTTCTGAAATCTTTTTTTTATAGTACAGTGTAATCCAATAAAAAAGTTTCATTAACTTTTCTAGGAAATAGCAGGCACATTTCAATTATTTTACTATTTTAAGCATATATTCAGTTAAATGGGTGCCTTTACACAGGTTCACAGAAAAACCTATCACCACTTGGAAAAAAGTTTGACACATGCTGTTATCAGTGTTATGCTGGGTACCTATATACCTTAAAAATATTGATTGGTGTTGTGTTTGGGGAATATCCTTCTTACCTTTAAACCGATCACATTTCTGTAAAAACTTGGCTTACAAAGGAAATACCTTTAATGATTTCTAAACTGTGAAGTAACTCTAGCAATACCTTTTTCTCCTCAACATGTTACGCATTACAAGAGTTATATATGTTGCGTCATTTAAATTTTTGAAAGTTTTGGTGAAAAAATTTGTGCAAGAAGTAACTGAATTTCTTCCTGTGAGGGCCTCATTTCTTTAAAAGAAAGCTAATGAACTGCCTTATTTTGAATTGTCTATCATTCTCTATCCATGAATATTGGCTTAGAAATATGAAAATTATATGTAAAACAAACGCAATGTTTGCCTTTCACATATTGTTAGCTACTAAGAGTGATTGCTTAAAGCTTATGTGATCCATTGTTCTGAGATGTTGTTCCTTGGATGTTTCTTAGTAAAGAGCCTATTTCATAAATCTTCCAAAAAACAATGTCAACCTCTGACTTCTTTGGGTTAAAATTTTTTTCAAGATCTACCACCTGGTCTCCATATTAAGACTCTTACCTATGACTGCAGTCTAGTTTGTAGGCTTACTAAATTTTTCATTTTGAAAATTTTGACTTGTAACTTGAATTGACTTGAGTGAAAATGACTTGTTACTTGAGTTGACTTGAAGTTAAATGACTTGAGACTTGCATTGACTTAAAGGTAGATGACTTGGGACTTGACTTGAGAAAAAAATGACTTGGCTACAACTCTGTTATGACGTAACGTGAAGAACCTCTATGGAGGTTTCAGAGAAATCCTAAAGCTAGGTTCACACGTGTTCGGCAACGGTCTCGGCAACGGCAAACGCTGCGACATCGGCAACCGTAACGGCAATCCGGTAAAACTGTTCATACTGCATAACACGGCAAAATCTGATTACCGCAAGGACGGTATAGGGTGCATCAGCCAGTGAGTTAGTAGACTTTCTATTGTGAGGGCCCAGCATAAGCTTAGGGGAAGGGGCTTAAGTTCGGAGTACCACGGGAATGCACAAGAGCGTCGCTGTTAGGGAGTGGGGTGTTTCATAGGAAATAATTTAGTGTCCAGCTATTGCAGACGTGCAATGGGGTGATTTCACCGAATCCGATTAAATTCATGGGCTTGCGAAGCGGAGCTGGGAACTGTAGCAATCTCCTTTCCATTCTAACAGATTTCTTTTTTATTTTCGAGAAAACTAGGCCTGTATGTTAACTTTTGACAAGCTCGAATACAAATATTTGTTAAAAGTGATGCAGCTCTCAAATGGAAATAATCCCGTACATTTGTCAGTTTGTTGGATATTCTAACGTTATTCGTTCAAAACTTTACTACATACTTTCTCATTTAAATAACAACTTCACCAGCTTTTTGACCAGCGCAATGAGATGCGATACTACACAAATTATTCCCATTTTCACTCCCGATCAAAGTAAGATGGAAGATCTTGCTGAAAATTAGTGGATCAGTCGGAATTTTCGACTGTCTCACTTCTCTAGGCCTACTCTACTATTTCATTGTAGCAGAAAAATTGGAATCTTTGGGTCAGTGAAATAAAAATATGACGACCGAAATGCATCATTAAAATAAAATCACCGCTTTTCGCGCAGATAGTGACGACACCGAGGGGGGGGGGCAGGGGCACGTCACCCAAAGTTTGCCATCCCCCGTATGCCCTCAAATGAGATTTTGGGGTAATGGAAAACTTACGCAAACGCTCATCTTTCGTACATCAATTTGGAAGATCGCAATTTCGTTGCCTTTTTTAACGCCCATTCAATATCGCATGAGGATGATTAAATAGCTTCATCTCATAGGCTATTGTCCATTTATTTAAGCAACCCCATTGCATGGAGAATTTTGGTCTCCTGAAACTCCGCCGACACGGAGCCAAACAACACATTTTGAATCATTAAGTTGTGATACCTTCGGCAACAACAATGAATCGCTCCACAAACGACAGTTTTGCACAGGGGCGGGATTTGATGTCTGAAAGTGGGGGGGGGGGGCAAACTTGGGTGGAGTGTCAAATGGCGCAGAACGCGTCGCGGTATCACGAAGCGCTCTCCCTAACGGCGTGGGCCAAGGGTGCAAGAGCAGAGCCCCGATGAGGGCTAAGAAGACATTCCAACCCTTGGACTCTTCAAACCGGAACAGTTTCAAACTTTGACCCGTCACTCGGGGACATTCATATGCATAGCACAATCTACCAGGTAGATAACGTATTAATTGGCATGGAAATATTTTATGTAGACAAAAGAGGATCAAACAACAAACAATTTTTAGTGCTGATAAAACGGTCTCGCACTTATTACTTTTTTTCATAAATTGCAAAGGGTGGCACCAGAATCTGCCCAAAGGGGAGGAGAAGGGGGAGGGTAGCAACTTGAAGACCCCACAAGGACATGAGTTGCTGGATGAAAAAACGAAGCACGTGCAAAACTTTCCAAGGTTTTTGCAGAAAATTTGAAAAATTTTGGTTTTTACTGAGAAAACTGCGAACATTTAAGTGGGTTTCTGTTAACAAAATTTTGAAAACTGGGGTTTTTATTGAAACAAATTAATACTTGGGGCTTCTGCCTTCCTTGAGAGCAAAATCAAGTAAATCGTTAGGGAGACTAATTGTGATCGGGGATAATGCTTTATCGTACCCATCGAAAGTGGAAAAATTCCCCGACGGGGAGGCCCCACTCTCCCCATCTGGCGCTACCCCCTGATAATGGACTCATCGAACTACAATGTTTCGTATACTACACCTCCATGTGGAACACTTTGCAGCTCTTGTTTGGCGCTCAACTACGATTAATAGATCTAAGTTTGAACAGTCAAAACAATTACTTACTGCGTGTAGTTTTCCAGTGCTGATACCAAGATCAGTTTGAAGCTCGCATTGAGGATTGAATCAACTCCCAGGCGCGGATCCAAGGGGGCTTTCCCGGCGTCAGCCCCCTTTTTCGCCACATCAGCAATAATAAATACGCGAAAATTAGCATAATGTTAATCTAAGAGAATATTCGAGGGGATTTCAGCCCCCCCCCTCCTTTTCGAAATGTCTGGATCGGCGCCTGACCCCCTTGTCAGCAAGCATCAGTCTGTGCGAAAGAGTATACCAGTACTATCCCAGTTACCCCCACGGTCCCTCTTAGCAACACACGTTTTTGGAAAACGGGACAATGAGTTGCAAACCGGGACACCTGGGCAGCATAGTCCAAACCGGGACAGTTTTGGTCAATCCGGGACGGTTGGAATCTTTGTTATACTGCCTCCCTTTTGTCCTAGATTTCCAGGTCCCTTACGGACGCTCAGGAAATTTCCACATCCCAGACGTACAGAATGCTCAGTTTATTGGTGTTGTCTCCCACATCCTTCATCCGCCCCCCCCCCCCCCGACTGGTCAACCAAAAAGGAAAATCGGCTAGTTGAAATGGTCCGCCCGATGGTGCTTCAGTCCTGCACGCAACCGAATTGGTCGACTGGGCAATCGATTTTGATGGTACATCCCTTGTCAAGTGGGAGGAAAGCCGGAGTTATTCGGATAAAAAACTCACGCAGCTCGAGCGGGACTGAACCCACGCACATGAGAACACATTAGTGCACAGTAGCTGGAATAGACCACTCTGCTCCTCAAGGGCCCTTATTAACCTGGTCAACACTACCAACCCATTCATTTATATTCATAGTACACATGCAGGGCCTGCTTACTATGGACAAATCTTATCACATAATAGTAGTAACAGTTAGAACCAGAGCATCTTCGTGTCTGTCTGCAAGCTTGTATAAACTTGGGATCAGAAGTTTGGAGACTCAGGACCGAAACTGTGAATTAAGGCCCCTCGGCTTCAGTCATTGGATCTGACTTACAGGAATTTATAGGTAACCAGTAAAAGCTTGCAATTAGTCACAACAAGTTCTGTAAATAATGTGAACTCTTTTTCAATCGTCTTGACCAGCCTATTTGATTCAAGTTAAATTTTTTCTTTTCTTAAAACCTACCATCTAATAAATCGTCTAGAATCAGGATTAGCCTTGCAAATATTTCTTTGGTGTGCATTTTCAACGGAGCTCACCCCTCTGGCCCAAGCCAAAGATCCCCTACTCTTCGGTACATTACATCCCGGAATATCTGAGCACACCTCCAAGCCCTAGCCATAGCCACCGGCCCAATACTCCCGCACAGGCTTTAGTCGCGGGCTGTACCACTCACTACATATAACACTACAGTACTATGGCTATTAATAGCTAAATCTGCAATCTTCGTCAAATAAGCCCATCATTTGTTAATTTCATTTTGTTAGCATGCACTTTCAAACACCGTTTCTCTTCCCGTTACCATAGGCATGTACATTGTAGGTTTTACTTGGTTACCCAGTTGATAAAAAATTATCAACGGCAGACAATTTCAAAAAGAAGGGCAAGGGATTGAGAAGGACACTTTTCAGTCACCCATGTTGACAGTTATATTTGTATCTTTAAAGATAAACTGATGACAGTCTGCAAAATGTTTACAATTCTTTTTGAAAAACAGCTTAACATGCGCTAGGCGCTTTTACTTAACCGCTAGAGGCTTTTAACCAAGAGGGTGCGAGAGGACTGCGACCCCTGGGGAAATGCCGCCTCTAAAAGTTTTTTTAGAATAAAATTTTCTATTGCATTAAAAAAAGTACGTACAGTAAAATAAAAAATATTTCACTGTTCATGAAAGATTTTCCCCAATTCCTACCCCTTCAATATCATAACCGTCTTCTTTAACGGAACAAGCATTACCCCGAATTGTATGGCACCTGGTGAATTAGGACGTCATAAGTGAAATGAAATTATTAAGGTAAGATTGGTTCATTTTTGGTGTAGAATTGTTAATGAAAGTGAGTTTAAATCATCCCACATGATGTATAAGTTCCAAGGGACTCTCTATGATCAAAATATGTATTACACTCCTTGGTTAAGTACAATTAAAAATATTCTCGACGGACAAATTTAGCTGGAATGTCGTTTGTTTGGAATTTGCCAAACAGTGTAAACCAAGGCTTTTATCCCAATAACCCTGTTATATCCTATTTATGGATTATTATAAGCAATTAAGTTACGACTAGGTGATATGTATAAGCAGGACTGGCTCTCTGAAGTAAATACGAAATCCCATTATAAAGTATATAGAATGTTTAAGACCAGTCTTGAATTTGAAAAGTATCTGCATATCTTCGACTTCCGGAATCGTAATTATTTACATAGGGTTCAACTTCTCCAACAGATTAATCCTTCCTTCCTAGAAACAAATCCTCTTAACTAATTAAACAATAACCATGGATGAGTGGTTCGAACAGCCTTTTTAAACAGAGGTACCCATTGTATTGTTATAATCTCTTGCCAGTGCTTCCTTAAGTTGACCATTGTTTGCTAAGCACACTGGCCAGCCCAAGTGTGTAATGAGATTATCTTGTACTTGAGTGGTTTTGACATTTGGACCCGACCACCGCCATATAAAAGCAGGGTTGTAACATGCTGCATGAGCTACTGGGAAGGAAAAACGGTGTGTATGTAATTATCGTTGTACATATGCTAATATTCCTATCTTTTCGGGAAGATATCACAATATTGTATTTCATGATCGAATATATAATTATGTAAGAGTAACAATTATTTAGGGCATGAGTTTCGTTATATTCTAGAATGTCCAGCATTTAAAAACGAAAGAAATCAGTGTTCCTCAAACCTTATTTTAGAACAAGACAGAGCTCTTTTAAGGTGCATGACCTTTTTCAAAGTCTAAATCTGTACTGAGTTTAATTTAAGATTGTTTTGTGGCAAGAATATAAAAAACCTTTCCATAAATTGTTCTCAGTTATAACACCCAGTACGGTACATTACCTAGTGCTGGTGCCACCATTTTAGTTACGTAGGCTCAAGTCATTTAGTCTTGAATTCTGTAGTTCTGCCTGTTAGGCTCATATGACTGCCATCATATATTGCATTACTTTTATTTTTGCTTATACTGTTGTATGGGTCTCTTATACCTCTTTAAAGGGATACATTGACAAATACACTGTAAACTGAAACTGAAACGCCAACAAGTGCAGGCAGCTGATTTGTGTCTGACGGATACGCGCGTATGGCAAGCCGAATGTTCAATAAACAGATAATCCAAGATTATCGGTCGAGAATCCAAGATTTTCGACCGATAATCTTGGATTATTAGTCGATAATCCAAGATTATCAATGATAAACCAAGTTTATCACGAGATAATCCAAGATTATCAAAATAACTTGGACTATTGATCGATAATCCAAGATTATCGACCGATGATCCAAGATTATCAAATTAATTCGGTATATCAGTCGAAAATCTTGGATTATCTAATGATTTTAGTGTACCTCATTCGATAAACTTGGATTATAGATTGATAATCCAAGATTATCGTCGATAATCCAAGGTTATCGACTGACAATCCAAGATTATCGACCGATAATCCAAGATTATCGGTCGACAAACCAAGATTATCGGTCGAGAATCCAAGATTATCACATTCACTTTGATAATCCTGGTTTATCTGTTGACTATCCAAGATTATCAAAAAAATTTGATAAACACGGTTTATCATCCGAGAATCCAAGATTATCGTTTGATAATCCAAGATTATCAAAAATTATTTTGATAAACCTGGTCTATCGGTCGAGAATCCAAGATTATCAAAACATTTTTCGATAATCCAAGATTGTCGGTCGAGAATCCAAGATTATCGAAATATTTTTCGATAATCCAAGATTATCGGTCGAGAATCCAAGATTATCGAAATATTTTTCGATAATCCAAGATTATCGGTCGAGAATCCAAGACTATCGAAATATTTTTCGATAATCCAAGATTATCGGTCGAGAATCCAAGATTATCAAAATATTTTTCGAGAATCCAAGATTTTCGGTAGAGAATCCAAGATTATCGGTCGAGAATCTAAGGTTATCAAAATATTTTTCGATAGTCCAAGATTATCGGTCGAGATTCAAGATTATCAAAATATTTTTCGAGAATCCAAGATTTTCGGTCGAGAATCCAAAATTATCGGTCGAGAATCCAAGGTTATCAAAATATTTTTTGATAATCCAAGATTATCGGTGGAGAATCCAAGATTATCAAAATATTTTTCGAGAATCCAAGATTATTGGTCGAAAATCCAAGATTTTCAAAATTTCAGTACAGTACACTGAAGGTTTTTTCAGTAGCCTTTACTGAATCTTCCGTTGTTTATTATACACCAGTTCACCAGCGCATGCGATGAAATGGTCCAAAATTGAGATAAAATGGATCACAATATGTTATTTTTATCATCAGTTCTGTCGGTTGTGTTTTCACCATTGCTATGCAGAGAGGAGAGAACTTCTCTGCTATCGATCGATACTTTTCTGGGTATAGTATCACGTCTGCTCAATGGGCTGCAACGGTAAGACGCGTATCATAACGTTGTCAGCATAGGCTTGAATAGCAACTCATAAAACGTAGCTACATCAATTCCCCAATGGTTTTTCCTATGCAGCACGACAGCTCACGTAACCTTCCCACCAGGACCATCGCTAGAGGGGGTTGTAGAGGGGATGTAGGGCCGTCGCTAGAGCGGGATGAGGTGTGACACCACCCACCCCCCCCCCCCCCCCATCATCCACACAGTAGGCAAAATCCTGCACTGGTCGGCAAAATGAAGGAAAGGGGGAAGTGCAAACGAAGGAAAGTTAGAGGGAAGAAGAAAGAGAAAAAAGAGAAAAAAAGGGAAAGAGAAGAGGGAGAGAGAAAGACCGAGCGAACAGAGAAAGAACAGGGGAGGGAGGGGCAAAGCAAGGCAAAAGAAAGCCGGGGTTGGTGCAGACGGAAGACAGGAGATTGGAATGCATGTGTAGACAACGTTTATCACAATGTTTTCAAAGCCCGTAAGCAACAAATTTTGAAACTTAAAACATATTCTGTCGGCAAAAAAGCTACATAGGGCTTTTCAGTGTCATTGTATACTAGAGGAGTTCATCGTTCATGTGGTATTCTGGCACTGAGTCGGTAAATTCTGCACCAGTCGGAAAAATGAAGGAAATGTGTGGAAAAGAAAGAGGAAAAGAAGTGAAAGGAAGAGGACAATTTCTGTGATCAGAACCCCAAATCCCCTTCTCACCACTCCTCGACATAGAGCTGTCGGAACTTGGGGTCATTTCTGCGATAAAATCCAAAATTTTCGGTATGCTTTGCCCACTCTTCCTCAGTTTTGTTACTAATAGCTAAGTATGGAACAAACCCTTTTCATCTTTTTAAGTAACTTAATAAGTATAAATTATCGTTTTATGGAAATGCCGGGAATTTCATCTCATTTCGCTAAACTAAGTTAATGTTCTCTTTAGTCGGTCTTTCGGTACGGCTGGTGACTCGAGGAGGAAAGTACAATTTAAGTTGTGCCCGAAAGAGCCCAACTGCCTGGACAATTGACCTGTATAAGCTTTAAATAGGTACAGATTCTTTTTAGTGTAAGCTTACCCAAAAATTTCGCGCGCTTTGCAATTTCACAGTTTAGATTTCGAGGAAAACCTTAACAACTATTTTCCTCGAGTATACAGTGGCGGCGGAACGGGGGGGGGGGTGTCCCTTGGGGCTCGGCCCCCAATGAAAAGAGTAAGGGGGCTAAACGTATGTTCAGCCCCCAATATTTGCTCAACTCATCTGATATGTATAACCATTTTTCATAGATTGATTTTTTTCTCATTAATTAAGAAATTGCAGACATAAGATCCATATTTGAAGGCTGGATGCATGCAGCTTAGAACACTCGGAAAGTGCCGTTTCTGGCCATCTTGAGGGTTTGTAAAGGCAAAATTTTCTTGTACGCTCCGCTTCAACTGATGGTGGCGCTCCGCTTAGATAGTCTTGCTGGCACCCATCCCCCTCCCCCCCCCCTCCCCTAATATTTTTCCGTTCCGCGGCGCCTGCGAGTATATAGAAAATTTTATGCGATTTATGCCTCGCAATGGCATGGTATAGTACACAGGTTTTCTTCACATCTCCCCTCAACAAACCCTCGACGGCATCGGGGCTGTCGACGCTTCGGGTCGTTGCACACCCCCCCCCCTCTCCGTTGGGCAAATCCTGGCACCACCCCTGCTGGACCACTACCTGTTGGACTAACGGTTCTCAGCTCTAACTGCATCGCTTATCAATACTTTCAGTCGGCATTTGTTTCTTCTCAGTCGGCAAATACAGCACCACACCCCCTTGATAAATGCTCTGACGACTCCCCTACTTCCCACCACTCACGTATAGCCATTTAATGTATACCACTGTCTTCTTCCAATTTTATGATGCCCTTACCTCTATTCCATCAATTTGTGTCTCGCGCCTTTTGAAAGACCTTTTTGTTTTCTTTCCAATGATACCCGCCAGACTGATAACCTAAATTTACCGTTCTCTGTCGGACCAAGGGTTTAGAGAAGTATACTTCTTCAATTTTTGCAATTTTGTCGTTAATGTGATATGTCACAGTGTTTTCCTGTATAGAGCCCTGAAGAGTCCCTACTTTGAAAGCGGTGCTACACACCTTTAACCTATTTCCTTCTGGTTGTCTTTCTTAAAATTCAAAAGATAACAAATTTTTCTTACTATCTTTATAAACTTTTTTGCCATTGGTTCTTTTTCTTTGAAGGACCAGGAAGATATCGAAGGAGAATCTGTGTTATATTTCGAGCATTCCCTTCTTTCACCAGTCTGAAGCTAGCACAGGATTCGGCCTCACATTCAGCCTCACATTCAGCCTCACATTCTGAAGCTAGCACAGGATTCAGCCTCACATTCAGCCTCACATTCTGAAGCTAGCACAGGATTCAGCCTCACATTCAGATCCAGCCTCACATTCAGCCTCACATTCAGCCTCACATTCTGAAGCTAGCACAGGATTCACCCTCACTTTCAGATTCAGCCTCACATTCAGTCTTACATTCTGAAGCTAGCACAGGATTCAGCCTCACATTCAGCCTCACATTCAGCCTCACATTCAGGCCCATAGTGATGCTCACATTCAGCCTCACATTCACACTCAGATGCAACCTCTGTTTCAGCCGCACATTCAGCCTCACATTCAGCCCTACATTCAGCCTCACATTCAGACTCAGATTCAGTCTCAGATTCAGCCTCATATTCAGCCTCACATTCAGCCTCACATTCATCCTCATGTTAAGCACAACATTCAGCATCAGATTCAGCCTCACATTCAGAGTCAGATGCGACCTCAGATTCGGGCCCAAATTCAGCCCCACATTCAGCCTCTGATTCGGCCTTACATTCAGCCTCCGATTCACCATCACATTCAGTCTGAAATTCAGCCTCTTCATTTAGCTTCACATTCAGCTTCAGAGTCAGCGTCACATTTCGCCTCAGGCTCATATTCGGCCCTACAATGACCCTGTGAACCCTGGGTTATTTTCACAAATTAGCCTCCTCCTGGGTGATCTCTCTTTGCTGGTCTATCTTTTTTCAAGTCCATAAGACTATAAGGCCTAACTTTAGGTATACATCCGCGAGGAAGGGGTGTGGACATGGCCCGATGCCCTGTATTAACGCCATGATCATTGTAATGTAAAGAAAAGGGCCATTGGCACAGCCGTGTGGGACCTTTTTAGTCGCGGCACATTTTTTTTTTTTGGCCTGAATCTCCAAGCCTTGTCCAAATGTTTAGAAAATACATATTTCTGTGGTACACATTGGAAGTAATCACAGCTTTCTTAATGGGTTAAAGGGAAATATTGCGTTTGTTTGACAGAAATTTTTGATATTTTTTAACTAAATATTGATAGATATAGAATGATAGACACTTTTGAAGTAACTGAGGCAGTACGGTAGCGTTCTTTTCATGATATAAGGCTCTCACAAGAAAAAATTCGATTATTTGTTGCACAAAAATAATTTGTCACCCAAACTTTTAAAAATTCAAATGATGCAACATCCGCTTTTCTTGGAGTGCGTAATATTTTGAGAAGATAAACGTGTTGCTACAGTTTATTGGTGAGGCTGAACGGCTTAATAATGATTCAAGTTAATTTCTTTTTGTACCATGTTGTTGCACTTTAATCGTAATATTTCCCTTTAATTTACGCAGGAGAGAAAACATTAAAAATACCCGTAATTTGCCTCAAAACAGGGCATGTATTCTGTTCTGTATTAAGTTTCTACTAACAAAGGATGTTTTGTGCAAAATTAAAGATGTATATCATCAGGCAAGTTGAGGTCCAGGTGAGAAGTCCCAGAATCTCTGGGGTATTTGGAAGTTATGTGCATTCAGAATGATGCATTTCAAATGAATTTCGATGCACACTAAAGGGAAAATAGCCCTCTTAAGGCATTTTTGTAATGTCTCACGTCATCTAACAAACAGAAGTGTCATAAAAATATGGTAATTAGCGACATCATTAATAAGCCATGATGATTCATGAAGTTTTTGTGGGTAGAAGACAGATAGTAATGGGAGCTCATTACAAGCTGTCCTATACGGAAACTCATTTTGGAATAGCTAACCAGACAAGATGCGAGCGAAGCGCTTCGAAAAATAACCTTTTCTAATGTATTTTGTAATTTTTCACGTCATTATACGTGCTAAGTGCTACTAATAATGCGGATATTACTGTAAAAATTGTCACACTTTAGTCGAGAGGAAGGGGAGGATTTGAACCCTCAACACCCATGGGTAATGTGTGAGATTTTTGTCGGAAGGATGCATTGCCAAAGATGAATTTTTTTCTCTTGTTTTTCTAATCTTCTTCAACCACTCAAGAAACTTTGTAGGAGTTTACCCAAATATTTCTACAGATTCCTCTCGAATTTGGGGTTGAACAATTCTGGGGGAACATTGTCCCTGCCCCCCCCCCCCGCCTCATACGCATATGCACACTTCGAATACCCTTTCATGAGATAAACTATTAAGTTTGTTGCAAACAGTGATGTATGGTACATATAGCATCATAGGCGTACGAGCGAGCGAGGGGGCAGGGGGCAGAACTGCCCCCCCAATTTTCGCGAGACATGAATTTCGGACAGAGGTGTGGAAAAAATCGGGCAACCATTTGGCATGCTTTTAATTACACAGAAAACTCCTACCCGTACCCGAATTCTCTCAAAAATTTGCCCGAAAAATAAAAAGCATCACGGTACAATTTTCATGAAAAAATCAAAAAAGATTATAAAAATTCGCACCACATTCGGGCAGCTTATGGAAAAACAATTTTTTCTCAGTCTCACTTCATAGTCTTGCCCAACACTTTGCCCGAAACTGTAGAATATTCGGACGAAAGTTGCAAGAAAGTTGCAAGAAAGTTCTGTGTGTTTCCACCAATGTCACCAGAAGGCTGAAAGTCGAAACGTATTCGGGTAGCCTATGTGATCAAGTGGCGGAGCTAGGGAATTCGGTCAGAGGGAGCGAGAATGGCCTATAGCGGCCCTTCGAAGTAGGCAGATACCCCGTGTCTCACTCACGATCTAGGTCACAGCTTTTCAACCTTTTCTTTGAGATTTCCCCACATGGTTGAAAATTGCTTTACCATTCTTCTGCCCCAAGTATTTCTATTAAAACTTGTTTCCATTTTCAATCCCTCCCTTTCACATTCTAGTATAAGGCGATCATTTTAATACACTTAATGGTCATGTTTTTGTAAGGTCTAGATTCAGGATTTTACGTAAAAACGGACTTACTTTGAGAAGTTAAAGATTAAATCTGCTAGAGCCAAAGGCAAGAGACCTAAGGGGGCAACATTGAGGAATTAGTCGCTGTTAGATG
This sequence comes from Holothuria leucospilota, assembly GCA_029531755.1. Classification (NCBI taxonomy): domain Eukaryota; kingdom Metazoa; phylum Echinodermata; class Holothuroidea; order Aspidochirotida; family Holothuriidae; genus Holothuria; species Holothuria leucospilota. The sequence goes on from CM055966.1 coordinate 20,668,427, forward strand.
TAGGCTATATTTTTGGAATCTGGAAGTCAAGATAAGAACACAAAAACCATTCCAAAAAATACAGAAAGAAGCATTTCCATGGCATTATCATACAGCGTCATATGACCACTCTGCATTTACGGAGTAAGCGAGAAGGTCGTCAAGCACATGTACCCGTGAAAATGGTCACTTGCAGGTAAACAAGTAGTAAAATTAGAATGTACATACAAGCTCATTTTCCAATGATTAGCTTAACTTTACATTAACATTTCATCCGATGGTAGTGGTACATTTTATCTGGTAATTTTCTGATCATTTTGCAATTCGCTCATTTTTGTATTGAAGTGAAAATTTTATCGCAAACGAAAGCTCAAAATATCGACTGCTTTGACTCTATTTATAAGCCTGGCAAATGCCACTTTCCGACTGTCTGAGATGTCGCGACTTTTTTCAAAATTTTCTGTACGCTCCGCGCCAACCAATGGTCGCGACCATTGGTTGGCGCGGAGCGTACAGAACATTGCGCGCGCTTCGCTTGGATAGTCCTTCGGGCAGGATTACACATTTCGGGCAGAGAATCCTCTGCCCCCCAAACTGAAAAGGTCCCGTACGCCTATGTATTGCATGTCAAAAGTTGTGGCATGAACTCGGGAGGATTATTTATCAAATTTCCACCAGATTATCAGAATCAACTGCATTCTTCATTCTATATATCTTACTAACAGAACAGAAAAAATAGAATCTACCTTCATAAGTTTCGATTCCTTTGGTGTCTAATTTTTATTGCATACATAGTGTTACATCATAGAAAATGACAGTAATGATATTACAAAACTATAAAAGACATCTTTTCAATGTTATCAATACAAGAAATTTCGGTGTATTTGTGTGTCAAAAGTGTAACGCATACGGCATTCTTTTAATGCACAGATATTTACAAAAAAAAAGAGAGAATCGAAAATAGCACTGTGAATACCCCCCCCCAACCCCCGAAAATTGATAGGCTGGTAGCGTTACTTCACATGATTAAAGTTTTGCTGATGGTAGGCAGGCTTTTCATAGGGAGTCTTTAAGTTGCAAAACCTGTTGTGCACGTTACGTCTCCATCGTGCTCAATGAACACACATGATAAAACCGACCTTTCTCGGAGATCCATCCATGCATATAGCCCACCAGGTTATAACACACACACACACACCCACACACACACGCGCGCGCGTGCGCTGATGGACACCTGGTGCTGTGATCATGGCCCCATATACCGCAGTTCAGGGTATGAAACCAGTGGCGGATCCAGGATTTGGCAGAAGGGGGGGGGGGCCAGGTCATAGTGTTTTGTATGAAAGTCCAATCAAGGGGAGGAATCTAAGGGGGGAGGAATCTAAGGGGGGAGGCGGTGCGGCAGGGGTGGTGGCAGGGTATTTTGATAGGAGGTAAAGTATGTGATGAGTGATCACCGTTCTGGGGGAGGGGTCTAAGGGAAGGGGGTGTCCCCCTCCCCTTTGAGAAATTTTTGTTAATTTAAGGGTGCTCAGATGCAAAATGGTGATGTCTTTGGTATATTTTTTTGACTGATCAAACATGGCTGGAAAGTGTTCATAATTCAGTCAATTTTAATTTTTGGTTGGGTGAAAGATGCTTTTCTGGGGAGGGGTCTAAGGGGAGGGGTGTCCCCTCCCCTTTAAGAAAAGTTTTGTTAATTTAAGGTTGCTTAGGTGCAAAATGGTGATGTCTTTAGTATATTTTCGAAACTGATCATATATGGCTGAAAAATGCTCATAATTTAGTGAAATTTAAATTTTGGTTGGTTGAAAGAGGAGAGTAAGTAGCCTTTCTTGTCCTTATATTAGGATGGCAGTTTCCCGAATTGAAGTCTTCTTTTCCCTTATATTACCCTAAATTCGAAGTACATTTCATTAAAGTAAATTACAAAGCTTAAAGAAGATGCTAATGTTGCAGCAAGTTATAGTTAAAAGCCTGAGGTTGTTGAAAATATTCCTCTAAATATTAAAGAATTCTGAAATTCCCTTGAACGTACAGTAGAAGCAGTGTTCCCAATGATGTGGGCCCGGTCGATATATAGACTGATATATAGACTGAATAGACTGAAGTTAGCAGTCTGATCCAATGCAGCGCTCATGGGTAACCCCTTGCAAAGCCCGGAAAAAGTTATTGTGACCAATATAAGCCAAAATGTTATCAGCCGGAGGTCAGTAACAGAAATATTAACATAAGACTGATTTTCTGAGGTAGAAATTTAAATAATGAACAAATTTGAATTTCACTCTGACACATCACAAAGGCCTTTTAATTGGAATAGGGCCTAGTCATTTGTTTTATGACGCTGAAAAAAACTTCAAAAAGCTTCAGAATATGAGGCTGAATGTGAGGCTGAATCCTGTGCTAGCTTCAGAATGTAAGGCTGAATGTGAGGCTGAATCCTGTGCTAGCTTCAGAATGTAAGGCTGAATGTGAGGCTGAATGTGAGGCTGAATCTGAATGTGAGGCTGAATCCTGTGCTAGCTTCAGAATGTGAGGCAGAATGTGAGGCTGAATGTGAGGCTGAATCCTGTGCTAGCTTCAGAATGTAAGGCTGAATGTGAGGCTGAATCCTGTGCTAGCTTCAGAATGTAAGGCTGAATGTGAGGCTGAATCTGAATGTGAGGCTGAATCCTGTGCTAGCTTCAGAATGTGAGGCTGAATGTGAGGCTGAATGTGAGGCTGGATCTGAATGTGAGGCTGAATCCTGTGCTAGCTTCAGAATGTGAGGCTGAATGTGAGGCTGAATGTGAGGCTGAATCCTGTGCTAGCTTCAGAATGTGAGGCTGAATGTGAGGCCGAATCCTGTGCTAGCTTCAGACTGGTGAATTCTCCCTGTAATATCTTGCTACGTAGCAGGCTGTACAGCACATTCCGTGTTTAGTTGGAAAGCGAAGAAGCTGAGCAGACAGTCCGCTCAGCGGGTGGGTATAATATCATGCTAGCATAGTACACAGTGCATACAACACTGAGTGCGCGGTCAAGCTCGGCACACTCTCTAAGGAATTTCGTTCTCACCAACGCTGGGTCAAATTTCTAGAAGCACACACGTGGCGAAAGGTTTTGATATGCTACACTTAGTATACACGGCCAATTATCATGGATTGTCGTTTGATAATCTTGGATTCTCGACCGATAATCTTGGATTCTCCACCGATAATCTTGGATTCTCGAAAATATTTTAATAATCTTGGATTCTCGATCGATAATCTTGGATTCTCGACCGATAATCTTGGATTATCGAAAAATAATTTGATAATCTTGGATTCTCGACCGATAATCTTGGATTCTCGACCGATAATCTTGGATTCTCGACCGATAATCTTGGATTATCGAAAAATATTTTGATAATCTTGGATTCTCGACCGATAATCTTGGATTCTCGAAAAATATTTTGATAATCTTGGATTCTCGATCGATAATCTTGGATTCTCGACCGATAATCTTGGATTTTCGAAAAAAAAATTGATAATTTTGGATTCTCGACCGAAAATCTTGGATTATCGAAAAAAAATTTGATAAGCTTGGATTATCGACCGAACATCTTGGATTCTCGACCGATAATCTTGGATTCTCGAAAAATATTTTGATAATCTTGGATTCTCGACCGATAATCTTGGATTATCGAAAAATATTTTGATAATCTTGGATTCTCGATCGATAATCTTGGATTCTCGACCAATAATCTTGGATTCTCGACCGATAATCTTGGATTCTCGACCGATAATCTTGGATTATCGAAAAATATTTTGATAATCTTGGATTCTCGACCGATAATCTTGGATTATCGAAAAATATTTTGATAATCTTGGATTCTCAATCGATAATCTTGGATTCTCGACCGATAATCTTGGATTTTCGAAAAAAAAAATTGATAATTTTGGATTCTCGACCGAAAATCTTGGATTATCGAAAAAAAATTTGATAATCTTGGATTATCGACCGAACATCTTGGATTCTCGACCGATAATCTTGGATTCTCGAAAAATATTTTGATAATCTTGGATTCTCGACCGATAATCTTGGCTTATTGAAAAATATTTTGATAATCTTGGATTCTCGACCGATAAACCAACATTATCGTTTGATAATCTAAGATTGTCGGTCGAGAATCCAAGATTATCGGTCGAGAATCCAAAATTCTCGGCCGAGAATCCAAGATTATCAATCGAAAATCTTGGATTATCGGGCCAAATGTACAACAAAGTGATATTCCAAGATTTTCGCGTGATAAACCAGGTTCGACGAGCCGAATGTTCAGTAAATAGATAATCCAAGATTATCGTTCGATAATCTTGGATTTTCGTTCGAGTATCCAAGATTATCAAAATAATATTGCTTATCGGGCGACAATCCAAGATTGTCTGGATAAACCTGGATTTTCAATTGATAATCCAAGATTATCAGTTGATAAACCTGGTTTAGCATTGATAATCCAAGATCATCATGAGATAAACTTGGTTTATCATTGATAATCCAAGATTATCAGTCGATAATCTTGGATTTTCTATTTATTGAACATTCGGCTTGCCATACGCGCGTAAGTCTATTGCGCTAGCGTGCAAAGTCCTGTGCGTGCAGTGTGCTTCATTCGATCCTCCAGAATGACGTCATCAGATGTCATACATAAGGTCTATTCACTCCGACAGGCACAATACTATGGGCAAGTAGTTTGATAAGTACAAAGTCTCCACAAATTCTGGCCATCCATATGCATAGTCTTTTATGTTTTGTTATTTCTATACAGCTCCGCTAGTTGGCGTTCTTCAAGGGAGAATAAATCACCCACCTCTGGCTTTTCTGGGAGGACTCAGTGTGGGGTTGGGTAACGTAATATTAGCCTTAATGACGTCATCAGTTTCGACCTGTCAGATGTTTTTCCTTCTTGCGATATCAGGTATCTCAAACAAAGAATAGTCGTTTGAAGCCTGCTAATTTAGTCAGTAGGAGCACGAACTGAATCATGTCGAATGCATGGTGACTAGATTTGGTTCAAAATAAACCAATTCGGTTTATTTTTTAGGCTAGTCAACATTTGAACAAAATCCGGTTTGAGTAAATTGTCTGATTTATAGGCAGGGTTGGGAAGTAACGAGTTACAAGTAACGCCGTTACAGTAACGAGTTACATTTTGTGTAACGGAACCCTGTAACGAGTTACATTTGCATTTCAGTAACGGAGCAAGTAACTAGTTACAATTCTGTGTAAAAGTAACTGTAACGGCGTTACATTTGGTCTCGTTACTTTCCCGTTACAAATGTCAAAATGACCACAAATTGCATTTTAATAGAATAAGTAACAGAAAATTTTCAAGTGATGACGCTTTGGTAGTAATATTATTTGCGATATATTTATCATTCATCTCTAGTATCGACGTCGCCCTCACCAACATCAAATTTTATTCACGATTAAAATCAGAAGTTGTTATTAGATGCACATGCTGCAGTCTTACAGGGCCACTTGATTGTCGATTAAGCTAAGTTTAAAATGTGATTTGCGTGTCAAATTATTTATTAAACAGAATGCTTATTATCCATGAGGCCGAATCTTTGTGCAATTCGTTGAAAACTTACTTTTCTCCGGCCCAGCTGACTTTATTTAGTATATGTACTAAATAAAGTCAGCTGGGCCTTACTAGTTTACCCAAACTGTCCTTTAGAGGACACAGTCGAGAAAGTGCACGGTGAGAAACCGGTTGTCCTATAGGCATTAAAATACTAGGCTTACTTTGAAAGGTTTAATCATTGCCTTTTGAGACGTTGGGGTTGCAGTCCACCCTATCCGAGTCCGAGCCAACTCCCATTCTAGATTCCCGAATCTTGGGTACTTTAAGAGTATGGTACGTAACCCTCAAGTTCCGGCCAGTTCTGATTCCAATGCACCAATTCCGAGACAAGTCTTTTTGCCAGTGTATAGCATATCAAGCATACGGATGTTTTCGTTCTATTGTACATGTCCACCATTAATAAGGTCATCGTTTGTACTCACTTCCATAGCCTGGCCTGCTCAGTAATTAAGTTGATTGTGTGTGACAATACTTTACATCTGTACATTGTGCACAAATAACAAAGGAACTTTAAACACTTTTAATGTAACTTTCATACTTGAGAACTCGGCTGGAATGACCTCCGAGTACAAGTCCAGTTACATCACATTCCGGAAAAATTTCACTTTCGGAACCTTCTATTCCGGCCAACTTCTTATCTAGATAAACGCTCTTGTGACCGCCATTGAGCGAGCCGAATCCGGATTAGTAAATTATACGGTGCCGAGCGTCAGCAAACACCGTGCATCCATTTATGTATCTAATTTAACATGTATGGTATCCTTATTTGATGAATCAAATGTATGAATTTAGGCTATATTATATTCTTTTTAATGTCCGTAACTCCTTACACTGGAATAATAGTAAGGTTAATTTAAAAAAAAAAAACAGCAGAATATTGAAATGGTCAGGTGGCGTTAAAAGTATCCTAACAAAGCTAATTGAAAGAGGAGAAAAGTATCCGACTTAAAGCTTCACCTATTTATTGTAAAGGGAAAGTGAATTATGGACACATGGTCTGCATGTGTAAACTACATAGTCTCACCATTTCCATGTATTGTTTTATATCGATACAATGTGAAACTTGAAATTTATGTGGAAATATCACTTAGTCCAACCTTAGTGAGTTTTTAAAATTTTTACCGTTAACAAATATAGAGCATCGTATTACCATATTTATGCCCTCGAGGGGTGAAGACTTTAATTACTGCTAAAACAACGCTACATCCCCTTTATAGTAGCCGCTAACCTCTCTAAATTAGCCGACTATGTGATGGGACTACAAAGAAGTACTGTCGTTAACTGGAAAAGTTTTGGTTATAACCAAAGTTTGTCTAACAAATAGTTTGCGTAAGCTCTGACACAGTATCATGATTCGCTGCAGTTCATGATGAGCGTTAGGAGCCTCTGCCTGAATCCAGTGAAGATCAACAGGGATCATTGTCTTTCTTTGAGGAACACCTCAGGGTAACCGGAACAAATGAGGTGCCGGTCCTCTCATGTGTCCCCTTCTTACTGTCTACTTATGCCCCCTCCTCCATTTCAGGTGCCGAGGTACCGTATATTCACCTTGAAGTAACTAGTTACTTTTGAAATGTAGCTAGTTACTTTTCAGTCAAAAGTAACTGTAACTAGTTACTTTTTCAACATTGTAACTAGTAACTGTAACGAGTTACAATTTTGTGAAATTAACTGTAACTATAACGAGTTACTTTCAAAGTGTAACGGGAACAACCCTGTTTATAGGCCTAGAAACCGTGCATTTATCAGAAATAAATTTAACAATGAGCCCTTAGGCGGAATTTCGACTGCTGAGCCAGCATGCATGTCCCAAACCGTGACTTCATTTAAGAATATATACAAATAATTCCTTTTTAGATAGAATGAAAGTAGGCTGTACGGAGTGCTTTAATCTTTAGCTATGTGTCTTTGAAAACCTGTACGAAGTCTGGTTGGTCAGAAAATTGCCTCTTTAATGTCTCAAATAACGTATATTTGCATCTTGTGTATGCTGAGAGCTGTTTATCTTCTGCGCATCTCACAATTCCTTGCGCATTCCGGATTGCATAAAGTTTATTTCTGTCACGTGATTGAAAAAAAAACATTCATGACTGAGCAAATAGAGTATAGAGGGACTTCATGTAACGTCACGAGAGTCGAATTCCCGCCAGGCACTGAAGGGCAAAACACACACGCAGTAAGCGTATTTACAGCACACGCATACGGCATAACCATACATATTTCTGTGACACAATGGAAGCGTGCCTTCAAAACCAGAGAGACGCGCGATCACGTGACGCAGTAAAACCCATAGAGGGATTTCATGTGACGTCACGAGCAATGGATTCCCAGCCACTGAAGGGCAAAACTCATACGCAGTGAGCAAATTTACAGCTCACGCGCACGGCATAACCATAGATACTACCGTGACACAATGGACGCGTGCCCGTCAAAACCAAAGAGACGGGCGATCTTGCCCTTCAAAATTGCGTTTAGTTGGTTAAAGTCACGTAACTGAAATCCCTCTATAGATAGTTCTCAGTCACGTCACAATTGGGACTGGCAACCGCCATGTCATAGGGCAAGCTTGTACGTACATGCCGGGGTTGCCCTATGAGATGGCTGACATACATGTTTGAGCAAAGAAGTGATCGCGAGCCCTTCTGACTGAAACTGTAAACCCGATTAATTTCAAACCTGGTAGGTATGTTCGTGACCATGAAACTTGTGCTCGTGCAATTGACGATGTAACAAGTCAAAGATCAGAGGTGAAAGCTCAAATTAGCAAATAAATGGTTTGTTGTCAGTATTTTTTCATCAATAGGCCTAGTAAATGTCATTAAATCACAAGATATGTAAAAGACAAATTTCTAAATAGTATTGTTTGCTTTCTGAGGGTCAAGATTAAAGGTCAAATGTAGGTCAGAGGTCAAATTGACCTAACTTTAACCATAAAGTGTGTCGCTAACTCCTCCTAAACCTGTTCTAATCTAGTGTAAACTTGGTGGGTGGGTAGCCAACCATGAAAACTGGTGTATGTGTAATTTATTACATCATAGGTCGAAGTTCAGAGGCCAACGGGTCAAATTTGCTAAAAAGTGATTTTTAGCCATTACGTGCGTATTAGAATGTTAAAAAAGCCATTAAACTACATGGCATGTAAAAAGACAAGGCAAATTTCAAAATGTTGCTTTTGCTTGCTACAGGTTAAGTTCAAAGGTCAAGTTTAGGTCAACGGTCAATTGGCCTTAACTATGCAAAGATTGTGTAATTCAACTTCTAAATCTGAACTCCGATCAAGTTCAAACATGGTAGATAGGCACCTGACAATGAAATCTGTGCATGCGTAATTAGTGACAAAGTTCAGTGGTCAAGTTAAAAGCTCGAATAACCTTAATATTGGTTTAGCCCATATTTTCTTGTCATTACGAGGAAAAATTCATTCACAAAATATGAAGAGAAGTTGAGGGAGATGAGACTGCAACTTTATAGATTGTCTTAATGTTCAAGTTGGGATGATGGCATTCGCTGTTAATTGCAGACACTCGTCACTTAATCACTTAGGCCCAAGTATAGCCTAAATTTTATTTTTTGGTAGCGATGATTCACAATAATTGTTAAAAAACAGGTGAGCAACTTTAAAATATGCTTTCAGACTGTAAGAAACTCTTGGACAATGACACGTATCTATATCAGCAGCATTTGGTATGTGTACATTATACCGCACAGCAATTCTCTGTATCATGCGTGACTGTCCAATGTCTGAGATCGTCCGCAGCAGAGAGGCTCGGTAGAATTAAATTATTTGGGAGCATTTTAAATGTCTAGGATGGGGTATTTGGCCCCTTAAGGAAGCTTTGCAATTTACAAATCTAAAAAAGTTAACACCAGTTTATACAAACCGCATCCGCACGCAGGACCACGTTTAATTGCATGTATGCCTAAGAATAGCAAATTATCTGCTCGAATGGCGAGGGGGAGGAGATGCAACCCCCGCCCCTCCTTTACGCTTATGATAAACTGCATGTGTATATCTTATTTGGCTGCGGAGATTATGTACTTTATTGAACACCATTCTTGTTATTCTAATAGAAGTTATTTATTGACCTGGCTTTTACACAATAATTGTAACGATAACCTTTGCTGCATTACGCTTCTTTTCATACCATCCAGGGTTTGACAATATAATTCAAGTATTCTTGCTGTTTCGAGTCTCTCCATTCTTGAAGTCTTTTACGTTTTATTCGTTCAATCATACTTACATATTTACTCAAAATACATAAACCATTTGAACAATTTTCTTGGCAGGTGTAGGATTTGGTCTACTCAACATCGTGACAGTATTGTCCCTAAAAGATGCTTTTGGCCAGTCGTTTGCACTAGCGTACTCGACAACTTTACTGGCATCTAACGTTGGTATTGCAGTTATGCCATTGTTATTGGAAAGCCTTCTCGGGCAATTTGCAAAGCAAGAGGCAATGTTAATTTTCAGTTCAGCTTATTGTACCTTACTTTTACTGGGCCTTATCACACCCTCACAGAATAATTGCGACGGAGAAGATGAACAGTCTCCATCAGAAATTCCCCAAGCTATTTGTAACAAAAAGTCGAAAAGTAACGACGCTCAAGAACACGAGGAGCTTCTGCCAGTCTTAGAAGGGAAAGTTTCTTCTTCTAAGAGTGAAGAAAGAGTTTATGCAAGTAAAGACAAAGCTAATCGCTTTATTTCCTTGATTATAAGCCATCCGTACGTGCTTGTTCTCGTACTTCTATCTTCGTCTTATGATTACGTCTTGTCGAGCTGGTCTATTTTCCTCGTACCACTGGGTGAATCTCTTGGACTTACATCTGAAACTGCAGTCTGGCTATCAACAGTTTCAGGACTCTCTGGGTTCGTTGGACGTTTGTTCTGCATAGCCATGTATTTTTGGAGTGACATCAACCTTCAAACTGGATTTACCATACCGTATCTGTTGATTGCATGTGGTTGCCTACTTACTGTTTTCTTTAAAAGATTTCTTTGGTTAGCTGTAGCTGCATCTCTGGGTGGTTTCGGTGTGGCTGTTCTTGGTAATATGACTTCAACGGTAATACCAGCCTGCGTTTGTGATAAACATTTCCAGGTCACGGTGATTTTGTTGTACACAGCATCTGGCATCATGACTCAGTTTGGTGGAATAGCAACTGGTAAGTTGTATAATCTCATCTAAATATCAATTTTTCATGATTAATATGTACATCGAGAACGTATGACGTTATAAGCTCTGAAATGGACATTTCTTCGACTTACCGTTTCCATATCAACAAATGTCTAAGGCCCGACAATTATGAGCCTAGTCAGGGCCGAAGCCTGGGAGAAATCTTTAGGGGGCAGTTCATGACACTATGCGGATTGCTAAGTGGCGTGCCTCAAGATAGTTGACACTTCGACGGACCCTTCCATTTTCACCTGTGCATGGGTGTCATCCTGGGGGACGGTACTGAGGGGGAGAGGTGACAAGTAAGGCCTGGCGTAAGTGCAAATGTTACCATCTTTGGAAAAGCTTTAAACTGAATATATCTTTAGAAACTGCCATTTTCTAGTATTTTCTTTTTCCTATTTTTGGCTGGGCATAATGCAAGAGGTGCTGTTTAAGGAGTGGGAGCGACACCCCTACTCTCTGAGAATTTTTTTTTTCAAATTTTCCTAGATGCAGAATGGTATTATCTTTGTTAAACCTTTGAACTGATTTTATGATTAGAAATTCTACTTATTTTCTGAATTCTACGGCTGTGGCATGGCACCCCTGAATTTGTTAGTTAGTTAGTTAGATGAGGTTTAACGTCCCAGTTTCCAACCAATTGGTTCAAGTCGAGACGACCACGGCCTTTTTTCCAGTTGTGGCTCACTGGCTTGTTTTCCCTACTCCATTGCTTATGCTGAGCACCAAGCACAAAGGCAGTAGGTTCCATTTTTAAAGTCTTTGGTATGACCCGGCCAGGATTTGAACCCTAGACCTTCCGGCTGCAAGTCTGATGCTCTAACCACTTGGCCACTGCAGTCGGTCGACACCCCTGAAAGGCTGGCACCCGAAGCGGGCTGCTCCCTCTTACTACGCAACTGGAAGAGCTACCATCGGTTAGCGCGTAGCTGAGCCAAGGCCTTGCAAGAAACCGTTTGGTCGAAATGCCTTCCAGACGGGGGGATTGCACATTTTAGGCCTTGGAAATCGCATCCAAACATTCTCTATTTTTAGATTTTGATGCATTAGAAACAAATTTAGATTTCCAGACGAAAGGGTAGATTTGGTTAAAATTAAAAGTTGCTTTACAAGCTCATTCAGTGCAGCTTATAATTAAAGGTAATCATAGGCAATTTTATAAAAGCATGCTGTCGCACGTTATGAGAAATAATACTAATTAAAGATATTTAGCCTACGTATGTGGAGGTGTATTCAAGCTGCTGTGTGTCATGTATGAGTTAGAGGGTCCATTTGTCAGGAATTAGTGTATCCCTTGGCGGAGGTCCGGGGCACTCCCGAGAAAAGTTTGGAAAAAGGGAACTCTTATATATAATTTCCCTGGTTCTTAGGACCTTAAAATCATAACTAGAACAATGAAGAGATTATCAGTATTTCAGTATATTTTTCTCAAAGAGGCCAATTTTCATTTACGGTTTGAAAATCTCAGGGGGCAATTACTCTTACCAACTCCTCCCGCCCGCAAGCTACGATCTTGCTAGTATAATTTGACTTACAGTACCGCTAAGGTGTATAGAGACAATTCAAATTGCATTTAAAGGTCAAAAGCAGTCGTCCCAAAGTTATTTTGAAACAATAGCTAAATGTCACAGATTTCTTCTTATTTCTCTTCCAAGTATCTTTCATAATATTTTAGGACATAAATATTGCATATTAAAGGTAAACCAAGCAGTTGTTCCTTTTAAATTTTACAATTTAGTGAGAAAAATACTGTCACATGATTTTCAAGAGCCATTCAGGAAATAGAATAGTCTACTATACAATTCTTTATTGGGTTGACTGCATTCTCCCTTTAACTTTCTGCATCTGTCAATAGACCTTTTTCCAAATAGCAGTCACAAAGGATTGTGGGATAGTTTTTGTGTGCTTTTATTTTTGTCAATGGCATTTTACTGTGGATAAGAATGATGGAGACCAAAATGCTATCCCACAATCCTTTGTAATTGCTATTCGGAAAAGGGTCTATTGCAATGTGACAACAAGTTTCCCATGCAACTAATGCAACCATTTACTAGGATGTCGGTAAGTACTGGATAAAGAGTAGGCATTGTTGTGCTATTGGCTGGTAACTTGCATGGCACTGGAATGGCCTATAAGGCGATTGGGTTTGTTACAGGATACTAGTACCCAAAGAACAAAAGAAAGGTAGGGTTTGAAAAGCAGCTTCCTTAGAGGAATCAATACAACGTGGTGAACAGCATGCATTGCAAGCAAAGAGCTCCGAGAAAAATCTTTGTGACGTTTTTGATTCCTTGCCGTAGGCAGGCAAGGAATCTATGCGATGGTGATGTCGTGTGTATGTGTGTTTGTGACGCTGCTTGTAATCGCGATATCTCAAGATAGGATTGACCTACACTTTCATATTTGGTATATAGATTTGTCCTGTTGAGAGAAAGAACCCTATTGTTTTTGGAGGAGGTCGAAGGTCATCGGAGGTCACCAGAGGTCAAAAACCGAAAACCTTGTAATCGCGTTATCTCGAGATAGGGATGACCGACACTTTTCATATTTGGTACATAGATTTGTCATGTTAAGAGAAAGAAGCCTATTGTTTTTGGTAGAGGTCAAAGGTCATCTGAGGTCACCATAGGTTAAACTGCGAAACCTCGTAAATGGCTTGTAATCGCGCTATCTCGAGATAGCGATGACCGACACTTTTCATATTTGGTATATAGACTTGTCATGTTAAGAAGAAGAACCCTATTGTTTTTGGTGAAGGTCAAAGGTCATTTGAGGTCACCAGAGGTAAAAAGCCGAAAAGCTCGTAATCGCGATATCTCAAGATAGGAATGACGGACACTTTTCATATTTGATATATAGGTTTGTCATCTTGAGAGAAAGAATCCTATTGTTTTCGGTGCAGGTCAAAGGTCATTTGAGGTCACCAGAGGTCAAAGACCGAAAACCTTGATATCATGATATCTCAAGATAGGAGTGGCCTGTATGGATTTGTCGTGTTGAGAGGAAGAACCGTATTGTTTTGATAGAGGTCAAAGGTCATCTGAGGTCACCAGAGGTCAAAAACCAAAAAACCTTGTAATCGCGATATCTCAAGATAGGGATGACCGACACTTTTCATATTTGGTATGTTGAATTGTCATGTTGAGAGGAAGAGGCCTATTGTTTTTGGTGAAGGTCAAAGGTCACTTGGGGTCACCTGAGTTAAAAAGCCGAAAAGCTCGTTACTCACGATATCTCAAGGTAGGAATGACGGACACTTCATATTTGGTATATAGACTTGTCATGTTGAGAGAAAGAATCCTATTGTTTTTGGTGGAGGTCAAAGGTCATTTGAGGTCACTAGAGGTCAAAGACCGAAAACCTTGAAATCGCCATATGTCAAGATGGGAATGGCCTATACAGATTTGTCATCTTGAGAGGAAGGATCCTATTGTTTTCGGTAGAGGTCAAAGGTCATCTGAGGTCACCAGAGGTTAAACTGCGAAAACCTCGTAAATGGCTTGTAAACACGATATCTCCAGATAGCAATGACCGACACTTTTCTTGTTTGGTACATAGATTTTTCATGTTGACAGGAAGAAGCCTTTTGTTTTTGGTGATGGTCAAAGGTCATTTGAGGTCACTGGAGGTAAAAAGCTGAAAAGTTCGTAATCACAATATCTCAAGATAGGAATGACCGACACTTTTCATATTTGGTATGTAGATTTTTCAGGATGTAAGGAAGTACCCTATTGTTTTTGGTGGAGGTCAAAGGTCATCTTGGGTTACCAAAGGTCAAAAAGCAAAATTTCCCAAGAATTCCCAAGATTGTAATCTGGCATCACTGGGGTCAAAAAGCAACATTTCCCAAGAATTCCCAAGATTGTTATATGGGGTCACCAGAGGTCAAAAAGCAAAATTTCCCAAAAATTCCCAAGATTGTTATATGGGGTCACCAGAGGTCAAAAAGCAAAATATCCCCAAAATTCCCAAGATTGTAATCTGGTGTCACTGGGGTCAAAAATCAACATTTCCCAAGAATTCCCAAGATCATCATCTGGAGTTATCAGAGGCCAAAAAGCAAAATTTCCCAAGAATTCCCAAGATTGTTATATGGGGTCACCAGAGGTCAAAAGCGAAATATCCCAAGAATTCCCAAGATCATGATATAGGGTCACCAGAGGTCCAAAAGTGAAATTTCCCGAGAATTCTCAAGATAGTCATCAGGAGTCACCAGAGGTCAAACAGCAAAATAACCCATGTATTCCTAAGATCGTCATCTAGGGTCACCAGAGGTCAAAAAGCAAAATTTACCAAGAGTTTTCAAGATCCGAGATCCATTGGAGTTGAATCCCTTTCAAGACACTTCAGATTTTCTCTGCTGTTATATTTGGTGGGGTCCAAAGGTCATGTGAGGACAGCAGAGGTCAAATTGTTAAAACATAAAATGATGTAGTCAAGAAAGATAAATTTGAGGGATAAACCTCAGTGCAACAAAGCATCCCCATTCGGCAAGGAATCACTAAGCCTTTGGGCTTTCTGGTTGTGATATTTGATAT
The DNA here is from genome assembly GCA_029531755.1 of Holothuria leucospilota. Taxonomy (NCBI): domain Eukaryota; kingdom Metazoa; phylum Echinodermata; class Holothuroidea; order Aspidochirotida; family Holothuriidae; genus Holothuria; species Holothuria leucospilota. The sequence continues at coordinate 20,683,729 of CM055966.1, forward strand.
TGATATTTACCTTCAGTTTACAATGTAATATTTACCATAATTTTAAAAATTCCCTCATAATTTCTGTTTTATCACTGCCTTTTGTTCATTTTTTATTGTTTTTTTTTGATTTTTAAGATCTGGAAAAAAGTTGGGGAAGTAAGTAGCCTACCCCCATGGCACCCCCGTAATCCCGCATATAGCCACTGAGCCCAACGACCAACTCTTTGAAAATGCCCAATACCACAAAAAAATTTGTGGTGTAAAGGCAGGCTATTTTTATGTGTTGTTGACATACAGACCTGTTCGAAGTTTTTAACTTCCTATTTTGAACAGTGCATGCGCAAACTCTCAAACCTCTGCCGCCGAATTTTTCAAACTTTTCATCCTCATCTTGGAAAATTTATTTCTTGCGTAGTTAGTGAGTGGTCTTCTTGGTCTAAAAATTTAGTAAAAATCTGAAAGGAATTGATGTGCTTGAGAGATTGCATGCGTTGCTCTTAAAAGGAGGCGAGTAGCCAAGGGGGCGAAGTGGCAGCCGCCCTCCCCCTTGAACATATTTTTTGTATTTTTTAATGATTTTTTATGATATTGCTAGTAACTTGAATAATAAAATGTTTAGATGCACTGACTAACAAGGCCTGGGGAGTGCCATTTCCAGCAATCTGGGAGGTACTTTCGGCCAAAGTTTCTTGGCGCTTCACGCCAACCTATGGTGGCGCTACGCTTAGATAGTTTGCCTAAAGGCTTCGCCCCCCCCCCCCCCCCGCCTTAGCATATTACTGGCTATGCGGCTGCTCAAACGTATGAACGACCACGTAGTGAGTTGCAGACCGAAAGTAGTGAAGGTACGCATTCATGTCTGGTAAATTAGTCATGGACTCTCTAAACTAGCGTAGGTGGTACTACTTTAGATCTATGTCAGTGCCAACTTTGCCGCTTGCTCGTAACCTAGATTACACTCAGTTGAAGAAGCTATCAGGCGGTAGCATTGCCAGAGTTCTAGTTTCTTTCACTCTCATGATTTACGGGCTTTGATATGAACTTTTGGGTACCCGCAGGAACAGTTCTGTCTGCTGTGATGATGGTACTGCAACATTTTAAACAAAATAACGCATGAATACAAGGCAATGAATTCCCCACACATAAATCTCATCTCTGACTTTGAATTTGTTTTGTATAGAATATTTTAAAGTTTCCGCACGTTTCGTATCACAAAATATTGCATATCAATGTACAGGCCTACAAACAGTGGTAAGTCAAAAGTTTATACACAAGGCGGCATTAGCCCGCAGCAATCTTCGTAGGCCATCGTACGTCCTCTTAAGCTGGCGACATGCCTTTCACGCCGTACGCGATACCATACAACATCAAAATGCCGCCAGCTTATTACAGGCGACTTTTTCTTCATCTCCTAGCTACATTTTAACGCTGGATTAGTCATGTAATCTAATAGAATGGCAATTCCATCTCATGATTCTTCACACGAAATATTGCTCGGCAACAACAAGGGCGTGGATCCATCTCCAAAGGTGGGGGAACTTTACACCATTTTCGAATCGCCCTCCTGGGGGAGGGGTCTAAGAGGCTCCTCCCCTTTGAAAAAATGGGAATTGTAAGCTGGGGTATATGGTAAATGGTGCTATATTTGGGCACAATTTAGCTTTTAATATGTAGAGTCAATTCGTAATCTATGTTACATTATTGAAGAAGTTGGGGGACTTATTGGAGATGTCCCCCTTCCAAAAAAATGAGAGGAACGCGTCCCCCTCCCCCCAGTTATCCACTCCCATGGGCAACAAGTGGCTTACAGCTGAAATTTTATTCAGATTAATTTAATTGCGTCCCGTAGTATCGCGTGTTATCGCGCTTATAGTGTGAAAGGGTGTAAGTAATAACATTGTTTTCAACGTTTTTGTATCTAATCGTATTTTGTAGTATCGCGTTGCGTCGCTCCTAGTTTGAAAAACCATAGGCCTACATATAAGAGACCACAATTTCACAAAGGAGGGGGGAGGTACCTCTATGAGGGTAAAGTTGGCGTCTACAAGCGTCAAGTGTACGAAACCTCGATAGAAGACGAGGGGGTGTCTAGGGGAAAACTTGAAATTTAGACACTTAAATGGTATTTCCTTGCTTCTGACAATCAAACAAGCATACAAAAATTGTACAGCAGGTTTGGGACCGTCTCAAAAAAGGAAGTGGTGTCGAAACAGCGGGTCTGGAGCTGGAAAAGCACCCTCTGAATTCGCGCCTGGTGTAGTAGCATCTGTCTATATTTATATAAAAAGTTTGTTCATCCCACATATCATTTGCTTTTTTCAGGAGGAATTGTTGATGTCACCGGTTCTTATCGCATCGCCTTTGCAGTCACGGCAGCGATCTGTCTTCTTCAAATGTTCATATCTCCTTGGTGGTCTTGTACGTTCGTTCACGACAAAATCGCGACCGCCTGAATGCAAGCCTTAACGGAAATATAGAAGTGTTTTGTTTTTGTTTTTTTGTTTTGTTTGTTTTTGTTTTATATACATGGTAAAGGTAGGGATCAAAATGATGCAACAGAGTGGTTAGCAAGCACACTCACTGCTAGCTTTCGTAAAAAGAATCTTTACTTTGTACATGAGTGTTAAAGGTATGCAGGCCCAGCCTAGTCTCGAGCTCGATTTTTGCGGCCTCAGCCTCATACCATTGGCCTCTGCCCTCAAAAAATTACCCGTTGAAGGTGCATTCGAGGTTTGTTATAAAATGAAATTAAAAGTTTTCCACAGCTCCCATTCCAAAATGCAGTTTTCTGTCTACGAACCATCTTAATGTTTGCGTAAAGGGGAAAGCTGGAGAACGCAGTTCCTGAGTTTGCGAGTGAGCAAAACCAGTTTCTCGGGCAGATTGCTTGAGAACCTCCGGTAATTTTCTCGTGTAACACAGACTTTTCTCGGCTCTACCCACCCCACCCCACCCCACCCCTCCTAGCATAGCCATTAGGGTTATATCTTGCTCCACGTCTCAAACTTTTCAGTTGTGTTCTCGTCAATGTAATGGTTGGGATCTCAAACCAAGTTGCTCAAACAGTATAGATCGTATGCATGACGTCACTGAACCAAAGCAACCCTCTAACCCGTGCCCATAGTACTGTATACATTAAATTCATTGCTTGTCCACTCACATGACGTCAGGTTGGTTTTCAAGTAAACGGTGACGTCAGTGCATAGGGTCTAATGCAGTAATCTATGATAAAGCAAGATGGTCTGTCACTTTGGTGAAATTGCCTGAGTGAGAAAGACTTCCTCAGCAAACTCGACTGGCTTCGACTAGTCGCCCAGCCGTTTTAATTGATTATGCTCTCAAGAAGGACAGTTTCTTCAACGAAGTACCGAATTTTTCAATTTTTCCCCATAAATTCCCACACGTTTCAAGGTTTCTTCCATAAAATGCCCAAATTTTCCACGCAGGGACCCAGCCGAGAATTCCATTCACCGTCCTTGTGGTATGAACTCCTAGCCTTTGTCCGGACTTTGAGTTACTGGCCCACATGTGGAGAAACTTGCTCCTCTCCCAGTCCAGCAAATCTTTAGTCCACCCTGATGAGCCCCAAGTGGGCCTCCTGATCTTGACCTGGCCTTAAGTGACTAGTAAACTGGTTTAAGCAATACAAAATTTGAATCTACTGGCCAGATGCTTACCTTGAGGCATACACTATCGAATGAACCACAGAGTTCATAGTAGACAGAGTGGTCAACGGAGCTAACTGGGTACAGGGAGCTGCCATTGTCAATGGCAGCTCCCTGCTGGGTAAATGCCGTTGTCCCATATAGTTAAAAATTTTCCCAAATAAAAAGAAACTCTTTTGGCCCTTCCAGACAAAGGCCTATAATTGTTTAAATGATGAAGACAGTATAAGTGGGATTACAGTATACTACCTCCTCTTCTTATCCAGTTATCTGAACTGATGGTAATTCCAGGGCCTACTGTGCAATGTCATCTGACGTTTCTGCATGTGTCATGGTCCAATCAGCATGGCTTATATGTGAAGGCATCACTGTAAAAATTGATTAACACTTTTTCGTAACAGATAATAAACGCGTCTTGGCGTTTATGTAACAGAAAAAACAATAAAATACATAAGCAAATTAAACGTCTAAAACGCCAACTTTAACACATTGACGCCGCTTTAACGCCATCTCGTAAACACGTTTATGCGTTTATTTTTATGATTACTGCAAACATCAACTTGTTTTTAATAAAGAAAAATTAACATATATATATAAATCATGTAAACATGTTTGTCGAGTGCACTTTAATTGACGTCACTATCCTTATCATGTGTTAATATTCGTTCAGTCATTTACTGTGCTTATTCATTTTGTTATTAGTTTTTTAATTCTCAAACGCCATATATGTGTTAAAAAATGAAGACGTCTATTTTTACAGTGATCGCCTTAATTTGACCCTGGTCTTTACTGTGACGTCAATCAAAGTGCAATTACTAAATGTAAACTCTGCTTACCGCAGATCTAAACTGCACTTTGTGGTGTGAGAGTGTCTGCCTGTTAAAAAGGGTCCTTCTAGAAAAACCTTTTTGATCGGAAACGTTACACTGATTTCACCTTGTCAATAATTGTATTTGTTTTGAAGCCAGCGTTTCGTCATATTTTCGTTGGACAATATGACTATTTTGCCACCAGATTAGGGGTTCATGTCGGAACAATGATTCTTTTATAATTTTTTAAGTACCACTTAATACCACTAAATGGCAAAATAACGATTGATCTTTTAAAGTGCGTTCACACCAAAATCGAAATCTGCTGCGTTTTCTTCTTCTTTTTTTTTTTTTTGTAGGGGGGAGTAAAGCAAATGGCTTGTACGTATTTTTGTGGAATCGTTCACACAGAAACGTTTTTCACAACGCGATTTCTGTGTAACATCATCAATCAAACGTGGGCTTTGAGTTATAAAAGGTTGAAAACCAGTAAGTAGACTGTTCCTGTAGTTAGGCTAATAATTACGATAGAATTTTCGACCTGATTTTTGTTATTCCTGCTCAGTGTAAGATATGCTTACGAAACTATACAGACAGCCACTCTCTATCCTTCTTTACTGCCCAATAAAGCATTGCTCATAGTATTATTTATGGTAGTAATGAGAAACTTGTCTAGCATAAACATGACAGTGTCTCTCGGTTCATGAAGATATACTGGTTGGTGGAATACATGCTACCTAAGCATTTATTACATAATCAATGGCCTACAGTCATTTATAACTACTAACCATGACAGTATTTTTGAAAGATGAAATTATTGACCTTTGACGGAAGAGACATATTTGTAATGACATACTACATTTTAAAATTGAAACCCTGACAATGCTGAGAGTTGCTATCGTAATAATAGGGGTCTGAATAGGTCAAAGCTGGAGGAGGGGCACGGACTGGGGTCCCTCCCCTCCAATTTGGACAAAATATTTGCATAATCATAGATAGCAGTAAACTTATGAACTTCGGAGTCAAGAAAGGTGGGATCCGTGGCGGCAATTCGTGTTTGAAACTAAGGGAATATGTCAACCGCATAGCGATGGTTTTGTCACGTGAGGCCTTTCCGGTTCAAATGACCCAAGAGCACCGAAGCTTCCTTTGGACGCGCGAAGCGCTCCTCCCTAGGATGTGAGGTCCACGGGTACGTTTCAGAACCCCTGTTGGGACCCACGGGCAACATCCTGGTGAAAAGTGAGATGTAGCACCTCTGAAGTTCCGGTGCATTTCCAAACAATTGCGCTCTCAATCCCAGTCCAAAAAAAATGGAATGCATATATTTTATGCTTTGGTTAGTTCATGAGACTGAGAGCGCACCGATTCAAAAAGCTCATTCTATTCCTTAATTCTATAGAATATGGTTAAAACAAAACCTTACCGAAAATTATTTATTTCATAGTTTCAACATGTGTACCTGGATAGTAGCATACAATCCACCTAGGTACTTATCTAGCCTTCTGTTTAGGACGGGAAATTTTCCTTCGATGGCTTAGTTGTTACCTTGCATTCGTCGCACGATACGGTAAATATGGCAACTCGGGAGATTTGACCATTTTGTCCGACAATCGGATATTTATAACGCATTGGGCCAATATCCCCCACAGTTGATCTAATTTGCTCCTTGACACCGCTTTTCCCGCGATCCCTACCTAACTTTTTGACGCCAGTTCCTTTTTGAGACATTCTGCAAAAAAGCATGAAAAAGTTTGTGTATTTGTCTTCACTGTTTGATGCCAGAAAATTACATCAAAATTTCCAGGAGGAGAATCTCTGCCAGATGTACTGTGTTTGGCCAGTTTGACGGATATATGATCATTGCCGGCTATAGCTAAGCTATTCCGAAATTGCAGAGTGGTCATCCTGAATAATTATGAAATTTTAATAAAACAATTTTTCTTTGTGCGCTACTCTTGATTCCAGTGCATATGGAATAAAGTGCATATGGCAATAAAGTGCATATGGCAATGTCCTGGGAGATGATCCCAGACCCTTCCCTCGTTTAGGACTCTCGCTTTTCGCTCTTGCATGTTCTGTTAAAGTCCTAACATCCCCCCCTTTTTTTCTCCTTTTTGTCAGTTTGTAAACCTCTGGATCTGTATGTGGACTTTCAAATGCATCCTCAAAATTTTGTACACGCTTCGAGAGCTTAGCAAGTCATGTTAGCATGAAAACACGAAACCAGCTCCGAACTACATATACATACTGTGTCAAATGTGCTCTGACAAGGAATTATGTAGTATATCCAGTAAAAGTTGTCTGCCAATCTCCTCTTCCAGTTGCCATTACCGCCTTCCAATCCCAAGCCAGCAATTTTTTGAGAAACTACTTGGGAAAAATCATGCACCTGGATCGGTTTGAGCTCCTCCAGTGCCCCATCCTCACTGACAAACTTCTGGCTACGTCACGGGTTTTACCTCTTACAAAGTAACGCAATCGACTTAACTCAATTCCTGACCAATACTTTCATTCATATCTATTTCACCTCAAAACTCCCAAAATATTCACACTTTTTGCACATTCCATATTCACTTTGTGACCCCTTACCACTCCATAGAATATTTACGTTTATATCACCTTTTAGGTTACAACATTCTCATCTACATCTTACCACTCATTAGAATATCCCCTTTACATTAACTTTCTTTGCATCTCGTCATAGACTCTTTTCCAAATAGCGATTACAAAGGACTGTGGGACAGACTTTTGGTGTGCGACGTTCTTGTCAATGGCATTTTACTGTGGCCAAAAACAACGTGTACCAAAACTCTATCCCACAATCCTTTGCAATTGCTATTTGGAAAAGGGTCTATGGCTAGGTAGCCCTTATAATCCTTTTTGAAGGCGAAAGGAATCTATGCAATCACGCGAGTGTAAGTATGCGCGCGCTCGTGTGCGTGTGTAGGCAGGGGCGTAGCGAAGGTGTTATCGTTGGGGGGGGGGGGGGTGGAGATTATGTTTTGCCGACGGATCTGGTAATGCGTAGTGCGAAAACGAGCTTTAGCGGGTGGGGTCCAGGGCCCCGCCTAAGGACCCCTGGTAGGGTCCGGGGGCTGCGCCCCCGGAGGCTCTGAGGTTTAAGTATATCTCTGGGTGAAAAATTAAGTCTCAGGGTGGATATATTTTGGTTCATAAAGCATCATCAAATACAAACTAGGGCCCACTAATTTTAATGCATTAAAATCCGTCAGGCCGCTATAGTTTTAAGCGGATGGGATCCCGAGGTCCGCCAGTGCTTTATTTAGGATGTTTTCTTGATGCGACATTTACTGGTCTGTGGCCTGTGGGAAGGGTCTAAGGGGACGGGGTGTCCCCCTCCCCTTTGGAAATTTTTGGAATTTGTAAGGTGCCTAGATCGCAAATGGTGCAATATTTGAGTGGATTTCTGCCCTAATGAGGAACCTCAAAATTTACACCCGGGTAGAATTTGCGTGTCAGATTTTTTTTTGTGCGACATTTGTCGCCGTTTATGCGACATTGTCCCACAAATAGGGGCAGGCTAAAACACTTGGCCGGCCTTAGGGCCCCTGGTGGGGGTCCGGGGGGCTTCGTCCCCGGAAGCTCTGAGGTTCTGAGGTTTAAGTTTATCTCTGGGTGAAAAATTAAGTCTCAAGATGGATATATTTTGGTACATGCATCATCAAATGCAAAGATTCCCTTTAATTTTAATGTATTAGGCTATCCCTCTGGTCAGGCCGCTATAGTTTTAAGCGGTTGGGATCAAGAGCCCCGCCAGTGTTTTAGCCTAGACGTTTTCTCAATGCGACATTTACTGATCTGTGGCGTCGGGGGAGGGATCTAAGGGGACGGGGTGTCCCCCTCCCCTTTGGAAATTTTTGGAATTTGAAAGGTGCCTAGATCGCAAATGGTGCAATATTTGAGTCCTAATGAGGAACCTCAAAATTTACACCCTAGTAGAATTAGCGTGTCAGATTTTTTCGCGCGACGTTTGTCGCCGTTTATGCGACATTGTCCCACAAACAGAGGCTGGCTAAACACTGGGCCGGTGTAGCGGGAAGATGTGTCTCCCGTGTAAAAAGAGTCCTCTTAGCAGTACCTCCACAAAACAAAATCCATGTACTGAAGACCATCTAGTATGGTACATAGTATTGTCACAGTCTTCATAGGGAATAACTAACTAACAGGATTAAACATTTTGAGGGTATATACCTGCCCATTTTTTAACTCGTGACAACGGGGGGATCATGTCAGTCTACTCGTTTAACGTGAGAGAAAGTCAACATACTCAAGTTTGGTATCACACTGTTACTGTCTCTACCCAAGACAACCTTGTTAAAATCATCATTACAGCGGTGAAAGACAAATAATTTTCTTTAATAACCATCACTTCACGAAAACTTGTATGAAATATAATATAGGATTTAATTATAGGCCTACACATGTACAGTAATTTCATTTTTTTTTTATCAGAAACAATGATAAAAAGTGGAAAGACTGAATTTATGTCATAAGCTCTGAAAATCAACCCTGAAAAATTAGTCTGTGTCCCACCGGACGATATTTCCAGGTTAAGTCCTGGAAACAGTGTCTGGAGAGACAGTTTTTCCCACCACATTAAGAAATTGTGTCCCGTCAGACACATTTTACTGTTACCATCTTTTCCGGACAGTAATTAGAAACAAATCCCACTATTAAATACTGTCCTTTTTTGCCACTGTCCGCTAGAAACACACAGTGTTTTGATTATCCGCAAATGATTTTGGCAACGATAAACTGAGGCATCCGTACACCTGTTTCGCCCAGGTGGTGAGCAGCTGGCGTTCAAGGATGGAAGAAAACTGTTATATCGCAGTGAAGATCAACAGACCGTCATCAAAGGGATGCAGGTGTTTGTGTGTGTGTGAGAGTTTGTGGGAGGGGAGGGGGGTGATAGTAGACCTACCTGAATGGTATGTAGCAAACGGGGTCAGGGGCACAAATCTCTGTTTGAGAGTGAGGGGGCGAAAACGAATATGGTGTACGCGTGGATTTGAAACTGTGCACGCGTAGCGTGCACCGCGAGCGAAGCGCGAAGCCCTCGTGGGTGGGGTCCAGGTGAAAAGCCCCCGTGGGGGTCCAGGGGGGAGAAGCCCCGGGAAGCTCCTGGGTTTAGTATATCAGAAGCTGCAGAAAGATTGTCTCGAACGGAAGTTTTTATTGTAAAGGCTCCTGGGTTTTAGAACATTAACACTTGTCAAAAGGGTTAGTTAGGGCACAAAGTTAATTAATACTACTGATGTGCTTCACTAGATTAAAGTTTTGAAAGAGCTGGGATTTTCTGAAATGTACAAAAAGCAGGACAATGTTTAATCATTATTCGAGACAACCACAGATTGACTTACTTAACTGATAATAAATCTAAATGGTTCTTTGTAAGGAACACAGATTTTTCTCCTACGTACGGTCCTAGGAAAGGCCGTGACTCGTTTTCGTTAGGTTGTGCGTTCGTTTGGAAATTGTCAACCCTGCATAATGGCTAGTTTTTTTATGTAAAATAATATCGCGGTTTTGATTTTGCAAAGTTGAGTTTATAATTAGCAAATCTGTCACTTTCTGTGGCTCACCTGACCAAATTTTGCTCCACAAGACAAAATGTCAAAAAGTCTCATCAATAGGCTGTAGCACTATCAGTCACACCCTAGAAAGAGGAGCTTCAGTTGATAAATTTTCAAAGACAAACTACCAATGCCGCGAATATTCTCTTATTATTACTTTTTTGCGTGTGTGTACTAGATTCATCATGATGTGCACTTGTCTGCGCTACGTACGCATCAAGGGCTTTTATGCGTGGCATTAATCACATTTACAGCTTCAGAATAGGCAGCATTCATATTATTGTAGTGTTACGGTAGGTAGGGCTCTCTTGCCGAACCGGGGCACAAAATGCAGATATAGATCGCTCTGGCCTAGATTAGGAAACGAAGTGAAGGTATAACTAAGACATGTCTTAAGTGTTTTCGACTGAAAATTGATTCGTCTGCGCCGGGTTTCAGCTTCAGATGATATTCCATACGGCCTTGATCAACAGACATTCAAATACTATGTCAGTTGTAGCCTATAATTGTATTGTTGTCATGTGTTGTTATCAAAGGGATGTCAAAAGTGACCAAGCGGCCAAAAAAAAAAAAATTGGGGGGCCAAATTAGGGTTTGCCCCCCCACTTTTTCACTTGAGAGGGCAAAGGCCCCCTTGCCCCCCAGGATTTGCGCCCCTGAACGGGGTGAAGGACTGACAAACGCGTTTCAGAATGCTTTTTCGTTGTAACTCGTAAACGTATTATCAATCACCATCTATACCGATAATGGCTGTGCACGAATTAAGCTCCGTATTTTTTTCTATTTTTTGGAAAATGTATAACGCCAAGTACAACTTTCCATATCATGCTACATATTGGACTGAAAAGTCCCGTATTGATGTGAGGCCCTTACAGATCTTTGGACATGTATATCTGTTTTTTCAGGAAGTGTTGTGGTTAGAGTAGTTTCATGTATTATTACCTTAATGTTTGTCATGAGACGGAGTGCAAACAGTGAGGAATGCACACAAAGCGCGCACCATGACAAAGCCTGCATTCAGACTCTGGATCGAGACGCTTTCAATTACCCAACAAATCTACATGTCACTCTAGAAGTCAGTCTTTTACCTGGTAATTCTTAAACAGCTTTCAACTTTTGGTGTTGTGCTGCTCCGAAAGTTGCTATGGGAAGACACTGATAACAAGACCAACAATGAGGCAAGGTTTGAAGCGCGCGGAGTGCGCGAATTTTTTTTTTTTTTTACGTTGCGAAAGATTTGAGAAAATTTTAATAGTTTGAGAAACGTGTGTGATAGAAAATGATTACAATATCCATCAGTCGGTCGAATGCACACCTCAACCGTATACCGCCTACAGAAATCTATAGCTTTAACGCCGTTTTGGATCATTTAAAAAAAATTCTCCTCTTTTCTCACCCCTCTTTTACTGTTCTGTCTACATTTTTTCTCCCCTGTTCGTTTTTTTTTCCTCATTTTTCAATGGGGGGGGGGGATGGCCTGCTGCACTCCCCGCTGGATACGCCACTGTCTATGACGAGGCCCGGGACCGTATTCTGGGCCTCGACTAGGCCGGTCTCGAGAAAGAAGAAGCAATTGTAAAATACGGCTGACTGAAAGCAGATCCAGGACAGGCGCGTAGCCAGGGTCTTCGGCTCGGGGGGGGGGGGGCAAAATGAAAATTTTCGTCCCGATTTCATGATCTTTCAAACTAATTGTAGAGGTGGGTCCCCCCCCCCTCCACCGTTTCTTTTGGGTCCACTTTATCACCCCGGGACAAGTCCGGAAGCTTCGGAATAGAATTGGGGGCATGAGAATAAATTATCGACTTGATATTCAAATGGCCTTATCAGTATGCGATCTTATAGTCACGATGATCACAATTTAACTATTTACCATAACTCGATTTGATGAAGTCGGGGTGAACTGTCAGTGGTAAACTCGGTGTAAGATCGAAGAGGAATCATTCTTGAGGGATCAATGCCTTTCTTCAGAGAGACCCTTTGAGACTTTATCATCGCGGAGCGCCACCACCAGTTGGCGCGAAGCGTACAGGGAATATTTTGGCCAAAATGCCTTCCCAAACTACACTGAGGAAATGATCCTTCCCGGGGTGTTGTACGTTACACCAGTGGCGTGCGCAGGATTTGTGAGGTGGGGGTAGACTGTGAATTCCACCGACTGGCACAGAGAAAAGTCCAACTGGCTAGACGCAAACTATTAACAGGGGCGTAGCAAAAAAATGTCAAGGAAGTGGGAGGGACGCAGCTCATAGAAGGTCTCTCAGCGCGGAGCGCAAGGAAATTTTGGTCCAAAATGCCTCCCAGATGGCTGGAAATGGCACTTCCCGGGCCTATTTATCGCATATAAAAAGGGGAAACACTAGCACTATTGTAAAAAGTAAACATAATAAAATACTAAAAATAAGGTGGGCGGCTGCCCCTTCCTCCACCCCCTGGCTTCACGCTTGCCTAATGACCAGTATAAAGGTAGTCATCTTTATAACTAGATGAATGACCATTCTTCAGACTGCTATTTGTTTAATGATTATTGTTATAATAGAGAGAGAAAAAATTGATTGTTTGCCGTCCCGGGGGGAGGGGAATTTTTGCTTTTAGAAGCTCGCTGAGATGAAAAATGGTGCTATATTTGACACATTTTGCAGCATGTTAAAACACCCATAACGGCCAATTGGGGAAGGGAGAGTGCGCCTGATGCTCGGCCAGTCTCGGTCAGACTGCTTCCGGTTTCCCCCGACTAGCTGATTTTCCCCCGACTACTTACAACGGTGGGGGCCATGGCCCCGGCCCCCATTGCGCTTGCTACTACGTTACACTCCAAAATTACTACATATTTTGGGTTTTAAGATGTTAGGAGGATTGCTGCCAAAGTCAGCCACACCAGGAGGTCCCCTGAGAACAAAATAAAATGTAAGTGCATAGAGCTAAGATTTATCACTTTATATCTAGTCAGCTGGGAAAGCAAAATATGGGTGGAGCTTGCCCATGTTATATTCAAACTCATGCTTATAGTTTCTCTTGGCAATTTTTCTTGATCACTCATTAGGGTTCTGACACCAAACCCCAATAAATGGCAACGCAACTGGATACTTTCCACTCATTGTGTGACTTTGAAAGAAAATCTGCACCGGGACATTTATTTTAAGTATCCCTTTTTGATAGTGATTAAAAATAAAAATCGGGACGGTAGCTACTATCCCTATAGCTCCCACACTGACGGCCTTGCTTTACGTCCATTTTTCTATCCCCTTACTCTGACTGCTCTGCTTCATAGTCTGTTCTTCCGGACTCCCTAGTCGTCTAACGCTCTCTATTCCCTTTCCTAGTTCATCTTTTCCTCTTTCTCATGCACAATCTGCCTCGCTTCATCCCTCGTCCCGTTTCTGCCTTCTTAGCCCTTCTCTTTCTCATTCCCTTTGGTCTTTTCCACGGTCCCTAGCCCTACCTGTATCAGTATACTCATCCCGTCGATATCTGAACCAGTGCTCTACCTTATAAAGCCCATTTCCTTCTCTCCATCCTTTCCTTCCATCGATAATGATTCCTATTGTTATTATTCTATTTCCCTTTTCTCCTGTTATTTTCCCTTTTTCTCTTTTTCTCCCTTCTTCCCCTTTCCTCTTCCCCTTCCCCTTTCCTCCTCCCTCTTTTCCCCTTCGTATATATTTTTTTTTATTTTTCCGTCGTCCCGATTTTACTTCGATTTTTCGCCCGGGGGGCAGTCTGCCCCCCTCCCCCCCCCCCTCTGGCTACGCTACTGATCCAGGATGCAATTTTTAATGAAAAATGCAATCTCCTTTTAAAAATTAGTAGCTCCTTATAACAGTGTGGTACTGAATCATCTTTGTATGACACCATGGTAGTGACCCAGAGACTTAATAAGAAAGGAAAGATGTTTGATCGTGTCTGTTTGACTGAGGCTTAAATGATGTCAGATCTCGACAACCACCCTTCATGACCTTCAAAAATTGCGAAATTTTGCCAAACAAGTGCTCACGGACAAAAGTATTATTTGATCCAAAGGACATGGCCTTGCCTTGAATCTTGGAAAGTAATTTTACGCATTTTTGGTCAAAGTTTGGGACTTACTCTTGAGTTTGTACTAGTATATCTTTTGACACTCCGCCGAGTCCACTTATGTCAAAGTTAACTTACGGTCTCCCTCAGTTCACTTTGACATCCCATAAGTTCACTTTCGTTCTCCTGCAATAAATAACAAAATGTTGAAAAGTCGCTTCCCAACTCCCCAGGGCCATACATGTTCAAGGCGACTTCCTCCGTAACCGCGTTTCGAAGGACAGATTTTCCTGTTGCTTATATGCAGACATTATTTCCTCGTAAAATTGTGTCCCCCGGACACATTTTCCTGTGGCGGGAGGACACTATTTCCTCAGAAATATTGTCCGGTAGGACATATTTTTTGGAAAATATGTCTGGTCGGACACATTTTCCAGGAGAGACACCATTTCCTTTTACACCGGCCTTACAGCCCCTGGTGGGGGTCCGGGGGGCTTCGTCCCCGGAAGTTCTGAGGTTTTAGCTTAATCTCTCGGTAAAAAATTAAGTCTCATGCAGGATTGGTATATTTTGGTTCATAATGCATTATCCATTGCAAAGATTCCGGTTAATTCTAATGTGTTAGGCTATTCCTCCCGTTATGCCACTATACTTCAGGAGCTGAACCTGTCGTTCAGAATTGGAACATCATGTTTTCAGCATTTGAACACTAGATGCGTCATGCGTTCAAATACGATAAGTGGATAGGCGTCCGGGGTTCAAAAAGGGAGAAAAAGTGTTCAAAATCTTAACACAAGCGTTCAAAATATGCTCTAAACGCCAGGATCTGGGGATACAGAACCCATGGGTTCTGTATCTGTTTCATTTCGGTGTTCAAAAGTTAAAAGCCTGAGATTGCAGTGAAGGGAGGACATGCGCGGCACGAATTTTTTTCCCAGGATGTTTGTGGGTAAACCTGATCCTCAGGAGTTTGCAAAATGTGTTTGAAGTCAAGGTTAGGGTTTAGAAGACGGGCTAAGGATACCCTCTCCATGGGTAATCGGGTGATGCTCCCGATAAAAGTGAGGAATAATGTGCAGAAAGTGGTTTTTCAAGAATGTCATATGACCCGAAATAGTGCACCTATACGGAATCCGTTAATTCCCTTTCTTTTCCCGAGTTGCCGGCGGACTCAGTCACTCGTCCAATTACACCGACGGTCGTTGATACGGCCGTCACATGCATAATCAATTTGCCGACGAGCCTTCAACTTGAATGGGCCAATTAGATGAAAAGCCGAAAATCGAAAGAGCCGAAAATCGAAATAGCCGATAACAGACTAGCCCGTTCTCTCTTTCTCTTTTTTCTTCCCTTTCACTCCCTTCCTTTCCCTTTCTTTTCCCTTCTTCTCTCTTCTTTTCCTCCTCTCTTCTTTTCCTGTCCCGCTCTTTTTGCCGACAGACCTAAAATTTGCCGACGAGCGACCAAATATTGGGGGTGTGACACTCCCCACACCCCCGCTCGCTACGGCCCTGCGTGTAGATGCAGTGTGTATGTTTGTGACGCTTGGCTTGTATACACGATATCTCAGATAGTAATAATCAATACTTCTCATACTTGGAATATAGAATTATCATAGTGCGAGGAAGAATCCTGTTGTTTTCGGCAGAGGTCAAAGGTCATGTATGGTCACCAGTGGTCAAAAAACTAAAACCTTGTAAACACGATATCTCAAGATAGGAATGGTGGATGATTTTCATACTTGGGACATATATTTTATATTAAGAGATTTGTGGTGGAGGTCAGAAGCCACGTGAGGTCACAGAGGTCAAAAACCAACAAACGTAAATAATATCTCAAGGAAGGAATATTGACTCATCATATTAAGAGAAAGAACGTACCCTATTGTTTTGGTGGGGTCAAATGTAATGGCAGGTCGCCAGAGGTAAAAAAATCCAAAACCTTGTACACACAATATCTCAAGGTAGGAAGCATGGATACTTTCATACTTGCCATGTAAATGCATTACATTCAGAAAATAAACCCTATCGGTTTTGGTGGAGGTGAAGGGTTATCTGAGGTCACTGGAGGTAAACCTTCAAACACCTTGGAAATTGCTTGTAAACACGATATCTCAAGATAGGGATGGACCTTTTCCATATTTGGTACATAGATTTATCATATTGAGGGAAAAGACCCTTTTGCTTTGGTAGAGGTCAGAGGTGATTAGATTTCAAAGATCAAATACCCTGTAAGCACAGTACCTCAAGGTAGGAAACATGGATACTTTCGTATTGGTATGTGGATGCGTTGTAGTCAACAGATGAACCATATTGTTTTTGGTAGGGTCAAAGGTTATTTGAGGTCACCAGAAATAAAACTTCAAACACCTTGGAAATTGCTTGAAAAAACGATATCTCATCATATAAATGATGGACACTTCACATTTTTATATAAATTTACCAAATTGAGAGGAAGAACCCTATTGTTTGGTAGACATCAGAGGTCATGTGAGGTCATCAGAGGTCAAAACCTTAAATCCTTGTAAACAAGATATCTCAAGATAAGAATGGTAGATACATCTCATACTTACTGTAAAAATTTAACATATGAGGAAGAAGTCTAATATATGTGGTACAGGTCAGAAGTCATATGAGGTCGCAAGAGGTCATCAACAAAACTTGTAAACTTTACATCTCAAGGGAGCAAGTATCGTTACTTTTCATACTTGGCATGTAGGTGCATTATGGTCAGAATATGAACCCTATTGCTTCTGACAAAGGTCAAAGGTTATGTGAGGTCACCGCATATAAAACAACGAAAACCTTGAAAATTGCTAGTACATGTGCTCAGGAGGATGTTGTGATGAATATCTTTCATACTTGATATATAGGCTTTTCATATCGAAAAGAAGAATATATTGCTTATTAAGGAGGCAAGGAATCACTAGGCCTTTTGGCATTCTGGTGTGACTTGCTTCAGATTATTACATTCATTATTATCTTACCTCACAAAAGATTATTACATTCATTATTATCTCACCTCACAAAAGATTATTACATTCATTATTATCTTACCTCACAAAAGATTATAACATTCATTATTATCTCACCTCAAAAAAAGATTATAACATTCATTATTATATCACCTCAGAAAAGATTATAACATTCATTATTATTTCACCTCACAAAAGATTATTACATTCATTATTATCTCACCTCTCAAAAGATTATCACATTCATTATTATCTCACCTCACAAATGATTATTACATTCATTATTATCGTACCTCACGAAAGATTATTACATCTACGTCGCCCCTCCTACCTCCTATTTACATTATTATCTTACCTCACAAAAGATTATTACATTATTACATTCACTTTTATCTCACCTCACAAAAGATTATTACATTCATTATTATCTTACCTCAGAAAAGATTATTACATTAATTATTATCTCACCTCACAAAAGATTTTTACATTCATTATTTTCTTGAATCACAAAAGATTTACTTTTACTTCTTTCTCCTCTGATTCCTTAACAATTTTAGTCCTTTGACTAAAGTTCAGGTTACACTAAAGCGACTTCGGATAGGATTGCGGTCCGATTTTTGTGAGTTTTAGTTAAAATCGTGTCCATCCTTGGTCGGAGAAAGCCGAAAATTTGTCAACCTGTGTGAATATATGATTTGCATTAGAGGACTACGAAAACGAAATTTAAACTAATTATTTTGTAACGTCACATCGGCAGATAGGGTTTATCGGACAAGCGTGCAAAAATCGGATTGATTTTCGAACAAATACCGCTCTCTTGAGCGGTATAAGTTATATAATGGTAGCAAAACAGTTTATCGTGAGACAAACTAGGATCAGTTATCGATATAGCGTGACCATCCTTAGAACAAAGTCTGAATAAAAAACTATTGGTCCGATTTAGAAAAATTCGGATCGGATTTCGGATTGAAAATCGCTGTAGTGTGACCCACCCTTAAGTATCCTATCTAATATACGAGTTGGGAAATGTTTCCACGCAATGCAATATGGAAATGGGTCAAAGGTGAAGTGTATCACGCTCACAGTGTCCCAGCGCGGATGTTGCATGCTGAGCATGCACAGCTAAGCACATTGCCGTTGTCATGGTACACTTGACCTTGTGACCAGACCGGAAGTACCGAATTTCCCAACATTCTATTTACCTTCTTCCTGATCGATACATTCTCTTTTCCATGTGCTTTCTATAAGATAATACAAGAAACAGAGTTTTCAAGTCTTTCTACTAAAATAGGAAGGAGCAAATTAAAGGCAGTAGGCAGTCACCCCAAACAGAGTGAATCCTGTCACTCTAGTTCAGGAATGGCCTATTTTGATCATGTGACAATATTTTTGTCAGTGAATTGTGGAATTCAAGGAGAATATCGCCTTGCTTTACCAACTGTTTGTAATAGTTATGTTCAAAACGTCTTCAGAGGTGCTTGTAATGCAATAAGAGGAAATTTGCAAGAGTTTGCTGATTTTTCAAAGAAAATTTTGGGGCGACTGCCTATTGCATTTAAACAAAAACGAAAAAATAGGATGTACCCAGATCGCTGTTGCAATATTGACATATAACCATATTTACCATGCAGTCACTCCCCTCCCTTCGGATGACACGAGCCCTCTGTTTCGAAAGTTCAGATGAATTAAGTTAACTAATTTTAATGTTGCTATATTGACCTTTAAGACTTGGAATAGGTTATCACCAGATACGTTCCATAACTTTATACTTACCAATTTATGTGTTCATAGTCATGATAAAAGGTATGCCAACCTTCAATCGTCATCTAAAGTAAATGAAACAAACCCTCTATTCAGTGTTGTTAGATCTACGGCAAACCACCCAATATTGATTGGTGGGGAGAGGAGGGCGGCGAGGGGGTAATTATGAATTGAGAAAAAGCTGTTTTTTCATTACTGTTAGCGGGGATTGTTGCTGATCGTTCTTACAATCGTACAAACATTGATTCATTTAATTTGCGAAATCGTAAATCCAGTGATAACCCCCTCCCCTTTCTATTTCCAAAATGGCGGTTATGAAAGCGTTTATTGATAATTATAAGGTATATTAGTCACTTCTTCCTCATGTAATTCGCCTGCTATGTGTATAACGCATTAAGTAAATTGTATTGTTGACCATTTTTTAGTTATTTTGTAAATTTGCCCATCTGCTTTTCCTGTATATTTCAACCATCGACAAAAGTTTCCAACCGGCACTCCATTTTGCGAGCAGCATCACAAACCCACTACCCTCTTGTGTAAGTAATGATCACTGTGAGCAAAACTTTATCTCCAATGGCGAATTGATAAGCAGTTTTTCGAGGCGTACTGTGTTATCAGTAAATACATTTGTAGATTAGTCGTAGGTATGTTGTAATTCTTGTTTTCTTTTGGCAGGGAGTCCTCAGCCATGTTGAACCCTTTATGGCTCTCTGTAGAATTACCTTTTTGAATATTTTCATTTGATAAAGCAATAAATCGATTCGAATCAATTGTGACATCAAGCCTCACCATATACCACTCAAAGAAAGTGTACAGGGAAACAATATATCTCATTAGGATATCTTATTAGTTTTGTGTTTAGTTTGGAATAATAGATTTCTATTTATCAGAACGTCGCTGTAAGACATAGTCTGTGCTACCTGCAAATGTCGTATTGACAGATTATAGAGAAATGAAATAGCATTTAATTTGTTCAGTTGAAGGGTATCGTGTCTATAAATAGCTCACTCTGGCAGGAAAAACACTTTGGCTTTTCTGAAGCATAACAGCTTTCTGAATACCCACAGACCTAGCTTATTAGATATTATCCGGAATTGAAAGAACCTTTGTACTAGGAGCAAAACGTGAACTGAAAATCTATTTTAATTTCCATCAAGTGCAGTCGAAGTTATTTGTGCCACACATTCTTAGAACATAATTTTAATATCAAGACCGTGTTTTGTATGTTAAGAAGGCAATTAGAAACAAAGATGACATAGGCTATTCTTACATTTACCTAATCCACCTATTTGTTTACTAGATTTTCATATTTTTTCATCTAGACTGCAAAGTGCAATATCTCACCCGTCTTTCCGAAAACGCGTTGCCGTTGTCGGAGATTCGGGTTTCTGCTCCCTCCCGTCCACCCCTATATGGTAAAACCTGGCACCACTACTGTATCCTTAGAAATCACAAACAAGCGTTATGCAGCTATTACATTCCATAGGTATGTTAATTTATTAAATTTAAGTGTAC
Source organism: Holothuria leucospilota (assembly GCA_029531755.1). Lineage (NCBI taxonomy): Eukaryota > Metazoa > Echinodermata > Holothuroidea > Aspidochirotida > Holothuriidae > Holothuria > Holothuria leucospilota. The sequence goes on from CM055966.1 coordinate 20,704,049, forward strand.
GGTCTCCACGATTTGTACAGCAGGTTTAATTATTACCGTGGCAAACAGTATATGGCATAACCATGGAGCTAATGGTATAACATAAGAAAACATACAGCGCATAATAATAGACCACTCTCGGCGTATTTTCTGGTCTTCTTGACACACCATGGAGCTACTACTTGTAGCTCCATGGACACACACACACACACACATAGTTTATAGTATTATGGAATAGTCGATTTAAAGGAAGGGTTTAAGCAAAAAATTAATTTTCACATGTGTAAGAGGAACTAAATTTACGAAATTTGGTGAAACTTCCATTCAAATCGGCCATGTAGTACTCGAGATATCAGTTAGTTAGTTAGTTAGATGGAGTTTTACGGCCCAGTTTCCAACCTATTGGTTCAAGTCGAGATATCAGCAAATGAAGTTACTACATTTGTAACCCAAAGTGGGCTTGAGGCAAGCAGGGGTTATATCACTTCCTCACATTGATGAGAAAAGCTTTGTTTCCTTTGTTTATTTAGTCTGTAGTGCTGACCTTGAAGTTAATAGGGATAGGACCTCCCCATGTGGAATGTGAGGTTTGTAAAATTCTTATGCCCTCTCATGCAATTACATTCCGATAACACGTGATTCTGGAGGAGAAAACTGGTTGTAAAGTTTAAAGAAAAACAAAAGACTGCTCATTAATGAGAGGACGTGACATCATTTGTGCTTGCTTAAAGTTCACATTGTGTTGAAAATGTGAAAACTTTAGCTGCTATAATCTGGAGAACCACTCATCGGATTTCAATGCAATTTTCACCAGAATGCTTAGAATAAGTACCCCTCTGACATATCAAAACTTGATTTGAGCTTAGACCCTTCTTTTAAACAAAGCCCCTGTTCATCGTAACATCTACATTCATACTAGTATCTTATTTAAGCGAATTTTGAAAGCCTTCGAGCAGGGGTGGCGCCAGGATTTACCCGACGGGGGGGGGGGTGTAGCGACCCGAAGCTCCGACAGCTCCGATGCCCTCGAGACGTTAGTAAGAGGGGATTTGAAGAAAAACCTTTGTACTTTACCCTGCCATTGTTAGGTAGGTATTGCATAAATTTGCATATACTAGAGGAACATAGCTCCCCTCTGATGTTTTTCCCGGAATCTAAGCTGTGAAATTGCGAAGCGCTCGAAGCGCGCGAAATTTTTGGGGGTAATCCTACACTAAAAAGAATCTGTACTTATTTAAATCTTACATAGGTCAATTGTCCGGGCATTGGGCCCTGTTGCAAGGGCATAACTTACAAGGTACTTTCCTCCTCGCGTCACTAGCCGTACCGCACGACAAATATGAGAAAACATTAAGTAGGTTTAGCGAAATGAAACGAAATTCCCGACATTTATATAAAGTCCATGTATCCTACTTGTTACTTGAAAAGGTGGAAAGGGTTTTTAGCCTACTCTGTTCACCTACAAGTAACGGAACTGAGGAAGAGTGGGCAAAGCGTACCGGAAATTTTTGGTTTTATCGCAGAAATGACTCTTTTGAAAGCCAAAATAAGTAAACCGACCTTGGGTGGCGACAGAATTTTCCCGACAGGGGGCCGGGCCATACCGGCGACTCCAAGTTCCTACAGCCCCTATATATGCCGAGGGGTTGGTAAAAGGAGATGTGAAGGATCCTAACTATCCCATCCATTGCAGGGCATATTTTGCATAATATCACTTAATACTTCAAGAGCCGGTTTGCGCACTGATAGTATTCTTTTGAATCTTAATCGCGAAATTGCAAAGCGCGGGAAGCGCTAGAAAACCTTTCGTAGGCTCACACAAAAACTTATGTAATCATTAAGAATAAAAAGAAAAAAAAGACTATAGGGGTTGTAGACCGTATCGGGGATAAAATACATTGTGTCGAAACTACCTGGACTACCCGATGAAATAGCCAAACTTTGCTCCTTGAGGGGTTCACCAGCTGACCGTACCTCATTGCACATAGAAGAGAACAGCAACTAGGCTTTGTAATCTGGGATGAAATTTACGACCTCTACATAACCTGTGTGCCCTGCCTACATGTTACTTGGTAAGGTGGACAGTACCTGTGCTCTCTAGCTATGTGGAATGGAACTAAAGCAGAAACTATAGTGACTGTACAGCGCGCGTAGCGTGCCGAAAATATTGGGTTCTTATTAGAGAATTGTCCTTTCGAGAACAAAAACAGGTAAACAATCGGGGCGATTAGTCGTCGTCGGGGACTGCATACTTTATCTTATCGACTAAGACTCCCGACGAAACTGTAAAAATTCCCCGACCGGGGGGCAGCCTCCCCCGACAGGGGGCCATGGTCCCCCTGCCCCCACCTGGCGCCACCCCTGGATAGGATTTGCAGACACAGACAAGCAACGGTCACAATTCCTCTCTGCCATCATGTTCTCGCTCACGGGGGGGGGGCAACCACCGTCTTCGCCACCACAATCTTCCTACCATCAATCTCTACATTGACAGTTGCTTGTTGTGTGTCACCAATGGTACCCTCCCCTTTCCAGCGTCCATGGCGGAGTCGTAATACTGCAGAAAATCGTACCCAGAATTAGCCTACATCATGTGCCGATCAACCTTTCAAACGTGCACCACCCGGAGTTCATCCCCGTCGTCAGCAAAAAAAAAATGCACTTCATTTACGCTCCAGCTCTACCCTAGCTTACCTACAGCCTTTGGCTCAGCACCCAACCACGGAGTGCAAATTCTGTACTAATACAATTATAGCATCCGTGATAAGATTAACAATGAATGACCAATAGCCTTCTACATGTAGAGAATTTCCACCTACAAAGCCCAGAACACATTGACGTCTTTCGCAGGAATTACCACCTTATGAGTAAACCCAATAAAACGAATTTTCACCACATGCTAGAAGTACTCAACAACACCATTAAATTCTTCATCAATATTACCACACTAGTGTGCTTCATTGTCCTACAGACCTCCTGCCAAACTCTGATTGTACTACCCTGTTCGGTTACACACCTTAACGGCCTGTGTTTCTGTCTGACCAGGTTCGTAACCGTTTGTCTAACCCCGATTACAGATTCACCCCAGTGAAAGCTCCTCTGGAAGTTACATTTAAGCTTTACAAAGAACTTTTAGATTTAAGAATAATAGTTGAAGCAAGAAGATATGATGCCGTAGCTGCATATTGTCGAATACTGCTTTCCCCTCTCTCTCTCAATATATGGCCACGTGCTTGGATTAAAGAGAGTTGTGGGTCTACCGAAAGGGATGCGTGAATCTCATAAAATTCACCCACCGGTAATGCTTTCACATTCAAATGAATGCATCATGCCTTACGACACTTACGTTGCACATAAATTCGAAAAAAAGAACAAGGTTAATCAGACAGTTGCTATGATGTTATTCATATTTGTCTCAAGTTCACTAGTCTTTGGTTGAGAATGTTGGCGGCACCACAGTTTTACATTCTAAAAACAAAAGAGCGAAATTCAGCCCAAAAAGACTGTGCTCAGTAACTACTCCTAGTAAGAGTGAATTTCACCCTGAGTAGAGTGAAAATTCGCTCCAAGTAGAGCGATATTTCATCTCATGTGTGTGAGGTATGACTCCTCTTTGAGTGAATTGTCACTCTACTTGTGGCGAAATTTACTCCTACAAGGAGCATTTACTTGGCACACTCTTCTTGGAGTGATTTTCGCTCTTTTGTTTTTAGAGGGTAGAAGTGGGGGAATGGGGGGGCAGAAGACTCATTAGGAGCAAATAACATAGTGACCCAACGGCGCCCATATCATGGGGGAGGCCAAAACACTCCTTCATAGGCATGGGGTGAGGTGGCCTGCTTAGTTTAGGTACCTGGTAGGGTTCAGGGGAAGGAGCCTCGGAAGCTCTGGGTAATTTTCAAAATTACAGGCTTTAGGACTAGCAGTTAAGGAGTTTGTGACGGAATTTTTTCACAAAATTTAGATAAATTTGGCATTTTACCTACATTTTGAATTTGATCCCACCCTTTGAAAAAACACTATTTGGAACATTACCTTATCAAGTCCCAACATATCATGCGGTTGTATTGCTTAGTTTTTCTAACATACCGATAGGCAAATAGTTAACCTTTGACCTCTGAACGTTGACCTAAGGCGTCATCAAACACAATTTTCTATGGTCAGGTACATACCCACCAAGATCGATGTTCATCGGACTTACGGTTAAGGAGGAGTTTGCGACACAATTTTTGCTCACACACATACACTCAACACACTCACTCACAGCTTCATATACGTTTCTGATGTTAGGTAAAGTACAGTATCTCATCTCCAATTATGATCCCTGGTGTGATGTTTGGCTCCGACTCGGCAAGGATTCAGCGGAGCAAAGTTCCCCATGCGAGTTTTAAGGCACCGGTATTTAAAATAAACAGACGTTAGCCTATGAGAGTAAAGCTATTTAGTTATCCTATTATTTATTGCATACGCGTTGATAAAGGCAACAAAAATCTCAATTTTTACAGTTTTCGAATATAAAATATGACTAAAAGATAATCAACGAAGGAATTTTATTAAAGGGAGAGGACTCAAGGCCGCAGTAGCTGCATAGCTGTTGAAAATAGATGTTGAAACGATTGCTGTGGATTATATCGCAATACAGCTGTCCTTCACATACTTCATCAAATAGATGCGAGCGACGCGTGCAGTAAATTGTATTTTTGAGAACATTTTGTACAATTTTAACCGTATGATTGGCTGATAAAAAGACAGTGGGTTCTCGTGTTCATATCTACAATAAACGGCCGTGTGTTTGTGCAGCTTCGCTCCACCGTCCCCAAGGCCTCGTAGAAGTCCAAAGTCAATGACATGCCACCAATCAAATTAAGGTCAAGCAATTGTTCCAATCATACCATGAACAAATCATCAAGGCACGGCCGTTTAGATTTTGAGGTACAAGAGGAAAAACTTTAGCTGTACACTAACCAGTGTAACAGCTGATCGGATAGCGGAAATGTTACCTTCGTTAATGATGTTCTGGAATGATATCATCACTCCCAGCCCTTCCATATTTCATAAAACCCTCACCTTTATTTATGATTTTTATTATCTATCAACATGAACACCCATCAAGTACGAAATGGTGCCTTAACAGTCAACCAAAATACTTTTAAGGCGCTATAATTTTCAGTCGACTTACGGGCGGACGAACGTCATTACAATAGTGGTATGTATATTCCTACAGCTGCTACATTAGTGCTTCCACTTTTCGTAAATTTCTCCACGTTTGGGCAATTTATACACTTAATCACATTCAGTACCGAACACAGAAAGGGATAGTGGCCGGGGGAGGGGGGGGGGGGGGGACGCAAAACGCTGGGATGAAATGTATGCAGATGTATTGATGCAACAATTGTGCTTCATCCTAGGCTAAATCCGAAATAAGTCACGGTACGCAGAGCATCATTTTGCTACACATACCCGCTAAAGCCTCTTCCCATAGCGAAGCAGCATTTACACTAGTCTTTTAGCATTGAAAGCATAAAGTCCTATCTTAATTCACGCAATGTTCCCGAGTAACTTTTCGCAAAATCCAGGGGTGAATGTTACAATGCACGCCCCGGGTACAAAAATCACAGTATAATTCAGTTTCTCGCTTCTACTGGGACCGTAAATAAATCGCACGCGCGCCCGGCAGCCTAATTTTTTTCCCACGAGGTTATGGGCAAATCTGATTTTGAAATTTTTTTCAAATTTGTTTCTAAATCATGGTTGGGGTTATTTCTAAGGTTAGGGTTACGTGGACTGGGGTTATTTGGCCTGTTCTTTCATAATCTGGCGTCAGAATTACAAAAAAACGGTTCAAAAGCTGTCATTTTGGAATTAGGGGTGTGACCTATTTCCAAGACACTGATTGGTCCATTGGCGTGATTTGCCCATAACCTCGTGGGAAAAAAAAATTGCGCTCCCCGGCAAACCTTGTTGCAACACTACAGCTATACGTTCTCGCCTTCCTGTGGTGGCGTAGTTACAATTGACAATTACTTAGGTGTTGTTCTTGCAGTTTTCGGGAAATTCTGGAATGTATCCCTTTTTCAAATCAGAGAGGTGCTCTTGCTCCCTTTCTTTTCAAGTTCCCTGAGAGATATTTACTTCTGCTTGTCCTTAATTCAGTTTGTTTTTTATGTTCGCCCTATTGAGATTACGTCGAAAAAAAAAAACATGCAGGAATAAGTAACAGGGTCGGATTAATAAATGTGGGGGCCTTGCATGTCGGGCACAAACCTATGTGGAGGTCCCACTTGAACACTGATTGTGCTCTTCAGAAAAATACTAATGTACACGTACTGCATGCTACCTCCAGTCACGCAACAAAAGTATCGTGGGCTACTACGTTGTGTGGGCCCCTTTGTATGAGGGCCTTTGGATTAAGTCAAGACAGCATATGTTCCGATGTCCTTAAAAGGACATGATATCCTAGTTTGCGGGCCCCTAAGTACGAGCCCCTCTGGTCCATAGTATGCTTAAATCCGGCCTCCTGAAGCAGTGCCTTGGTCACCAACACCTTCAAGAGGGGCCGGCCCCAGACCAAGATCAGAGGCACTAGTGTCGAGACCGACACCTTACGAAACTGTATAAAGCCTTAAACCATCATTTTACGTTGATGCCATCACTTCGACAGCTAATGAAACTCCTTTTTGTATTCAGCACAGGCCAGGAGTGGGGATAAGAAGTCCAATCTGAGTCCGATGGCTACCCGTAGAACCAACGCTTTAACTGTTTTTGTTTTCAGGAGGTCAGATTCTGCAATGAAAACCCCGGAGTTTCAATTTTCTTCAAAAATAACCAGGCCAAAATTTATAAATTTCTGCCATAAGAGCCAAAAATTTTCAGATTTTCTAGCTGCCAGACCTTTAAAATTTTCGTCGCCGACGGCGCAGGGCTCGAAGAGGGCCCAGGTGGGTTGACCATCCTTCCCAGGGGCGGATCTAGGGGGGCCGATCCGGCTCCACCCCCCTTTTTTACAATGCAAAAAAAAAAAAAATGAAAGGGAAAAAAGAGGGAAAAAAACGGAAAGGAGAAGAGATAGAGAGAAGGACAGAGAGTGGAGTGATAGAGAATGAAGCTGCAGTTAACAACCTCGAAGCATGGGAGTCATAGCGCACAGCAGATCAGTCTGAACGTCGATTGGGACAATTCACATGCATGCTCTCTTACTACACATGATTGTGTTTGCAGGGTTAACAAAGTCATCGTTTGTACTCACTTCCATAGCCTGGCCTCCTGAGTAATTTAGTTGATTGTATGTGACAATACCTTAGATCTGTACATTGTGCACAAATAGAACTTTATACACTTTTAATGTAACTTTCATATTTGAGAACTCGGCTGGAATGAACTCCGAGTCCGAGTCCAGTTACATCACATTCCGTAAACGCTCTTGAGACCGGCATTAAGCTAACCGAATCCAGACTCTTGCGTTGGAGCCCACCTCTAAATTAGCCGACTGTGTGATGGGAGTATAAAGATTTCAACCCTCAAAGAAGTACTTTGGTAACTGGAAAAGTTTTGGTTATAACCATATTCCTCTAACAAATAGTTTGCGTAAGCTCCGACACAGTATCATGATTCGCTGCTTCATGTTGAGCATTAGGAGCCTCTGCGACAATGCCCATTGAAGATCAGCTAGCTTCATTGACTTTCTTTGGGGAACACCTAAGGATAACCGGCACAAATGAGGTGTCGGTCGTCTCATGTGCCCCCGTCTTACTATCTAATTATGCCCCCCCCCCCCCCCTCCATTTCAGGTACCGAGGTACCGTATATTCACCTTGAAGTAACGAGTTACTTTTGAAATGTAGCTAGTTACTTTTTAGTCAAAAGTAACTGTAACTAGTTACTTTTTCAACATTGTAACTAGTAACTGTAACGAGTTACAATTTTACGGAATTAACTGTAACTATAACGAGTTACTTTCAAAGCGTAACGGGAACAACCCTGTGTGTTTGCCACGCCTTGACTTGTTTGTCAAAATCTAGCTTTGTTTGTTCGACAGAAATGAAGGGCCGTCCACCAATCAAATGCTAGAATCCAACCACGCTCCTTTTTTTCACTAACGAACTTATGGTTGTCTTTTCCCAATTTTGAGGTTGGAATATCAGAGACCATGCTCCATTCGCAAGTTCGAGGCCGACTTTAAACCTGTTCTAACCCCAGCATTGATTTTGACACGTTTTCGTGGAATTTGAAAATACAAAACGCCCATATCGGAGAGGGAAAAAAGTAGGCGGCTCATGCGTCAAACAACTGCGAACCACTGCAGCAAGCTTTAGCCGGGGAACCGCGAACTCATTCCTCCCAAGTGACCCGCATTTCGCGGGTGTGGCCTGCATTGAACACCCCAACCTGCTGCCCCGTCCAACCCTTTGAAAAACCCGCATTTCAGTACATGATAGAGCCACAAAACAAAACCCTGCCTTAGGAAGTATACCTCCCAACTAAACCACAAATTTAGCAAATTACGGTACCAGTCACATCATAGTGCATCCCGCTGCTTGCCTTGCGAAAGGCACTCTTGTTACGTAGACTGTAGCAACATAGCTAACCTCCATAGCAGGTACCGAAAATATTCTAATGGAGCAATCGAGTCTAATCGCCGCGCGACGCAACTTACAAAACCAAAAACAAATGCCCGTTTCGCGCGTTAAGAGGCAGGGTTTGTCTCAGAAATTTCAACCCTACGAAGGAGCGAAATGTTTTAGCCGACTTTATCATAACCACTCAGTCCTATGCAAAAATACGTAATTACTTTTGTACTATCAGGGCCGCATAAACATTCCATTCAACTTAACACTCATCCTGTGGTAATTCCTTTAAGATATCATTTTTGTGAAAGAAACTAGTTCAAGAAAAATTCCCATTATGGAAAGTGTGTGATGCCGTTTGGGTGTGGGTTTAACTCGGGCCCGCTTCCCTTGGTACATTAGAAGCAACACGGTGTCGTTTACGCCGAACGTGCTACGTACGCGATTCCTGAACTGTGCTGCATCAGAAATTAGGAGTAACAATAAACAACCAATGAACAATGATCGCTATCATTTGGAGAGGTTTAAATTTTGCGAGTTTGTGAGTATCAGTGCAGATGTTTTTGGCGGCAAATTAATGAAATTACATTGACTGATTTGCCAAAAAAGTGCTACCATTTTGCGTGTAGACACCTATAAAATTTAAAATTTTCCAAAAGGGGAGGGGGTGTCCCTATTATACCCCTCCCCCAGGCCGGCGGTCCACCAACGGACAGGTCAGAGGTGGACCCGCATCTAGCTTCTCGGAACTTGAGAGCTATGCGGGCGGAACTAACTACTGAACTTGCAAGTTTCGACCAGTGAGCTGCTCTTATGCTGAGCAGCCCGGCTAAGAAGGTGAGATCTTTCGTAATCTTTTCTGTCAGATTCAACAGTAGTATAGATCGGTAATTGACCCGCCGGCACCAAGTCGAGCCTGCAACAACACTGCTGTATGCTTACATTTACGCTCACATGTTAATGATATGAGTCACAAATTCTCAAGGAAGTCCCTCAATATTCACCAAGTTGGTACATGACTACTAAAGATCTGATTAGAAGCCTTGAACAGGATGCATTGTAGTAAGGCACTGTACCTATGATAAACTGTCTTCTGTTAATAACTTGTGGAAAAATTAATGTGTTGAGAGGACGGTGAGACATGAAATTATATGAAGCAGAAAATGCAAAAATAAGACATGGGAAGTGCTATTTCCGGCGATCTGGGAGGTCTATTTTGTCAAAAATTTTCTTGTACGCTCCGTGCCAACTGATGGTGGCGCTCCGCGCTTAGATGGTAAAGTGCTATCAATCACAGATCGAACAACTTCGCCCCCCCCCCCCCTTTTTCAGAAATTCTGGATCCGCCCTGCTTCCAGCAAATCGTCGAGTTTCTCGGGGCTTAGTGAGGTTTCCGCACCCCCTCCCCCCGATGTAAAAACAATGATCTCAAACGACGTTATAATTTAAGTAGGGCCTAATCAAGAAGGCGAGGTGTATTTATGATTTCAATTCAAGATCAGCGGAAACATCCGGGTTTTCACAATTCGAGACTCAGACCATCAGACTGAGACTCGGACCAGCCTAGCCTAGGGTACCTAGGCCTAGTTCTCACGTACACTTTGCTCCCTGAACTAGGCCTAGGCTATTGCAACACAAACTTTTGACCGCATATTACTGTGAGAGTAATATCGTCTGCGTGCGTTTCTGCAGTGATTGTTGCTGTATACGCGTATGCGCGTGTATGAACGTAACTATAGCTATGGACTATGTCACAATTGAACAGCAGTGCGTGCTATTTAGCATACAATAGTGTGAACGTCCTAGTTACACGATTTAGCAGTTTCATAGAATGTTTAAAAAACAAAACAGGATCGTTTGTGTAAATCAAAATTTTTGGTCCCTTTTTGGACACTGAAGTGCAAATAATCTGAGACTGAAGTGTGTTAAACATATAAGGCCCCGTAGAGGTCAATTATGTAGGAGTATACGTGAATTTGAGAAAGATCGAGACCATTCAAAATTTTTGAAGTCACGGTAGCCCAATTTTGACAATGGGTATATTGCTGACCTAGTATGGGAAGCCCCAAAGCTTCCCAAATACTAGGTCAGCAGACTGCGGACTAGACCAGCCTGAGACTCTCGATACCACAGGTTGTCGAGCCCAAGACCGTCAAAACTCGACTCGAGACGGGCCTCGATCTCAACTGACCCTATCATCCTCAGAAAAGCGTTGTTGAAAATTTCTGTACCTTACCAACAACCTTGACGAAATTTGGCACTTTACTTCAGGATATGTTTGTTTGAATTGTGGAAACAGTGCGATACATGCAATGCGTTCGATCCTGGCGTCATTAGTTACCAACTTCAGAACCATACCGAAGTTTACTCTGGTTACGCCGAAAGATTGGGCCGATCGTACGAGGGCTAGACCGAGTCTCGAGGTTTCTTGGATTCGTTGTGCTGCAGTAAATATGAAATGCTGAGGAATTTTAAAAGCCTTTTGAGGTTTTTTATAAGACGCAATGAGTTTCCAGGCTAATTCCAATTTCTCCGAGGATCCTAGCCTAATGTTACAACTTAGTGAAAATTCGTGCAACTGGTTGGCTACGTTAGGTCATACAGCCTAACGCACTACAGTACAGTAGGTCTACTAATAGAGTAAAACCCTTTTATTTCTATGAGTAAAACACATTTCTGGATTGTGTTTTTCAGAATTTATCAAATTGTACATCGAGTCTCTTCCAAATTCAGTACAAAGACCAAGTCTTTCATACAGCATTGAAATAACCTCGCAAATGTTATTACAATCTCGTTGAACACACTTTTATGTTTCACGCTATTAGTACACATTGTAGCTAGACAGGGAGCTGCCACGTCAGCTCCCAGCTGTAGACTTCAGTTATGTCAAGGAGCTAAAACATAAAGCATACCTTGGCCAGTTCAGTTATTAGCCTAACATAAACCTAGGCCTAGCCTATGTGTGTATATAAGCAGGACTTGAAATAACTGGCAGCATGCACGGACAGCAATGGCTGTCGGACCCTTACTGATGGCCGTGGTGCCCCCAGTCAGTGTCCAATGAAATAACATAGCCTAGACCAATATCCAATTTGCTCATTTTGGCTGTGCCCTTTTTCAAGCTTATTTGGAGCCCTCCTAAAGAGACCACAATTTGGCAGGGACCAGAATGTGTTCACTCCATGCCAATTGTACAGAATAGCGCATTCATGAAGGTGGCCGAATTCCGGTCCCACCATGCTACTAACTAGGGCAAGGGAGGGGATTTTAAATGTTTTTATTTTGCAGGCAAAAGAGTACAAGCCTATAATTTCTTTATGACAGTATGACCAGACATGTCAGGGCTCAAAATAACAGGGGCCCGTGGGCCCGATGCTCTTAGAAATTCACTCGGGCCCGCAACTTCTACAGGGAAAGGGGCCCGGTTGGCTCCTAAATATTTCAAGTCTAATTGTACAGTCTGCATGTGAACCTCTCCATCCACAACCCAACGATCTTATAGCCTGTCTCAGTATTCCTATATACTAACAGTCACTAAAAACCTGCAAAACACACATTATTTCTGAAATCGGTTCACATCGCTCATAAAGAGTCTGCTTTGTCACAACATGGAAGATCACTCACGCAGACATACACCGCTGCCAGTCACAAATAATGTAGGCAGAGAGTCACAACATCACCGGGCCCTGACGAAGACGGTCGGCAGGAATTGAACAGTGCCCTTCATTTTAGGCCTTCTGGGTAATAACTTCAAGAGTTATGAGAAAATTTCGAAAATGTATACTGACCTAAATGCAACATGGTCTAAGAGGGTGTGGACAGATTGGTTTCAGGCTAGTTTTAGCCTCAGCTTGCCTTAATTATACCCATACTACACATTTTCAAGCACGTAAAAAGCACCCATAGGCCTACACTTTATCAGTCCCTTTTTATTTGTATGTTTTGGGCCCCTTGATTTCTCGTTTGGCTCCTAGATTCCATGGGCTAGGGGCCCGGCAGGCTCACAAAGGTTGAAAACTTATTTCGACCCCTGCATGTTGCTCACATCTAGATGAATATCAGATTTCAATTTGGTTGGATAATTGCAAAAAATCAGTGTTCAAATTTGTCTTTTTTTGTTGCTAGGCCTATGTTATGACCGCTTGTTGCTCAGATTAGACCACCCTGTTGCTAATTACGACCACTCTAACAAAGATGTTGTTTTCCTTTTATTTTTCCCCAATTTTGTTGAATGAAAAACTATGAAACATTCGAATGACCTTTATTGTAACCATTTTCAGACTTAGTGGATGTATTTTCATTCAGTTCTGGAATTAATCAAGGAGTTTCAGTGCAACATGCAACATTCACTTTTTCCTTTCTGATGGAATCTATGATGAAATGTGGAGATTTGGGAGTGTCCAAAATATATGATCATTACATGGAATTAGAGAAGGTGTGAGAATTTGTGAATCAATAAAACATGAAGAGAAAAGTATTCTCTTTTTTCAAAATATTTTTGTGCTTCACGAATATGCAAATTAGTACTGCACACTAATTAGCAGTTGGAATTAGCAACACATGCCAACTACCTGTTGGTAATTACGACTTCCCCCCACAAAAGATAGAAGGGACAATTCTTATTGGGGTTTTGAGACACAAATGACCTACAGTAAACTGGTAATTTCTCATCAGAGGAATACCATTGAAAGTCTGCTATTATAGCGTTATGTCAAGCAAAGGGCATAAAACATTGATTGTCTAATTCTCATGGATCATAAAAATCCTTGTTTGTGAAAAGGTCACTAAGACAGCAGATTTATTCATGAAAATATTTGCAACTAAGAATGAATCAAGATGAATAAGATACTGTGGCATAAAAGTAGGTAGTATAAACTTCTCAAATGACTGCTTGATGTTTGTTCATTCTTTTCCTGATTTTCAATTTCATATAAATATTCACTAGGTGGTCATAATTAGCAACAGGTCATAATTAGCAGTCCTTGCCCTATTTAGTATCTTGTGTCTTTTACCTCTTTTCATGCCAAATATATAAACTAAAACTGAATTTGATATGAGGGGAACCTGGAGCCCACCCATCATGGGTTTTGGGCTTTAATTGTGCTAGCCAGAAAGCCTTGTATGCTACGTGTGCACCTTTTAGCCCTGACACGTAACGATGTACAGCCACCACTGCCTTAATCAACCATTCAGTTTCCCCCTTCCTTTCCTATTAAAAAATCCAGGATGTGCCACTGTAACTAGAGCAAATCTGAAGAAAAAGTTGCCATATGCCTTCAAGAATAAGTGAGCCAACTTTACAAAGTAGAAAAACTGCATATAGACCAGTGGTTCCCAACAAGGACATTATCACCCCCTAGGGAGCATTTTTGTAACTCATGGGGGCAGTGAGCACTAAGGGGGTGGCGGGGGAGGGAGCATTTTGAAAAAAAATGAGATACTAAGTTTAAACTGGGCCTTACAAGATTCCAAAAGGTTTCCCTCAGCTGAGCTCTCAAATTTGTTCCCTTAAAAAGGAGATAAATGATGTCAACAAATCAAATAGGTCTAACATTCACCCCCAGGTGCACTAAAAAGTTTGTGAATTATCTTTTTAGCTAGATTTCACAAAATTGCATCTAACAGTGATTAATTTCAAAATTTTCTCGGCGAGGACCCTCATATTCACATTCGTGGCATCCTGGTGAAAGTGGTGAGTGAACGGCCATGGCTAAAAATTGTCCTGCCACTTTTACCTTGAATGCAGGTTTTCCGTGCTATAGAAGGGGGTTGGGGGGGGGCGTTTTCCCAACGCCATTCAGTGAAAGGGAGCGGTGAGCTGGAAAAGGTTGGGAACCACTGATCTAGACTAACCTTAAGGTAAAATATGTTTCATAACTTTGAAGACACACCTGGTGACATAGCCTGAACACAAGTGACTCGGCACGGTCTCTGAAGAAAGGGAGAAGCAGGGGCATTAACCCCCCCCCCCCCCCAGAAAATTTCAAAGTAAATTTTGATCACATAGATCTGTGTAAATTTAGAAGAATTTAAAGTAAAGTTTGTTTAGATGGCACTTGCAAGGCACAAAAAGTGCCATTTCAAGCATATAGGGAGCCTTTAGGCATTTTTTTTTCTTGGTGCAAGTTAAACCACCTAGTGATGGTGGTGCTCTACTTTGCCTGTTCCCCCTACTGAAACTTTTTGTGTGCAGCCATGGGAAGAGCACTCATAATTTCCAACAACCTCGGTACGGTATCAATATTTAAACCGGCAAGTTTTCTTATATATTTCCATTCAACTAGAAGTGGGTGGAACAAACTACTAGAAATGACTGCCAGTACAGGTTGTGTAGACATCAGTAAGACATATCTTCAGTTTAATTAATTAGCATACCCCTTGCAAGTCTGGCTTTATAGATGCTCATGCAAAGGGCCATGCCAAGTTTGGAGCAGGAGCAGAATGCCTATTTTACATGCTTTGTTCTACCATTTTCTCATGACCTAATGCTACTCTGCTGCAAGAGTGCTTGGTCTTTAGCCTTGCCCTGCTTCTGACCCCCAAATGCATTCCTTAAGAGTGTAGTGGCAATCCTCCCATCCTCCTCTCCTTTCCCCTCTCCCCCTTCACTCTCCTCCCCTCCCCCTACCCGAGAAAATACCATACACTTTTAAAGTTGTGTAACATAATAATACAAAATGAACCAGTGCAAAACTTCTGTGTGAGTTAGGCGTAGATTGTAAAACTTAAATAGAAGGTCATTTTGAAGGAGAATGGACCTTACAGAATGCAATTAGGGCTCCTGGGATCCTGTCATGACAGTTATGCATAAATGTATACATATTAGCTGTATAATAGTGAACAGAAATGATGATAAATTAATTTGTGAAACTGATCTCAAAAATGTCCTTCTGTGGGGATGAATGAAAACCAGTGGATGTTTTAGCTTACTTTTCACTTTAAAGTTTTGTGACAATGTACTGACATTAAATTATACCATGATAGAACCACCCTTTCAATTTACATTTTACATGATATGTTGACTTGTTCTAATGTTTTAACCTAACTTTTGCTGTTTTATGGATTTTCAAACAGGTTCAGTAGTCTATTGTTCGGTACAGTCAAAGCACGCAATGAATTACTTCGAAGGGAAAACGCTATTCAGAATGAACGATGATGAAGAATCAGATTTGGTAAATCACAACGAGGTCCTTGGAGGCAAAATACTTGCACTATACTTCTCAGCCTCTTGGAGTCCTCCATGCTGCGAATTTTCACCACCGCTTATTGCGGTGTACCAAGAACTCATTGAAAGAAAGATGCCATTTGAAGTTGTGTATTTATCATGTGACAAAAACAAAGGTGAAATGATCAGCTACCTGCAGGAGCTTCACGTTCCTTGGCTCTACCTTCCCTTCGGTGATAAACTAATCAGGTGGGTGAGAATTTGGTTACACCTCTATGCTCCGACACTCTATGTTCAGACACACAATGGCGGCAATTGTTCTCATTATTGGGGACTGGGAGCACATGACCCCCTTTTCAAAACATTTTCTGTGTGAAAAATGAAAGTCGATCAGCAATTTCTCAAAGATTGGGGGGACATGTATTCCTGCCCCCCCCCTTCCCGGAATCACAGCCCATGCAGACATGTAACCCTAATACTCTCTGCTTAATCTAGCCCTACAAAAGTAAACTAATCCTAGTCCTAACACTGCCCTCAGTGTTGGAATACAGTATAGAGACATTGGAACAAAGAGATGTCAGAACAGAGAGCAGTCCCCAAACTATGAGTGTTGAAACTAGTTGTGATTAGGCCAAGCCAAAGAATGAAGTCCAGGGTGATAGCCTGGGATGAAAGTTGAGGTACTTGGGAAAAAAATACTGAAATGCTGAAAATTTCACTGAACCAATTATGATTTAAAGGCCCCTATAACTTGGTATATGCCATATGAAGGTTCCTTTTTTCCAAAATTTTCCTAGGGAGGTCCCTGGCCCTGGACACATTCTTAAATGGGTTACTCTTCTTGACAAATGAACAAACCTTCTTTCTTCTACATGATACACAATTTGAATGCATCTGAAGCATATATGCAGGTGTAAGATATTTAGTATTATTTCTCAACCCATGCCAGAGCATGCTTTTATAAAATATCCTTTGATTACCTTTAAAGAGAAAATGCAGTCACCGGAATTTGAATTTGTATATACCCCGGTATCCTGTGCTTTATCATGTGACATTATTTTTGTTACTGAAATGTCTAATTCATTCAGAATGACTACCTTTACAGTTTACCTTTAATATGAAATAATTTTACTTGGACACTTCATGAAAGATATTTGTAAGGGAAATAGGAGTAAATTTGTAAGAAGTAGATGTTACTTTTTCAAATAAATTTGGGGCGACTGCTAAATTCCTTTAGTCACAGTACATGCTAAACTCAGTGCACTTGTAAAGTAAATTTTAATTTAGTAAAATCTGCTCTTTCATTTCTGAAGCTTTAAATCTAAAACCAGAGAATTGTTAGATTAACTTATAGATGCGCTACTTTAGGTCTAGAATGTGCCATTTCCCCCATCTGGGAATGAATGGGCTGCAGTACCACTAGGCTGTTGGATCAGTGGGCTGCAGTCCTAACCAATAGGATGTACAGCCCCATAGGAGTATAAAGGACCATAGTCCTAACTAGATCATAGATCAGCAATGCAAAGCTTTACTTCTTACAAGTGATTGAACATCATTTTAGTAAAGTTAGAGATTTCACATGAGAGTTGGAAACGGGGACGTTAAACCTCATCTAACTAATTCACATGAGAGTTACTTTGGTCACGACTGGTGATTTTCAAATAGTTGATTATTTCATAAAACAGGCGGCCTGTAAGAATGGTTCTGAGTAACATACTGCCCATTGTCACACAGCTCATGGATCCTGCAGAAAAACTGGTCATTGGCCTTCGCCCCATTATTAAAGTTCACCACGGTGCAAACTTACTTTATGCGAATTCCCATCACCTGTAGAACCAGTAAGCTGAGGGGCCAGAGGTTTCTAGTTCCAGTGGACCATAGGACCAGTGCAATAGGACTAAATGTCTGTGAGACTATTCAGCTGTAACTGAAAACATACCATACTTCACCATTTATATTTAAAGGGAAAAGGCAGTCCCCCCAAATAGTATACTACCCATCCTCCTAATTCAGAAATGGCTCTGATCAATTACGTGACAATATTTTCGTTACTTATTTCATGCAGAATAAGTGCTTGGTTAATCTTCAGTGTTCAATATTTTTAATACAGAAACATAATGAAAGATACTTGTAAGCAAAATAAGAGGAGATTTGTAAGATTTAGCAGATTTTTGAGAACAAACTTGGGGCAACTGCCATCTCCCTTCCATCGTCAAAGCAAGAGACAAGTGACCCCCCAGGGTTATGAGAGTTTATGATGTGACCAGATCGTTGATAGTAGTATTAAATAGACTGCTGCTTCATTTTCTTTTTCTTTTTCTCCATACAGTGATCTGAAGGAGAAATTTAATATCATAGCTGTACCTAAGCTAATTGTCTTGTCACCATCTGGAGAGGTCATCACAGATATGGGTCGCAGAGAGGTACAGGACAGGGGGGTTGTGTGTTTCAATAGCTGGAAGCAAGCATCAGGGATGACTGATAGATGATGATTGCCCTCCTAGAAGTTGCATCTAAAGTAGTACATTGCATTGTTACAGACTTGCTGCAACTGTATGAATGGTAAGTAAGTATGTCAATAATTTGCAGGATCTTGTATTTCCCATTAAAGGACAATTTTGTCACTTATTCCATGTGAAAAATATTATTGCTTAGCATTTGATCATTTCAATTTTTCCTCTTTGGGAGGTAGCTAAGTTTTCCTTTTTTAACAAAACGAATTACAAATGAAAAACCGGTGGAACTTAAAAATGGCCCTGACCTGCCTGTTTCTGCTTGATTATGTTGAAGAGTTATGCAAAAGAGTTATGAAAATTTTGTATGAACTTTATTTTGAAATACATAAATATCTACCAAGTGATTGTTATGAGTACACCCACAATCTTCTGACAAGATGGCATCACACCTTTTTACTTGTTATATTAAATAGATTCTGCATACAAAAAAATAACAAACAATTGAGGTTGAGTTTCTTAGGTCAAGCACAAACCCAGGGAATAATTTAGTGTTCAAAATTTGCATAGCAACTTTGAGGTTTATTGGTTTCTTGATCCTAAAATTGATGGAAAGTTTAGAGATGTATATTCAAAAACTGCTACACAATTTTTTCATTTGTGCAGCAGCAAGTTGACCAGCTTGTGTAGCAAAATAACATGCGATAACAGATAAATTATTCCCTGCAACCCTGAAAGTCATACTGTAAACGTTGAAATGCAAATAATGGGCCCGATTTCCATACTTGAGAAATCTTACTCAGTAAAGAATGCCACTCTTATCATGAAAAATTCTGTACTTATTCAATTGCTCAATGAACTTCGTTCTTTCCTCCTTACCTACTGGATACACTGCTGTAGGCATCATGGTAAATTGGGTAAACTCTATTAGTTACAACACTTCATTTTAGTGGTGACTTAACTTTTTGTTACAGACCAACTTGTCCCCTGCCATTTTATTAGATACACCAACTTGTTCACACATTTGACTTTATAAATGACCAAAATCTAAGAAATATGCAAATTCTTTATGATTAGGTAAAAAAATGAATTTTGCATGGTGTCTTACTTTCCCAGAAGGACATGCCAATATTTTTTGTCCTTTATCTTATATTCTTTATCTTATACAATTACTATTTTAAACTTTGCATTAAATTTTCAGAAAAAGTGGATACTGAAAGATGATGGTCTGTGTGTGAGTTTTGACCTTGGAAGTATACTCAACTTGTACAGATTGTTGGATAGGACAGCCTGTATACCATGCTTCATGCAACCTTATTGTGGAATAGAAAGTTTGAAGAGTCATAATTTTGATTTCAAAGACAGAAAAGAAAGTTTTTGTTCATAAGGGCTCATTCTTTACTGATCTGTTTTCATGGAACACCAGGATAAGCATGTTAGAATTCTCATATTATTACTGCAGGCTTTCTGCATAGGGGAAAGTAGTGACAGCAGTGTTCACACTAAGGTGTGCAATTGCACAATTCGTGCACTGACTTTCTAAGTCCTGGAACAAAAATAATTGCCTGCAGGAAATTCCTGTGCAGACCTCACGGCCACGCGTTTTTATTTTCCTACATACTTCATGTTAATTTGGAACTCTTGAACAGTTAATTCATACACTGATCTAAGTAAATCTTGGTATTAAACACTTTGAGGAGCAAAGTTTTACTGTCTGGTATCTCTGTGAACCTGTTAAGATGAAGAAAAAAATAACTGGTTTGCTCATTTTGCTGATTTATAATTCTTGGAAATCCCCCCTAGAATTTGAAATACCCACAAAAATTTGGTAGGGGGGCATTTCCCACAATTTCTGAGCCCTAGTGTAAACACCGAGTGACAGTATGTTTTCACTATCCAGAAATGGAAACTTCATAGAATTTTGTAACAATAAAAAAAGAAGCAGAGGTCATGGAAAGTTAGGGAATTTTTAAAGACTGTATATAATAACTTCTTTTCAGTAACAGAAATTAATATTCGTATTCTGCATCCTCTACATTCAAGAAAATGTGTGTAGCCATGGATTTTCATTATTGTTGTCATGGAACTGCATGAAATTTTATTGCTGTGAAGGTGCAGGAACCCTCTTTCTGTCTCGTGATCTATGTTTTTCTGTAGAGTATCCTTGGCTGTTCTTTCTGTTTCCAGACCTCAGTAACCCAACTGACCGTTTTATGTTGTTAGTCAGCTTTGCTTGTTCTTGAAGTGAGAAGTTTGTGAACAGTAACTGAGAGAAAAGAGTTTCTCTTGTAATTTTAATAGTCTTTGCAGGTCTGGGTGTTTCAATTTTATATTGTAAGGTAAGATCACTGGTTCTACTTTGAATTTGTCATTTTGTGAAATTGCAGTAGAAAATATTTTTACTGGTAAGGGATTGAACTCTTTAAAAGTCTGGCACTTAGAATATTTCAGCTCCTCTTCTCTTTGCACATAAACAGTGGCTCCCTTTGTCTCTCATTTTTCTCCCAAAAGAGTAATGGAGTCATTCACTAGTAGTTGCCAGGACAGCATCCCTTTCCCATACAATTTTCACCCAAAGAATTCCTCCTGGATTAATCATAAATAATAGTTGTAAAGGTATGAAAGTTTTTTGTACCAAAATTGCAGTGTTTATCTTTAAGAATTATTGTCATATTTGGTTGATATTGCATATTTATTTTTAGTTCACATCTCTTCAGTTTTTGGAGCAAATGAAACAATATTTTTTTATATTTTATATTTTTATTTCATTTTGTTTTTGATTCCTTGCCAAAGGCAGAAGGAATCTATGCGATGGTGATGTCGTGTGTGTGTGTGTATGTGTGTGTGTATGTATGTATGTATGTGTGTGTGTGTGTGACGCTTTGCTTGTAAACACGATATCTCAAGAAGGGTAACTATGACTGAGCTCATACGTGGTGTGTGGGTTGGTCATATTGAGTAGATGATCCCTATTTTTTTTGATGGAGGTCAAAGGTCATTTGGGGTCACAGGAGGTCAAAAGGTCAAAACCTTGTAAACGCGATATCTCAAGATGGGTAACTCCGAGGGATCTCATACTTGGCAGGTAGGTTGCCCATATTAAATAGATGATCCCTATTCTTTTTGGTGGAGGTCAAAGGTCATTTGGGGTCACCAGAGGTCAAATAGTAAATACCCTGGAAATTGCTTGTAAACACGGTATCTCCAGAAGGATAAATGTGAGGGATCTCATACTTACCATGTTTATTGCCTATATTGAGTAGATGATCCCTATTGTTTTTGGTGGAGGTCAAAGGTCATTTGGGGTCACCAGTGGTCAAAAGGTCAAAACCTTGTAAACACTATATCTCAAGAAGGGTAACTCTGAGGGATCTCATACTTATCATGTGGATTACCCATTTTACGTAAATGATTTATATTATTTTTGGTGGGGGTCAAAGGTCATCTGGGGGTCATCAGAGGTCAAAAGGTCAAAACCTTGTAAACATGATATCTCAAGAAGGGTAACTTTGAGGGATCTCATACTTAGCATGTGGATTGTCCATATTGAGTAGATGATCCCTATTGTTTTTGGTGGAGGTCAAAGGTCATTTGGGGTCATCAGAGGTCAAAAGGTCAAAACCTTGTAAACATGATATCTCAAGGAGGGTAAGTGTGAGGGATCTCATACTTAGCATGTGGATTGTCCATATTGAGTAGATGATCCCTATTATTTTTGGTGGAGGTCAAAGGTCATTTGGGGTCACCAGTGGTCAAAAGGTCAAAACATTGTAAACACTATTTCTCAAGGAGGATAACTGTGAGGGATCTCATACTTAGCATTTGGATTGCCCATATTGAGAAGATAATTCCTATTGTTTTTGGTGGAGGTCAAAGGTCATTTGGGGTCATCAGAGGTTAAAACATCAAAACCTTGTAAACATGATATCTCCAGAAGGATAAGTGTGAGGGATCTCATACTCACCATGTGGATTGTCCATATTGAGTAGATGATCCCCATTGTTTTTGATGGCGGTCAAAGGTCATTTGGAGTCACCAGTGGTCAAAAGGTCAAAACATTGTAAACACTATTTCTCAAGGAGGATAACTGTGAGGGATCTCATACTTAGCATTTGGATTGCCCATATTGAGAAGATAATTCCTATTATTTTTGGTGGAGGTCAAAGGTCATTTGGGGTCATCAGAGGTTAAAACATCAAAACCTTGTAAACATGATATCTCCAGAAGGATAAGTGTGAGGGATCTCATACTCACCATGTGGATTGTCCATATTGAGTAGATGATCCCCATTGTTTTTGGTGGCGGTCAAAGGTCATTTGGGGTCACCAGAGGTCAAAATGTTGTAAACACTATCTCATGAAGAGTAACTGTGAGGGATCTCATACTTACCATGTGGATTGCCCATATTTAGTAGATGATCCTTATTATTTTTGGTGGAGGTCAAAGGTCATGTGGGGTCACCAGAGGTCAAAAGGTGAAAACCATGTAAATACGATATCTCAAGAAGGATAACTGTGAGGGATCTCACACTTGACATGTGGATTTTTTGAATTGAATAGATGATCCCTACTCTTTTCATGCAGGTCAAAGGTCATTTGAGGTCACAAAAGGTCAAAACCTAGGAAACATATTTTAAGGAGGATAACTATGAGGGATCTCATACTTGGTCTGTGGATTGTTCATATTTAGCATGTAGGTCATTTTGGGTCACAAGATTTCAAAAGCTTTTGACCTTAGTAACATGATATCTCAAGTAGGATACCTGTGAGGGATCTCATGCTTGTCATGTGGGTGATTCATGTTTGTTGCAGTATATCCATATGGCAAGGAATCACTAAGCCTTTTGGCTTTCTGGTTTCATTTTTTTTTCTTTTTTTTTTTTTTTGGGGGGGGGGGGCATATTAACATTGGCATTAAGTCAAGTCAGCAAACCATTGCATCAAAATCACGTCATGGGGGATTGACAGAAACACTGTTGTTGCAATACCAACACCTTTCATACTTCTGTTGTGATTTAATCATTAAATTTACTTTAACTTTTGTCAAATAAGTTTGTAAGCAGTCAATCTGCTATTCAGTTTTCTCAAACAGTAAAGTAAGTTGCATGAAAAATTACATTCCTTTGGGTCTTCATTGACGAATTTTGTGCTCTTTTAAAGAAATATATGGAATCCTTATATTATGTGTCTTGTAACTTTTTACATAGCTCACTTAACTTTCCATAGTATACAAAAGTTGCTCACTCAAAAGATTTTTTGCCTGAAGTTTAATGCTTTAAGCTGTTTTTACCCTTGACCGTCTTCCATTTCCTTGATTCTGCTTGTATATTTCATCAAGCTTTAAAACAATCATGCTTGTTTTAGACTGTTAGGGACTGATTCTGAGCAGTTGTAAGGTAATATCGAATAAAACTGCTTGATGCAGTATGGGGAAGATTGAATCCACTGAAGGTCTGTTAGGTGTAAACAGCTTTAAAAGCTATAGGAAAATAACCTCAAATAATAAAAAACTATGCATTTAGCATCCTTGTCCAACCTGAAAAATGGCCCGACCTACACACACACACACATATGCACAAACACAAAGATCGCAATAAGTTAAACTAAATACATCCTTTCATATCATTGTCATTGACTCTTTTCTTTGTCTTTTGGATTTCCCATTTTCTTCTCTTTAGTCGTCAGATATGTCACCCCCATCAGAATCCCCTGGAGAACGCTCCCCCTTATGCACTTTACAACAGGTTTAGGTTAACGTTTTAGGAACACACTAGCTTGCTGTAAGCAGGCCATTGTTGAGTTTTATCAGCTACATAGTACAATTCTTAAGTTTTGCTCACCACTATTATACAGTTTACGGACGAAGTAATACAATATTCACTAGTTACCCAGGGCGTATTATACTGTGTGATAGAGCACCATCTTTCTGTAGAAGAGTCCACCACAGAGCCTGCACTGCAGGCTAGGACCATGCAGGGAGCCACTTGTGCTTATTGAGGGCTAAAATCCATAGTAATCGTGGATGATGAACACCAGTAATATTCGCCTTCTCTTTTTGACTAGTGCTCAGAACAGGGAGTTGTTATTTAGAAGTAGATCAAACGGCAGCTCTCCACTTTGTACCCACGTTGTGCCCCCAATGTCACTTGCTTTGTACAGCACTTGAAGATACAATGGGCTTAAAGCTATTGTTAGTCTATTTAACAAAAGGTTCATGTCGTCTGCTACGTTAAAAAGAAATGTCAACAAATTTTGTCTATATGCTATAGCATTGCCAGTCGCTTTTCTTGAAAATTAATTTGCAGCTCCCAACACGATCCAACGCTTATCACAATAAGCCAGTTACATTTTATTCAACATATTAATCATGCACTTACCATTCGGAATTTGTAAAAGTTTGCGGAAAATAAAATAATCTTCAAACAAATAACAGTCTTACACCTCTCTTTAGTCATTTACGCATCAGGCCTGATTTTTAAGGAAATTTTCAGGTTGCCCATCGGACAACCTGAAGTTAAATTTAGGTTGTCTGAAATAGTTTTTGGTTGTCCGAATGAAAGTGACGAACAAGAGATGAACAATTCTATTTCCTGTCTCTGCCACAGAAAACAAACATTTACTTTAAATTCTGCATTTTTCCATATTTATTGGCATGGTACAATGATGAATGGTAGTCGATACCATTGTCTCAATGCCACTTATTAAGGCGTTTTTTGTGACATACTTTCCTGCTGATGTAGGGAAATATTCAGTTACAAATAAAATCTCCTCGTCCATCGGACAAGTTCAAAGAGAGAAAGTGGTTGTCCGATGCAAGTTTTACCCGTCACGGACGATCGGACGAGTGCTAAATTTCAGCCCTGCGCATTGTGCCAGTGTAAGACCTTCTTATAAGTTAGTCTGTCTGGACTCCTTATAGGAATTAGCCGTCGTTTTGATTTATTAGACTATGTTTCTTACTGGACTGTCGGTAAAACCTTGGGATCAAAGCATTGTTCCCACTAATCTTATTCGTACGGTATAAGTAGGTATATATAAGGTTTACATTGATGTCATGTATCAATTAAAATGGATCAGACAAAAGAAGTGAGGACTCTGTGCTCTAAAAATCACTCATGAATTGAAAATATGCAAACGGTAGATCTACTCAGATTACCATAAATTAAGTTTCCGAAATAGCAACTCCCTGCTCAGAAGGTAACAATTCAGGGGTGAAGGCCTACTAATCGCTGCCAATCCTAAGGACGAACTGAGTGTATCCCTTGCCTTAACTCTCTCAAGCCACTTTTCTAAAGGTCGATAGCTGTGCACAATCCTTGCCCTACATTACAGTCTGGGTAGCTGAAGAGAGTATGAATTGTACAACTTCCTTAGTCGGAAAACCGGAATCCACATCAGTCAGAACGGCGAACTGCCAGCAAGCAATGTTTTGAGACACAGAAAATTTCAAGGTGGCTTCACTGGGATTTGATCCGGGACCTCTCTAATACAAAGTTGTACACTCAACCGTCAAACCACCCTCGACCTTCAAAATCTTGTTTCGTTTTTTCATATAGTACATTCCACCTTTGCCAAGGAGTCATAAAACTTCTTGGTTTCTATATTTCCTTAAAATAATTACGAAAATTTCGAGCATAAACATGCTTAAAAACGGTGAAAATGAGAGCACCATTTTATATCTCACCCTCTGAATAAATTTTGTTTTAGCTTGTGAGAGGGGGACATCTCTACATCAGATCAACGGAGATGAGTCAATATACAAACAGGTTTGTCAGGAGACTCAACACCATTTTGATCAACTAGACCTATTCAATGTTTATTTTAAAACACCCGATACGGCACCTGGTTCGAATTTCAAACTTCAGGGTAAAATTCACTTTGTCTCCTCCCCAGAAATATTGCTCTGTTCTTCTGTGCACTATTTGTGCTGTATTAACAGGGCTGTAGTCAAGTCCACCAAGCTCGAGTCCAAGTCCATAAGGTCAAGTCCGAGTCCAGTGTTCTCGAGTCCAACTCCGAGTCCAAGTCCATAAGGTCAAGTCCGAGTCCAAGTCCGAGGGCTCGAGTCCAAGTCCGAGTCCAGTGTTCTCGAGTCCAAGTCCGAGTCCAAGTCCAAAACTAAAATTTTCCGGTACTTAGCTTTGAAAGCTCCCTGCTAGCACTAAGCTCAATATGCTACGACAAACTGACCAAACAAATTAGGAAAACCTCATGTGAAACTGAATGAAATTGTAGTAGGAAACTGATCAATTACATGTTCACAACAGTACCATAACACTGTAGCTTATGATATCCTCCATAGGCCTAACCCAGGCAACACAAAGTAGGCCTGAATTAATTGTAGCCTGTGTAAGAGGAGCTTTTTTTCCAAAAGTCCCCTGACTCTCTGGCGAAGAGCCAGGGGCGAAAACCAAACAATACTCCCGAAGGAGTTCTGCTCCCTGAAGGAGTAACAACGTCTCCAAGAGACAAACTTTGACTTAACTGACACTACCCGACAGTGGTCCCGTTCTAGACTGGCTGAATAGAACAGGTCCCACCTGGGAGCTCCGCTTGCTGTTGTCAGGTTGTAATCAGGACCTACTATTGGATCCAATCATACCTTTGCTAATCCATCTTTACGCTCCCCCAAAGAAAACTACAAAAGTCAGATTTTTAAGAGAGGCGGTCAAGCGCAAAGAGCACAGGCGATGGCGCAGCACGTTGTTATGTGTGGGACTCCGCTGACTAGCTGTCTTTTCAAGTAGACAGATCCTACCCAGTACTCAAAGGTGCCATTTTACAAATTTATCTCTTCATTTTTTTAAAAATATGAGCGGATCAGCCTTCATTTGAAAAAAAAAAGCAGTAGCCTATTGTCAATTTTTTTCGGAGGCGGGCGGAGCGGAGCTTTTGTAGGGGTCTGGATTTTTTAGGGAGCAGTCGCTATTTTAGGGGGGCGGCAATCTACTCGGCCCCCTAAAACCCCTTGTGGAGAACACTGAAAACATGCTTCCAGATACCAACAACTTCACCTTTCCCACCCTATTTCCACAAAAAGACAGACACATACACACACACGTAAAAGAGTCAGCATTAAGCATTATCATAGTTGTATGCACATGCATGCAATTGCTTCCTGATGCCCTTACATACTGTATCACAGACCAAATTAAGTGGTTGTAAAGATGCTGATAAGGAACTTATAAATCTTCCTAAAGCTAAGATCTTTTCATGGTACAAGTCCTCATAACCTACATTACAGTAGACCTACTACATCAAAGAAAACTATAGGCTATAGGCTAAGTGTCATTGCTTTTAGGAGGATTATGAAATTTAAAATAATATGATGAAGAAAAAGGCTGGACTTGATGGACTCGACTTTAAGTCCAAGCCAAAGTCCGAGTCCAGAAAGCCCGAGTCCAAGTCCAAGTCCAGAAAGCTCAAGTCCAAGTCAAAGTCCGAGTCCAAAAAAACGGACTTAAGTCCGGACTTGAGGTCAAGTCCGGACTCGAGTCCTCCAGCCCTGTGTATTAAATGTAGTTAAAGCACTGGCTGATCATACATAGCTTCGAATATAATAATTATCTCATTTTACATTAATTTTCACATTTGCTGGGTACTTATGGCCTTTCAAAAGTAAGCAGACATTAAAAAAGGCGACTTTTGCGATCACTGGCGACTTCAGTGATTTTCAAAATATACGCATTCTCGTTTACCTATAAGGGGCTAAGCGAAATTGTTTTTAACACATGAGCCCCCAAAATAAAGATATTTAGAAGTGACTGTCAAATCCTGACAAATACCATTTCCGGCAACCTAGGATGCAGTTTTGGCAAATTTTCTTGGAACGCTATGCGCCAACTGATGGTGGAGCTCCGTTTAGATACTGTTATAAATTAATGGTGTATTTTCCATAAAATCGAACCCCCGCGTATAGATAAAGCTGCATGCAAGAGTGGTATGTACATTATATTACATCCTCGGGTGGACTCTTCCATTGTCAGCTAATGCGGAGTAGCTGCCCTGGGGTGGGTTTAAGGGAAGGAGGTGAAACTCCTTCCCCCCCCCCCCCTTCCCCGTGGAATTTGTTTTGCTTATTTAAGGTGGCTTAGATGATGCTAACTGATGCTATCTGCCAAAGCTTTGAACTAAACTAATTATGTGTTAAGAAATTACCGTTATATAGTAATATTCTGGCCAGTTGGCTGTGGCATGACACCCCTCCAAGTCTAGTGCCATGAGGCCAGCATAGGGCCTCATGGAAGCACTGATGTAATCACAAAACGGGGACGTCAGTATGATGCTTTTACCGACATCCAAATGACACTCAGGTCAGTAGCCAGACAAGGTACTGAAGTGGGCGAAATAGCTTCCAGGAGGACAAAAAGTTTTCTTGGGGAGGGGGAGTGAGACATAGTAAAATGCATTAAGGCATGACAATTTTTTAATTTTCTAGAGAATAGATATTTTAGGGGGTACCGTCCCTGGCACCCCCTTTGTTGCGGACTTGATGACACTACAGGAGATCTAACCAAGCGCACTTCACAAAAAATATGTTCCCAATTTTGAACGAGGATGCAAATAAACCGCTGTTCTTATGAGGAATGGTCGACGGAGAGATGACTAAAGGTATATCAAAATAGGTAGAGGATTAATAAGCGTGTTTTATTATGCATATTCTCTGTAAATACACTTAGTGACCTTTGAATAAGATTGTGTTATGAGTAATATACTTCATGTAATCACGCTACAAAAGTAGCCCATAATATAACGTAGCCTCATAATCGCCTCTTGATGCAAGCCTGGGGTTAGGCTTGTACCCCTTGTTTTCGGAAAATAGTTTTTGCCCAAATGTTCCATGCATTATTGTCCAAATAGTGGTCATCAGGTCTGGAGTTTAAACCGTGGCAATTATGCATGAAGCCTGCCGAAATTTTTAATAAGAATTGTTATAAAACTAGTATCCGTACCTTTGATTTGAAAACATACATTTGGGATGATGTTAAAGAAAACATAGAACTTATGGTTAAAGCGCGCGGGCCGTGCCGAAATATTTGATAGATTGCGAAGGATTTACGGAAATTTTGATCGTTTGTGACCGATCTGTGATATAAAATGAACGGAACAGCTTAAAAGAATTTTGTCACTGCTAATAAAGGGCGTCCGCCCCCCCCCCCTTCCTCCTGGATCTACACCTGGAGTAAGACCTTTTGGTCTTTCAGTTCTGCTTTTTTCTTGGACGAACTTGGCCAACTAAAAGTTTTTACCTTGACCTTAACCTCAGCATTTTCTTTCACTTTCCAGGATTTCTATGGAAACTTAAGAAAATATTCCACATTAACCCTGGAAAACAAAATGTGCTACACGTTCGTCATTTTAATAGTGTGCTTTTACAATCACGAATTTTAGTTAGTTAATTAAATATTTGTAAATTTAGACTTTAATATCATTTTTTAATAAAAAATTAGCCTGTAAATTCCTGAAATTTGGCATTGTAAAGAAGACATTTCATACCCTACCATACCAAGATACACGATCGCCAACAGGTGGGCAGGCCCGTAGCCAGGCCGGGGCACGGGGGCCGTGTCCCCCCCCCCCCCCGTGCGGATCACTGTGCCCCACCATATGGAAAATCGATCGAAAATAAAGTTTTAGTACCGTGTGAACTGTGGCTCTGGTATTACACCAGGCGATTTTGACCAAAAGCGTTAAATAATGAACGTATTTTCTCTTCTGTAACTCTTTTTGTTCTAAAATTACAAAAAAATTCGCGCGCTATGCTCGCTTTCATCTCCAGTTACATATGACTTTAACACCGCTGTGAGATATGTTGATTTTGTAAAAGTAAAGGTTCCACAATAAGGCTATTGTTCTTTCGTGTGGGCGTTATTCCCGGAAAAAACATAAAGTTGAATCCATGAGAAATTCTATCCACTTTCTCTTACGATCAGGAAGATTCTGAATTCAGACTCAACATCATGATAAACATATGTTGTAGGAAACGTAAAGTGTCTCAGTGTCCAAGGGTGGTGGAAGGGGGCATCCCTCCGCGACCAGTTGCCCGGCGTCTTGGTTTTGCTCTTAAAGGCAGACACACATCACCCCAAATACATTCGGGTTGGGAGAAAGCAACTTGAAATTCTCAATTGGTCATCGGTGAGTGCTATTTGATTGACATCAAAGTCAAAAAATGCAGAGTAGCTTACATTACACAGCATGCGCAAAGAATGTTCTGGTTAAATATTATTGCCTTGTATGCCCACCAGAATATGACCTTAAAATAAACTACATTTGTTTCTGCACAAGGGTGTCTGCACAAGGAGTGGCTCAAGACAGTTTTGGAAGGAGTAACTTAGTCGGGAGAACTAGGACTGTCTAGGACGAGCAGGGCAGATTCTTCCATAGAAACCCAAATTTTCCTTAATAAGAACCAAATATTATCAATTTTTCTTCAACAGAACCCCAAATTTTTCGTCGCCCGCCCAAAATTTAGCGTTCGGAATCCTTTATGTAACCCATTGCTTCCGTGGCGGGGCTTCGGGCTGCTGGACCCCTTAGGGGAGCTTGGTCCCTTCGTTGGGCTTATCTTTTCACCAGCCCGCGCTGAGTCTGTAAGCAGGGTTTCTCGTGGTAACAATTTTCCTGCAAAATTGTGACGTGCTTCCCGCGCAATTCTCACAAGCAAAGTTATATCACCTATGATCATTATTAGCATAAAAATTCCAGTGAACTATTTGAGCATTCACCTAGCTTTGGCTAGAATAGTTAGATGCCGGGTATCATGGGGATTTCATGTAGTAATCTAGTACCTTACAGGCGGGGATCCAGACATTTCGAAAAGGGGGGCTGAAAGCCCCCTTGAATATTCTCTTACATTAACTTTATGCTAATCTTCGCGTATTTGTTATTGTTGATGTAGCGAAAAAGGGGGGGGGGCTGAGCCCGGGAAATCCCCCCCCCCCTTGGATCCGCGCCTGCCTTAAGTAACATTCGTAACGCGATGACTGTATGTTTTGAAGCTAAATTTACTCGTACCACAAATTTATTCCAGAATTCACTTTTTCTTTTCATGTAATTTAATTTCGTTCAAAGTAGCAATACGATAATGATCATCTGAATTGTGAACTGTGAAGAGATTGGTGTGCTCTCATTGTCACTCTGTCCTGCTCAAAGCTCGAGCTAGCCATGCTAGTGTTCCCATTTTGCTAATTCCTCAGACTCTCGGGGAAGTTCCCTCTCGGTCCTACCTAGTCTTGTTCAAGACTCTAGTTCATTTCCGTCCACCACATATCGGCTGCGAAGAATACGTACCAGTCGCCAGTGCGTCCTATACAGCTCTACTATTGAACTCTCTGAACTAGAGTTCTGGACATAACCTTTGAGTGGTTTACAGTTCAGTTGACATACTCCCTCACTTTGTGGAAAGTAACTAACGTCTTAGGGCAAGACTAGGTACTAACAAAATCATACTGGACCACACCAAGCCTGCCTAATGGCAGACCCCGGTCCCCTCGCCGTTCGCAAAGTACTCAACTCTTCACCTGCTCTTGCGGAGCTGAAGAAGTATCATCATGATCATAGTCTTGTTTTCTTCACTTGTGGATACTTTCCACGTCTTTGTATTGCAAAGGGAGGCAAAAATTTCCATCAGAAGAGTGAAATTTTCGCGCGCTTCGCGCGTATGTTCACACGTGAGCCGATACCTTTAAGCTATCTGTGGCAAGCTTTAGATTTCGTCCCCGTAACTGTAATCATATGGTGGCTCTACTGTCTGCAAACATAATTATCTTCTTCGGTGCCCCCTGTATCAGAATTCCTGGCTATATATATATATATATATATATATATATATATATATATATATATATATATATATATATATATATATATATATATATATATATATATATATGTATATATACACATATATATACATATGTATATATGTATATATATACGTAAATGTTCAGCAGTACATGATGGATATAAAGTCACTACCCGCAGGTTTCGTGCGAACACAGTGGCACTCTTCAGGTGACTGACGTACGGTTGCTTGGGTCCGGCGAGCTTGTGGTGGGTTCGTTAAGGTTGGTTGAACTCCTTCTATAGGTTTGAGTCGAGTGTCTACAGGTGTTTAGGTATTCGCTGCGTTTGTTGAGTAGGCGGTTTGTTGTGAAAGACATTATGCGGAACTTTTCTTCAAGACATAAGCTGCAGTGGGAAGGGGTGGCAGGACCGGGAGGGGGCGTTGAGATGATGGACCATTTTATGCTGTAGGGGGTTCCTTGCCGCTTTAATTGCCAGATGTACTTTGATAGTTCTGTTTCCTTTTCGTATTTACTGTTACGGAAAGATTTTTTGTGGTTTGCATAACGGTTTTTAAAGCTGCCACCTGTCATGCCTATATATGAAACGACATCACTAGAGGCACTGGAGATATCGGCTTGGTAAACCACACGGGACGTTAGACAAAGACCCTGGACTGGACAGTCGTTTCTTATTCGACAGTTGCATAGTTGTGTTTCCGGTTGGTCTCTAGCCTGGCGTAGGACTTTCCGGTTGTGCGACTGGATAAGGTTCCTCACGTTGGGGAGGCAACTGTAACTGACTTTGATGGTATTTCTATTGAAGATCTTATGTAGGGGGTTGGTGGGTGGGAAGTGTTTATCTATAAGTCGGAGGAAAGCCTTTGCAACGTTCGTCTTTACACTCTTACAGAATGGTGGGTTGAACCATATGATTTTTCGGGTGCGTTTGCGTTTCCTCTTTTTCTCAGAGGTAGTGTATGTGAGTGTTTCGTTGTAGCCGGATACTCTCAAGGCGTCCCACATCCCACATCTACAACAACGCCTGTCGAGACAGCGTCTGTATTTTTATCTGTTTGTCAGTCTAGTAGTTGCCGATGAAGGTCCTAGGTAGGACCGAAAATTTCAACAATAAATTTCTTTTTAATGTATTCCTGCTGTGTCAACTATGCTTTGTGTTCTGCTTGTTTACCTGTTATTTATCGGAATACACGTGGACCATATTTCTATTATATATATATATATATATATATATATATATATATATATATATATATATATGTTAATATATATGAGTCAAATTAACGCTGTATTAAATAGTCGCACAGAGACCTTAGGCCATTTTTCCTCTAACAAAGCACTTGCCCTATACTGAAAGAGGATATTCATAGCTGTGTATATATATATATATATATATATATATATATATATATATATATATATATATATAGTGTGTGTGTGTGTGTGTGTGTGTGGGTGTGTGTGTGTGTGTGTAGTATATATGTAATGTTTCGAACGCCGCTGTGGTTTCGCCTGGCCTTATTTTAATGTTTTGATATTGGACTGATAGATCAATCTGATATATTACTTTTCGTATCCTAAAAGTCATTACAATTTGGGTTCTTTCCCCTTTTCTTCCCCTCAATTTCAGTATGTTGATCAAAAGGTCGATTTATCGTGTTTGCCATCTGCGTCGCCCGTATGACTTAAAAATAGTTCGTTACAGACCATAGAGCAGGATATCCTGTTCTTTTAGACCAGGGGTGTGCAACCTTTTCGAACACCGGGCCAAATCATGTTGCTGTGACCATCTGGGGGCCGCAGTGCATGGAACAGAGATGTGTATAAGAGGGTGGCGTCTCACCGTCACCCCTTCCCCACCCCTTCCCCTGCCCCTTTCCCACCCTTTCCCTTCCCCCACCCTCTCCCGTTAGTGAGCAATGTGCCCATCTAGGTAGACCCACATGCACGTGAATAATATTGTAGTATGGGCCTACTAATTGTTGCATCTCTATTTTGTCGAAAAATATGTTAATTCAGATTTAGAATGCGTTTTGCAAGTGAATTCTTTAGTTTATCAAATAACGAAATGGTCGGGAATATCCACCTTAATACATCAAAGGAAGTGATCGTTTCTTTGTTTTCATGATATCCTGTACTTATGTTAAGTTTAAGTTGTGGTCAAATAACAAGACGTACAAGGGCCAAAAATTAGGCAAATCGAAATTGGTTCGGGGGCCGCACAGGAGGAAGTCGCGGGCCGCAGGTTGCACACCCCTGTTTTAGACCCAGCAGTCACTACTGTAGAAAATTAGTCAGGGTCACTGCGGTTGTTTGAAGCGTTCTTCTTTTATATAGCCTAATATCCGGGTGAAAGGTAAGTAAACAAAACACGATCCGTTTTATAAAAACGGGTTACCCGTACTAAGCAAAGTTTCAGCCAGCCTCATACAATAATAGTACCACAATACAGTTACCGCCTTGTCAAAGAAATCGCAACTCCTCGCTTCAAGTGAGCAAATCAGTCACAAATTTTCAGGGCAAGAGAGCTTGCGGACTGCGGAATGTGCTTGAAACTGCCTGTGAAGTGCTCGATCAGTCGTTTAGTTTAAAGAACAACAGAAGTGTATGTTGTGGTTGTCACGAGTGTAACTTCTTTCAAGTCGAACTGTGTAAAAGGTAGACCTAAGTTAGGCCTAGTTAAGTTTAGCCTAGCCCCCCCTGGCCAGGCGTAACAAATAATATATAGGATGTACCGTAGGCCTACATTTCTAAGAAAGGACAGCCCGAGCTCAGTGGGGGAAACTTTTGGGGCAGGGTAGCTACTGCACAAGTAAGTAGGCCTAATGCAACCAGGTGGTGTGGGGTTCGACCACAGGCGCCCCTTAACATTGTATAGTATACCAGGTAAACGAGGGGGTATTCAGCACCTTAAGCTAAAATCTAACGATTCCGAAAATTGCAGCCTTGTTACTTCTTGAATTTTTGTTATCTTGTAGAGGTAATTGATATGTAAGTAAATATAAAACTTTTAGGGACTGAATGATAGTACTTCCAGAAATTTTTAGGAAAATGGTTTTGACTTCAGTGTTGTGGTTTTCAGCACCCCCTGAGGGGGATTTCAGCATGGTGTGTGTGGGTTTTCAGCACCCCCTGCCAGTATGCAATATCATGAAGAGTAAGGTACAGTAATTAAGACATTAGCAGCTAGGAGTTGATCAATGTTTGTAATATACACATTTTCCAAAGATTTCAGCTTATAAATTTGTTTGGTATGAAAATTATTTACATTTTTATGGGGCAACGTTGCATTTCTTACCTGTGTTCTGACATACAACTATGGTTTGCTTGGAATGTTGGTACTACTGGCAAATCATAGGGCCTTCCCTTATAAAAAAAACCCACATAATTCCCACATAGTTCCTGTAGGAAGTATGTGGGAATTTGCAATTTCCTGTAGGAAGTTGCAACTTCCTACAGGAATAATGTGGGATAATATTCACAAACGAGAGTTTTCCCACATGGAATAGTTGAATTCCCACATGAGAAGTCAATTTCCCACATGGTGAAACTGAATTCCCATATAGGAAGTTAAATTCCCATATGTGGATTTCAGTTCCCCATATGGGAAGGCAACTTTCGATGTGGGAAGTCAAATTCCCCATATAGGAAGTCCAATTCCCCATATGGGAAGACACAAAATGGCTATGTAAGTTGTGCAGTGAACAGCTTTGAAGGAAGTCTATTGTGATTGGTTATTCAAAGCCCTTTGGACAACAAAGGCCTTTTCAAATTTGGCTTCTCTGTGTTGGTACATGCACAGTGTAGAGCTGTATAGTAAAGGAAGTACAGTGTGTACTTGGACACTGTGTTGTATAATACAGTGGTCAGCATTTGGTGTACAGCAAGCAGTGAGAGTGGTTGCTCACAGTTGTAGTGGAGCTAGTCAGTGGACTACATGTATGTTGTTTTGTAAGGGACTATGATGTATGCAGTGCTATTTCTTTTGAGCTCAATGGTATGGAGTATTCTTATAGCATCTTGGCTGTTTTATTCAGACTATACTGGACTAAGGATGGAGCCCATAAAAAGAACCACTTTTAACTGAAACTGTGTGGCTCAGATAGGTAATTTTAACGAAGACATACAGCTACTGTAACCAATGTGAGAAGGACATATGCCCATGCAGTGGCCTAATTTGGATAACCTTATATCTTGCTGTCTTATACTGGACTAAGAATGGAGCCTATAAAGG
Source organism: Holothuria leucospilota (assembly GCA_029531755.1). Taxonomy (NCBI): domain Eukaryota; kingdom Metazoa; phylum Echinodermata; class Holothuroidea; order Aspidochirotida; family Holothuriidae; genus Holothuria; species Holothuria leucospilota. The sequence continues at coordinate 20,740,251 of CM055966.1, forward strand.
AACTACTTCTAAACTGTGTGGCTCAGTTAGTTAATTTTAGCGAAGACAACGACACTTACTGTAATCAATCTGACAAGGACATATGAATTAAGTGGCCTAATTTGGATAATCATTTAGCTTTATGGCTGCCACACTCAAACAAGTTGCTGGGATTTTTGTCTTTTGCATCGGGCTTTCGCACAGATTTGCATGCCACCTATAGACTGTCCGTCCGGTAAAATTTTTTACTTAAAAACAACACAAGTGTCACAGTTCAGCAAGGACTTACGGTGAAATTACATTTTAGGCCATAATATTCTTTTGGAATCACTGTAAAGTCACAGGAACATTTACTCTGACTGTACAATGCAGTTTTATACATTAGATGGCCTCCGAGGATGATGAATGAAAAATGATGATGAAGGCTAGAGCAAAGGCCATATATCCCCCATTCTATAATGGAAGAACCCGATATGGGAAGGAATAACCAGCATGTGGGATTTATGTGGGAATTTTCCCCACATTCATGTGGGAATTTTTTCCCACATGCCCAAAAACCCACATAAATCCCACATGCTGATTTCATATAGGAAATATGTGGGACTTTTTTATAAGGGTTGTAGGGGAGCCCCAGATTATAATCTTGAGAAACCTAATGTTATGTGGTTGCCTAAGATAAATTAAAATAATTATTCATGTGCAGTCAATGATTTTTAATAAACAGATGGAATTTCACCTTAAATGGCACAAGGATGCCGAAAACCACCACACCGTCAATTTGGTGAGGGGGTTTTCAGCACCCTACACTCTACCCCCCAAAAGTAAGGAAAACATCTCAGCAATTACACATTATAGGTAAAAGTTATTCAAATTATTCATTTTTAAAAGCTTAGTAACCTTCAAGATGAAATATAGTAACAAACAAAGAAAAGCCACCTTTAGCTTCTTTTCAAGTAAATATGATCTCTTATCTTCGGAGTTTAAGAGGCCCAAAATTCAATAATCGCTACATGGGTTACCAACTTGTCTTGTGGATTTTTCACCATAAACAAGCATCAATTTGCACTATTTGAATATCAGGTTAAAGAAAACATAATAATCTATAATATGAACCTTATTCCATACAGAAAAATGCAAAGACTTAGGACCACAAGACATTTATCTAACTAGGGTGCCGAAAACCCCCACTATGCTGAAAACCCCCTCGTTTATCCACGGAAAGGTATGTCACAAATCTCCTAACTCGAACAAACAACTTATGTTTCTGGCACAATTACTGCACTTTTCTCGCCAAATTTGTCTGTGTCGAGACTTTTGATCATAAGGTACTTCAAGGCAGCCCTTTTTCCCGAATAATTTCACTTGGCATCGTCTGAAGGATGAAATTTGGATGGAGTAACAGTCTGAGGATGGTAGCTGCTGATACAGAGCATTCAGCACTTCCACACTGTATAATAAAATACTCCTAAAATATTCTCTAAAGTTCTCTTAACTTTCTGAATTTCTTCCAAAATTTGTCAATTATGTTTTGCTTTGATTATTACAAGGGCTTGCATTTACTAAGAGTTGAAGACTGTAAAACAGTTACAGTTCAACTGTCACAAGTGCTTGTAGAAAATGCTAGCCCTTCCACTTTTCAAAAGGTTTTCAATTTCTGTGAAATTTAGTGTTCAAAAATTGTTCATATTGATGCTAATATATATCTGTAAGATTTGTAATAATCAAATCAAAACATAATTGACAAATTTTGGAAGAAATTCAGAAAGTTAAGAGAAATTTAGAGAATATTTTAGGAGTATTTTATTATACAGTGTGGAAGTGCTGAATGCTCTCTATCAGCAGCTACCATCCTCAGACTGTTACTCCATCGAAATTTCATCCATCAGACAATGCCAAGTGAAATTATTCGGGAAAAAGGGCTGCCTTGAGGTACCTTATGATCAAAAGTCTTGACACAGACAAATTTGGCGAGAAAAGTGCAGTAATTGTGCCAGAGACGTAAGTTGTTTGTTCGAGCTAGGAGATTTGTGACATACCTTTCCGTCTATATAATATATATACTACATAGTATATGGTATCGTTGTGGCTATTTGCCCGACAGTCGGGCAAATTGGAAGTTTAAGTTAAATTCTTATTTTCCTGACAGCAATCGACCAATCATATCACCTCAAAGAGCTTGTGATGTAAGAAATGTTAGTTGGCGCGTGGCGGTGTGCGTGTGTAGGCCTACCACAGAACAATATATAACTGGTGGAAGCTATTAACCCGACAGTCGGGAAAATAACACGACTTTCCTTCCTTATTTTCCCGACGATTGGCCATAGTGATGGCGCTATCCTGAATTTGTAGCCTCTAAAAATACTTGAATAGTATGTCGGGAAAATAAGGTTAACTTTATTTTCCCGACAGTCGGGAAAATTATTGGACATCCTTATTTTCCCGACTGTGGACGAAAGTGACGGGGCTATTCTAAGTCTGTAGCCTCAGAAAATATTTGAATTGTAGGTCGGGAAACCAGTGGTCCTTATTTGTCCTACCGGCGAGCCTAGGGAGCAGTGGCGTGCGCAAGTTTTTTTTTTTTTTGAAAATGAGAAGTTCGCTAGAAGAAAAATGGTGCCACAAAATAACAGTTTGAAGCCTATTCCGAGTCGACTTCAGCATTTTGTAAAATTTGCAACATGCAGACAACTATTCAGCGCAAAACTCCTTCAGATTGCATTCCTTGTTTCCTTCCTTCGTTTGCCTTTGTTTGCTGTTTCTACTGTTCTACAAGCAACTATGCTAAAACACAGAAAACATTTCTTCTGATAGTTTTTAAAATAATCCGATGGGACTCAATGGGAATTGTCTGGAATTTTCTCCCGAGTACTGTACTCTGATAAGTTATCGAAGCTATGGAAGTCCACTGAGTGTGCTGATCTGTAAGTATAGTACCACACATACTGTACGTACGTACACACCACAGAATTATATATTGTTCTGTGGTAGGCCTACACACGCACACCGCACCGCGCCAACTAACATTTCTTACGTCACAAGCTCGTTGGGGTGATATGATTGGTCGATTGCTGTCGGGAAAATAAGAAAACTAAACTTCCAATTTGCCCGACTGTCGGGAAAATAGCCACAACGTATATAATTATGTGGTGTTTACGTACGTACAGTATGTGTGGTTACTACTTACAGATCAGCACACTCAGTAGACTTCCATAGCTTCGATGACTTATCAGAGTACAGTACTCAGGAGAAAATTCCAGAAGACAATTCCAATTGAGTCCCATCGGATTATTTTAAAAACTGTCAGAAGAAACGTTTTCTGTGTTTTAGCATAGTTGTTTGTAGAACAGTAGAAACAGCAAACAAAGGCATAAGCGTACGAGGCAGGGGGGGGGGGGCAGGCGGGCATATGCCCTCCCAATTCGGGCAAAAAAAATGGATCCATTCGGGCAAATGAGACAACCGAGAAAACAAATTATGCCTTTTTGGAACCGACACAACGGTATCAAAATTCGGGCAACTTGGTCCAAAGTTCTAAATTCGGGCAAAAATTTCCCTGACCCCCCAGAAATATTGACCCCGGTACGCGTATGAACAAAGGCAAATACTGAAAGGAAGGAAACAAGAAATGCAATCTGAAGGAGTTTTGCACTCAATAGTTGTCTGCATGTTGCAAATTTAACAAAATGCTGAAGTCGACTCGGAATAGGCTTCAAACTGTTATTTGGTGGCACCATTTTTCTTCTGGCGAACTTCTCATTTTCCAAAAAAAAAAAAAAAAACTTGTGCACGCCACTGCTACCTAGGCTCGCCGGTAGGACAAATAAGGACCATTAGTTTCCCGACATATAGTTCAAATATTTTCTGAGGCTACAGACTTAGAATGGCCCCGTCACTTTCGTCCACAGTCACAAAAATAAGGATGTCCAATCAGGGAGTTGCTATTTGACAAATAGCAACTCCCTGGTCCAATAATTTTCCCGACTGTTCGGAAAATAAAGTTAACCTTATTTTCCCGACATACTATTCAAGTATTTTTAGAGGCTACAAATTTAGGATAGTGCCATCACTTTGGCCAATCGTCGGGAAAATAAGGAAGGAAAGTCGTGTTATTTTCCCGACTGTCGGGTAAATAGCTTCCACCATATGGTATACTATACAATGTTAAGGGGCGCCTGTGGGTTCGACCCCCCTGCTGGGGGATCGAATCCCACATAGCTGATAGGCTTAGGCTAGGCTAGTCCTCAGTAAAGGACTGTGGTCGTTCGCCTACAGCTCTCTATACACAGTCCTTACACCCCAGATTGGAAAGTTTGCCCTGAGCGGGGGATTTATCCCTCGCGCGAGAATATGAATTTCAAAGTTGCCAGCCGTGCAAATTTAACGACTGACAACTGCAACCGCGCAAACTTGTTGGCAGCAACCACACAATTAAATTATACGTTGTGGCTGTTTGCCCAACAGTCGGGCAAATTGGAAGTTTGGTTTTCTTATTTTCCCGACAGCAATCAACCAATCATATCACCCCAACACGTACGAACTTGTGACGTAAGAAATGTTAGTTGGCGCGGTGCGGTGTGCGTGTAGTAATATATAATTCTGTGGTGTGTACGTATGTATGTGTGGTTACTAGTACTTACAGATCAGCACACTGGACTTCCATAGCTTCGATGACTTATCAGAGTACAGTACTCAGGACAAAATTCCAGACAATTCCCATTGAGTCGCATCTAATCGGATTATTTTAAAAACTATCAGAAGAAACGTTTTCTGTGTTTAGCATAGTTGTTTGTAGAACAGTAGAAACAGCAAACAAGAATATAAAGGAAGGAAACAAGAAATGCAATCTGAAGGAGTTCATGCACTCAATAGTTGTCTGCATGTTGCAAATTTAACAAAATCCTGGAGTCGATACGGAATAGGCTTCAAACTGTTATTTGGTGGCACCATTTTTCTTCCAGTGAACTTCTCATTTTCCAAAAAAAAAAAAAAAACTTGCGCACGCCACTGCTCCCTAGGCTTGCCGGTAGGACAAATAAGGACCATTATAGTTTCCCGACATACAATTCAAATATTTTCTGAGGCTACAGACTTAGAATAGCCCCGTTACTTTCGTCCACAGTCGGGAAAATAAGGAAGCATGTCCGATAATTTTCCCGACTGTCGGGAAAATAAAGTTAACCTTATTTTCCCGACATACTATTCAAATATTTTTAGAGGCTACAAATTTAGGATAGCGCCATCACTTTGGCCAATCGTCGGGAAAATAAGGAAGAAAAGTCCTGTTATTTTCCCGACTGTCGAGTAAATAGCTTCCACCTAAATTATATGGGAATGGCAATTTCCTGCAATATGTACGAGGTGGTTTTGGCCAAAATTTTCTCAGTATGCTCTGCGCCAACTGATGGTGGTGCTCTGCTTAGATAGTATTGGCCGGGCAATTCTCTTGGCCATTATTAAAATCCCCCAAGCACCATTACAAGCTTTCCAATCTGGCTTACACCGACCATTGAAAATAGCGGGGGGATCGGCCGTCTGTGTAATGCCATAATGGTTGAAATTTTCTGTCTTCTCACAGCAAATTCTGAAAGAAAAATCCTAATTTACAACCAGGAATTTTCTTCTCCAGATCTTACATGAGTATTGCAGCTGTTCTGGATCACCGAGAATTTCCGGCAAGTGCCAAAAACATGAAATGAAATCAGCAACTTTTTCACTCTGTTAAATTTACTGTGTGACTTTGGAACTTTGTTTACAACAGTATGCTAATGAGGTACGTCATACAACGTCAGTATGCATAGGAACTACAGTAATCAAAATGTTGTGCGTGACGTCACAATGTTACGCACATTCAGATGTCAACAAATATTTCGAGCGCTACAGTAAATTGTTAAGAAGCGGCCAAGTTGATGATTTTATTGATTCCTTGCCGAAGGCAGGCAAGGAATCTATGCGATGGTGATGTCGTGTGTGTGTGTGTATGTGTGTATGTGTGTGTGTATGTGTGTGTGTGTGTATGTGACGCTTTGCTTGTAAACACGATATCTCAAGAAGGGTAACTCCGAGGGGTCTCGTACTTGGCAGGTGGATGCCCTATATGGAGTAGATGATCCCTATTGTTTTTGGTGGAGGTCAAAGGTCATTTGGGGTCACAAGAGGTCAAAAGGTCAAAACCTTGTAAACATGATATTTCAAGAAGGGTAACTGCGAGGGATCTCATACTTGGCAGGTAGGTTGCCCATAATGAGTAGATGATCCCTATTGTTTTTGGTGGAAGTCAAAGGTCATTTGGGGTCACCAGAGGTCAAATGGTAAATATCTTGGAAATTGCTTGTAAAAACTCTATCTCAAGTTCTGTAACTTCCAAGAATTTCATACTTGGCATGTGCATGGCCCATATGAAAAAGATGATCCCTATTGTTTTTGGTAAAGGTCAAAGGTCATTTGGGGTCACCAGAGGTCAAAAGGTTCAAAATCTTTCAAGCAGAATATCTGTGAGTGTAAAACTTGGTTCAACTTGAAACTTGCAGTGTAGCTTGCTTTTATTTTGTGCATATTTACCCTAAAAATTTCATGGATAATAAAAGTTATTTGAGCCCAAAATTGGCATTTTCTCTAGGTCATTCTACGGTAGCCTAGATGGACCATTCTTATCAAATGCCGTCATAACAATCTATGTAGACTCACTACATGCGCTCTAAAACCCCTAAAACTTAATCGTACCCATGGACATCCGTATCCGTTATGCTGCTTTATAACGATATCTGTAAGCGCAGTACATACGTACGTGTAAAAGTATTGCTTACAAGGTACGTACAGTTGCATGGTGGTACCCTGAGTCGATCACCTAAAAATTGTAGTGTAAAGTCTGTGTGGTATACGTTTTGTGTGTAGTGACCGACTCAAGGTACCGACCGACTCAAGGTACAATACAGTACAGTACAGTCACTTTACATCTGTAGCTAGCGCAGCTGAATCGTAGTAAATACGATCAACAAGCCGTACATTTGCTGCGTTGCAACTTCCATTTGACAGGTAAATTCACCTGTCTTTTTTCTGCAGCACAGGTAGCTCAACATGTTGTCTGCTACTCCGTACTGCAGAAAAAAATGCAGTGATTCACCACTTTACGACCTGAATGGATGCATACATTTACAGCCTTTCGACACTAGGATCATGTGCAGTAGGCCTAGGCCCTATTTGTTCTTTTTCAAGAATATACAGGCTTAGGCCTAGGCCTTCGAGAGGTTGGTCTGTTTTCATATTCGTAGCTCCTTTACGGAGCAGACCTTCGGGAGTAGCGTTTGGTCTCGCCCCTTGGCTCTTCACCAGAGAGTCAAAGGGACTTTGGAACAACCTGAAGACTGAAGTAGACTAGGGCCTAGGCCTACGTACAGTACAGTACGGAGTAGGCCCTAGCCTAGGCCTAAACGTAAAGTTAGGCCTAGCCAAGGTAACGCAGTAGCATGGTGGGTCCGAAGTTCGTTCACCTTAGCCACTGAATCCGTCAAAAAATATAAGTAGGTAGCTCATGGTTCCCAGTTTTAGACATTTTATCTTGGGAAATATGTTGTCTGTGCAAAAACGGACTTCACCTGGAATTTGTAGTGTGTAACTCGAAATTTGAATGATTTCATGAGACTTTCTCTGACCTCAGGAATTTCTCTCCAGAGGGTCACAATTTCGTTCTCACATTTTCAATTGTCCCCTTTCGTAGAAAATCAGGTAATATCCATTCACTTTGTCAAATTCCCCATCTAAGAAAAGGTCTCGCACCAAATTATTTACAGTGTTGCAGTCACATCTTGTGAAATCACGAAAATATAAGATCGTTTGGAAAGTAGGTTAGGCTTGTTAGGTGAGTTGCCTAGGTAGTTGTCGAATGTCAGAAAAATGTTGTATTCAGGCAAATTGGAAACATGTGGTTGGAATTTGTTTTACTACGATTGTTTATCAGTTAATGCTTGATATTTTGTGCAATTTCCCAATCATTTCATCCATTATTCATTGAATTATGAATAATGAACGAACATCGGGGGGTGAACGAACTTGTGTTCCCTAACTATACTAGTCTAGCCTAGGCCTTCTGCTGCTTGTTGCGTTTTAAGAAGTGTGTTGGATATCCAGTTTAGGTATAGGCCTAGGCCTACCCTTTCACAGAGGTTTTTGATGGATGTGAGCTGGTGTTACCAACAAGGCACCCTAGGCCCAGTCTGGAAAGTTTGTATTTCCTACACCGAATTTTTACGCCAGTCACCTGTTTTCTCAGTTTTTACGCCACGCCAAATTGTAGTACTGTGTTTTAAGTACAGTGTGTATGTAAAAGACAAGAAAAACACGCCATGATATTGGCGTATAAGGTCTTTACTGCACGCCGAAGATCTTCGGCGTAACATACATGTTTTCCAGTCGGGCCCTAGGCCCACGAGCCTAGAGCTAGGCCAAGGCTACTAGGCCTAGCCTATACTTTTCATATTAGCGCAGCCGAATCGTAGTAGGCCTAGGCCTAAATACGATCAACAAGCCGTACATGTGCTACTAGGCCTAGGGCCTAGCCTATACTTTTCATATTAGGCCTAATGTAGTGCAGGCCTATAGTTCTCAGTCTCACATACATTTTGTTCCCTGAACTAGGCCTAGACCATTCACAATGAAAGATTTAGCAGTTTGATGGAATATTTGAAAAAAAAACCAAGATCACTTGTAAGTTGTAGGCCTATAGGCTGAACCAAAATTTAAAGATATTTTTTGAACACTATCATTACTGTTATGAACTCAACTCAACTCAAGAGTCACGTTTGTTTCGCCCCTTTGCCAGAGATGGGAAGGGACTTGGGGAAAAGTAGGAAAGTAGGGAGTAGACCCAAGGCCTAAAGCTCGGCCTAGCCTATGTACTACAGTAGCCTAGGCCAGCACTGAGCCAGACTGCATAATTTGTCAGTTGCGCAGAAGAAGTTCCGCGCGCATTTTCAATTTACATACTGATTTTACCACGAATTTGGCGCGCAATAATTCAGTTTGGTGTGCGGCGCGCAGAGCAAGACTCCATCCCGGCATAGCGGTCGCAAAACGGTTACAGATCCTCGGTCTGTCGGCGTACTGTGCAATGCAAACTAACCTTATCCAATACACACAAAGCAGCCATGCAGTTTTGTGTTGTAATGTGCCTCCACTTAATTCCACACAAAATATGATTATTTCCTGCCAAATAGGAAAATGTACATAAATTTTGGCAGTAGTATGATATGTATAAGTGTAGCGTACGTAAGTACAGTATACGTACATATAGTATGTAGTATACATAAATATAGTATACATATGCGTATATGTATACGTACACATATAGTTAAATGTATTGTGTGTATTCAGTTAGTAGCGGCATTGGCGCGCAATTTTGGAACTATACAATTACATTCCGCGCGCAATTAACAAACTATGCAATCTGGGCACTGAGCAGCTGTTTGTTGTGTTGTAAGAAGTGTGTTGGATATGTAGCCTACATTTAAGCCTAGGCCCTGACAGAGGTTTGTGATCGATGTGAGTTTGTGTTACCAACTTAGCGACTGTTTGGGTTCGACTGGTTCTGCTGCAACATGGGTTCTCTTAGGAGTATAGGATCCACAGACATCCTATCATATAGGGCCTACATAGGCTACTAGGCCTAATACACTTTTCATGTGTAAGTTAGGCCTAATATAGTGCAAGACTAGGTATTGGAAAGCTATAAAGGGATATTAATAATGGCCAAGAAAATTGTGCGGCCGATACTATCTAAGTGGAGCGCCACCATGAGTTGGCACGGAACATGGCAAGAAAATTTAAACCAAAACTACCTCCTACATTGCAGGAAATTGCTTTTCCCAGCTAACTTGCTTGGTTGCTGCCAACAAGTTTGCGCGGTTGCAGTTGTCAGTTGTTAAACTGCGTGGCTGGCAACTTCGAAATTCATATTTTTGCGCGGGGGATAAATCCCCCGCGCAGGGCAAACTTTCCAATCTGGCTAGTTCTCAGTCTCACATACACTCTGTCCCCTGAACTAGGCCTAACGTTAGGTCTAGGCTATTCACGATCAAAGGTTGCATGCATGTTTCAGAGAATAACATGTCTAGCCTACATGTGTTGCTGGAGTGATCGTTGCTAGGGCCTAGGCCTAACTTTGGGGCCCTAAGTGCTTGTATGAACATAACCATAGCTAGGCCTATGGGTATACTATGTCACAATTGAACAGCAGTGCTTGCTATTTATTTTAGCATACAATAGTGTGACCATCCTTGTAACAAGATTTAGCAGTTTGATAGGATGTTTAAAAAAACAGGATCACTTTTATAAACCAGAATTGTTAGACATTTTTTGAACATTACTGTTAGGAACTTTGAGAGTAACATTTGGTTTCGCCCCTTGGCGCTTCACTGGAGAGTCGAAGAGACTTTGGAAGAAGTAGTAAAGTATGCATGGAATGGGTTCTAGGCCTAAAGTTAGGCAAAGTTAGGCCTAGTGTAGGCCTATACTGCTGTTTGTGTTGTTTTTATAAGTGTGTTGGATATGAACATTTAAGCCTAGGCCCTGACAGAGGTTTGTAGGTACAGTATGATTGCCACAGATGGTGGTTTGTGGTCTTTGAGTTCGTGTTAGCGGCTGTTTCGTTTCCGCTGGTTGTGCAATGTGGGTTCTCGTAGGAGTGTAGGACCCACAGATGTTGCATCACATAGGGTCTACATAGGCTACTAATCACTTCGTAAGTTAGGCCTAATGAAGTGCAGGTCTAGGTAGGCCCTAGCCTAGCCTAGGGTACCCAGACCTAGTTTTGTATATGTGTCTGTGTGTGTTTGTGATGCTCTGCTTGTAAACAGCCTCTCAAAAAGGGTAACTGTGAGGGATGTCAGCGTTGTCATTAGCCTTATAATCTCAAGAGTCCCGAAACTCTCAGCTTTCTATTTCGAGCATCCCCCCAAAGTTTGAAGGGTTTCCAAAATTTTCAAGAGTCTTGTACTTGTACTGTAACCTGTACAGATACGTAGGTGCGTGCACAAGATATGGATACTCTTCATACAGGCATATGTATCAAGCTTCCGTCAAAACGGAGCATATCCCATGATTGGCAACATTATATTGCTTCCAGCAGTATGGCGGCATAAATTGAAAAATTCGCTGGAAAATAGGCAGGTTTGGAGCTTCTGAAAAGGAAATTTGACTCCAAGTGTACAGTACAGTATATTGTAGCACATTATGGACATTTTTGCCAAGAAATCTTGCAACATTTAGAGCTACAATTTTTGTGCGTATAAGGCTGAACATCAAGTGTTCACGGGACGCACAGGATTTTCTTCCAAGTGTCTAGACCGATTGTCGTGCGTCTGAGACCGGGGAGCTCGGGTAAACGAAAACACTGGATGTTACTAAATACATCATATTGAGTAGGTGATTCCAATTATTTTTGGTGAAGGTCAAAGGTCCCCTGAGGTCATGAGAGGTCAAGCAGTGAACACCTGGCAAACATGAGCTAGGAGTTAGGTACTAAAATTATACCTTGCAGGCAAGGAATCACTAAGCCTTTTGGCTTTCTGGTTTCAAATTTTCGGAACTTTTCCAAGGTTTAAAGTGATAAAAAACAACTGCAATATAAGTGTAAGACATGGAAAGGAAAAGTTATGGTAGTTTATTAAGACTTTAGGTCCTAACTTTGCAATAAGAAGAAAAGCAACTTCGACCAGCACTGTGCTGGTCGAAGACCCCGGGTTTTCAATCAGTCGGAGTAAGGACTGTGTATACGGAGCTATCGGCGACCGGCTATGCACGGGCCTTTACTGAGGACTAAGGCTAGGCTATTTCAGATTAGGCCTAGGCCTATGGTTATATTTTGTCATAGGGCCTAGGCCTAGATGAAGTGTTGTTCTCAAATTAATGTTTCGTTGTGGCTATTAGCCTGACAGTCGGGGAAATTAGAAGTTCATCTTTCATATTTTCCTGACAGCAATCGACCTACCATATCACCAAGGAGCTTGCGACGTAAGAATTGTTAGTTGGCACGGTGCGGCAGAGCAATATATAGGCCTAATTCTGTGGTGTGTACATGTGTACATGTGGTTACTACTTACAGATCAGCACACTATGGACTTCCACAGCTTCGATCAGAGTACTTTCGGCCTTGTGAAGACATTTTCGGTCTCGTGCATGGGCGTCCGCAGAAAAAAGTTCGGGGGGCAAAACTTTTTTCATGGGAAATATTTTACTCCCAGAAAAGAGTTTAGATGCTACTTTAAGTTCACACAGTGTTGACAAAGGCATATCCAGGAATTTGTCAAGGGGGGAACAAAGCCCACAGACAGACTCTTAGAGCTCCACGCTACCATGGGTTGGTGCGGAGCACAAGAAAATTTTTGCCCAAGATGCTTCCCAGATCACTGGAAATGGCACTTCCAAGGTCTATATACCGCATATAAAAAGGGGAAGCACTAGCAGTATCGTAACTATAAATTAACTTCAAAAAATACCAAAATATGGTGGGGGGGGGGGGGCTGCTGGGGCCTGAGTGTTGATACTTTTATTCAATTCCTGTTTTGAGAGTAGAAATTCACACTAATCGTAAACTGTTAAGAAATGTTGATGTTATAATTTCTTCCTTTTTCCTTTTTTTCTTCATTTTTACAAGTTTGTGATTTGCCAGGGGGTAAGTGCCCCCTTGCCACCCTCCAGACGCCCATGGTCTCGTGAACTGCCCTATTTTATTTTCGGTCTCACGGACCTTCGGTCTCGTGAACTTTATTTCATTTTTGGTCTCACGGACCTTTGGTCTCTTGGACCTTCGGTGTCACTGGCTGTAACCCTCCCCACAGGCCACAGGTTAGTCAGGTGAATCGCAAATGTGGCCAATTCCACCCCAACAAACTTGCGCGTGCCACAGCACCCCTTGCTACCTGTAATGGGTGTCAGATACATCAGTGAAACTCAATTCAGCCAGCCTGAGGGCCACCTTGTAGTATTTATTTGAAAGGTAACAACAGAACCTACTTTGCGATGTACTTGAGTAAAACGGGAGAAATTAAGTCGAGCATAGTGGGAAAAAAAATGTTCTTAACACAAGTGTTATGTGACTGTTTATTTACTCATTTTCATGAAACGAGGTTTTTCGACGGTAGGGCAAGTAAGGATTATTTTCCCGACATACAATTCAAATATTTTCTGAAGCTACGGACTTTGAATTAGAATAGGGCCATCACTTTCCACAGTCGGAAAAATTAGGAAGGGTATCCTATAATTTTCCCGGCTGTCGGGAAATAGCTTTTAACCTTATTTTCCCGACATACTATTCGAGTATTTTTAGAGGCTACAAATTTAAGATAGCGCTATCACTTTGGCCACAGTCGGGAAAATAAGGAAGAAAAGTTGCCTAATTTTCCCGACTATCAGGTAAATAGCTTCCACCTTAATGTTTTGATTGCCCATCATACAATGCAGTCTGCTATTTTGGTAGTCTAAAAGAAAAGTTGTTCAAAAGGAAACCTTGCACATATTGTGTTTCCCTTCCAGAGGCTCATACAGCACATTACAACCTAGGCCTAGTGGGCAGTCAATCTGCTGACCTAGTATTTGGGTGGATTTGGGCTTCCCATATACAATAAGTGAAGGGAACAAAGTGCATGTGAGAAGTAGGCCTATAGGCTGGTCTAATTACAACCCTGCATTTGTATGGCTCTGGTCAGGTATAAACTTCAAAACCAATCAAGCAGACAATAATCTGGCCATACATTGTGCTCAGCAAACAATGGTCAACTTGAGGGTGATGTTTCTTGGAGATTAACACACTCGAATGGGCTCCTTTTGTTTTAAAATTAGGCTGTTCATATCCTCACTCCTGCATGAATATTTAATCAGTTGAGTGGATTGTTGATTTGTAGTCAGTAGGAAGGGAGGAAAGTCTGCTGTATAGTTTACTGGAGAAGTTACACCAGGGCTATATGAAGTAGGCTATAGCCCTAAGTTAGAGGCTACCATCCATTCTTTCTTGCATGAACCATTGTTTGTCCCAATTGCTGCTTTGTGTATGTTCGTCACAAATTTTGGTCGTTAAAGGCTGAAAATGTGAAATAAAATCATGCTGTGGAATTATAGTGTTACAGCTAGGCCTACAGTAAAAAGTAAAACTGCTGGCATTGGATTTCTGTGATGTTACAGTGTGCAACTCCATTACATCACATTGGAACATTTGATCACTTAAATACTACCTTTGTGTCCACAGAGTAAGTTGCAAGCCTTCCATATGATGTAGCTCATTAGCTTATACAGTAGATGGTTGTTCATCCCACGTACTGTAGGTTTTAGTAAGGATTGTCCGGATTGCAAAGTTTGTCAGTCACGCTGAACTTCTTTCGTGCACATTTTCAATTTACCGATTTTACGATGAATCAATGGGCAATAATTCAGTTTGGTTCAATAATGGGCATGCTGTGCGCAGGCAAAAAATGAGCAAGATCGGCAAAGTGCAAGCTCAGTCTCGACACTCAAGACTTACTCAAAAAATTACGCTCAGTACACAATTCAGAAAGAACCAAATGACCACCATCTTGCATAGCAGATGACGCCGACTGGACCCCCAATGGGTTTTCACCCCTGCGGGGCCCTTAATCGGGCCCCTGCACCCCGCTCCCCGGTGCTAAGCATTCGTCGGCGCACGATTTCAAACATAACAAATTAAATTCCACGGGAAATTAACCAACTATGTAATCTGAAGGACTGTGATGTATGTAGAGAGCACTAGGCCTATGACATACACAACAGGTTTAACTGAGTACTAGGATGTGCCCATGATATTCTGGCTGCAAGTTCAAAGAAAGCACCCTATATCAAGAGAAATTAAAAGAACAGAAAGTTGGCTAAGGCTACAGTGTACAGTAGCTGTATGCCCCTCTCCTAGGACAGCAGTACCTGCACCCCTGTACGAGGTGACAAAGGGTCTTCCCCCTAGTTCCCCATATCAGTGGTCCTGTTCTCACTTAGCCCATTAGATCCCCAGTTGTTCCCTTTTCAGGCAAAACAAATAATACTACACATAAAAGTCTGAAAATTTAGTTACACGTACATCTTGAGTATCATTTGGTTTGGAAGTGTAAATTTCTTAAAGATAAGATCTCACAAAAGAGGAGTTTTTGATGCAACTTGAATACAAGGAATGGGAAGTGCTGCTGTACTTCCAGTGCTCAATCTGAAAGCATTTTTGGTAAAAATCTTCCTGGTACCATACACCAAGCACCAAGTGATGGTGGTACTCTGCTTTAAAAGGGTCATGATGTTTGGGAAATGCCTCATCCCCAACCCCTCCCCCACTAAAAATTACTTAAACAAAATCCCCCCTTTATGTACCTTTGTATTTCAGTGGGAGGAAATATGCACACTTTACACTGATTCTCAGGGTGTATGTGGGTTGAGTTGATGACATTGGTGCACTGGTCACCTCCAATCACTGTCAGTGCAGTGGGTAGCTGCACACAGGCCTGCAGGCTCATTCCTGCTCCCAGTCCTGCTCCATTTAACGTACCCGTCTGATGGACTTGAGTGTATCCCCACTTAAGCCCTTTTTCCAAAGGCTGGGAGGGGTGGAGGTTCCTTGCTCTGCACCACTGCTTGACAGCTGAACCAGGCAAAGTTCACAACTTCCTGAATTGGACAGCTTCCTGAAATGAACAATCAGATACCCAGTTAAAATCCACCAATTTAAACCCCCTCAGCATCACTTTGAACAGCTATGCTGAACATGTAAATTTCTTAGTCCCCAGAAAATTTCCAAGTGGTTCCAACAGGATTTGATCCAAGGACCTATAGTATGCAAGGCAGTACACTCAACCACCAACACAAGTGATTGAGATAATGTGCAAAGACAGCCAACATGATAACCGTGAAGGTTTGAGATGTATTTACTAAATTACTACAGTAGTATGGAAACAAAATCTCTGGCTAATATCCATTTCAGACTTTTGCTTGGTCCCTGTCTATGTATGCGTAGCATGTATCAATCAGTGTAGGCACCAAATGACATTATGTGTAAAGTATCTGTACTGGGTAGGATTTTGAGTGTAATATGCTAAAGTTTATGCGAGTCAACTGTACATCCAAAACAGAAGGAATATGATTAACCAGGCAAAGTTAGCAAACCTAAACAGAGGGAATCCAAGATTTTGTGTTGGGAAAAGGTGTGAGGATTTTTGGTTATCAGAAAACCACATGCCTCAGCTGCCAGACTGGATCTCCCCCCCAAAATGTGTCTGAGGCTATCATCAGTTCTGACATTTCAAGGCTGTATGACTCTCATTAGCTGCTACAAGGGACCCTAGGTTAATAAACAATAGGTGTACAGTAGGCAAGATCTTTTCCTGCCGTATTCATCTGAGTACAGCCATACCGGTGTCTCCACTGTAATTTTTAAGTTTGAACTTAAACACTTCGTAGAATGCACAGTTGTGTGCACATTTGCCATCAATTTCATAACATTAAGTAAGGACACATCGAGGTAAGTTTGTTATTAGGAAGGATCCAGAATTTCTATGTACAGTAGGTGTACACTGAGAAATTGGTTGTATTGCTGGAAAGACTGTAAATATTTCCTTATTTTGAGAACATTTGGTACTGTAGAGCTGCCCATCTATTTGGACCTAATGTACTGTTTATTAATCAACTAACTCATCTGTACTTCCTAATGAGTAAACTGGGATAATGGTGGTTCTTTTCACAAAAGCAAAGTTTTAAACTCTTATTTGTCGGAACTTGTGATAGAAGTTCGAAGAGATTACGTGCAATTATGAAACAAAAAATGGAAGAATTAAGGGGGCTCAATGGATTTATAAATGTTGTGAGAGCATGATTAAAGGGCAGTTGGGTTTGAACAATAAAGCAACAAAGATTTTTCTTTTTCCCCATTCGTAGTAGCAATATGATCTGAGCGACTGGGCATCTTACGGTTAGGATTTTATTTTAAAAAATAACACCTCCTTACAAGTTGTGAATTTTCTTTTTGTTACAGAGACTCTGCTGTAATGGCTGCATCAGACTATCTAAGGGTTCCTAAACAGGAAGTGCTGAGGTTTTGCCATGAATGCATGACCATGGCAGGAGCCAGTGCTGATCACGGCAGACAGTTGGCCGAGGTCCTTACAGAAGCAGACTACAGGGGACACTTTAGTCATGGCATTAACAGATTGCGTGAGTATTTTCGGTACACCTAAATGATTACATAAAATTGATTGTCATTGTGAAATGTGTTTGCATTTACAAATACAGGATTCTATATGTGAGAAAGTGTACATACGTGTGTGTGTTTCTATTAATACAAGGGATATATGCCACTCAATGGGATTGTTAAACCTTTTTGGTTTCGATGATAAGAGAAACCTATGCATTCATGATGGCGTGTATGTATGGGTGTATGTGCGTGTGTATGTGTGTGTGTGTGTGTGTTTGTGACACTTCTTGTTAACACGATATCTCAAGAAGGGAAAGTAAGGCAGTTCTCAAACTTGGTACATAGATGCCCCATATTGAGAGGAAGAACCCTATTGTTTTTGGAGGGGGTCAAAGCTCACCTGGGGTCACCAGGGGTCAAACTCTGAAAACCTTGTTAACACAATATCTCGAGGTAGGAAGCTTGGATGAATTTCATACTTTGTATGTAGATGCATTATGGTAAGGGGAAGAACCCTATTATTTTTGGTGGAGGTGAAAGGTCATCTGGGGTCACCGGGGGTCAGACCCTGAAAACTTCGTTAACACGATATCTCAAGAAGGGAAGCTCTGACAGTTCTCAAACTTGGTACATAGATGCCCCATATTGAGAGGAAGAACCCTATTGTTTTTGGTAGGGGTCAGAGCTCACCTGGGGTCACCTGGGGTCAAACTCTGAAAACCTTGTTAACACAATATCTCGAGGTAGGAAGCTTGGATGAATTTCATACTTTGTATGTAGATGCGTTATGGTAAGAGAAAGAACCCTATCATTTTTGGTGGAGGTGAAAGGTCATCTGGGGTCACCGGGGGTCAGACCCTGAAAACTTTGTTAACACGATATCTCAAGAAGGGAAGCTCTGACAGTTCTCAAACTTGGCACATAGATGCCCCATATTAAAAGGAAGAACCCTATTGTTTTTGATGGGGGTCAAAGCTCACCTGGGGTCACCGGGGGTCAAACTCTGAAAACCTTGTTAACACAATATCTCGAGGTAGGAAGCTTGGATGAATATCATACTTTGTATGTAGATGCGTTAAATGGTAAGACAAAGAACCCTATCATTTTTGGTGGAGGTGAAAGGTCATCTGGGGTCACCGAGGGTCATACCCTGAAAACCTTATTAACACGATGTCTCGATGTAGAAAGCTTGGATAAATTTCATACTTTGTATGTAGATGCCTTATAGTAAGAGGAAGAATCCTATCATTTTTGGTGGGGTTCAAAGGTCATCTGGGGTCACTGGGGTTCAAACCCTCAAAACCTTGTTAACACAATATCTCGATGTAGGAAGCTTGGATAAATTTGATACTTTGTATGTAGATGCCTTATAGTAAGAGGAAGAATCTCATCATTTTTGGTGGAGGTCAAAGGTCATTTGGGGTCACTGGGGGTTAAGCTCTGAAAATCTTGTTAACACGATATCTCCACGTACGAAGCTTGGATAGATTTCATACATGGTAAATTGATGTGTTATAGTGAGAAGCTGTACCCCACTGTTTTTGATGGAGTTCAAAGGTCATCTAGGGTGGCTGAGGGTCAAACACTGAAAACCATGCTAACACAATATCTCAAGGGAGAAAGCTTGGATAGATTTTATACGTAGTATGTGGATGCATTGTGGTGAGAATTTGAATGCAATCATTTTTGGTGGAGGTCAAAGGTCATCTTGGGTCATCGTGGGCCAAACACTGAAAAGCTTGTTAACACGTATCTCCAGGTAGGAAGCTTGGATAGATTTCATACTTACAGTACTATGTGGATGTGTTATGTTGAAAAGATGGACCCTATTGTTTTTGGTGGAGGTCAAAGGTCATCTGGGGTCACCAGACTTAAAAGGCAAAATTTCCCAAGAATTCCCAAGAGTTTTATATGGGTTCAGCAGAGGTCAAAGAGCAAAATTTTCCAAGAATTCCCAAAATTAAATGGGAACACAAAACTGTATTTTTCCAACATGTTAAGATAGCATTTGACCATTGACTGAAAGATATGGGACATCATGGCATTATTTGGAATAGAACATATATCATCGAAACCTCAATGCATTTTTGCATTCTGGTTTTGTTGTTCAGTTAGATTTTCACTTGAGAGAGGGTCAGAAATCCTATGAAATTTTTAAAAATTCTATTTTCAAACAGGAACGGCCATCAGACCAAACTTTGTTATAAAGTATAAAGCTAAAAGTCATGTAAGGGTGATAATCTATTCTGGTATCATTTCTTGACTTGTGCACATTTGTCATGAAAAAGGACTGTGCCACAGGGGGAATAACAAGATTTAGGTGGAATGTGCTCTGTCATACTCTTGTGGTCCATACAACATCAAAATGTTTGTAAGAATGAAATGTTAAAAAGTTTCTTGAACCAGCTTTAGGTTCTCCCTTTTGAGATATCTGCAGTTATTATGTTGTTCAGTTCACCGCTGTATCCCACAATGCAATACAGTTTATCATTAAAATTCAGGGTTCATGATGCAGTTAATTCAGTATTTCCACAACTTGGATACAAACCTACTTTCTTTGGACTGACCTCCCTCCTTTACTTTCTTTGGGCCTCCCTGATGACCTCCCCCCCCCCTTTTCCCAGAGTGTAATTTAAAAATGTGAAAAATTACAAATTGTGGTGAAAATTTATTATCAGAACAAGTGTACTTGACATTTTGAATCCTCCCCCCCCCCCGTCCTCCTGCCATGAATGTATGATTTGTACTGTACATGTCACTTCTGAAAACGTTGAAAAAATTGATGATTGGGCAGCAACATCATTTTTTGTCTTTCATTGAATAACTAGACACATATGTTCGTGAAATTCAGATGAATACGACATGTGGTGATGGCTGTCCAGAAATCCTGAAAGACACTGTAACCACAGCCTGGGTGGATGGCAAGAATTTACTTGGACCTGTGGTTGGAAATTTTTGTATGGACTTGGCCATCAAGAAAGCTAAAGAAGCTGGTATTGGCTGGGTTGTTGCTAAAGGTACGGTTCAGACAGAGGTGACTTAAAGGCAGTCTTCAGTGGCATTTCATAAGGGCTTTGTGTGAAAGAGAAAAATTTAACTCAGTATATGCCTCCAAACTCTGCAACTATACCCCAGTCCGTACTAAAGATATTCCACATTGAAGATTGGGTACTTTTGTTGAGAGATACCCAGTTTTCCTCTAGGTGACGGAATATTTTGTAAACTGGGCACATAGCCTCAGAGTCCTTTTTTATTGTCTATAATTTATATTTAAATAAATGCTTTCTTTTAAAATTTGAAATCATTACAATGTTCAACTATTATTCCATGTAGACCCAGCCTTGTATGCCTTGTGTAGGGTATACCTACCCAAATATTGCCCCGCTAGAGCAAGTTTATGTTCTGCTTGTGACATCTCACACCAGGCTGAACATAACATCTGGAAATGTATTCATTCAGCCACCTGTAGGAACTTTTGTTATGCTGCACCCCGCATTTGGAATGATTTGCCATCTAGTATTAGGGAATCGGAATCCTTACATACTTTTAGTAGAAAGTTAAAGACTTAACCTGCACTCCACATTGTAGATTCTTAATTCTCTATTGCCTCTGTAATCTTATTTTCATTGTTTTTGTTTGTGTTTTTGGTTGTATTTTTGGCGCTACGATCTCAATGAAGCAGCGCTTTGTAAGTATATGTGTATGTATGTATGTATGTATGTATGTATGTATGTATGTGTGTGTGTGTATGTATGTATGTATGTATGTATGTATGTATGTATGTATGTATGTATGTATGTATGTATGTATGTATGTATAGCAAACCAAAGTTATGAAATATTTCATAAAATGGTATTAATATGATAATAAAGAAATGTGAAAGCTATGTCTCATCAATATGGGGAGATGGCATCCAAGTATTTCCATCATATACTGTATTACTGGATGCAACATGTTTTGGAAATAAGTAAATCCTTCAAAAGTAAGATAATGCCATTTTTACCTCCTTAGAGAAGCAATCTTTTCTAGGGCTGTCAGTTTCCGTTTAATCTCCTAAATGTTTAAACGGTCAGAATAAACTTTCGTTTACCATTTAAACGGTGTCTACATTGTGAACCAACACTGTAATGCATTAATGGCCTCATTCATCGTGCACTACGATACTCCCAAGCTTTTAAAATCTGTACGTAAAAATCTAGCGATCATTTCAGCTATTTCATTTTAATTCACCCAAATTTGCCAATGAACGAAACCAAGCATTAAATTCACAGTCAATGATTGTAAGTTTGATACAGGGCCCCATACGTTTGATATCAGGCCAAAATGTACGCAAACACCGATGTACATAATATTATGTCATGTCCGTGCACTGTACAAATGCAGAAGTTCAAGTGACACGCAAGAAAAAAGTTGAGGTAAAGGACGTGTATAGGTCCGTTATAGATTGCAAACAGTAACACATTAGGCTACGCACCTGCTCTGTACAAAAGTTGACATATATCGCAACAACATTGGGCATGGTATGGAAAATTACAACATTGTTCGATCGCTGCTTGTACCGCTAATTTACCAGTTGTTACATTGTCGTTTGCAGTAGTTTACGATAGGTACTTTTATGTTTATCATGCATGTTAATTTGTGTAAAATAAACGTGTGCCTTTTACTTTTATGATTTAAAAAAAACGATGTCTGGAACATTACCTCAATGAACGAAAGTTTACGATAGACTTCTCCCATCCTACATACTAGCTCCATTGATTTACACACAGCTAGCTAGTGGGCCGCGGGGCACTAGCATATTTACGTATGGATATAGTGTGTGCATGAATTATGTATTGCTATATGAAACACTCAAAACAAACACGTGTGCGAGCCTACAGTGTCTGTTTATGTATAGGTAACGCATGGTAGGATGGTGTGAATGCTTATGTTTCTGCATTGAAATACTGTGGCAATTTTTGGGTTTTTAAGTAAGCCTGTTTTAACGTTCGTTCTGTGAGCAGCTTGAGCTACAAATACGATGTAAACTGTGAGAGAGTGAATTGCAGTTAAGCCGATATTGTGTACGCGTCCTAATAAGCAGATTTGGGCTACTGCTTCGAACGGGGATGCCGGCATTGCGTATTGTTAGGGGAATTAATAGGCTTACTGTGAGTAGGTGGAAGTCAATTCAATCACAGGATTATATACTATTAATGGAGAGACACGGACAGTTTATTTTTGAAGCTTTATTGGGCCATTGAATTTGCAAATAAACATCGTTGTTAAATGAGAGATATCAAAGAAAACACTGGGGAAGAAAAATGCTAAAACTTTTGTTGTATTTTAAAAGGAAAACCGTTTAAATGTTTAGCTGAATTAGGCGCCGTTTAAACGGCTGATCGATCGTTTAACCATTTAAACGTTTAAACGTGACAGCCCTAATCTATTCAACAGTTTTAAAAGAATCACATTTATCACTAACAGAAGCCTTTAACAATGTTTTCTTGCGCTTCCACTTAGTATTGCTTTGCTGTTCTTGACATGGATTCACTGAGGGCAAAACCATAAATGTGAAGTTATTCAGACATAATCCATGAAGCATCTGTGACACCATTAACCATGAGGTGTTGGTCTCCTTAAAACTACTAAAAACCTCTTTCCCCTTCTCTATTACACCAATTGCCTCAAGGCTGGACGCTGCTATTGTCCAGATCATGACATGTGATACAGCTTGTTGGAAAGAGATAATTGGCTCGGCCATGGAGAAAGTGGAGAAAGTGACATATTATCCTATCATGGAGAAAGTGACATATTATCCTACCCCACGAAAGTTCAATTTTATGGGGTCGGAAATCTAACATTTTTAGCGGGTTCAATACGGCATGACATCATCAACCTGATTTGCTTTCAGCATTAATCCACAACACATCCTTCACTATCTTTCATGGCCATTTCTGCCTTCATCCAATTCACTCATTGAGAGCATCTGTAGGAAACATGCTCCATTCAGCAATATCATGGCATACATTTTCCTCTCAGGTTTGAGGAAGTCTACTTCTTCCAACTCTTCAGGTCACAGAGTTTTTGATGAGCTCCTGACATCTTTCAGTTGACAGAAGACAGCTACATGGCAAGAATGAATGCAAGTTTAACATGGCCCCTGAGACAGATGTTTTATGATGCTATTAACCACAAATATGAGAGAAGCCTGTAAGTTAAAAGGCTCAGTCTTTCATTTAACAGTCTGATTTTGTCCTTAACATCATCACCACATGTCCATCTCAACACATAATTAAATAAAATATTCCATTAACAATACTTTTGTGGATTTACTAAAAACTGAGAAGGATAAATTCGTATTCTACGCCTTAAGAACTCTCTTAATCCTTTTGTTTTAGGCTCAAATCACTATGGTATGGCTGGCTGGTATACATTGAGAGCATTGGAGCACAGATTACTGGTGAGGGCAGATTTCTGTTTGACTATTAAAAAGAAGAACTGTTTAGTAATGGTGGACAGATATCACTAATGTCCTGTTTTACCAGATAAACAAAATCCAGAAGCTACCTTACACTGATCATCCTCTTATTTTGTGAAGGGAAAAGTATGGTACAACGTACACAACACCAGATACTATAGTGCACTTAACATGCCATCACTACACCTCAATCCATTGTTATATCAAATTAGCTCTTCCGTCACCCTGGAAATGTATATATTGTGTGATCCAGGTATTTGAAATAATTACATGTTGACTGACATGTGCAGATCCATGAAATGTGTAGTTGTGTAGCCTTATCACTTATCACATGGACTAGTGTGCTCAGCAGAATATGGCCATGGCCAATCAAATTTCATGAAGATCTAGGATGGGTGGGGAACCTCTGGCCCTCGGGCCATATACTGCCCTAAAGACCATTTGATACAGACCCGCAGGATGTAGTTTAAAAAATTTAATGATGGAGAGTTATCTTTTAATCCACTATTTAACATGCTTTCCATACACCAATATTTTACTTACGTAAATGCTTAATATCTTATGTAGTACAGTAGTCAACTACATCACACACTTAGCCCATTGCAGCATGCATCAGAAGCTGACTGGCATGCAAGAACTTTGTCTGGCCTGAGAATGATTTTGTAAACATTAAAATGGCCCTTGCCAGAAAAATGGTTCCCCACCACTGGTCTAAGCCTTGTTGCAGAGTTGCCAAAAACTTTTAAATTGAAGGATGGGCTTGAAGTAACTTCTTGAGGGAATTTTAACAGAGTGGGAGTAGGCAGTTGTTCTTTTACGACTGTGGCGTTGTCAGAGGTGCAATATTTGTATTCTTATCATACATGAATAAATATTGTCTGAAGTAGCAATATTGGTTTAGAAATATAAGCAATTTAGGTAAATTACCAAGAGAAAATTGATCCTGGCATTAGTGATAAGCAGTCCACACTAAATAATGTAGCACTCACAACGTTTGTTATATCTCAAACAACAAAGTTGCAATCATTCTTGCTTGTTTCTTTTATCTGATACTGTAGGGAATATCAATGACTAACTCTTCACCTATAACAGCGATAACTCGAGCTAAAAGTAAAGCATTTGGCACCAACCCAATAAGTTTAGCTGCACCTGCCATTGATGGCGACTCATTGGTACTGGATATGGCAACCACCACTGTTTCCTTTGGGAAGGTAATGTATGCTTTTCTCCAGCGACCAAATTCACACAGAACTAAGTACAAAAAGTGTAAGTTGGACTTAGTCAGCATGTCTAGTTTAGTCTATATTCTTAGTATTTTGACTGAAGCAAGCTTAGTGAATCCCACTCCTGGTTTCTGTACACTCAAGAATATTATAAGTACAGAATACTTTTAGCCCCACTTTGGAGCAGGGTCATAATCATCTATATGTATTAGAAGGTGGTTGGTGTTTTGTAAGCGTTGGCTAATTTATGATCTTTGGCCTGGGAGAGGGGTATACGTATGAGGTGAGGGTGCTCCTCTCAACACGTCTCACTCTGCGTAATTCAAAGTGCTCAGATGCACAGTGGTACAATATCTGGCATGTTTTACTAGATGTACATTATTTCCCTGATAATTTACATTATAATATAACAATTTACAAATGCATTACCAAAAAGTATTAAATAAAGTCAGAGTACCTTTAGTGAAACTGCCAAGTTTTCATATGTGTGTGCTTTTTTTAGCATGGACAAGTGTTGGTCATACTGATATGCTCGTGGTGGTTGGTAGTTGTATATTTTATTTTCATTGGTGGCTAGCAACTGGGAGTGCTGACTGGAGCTTGCCACAGATCACTGTGCTTTTGAGGTTTGAATATACTTGTACTGAAATATTCTGTATCTTGTGAGTCAGTGTGAAAAACAAACTGGTGCCATCATACCAATCTGTGTGACACTCAAGTTAATTGATGATATCCTAGTTGAATACTTGCGATCAATCTGGTAGGGAAGTATTTGTTTTCAGCTACTTCATAACCCTTGTTAAAATTTAACAGGGGTAACAAAGAAGTTTCAGTGCTTACCATGTGCAGTACAGATTTTTGTATGCTTTCTCCTTTTTTTTGGGAGGGGGGGGGGGTTGACCATCATGGGGAAGAGACATCCAAGAGGAGGGGTTTTTCTGCATTTTGGAAATATTTGTTTACATAAAGGTGGCTTACATGCAGGATAGTGTCATCTTCGGCAAAGCTTTGAACTCTTAAAAAATTTTGAAATAAAGTAATCCAAATAGAGAAAAGTTTAAGGGGTTAGGAACCCTTCTTTGAAGGCAGATAGCTAGCTACCTGGAAGGCCTGTGGAAAATCCACTGAGTCAGTATCACACACTATGACGTTAAATAATTCATGGGCAGAAGGGCGTGTGAGCTGCTTTTTAGGCAGCTGTTGAAGCAACCAAGCCTTAAGAGATTGCCCTGGTTCTTACAAGGGAATACTGAGGGCCCACCCCTTGCCAGGATGGTTTCTGAAACTAAATTACGTGCAAATGCAATCATGACTTCTTAGGGAAGGAAAGAAAACCCGAAGTCTGAATTTGCCAGTGACTTCCATAAAGCAAAGTAGTGTAAATTACTTTGGTTATGGTTTTAGGATAAGTAGCTAGCTAGCTATACACTACATTCAAATATTATGTTACTTACGAAAGTTAACTTGTAGGGATCTAATACTTTGCTTGTTGAAGAAGCCTAGTTTTTTTTTATTTGGTGGAGGTCAAGAGTCAGTTGAGGTCACAGTACATCAAACCGTAAAAACCATGTAAGCACATATCTTAAGAAGGGTAATGTTCACTTAGTATGCCTGTGCCTCACATGTTTTGCACAAGAAACCTATTTTGGTGGCAGTCAAACATTACGTGATAACACCCTTACGCAAATCGCCTTTCAGTGAACAGTGGAATACCCAACCTTCTGGGGGAAAATTCGGATTTTACATGATGTTCGCATCAACAGATTAATAGCCTGAAACTTGAAAAATAAAAAAAAAATATGATAAAACCTAATAAGCGTCCCAAAGGCTATAATCTGTAGGTGTGAACATCAAGTAAAATCTCGACTTTCCCCCAGAAGGTTGGGTTTTGCACTGTTCAGTGAAAGGCGATTTTAGTAAAGGCGATAAAGGGCACGTAATGAAGGTCATTTTTGTTCACAAGAGGTCAGCATTTTGATCCCAGTTAAACCTTTTGTGTTCATTTCATTTAATCTGAGTTGGAATCCTTTAATCACAGGATTATTGCATGATTGTAACCTAGCTGAGCAATAATTTTTTTAGACTTTGTTAATGGCACAGTGTGGAAATGATGATATGAGTGAAGTGAAATATAGTCTTATTGTATAAAATGACAGGAGGATGTCCCATACTCTCATTGTCAGATCAGTATATTTACTTTACCTTTACCATTAGGTTGAGATTCAGAATCATAAAAATGAACCAATCCCTCTCGGCTGGGGTCAAGATGCTGAGGGACACCTAACCACAGATCCAAAGGATTTGATTTACAGAGAAGGAGCCTTGGTACCCCTTGGTGGCCCAGAAATCTCAGGTAAACTGATTCAAAATGGATGTCAACATCAGTATACTCATTTAGTCTGGTTCTGTGACAGTTGGGAATGAAATATGCAGGTTTTATATCTAGTTAAACCGTTCAATATGGCAAGTGACCCAGTCCCGTCTACTTTGATGAAATTTCAGTCCAGAAAGAGAATTGTGTTAAAAACACAAGTGTTAAAGGTCTGAGGACATATAACCAAAACAGCTGTTTACTCAACAATGATTGATTAAGATCCCCAAATAAAAAATCCATTGGAGTTATTTGGATATATTTTACCATTTTCAAGATTTCCAAGAATCCTCATTTACTATGCGGAAATTGTGATGTGGAGTGTTGCACAGGGTCATTATTTCTTTTGTTAATCCTTCATAAATTATCTGTTAATTACTTACCAACTAGGTTCCAGTTTGGTGTATAATGTGGACATTTTCAAAGATGGCAATTGCAACTTCCAAAGTAAAAAAAAAACTTCAGGGCATGCTAACATTACTTACAACTGTCCTTGGAATGAAGGTTAAACAGAGGATAACACAGGACACATCTCATGAGCCCCTCTTTCCATATCACATATTTGCATATGTATCTCATGTTCATTGGTTTTGATGAAAAGAGAAACCCATGCAGTCATGATGGCGTGTGTGGGTGTGTGTGCACTCACCAACGTGGCATTAGCAGGCACCGGCACAGCGGGCGAGAGCTCCGCTCTCGCACGTCTTTCTAAGCTCACGCGCGGCTTGAAACTGGCGTAGCTGCCCGAAAATTCGGTCACTGCAAAGAGAAGTCACGCGCGGCTGCGCGTGTCTGCCTTGGAGCACAGCCCGCCCTCAAGCACGTCCTTCTACTCGGCTCCTTCGCGGGCAGCTTCGCTGCTGGAAAATTCCCTTGTATTCCTTGCGGGGTCCTGTGCCAGTACCCCGTAAGGCATCGAGTGTGTGTATGTGGTGTGTGTGTGTGTGTGTGTGTGTGTGTGGTGTATGTTTGTGACACTTCTTGATAACGATATCTCAAGAAGGGAAACTCTGACAGTTCTCAAACTTGGTAGGGTAGATGCTCCATACTGAGAGGAAGAACTCTTTTGTTTTTGGTGGAGGGCAAAGGTCATTTGGGGTCACCAGGGGTCAAAATCTGAAAACTTTGTTTACACGATATCTCAAGGTAGAAAGCTTGGATAGATTTCATGCATAGTATGTGGATGCATTATGGTGAGGGGAAGCACGCTATTGTTTTTAATGGAGGTCAAAGGTCATTTGGGGTCAGGGGATCAAACTCTGAAAACCTTGTTTACACGATATCTGAAGGTAAGAAGCGTGGATGGATTTCATACTTAGTATGTGGATGTGTTATGGTGAGAAGAAGAACGTTATTGTTTTTAATGGACGTCAAAGGTCATTTGGGGTCACCTGGGTAAAACTCTGAAAACCTTGTTAACAAAATATCTCAAGGAAGAAAAGTTTGGATAGATTTCATACTTGGTATATTAATGCCTTAGGGTCAGGGGTAGATCCCTGTTGTTTTTTGTTGGAGGTCAAACATCTTCTGAGGTCATCAGGGATCAAAGTCTGAAAACCTTGTTAACAAGATATCTCACAGTAGGAAGCTTGGATAGATTTCATACTTGGCATGTGGATGCATTATGGTCAGAGGTAGAAGCCTATGTTTTTTGGTGGAGGTTAAAGGTCTTCAGGAGTCACCAGGCATCAAACTCTGAAAACTTTGCCAACATGATATCTTAAGTTAGGAAGCTTGGATAGGTTCCAAACATGGCATGTGATGTGTTATGGTGAGAAAAAGAACCCATTGTTTTTGGTGGAGATCAGAGGTCATTAGGGGCCCCCAGGGGTTAAAGTCTGAAAACCTTGGTAACACATTATCTTGAGGTAGGAAGCTTGGATAGATTTCACAGGTAGTATGGTCAGAGGTGGAACCATATCATTTTGGTGGAGGTCATATTAGTCTGGGTTCATTTGAGGTCAAACTCTGGAAAACTTGTTAACATGATATCGTAAGGTAGGAAGCTTTGATAGATTTCATACATAATATGTGGATGACTTATGGTGAGAAGAAGTACCCTATTGTTTATGGTGGAGGTCAAAGGTCACTGGGTCACTTGGGTCAAACTCTTAAAACCTTGTTTACAAGATATGTCAATTTAGGAAGCTTGGATACTTCACATGGTGTTGTACTTAATCCATCAGAAAACCCCCATGAGTTTTGTCAGATATCAGAGGTCAGCTGAAATCACCAGAGGCCAAAAGGCAAAAATTCCCACGAATTCCCAAGGTCAAATATGAACACAAAACTGTAATTTTCCAGCACAGTAAAATCACATTCAACGACTGACTGAAAGAAGCGGGACGTCTTGGCATTATTGGGATTACACATGTAAGTGCTGTTCGTGGAAACCACAATGCATTTTTGCATTCTGGTTCGTGATGTAAGTACAAAAGTAGTAATTGTTCAAGTAAACTGGTCAAAATTGGATGGATTTTGATGGGAGTTGGGACTATTTTAAACATTATCAGCGCTTTCTCTGACTCGGGCACCTGGGTCAATGACGCACAACTTTTCATTTTGACTCACAGACACAAAACCTTTGGGGTCAAACAGACTCACAGCTTTTTCGCCCCAACAATCAGTAATGATAACGCAATTTTGCCAATACGTTCATTGTGCAAATTAATTCGCAAAATGTAGCACTTTCCAGTTCTCATATTGATTATTGACAGATTGCATATCATGTCTTACAAGAAAAAGATAGTGGAAAAGCATCACAAATATAGAAAATAAACAAAAAACAGGAATAAAGTTTGTTGTATTAAACTCAAATTTATTTTGACCCCTTCTCTTGTAAATTTGACTCTTGTAAATTTATTTTGAAGGGTCTGTGACTCTTGAAAAAAATGATGAGTGAAAACCCTGGCTTTGAAATAAAATAGGCTGGTATGACGTGTACATACATGTCCAGAGAACTGATAAGCCCCATTGGTTTACTTTGTAAAAATGAAAAGATCATAGACCAGTTTTAAGTTCCAGCTCCACCTTGCAGTGCATTTGTCCACATATCAGTGTCAACTAATGTCAAGGGATAAGTATCACACATGAAGTGAAATTAGATAATTCTTTCATTGTTTGCAGACCAATGTACATTAGAAAATGGTAGCATGGTTAGAGTTAGGTGAGGTTTTACGGCTCAGTTTCTAACCAATTGGTTTAAGTCGGGCCGGCCACAGCCTTTTTTCCAGTTGTGGCTCACTGGCTTGTTTTCCCTACTCCATTGCTTATGCTGAGCACCAAGCACAATGGCAGTAGGTTCCATTTTTAATGTTGCACCATTTATGACTCAGTCACTTTAGGGTAAGTGTTGTACACAGTGCATGTGTCTTACATTTTGTACGAGGTGACCGACTCAAGGTACACTCAATATGCATGCTCACACCTGTTGTATAGGTAAAGCAGGTAAAGGTACCATAGAGCTGCAATTTTTTATTCAATCAGAAATTTACATGACTTGCTATAGGTTTGAGATTTTATATTTTTGTATGCACTAAAAATTTGTTAAAACAGTTTTAATGTTTCAGTGTTCTTGTATTATATTTTGTTACTTCTGTGTATGAACATTTTAATATTTATACTGGATTTGAAAAAAAAAAATGAAATTGCAATTGAACCCCCCCCCCCCTTCATGACCAATCAGAGTAGATTTCATATGACAATTATTCAGAAATGCATAAACAGGTTAACTGTTCTTCCTTCGATGGGACAGGAGGCTACAAAGGCACTGGTCTTCTCATCATGGTGGAGATATTGACATCAGTCTTATCTGGTGGCAATGTTGGACCCAACATTAGACGATGGAACGTAAATACGTCAGAAGAAGCTAATCTGGTGAGAACCACCTCTGTCTTTCTACAACATTTTATATCTGCTGAACAACTCTGGACAATTATAATAGCCAGGGTCACAATGGAGACCTCATGTTTCATTTTGTGACTAAGAAGTGGTATTTCTGACAGTTTTGAGGCTAGGCTGATGTTTCTACAGAAAATCTATAAATGCACTGATTTTAATTGGTATTACAGCTGTTGAATAGAAATTATTAGGCTTGGGTGACTCCAGTACTTTGGAGTCAGGTGTCTGCTGCCCAACTAGTGGCCTCACTGAACTGAGTTATGACTCCTGCAATGATGTATTAACTGACACAGGATCATGTACATCAGCAGCTATGAATTGTCATTACTACAGTTAGTATACCTACCAATGAGTAACATAATGTACCAGTAGGCTTCCTCTACAGGTTTTCAATGGCTAAAGTGCTGAACTGCAAGAGAAGTTTACTGGCCATCTTTATTTGAATAAAGAAAGGGACCAAACCACCCAGTTGTGCTAAATTTCTTGATTAAAGCCTGCAAAATAACACAAATGTAAACTCCATCTCAAAGTTTCAAGAAACCCATACTCTTAAGGGTTTTGTAATAAAACTTCGCATTGAATTTGAGTAGTGGTTTTACTTTTTAGCTCAAACCAGCTCAAAGAGCTTTTTGAGCTATTGTGATCCGCCACCGTCACTCTGTCCATCCGTCTGTCCGTTCGTCTGTCTGTCCGTCCGTCCGTCCATCCACAATTGCCTTTAATGCTCTCAGGCGCACACTCGTGGATGGATTTTAATGAAACTCGGACACATTGGTCGTTGAACTTTAGGCTACCTGTCATGTTCAAGAAGTTGAGGTCAAAGGTCATTTAGGGGTCATTAAAGGCGGTTATGTGAATATCTTCAAAATGTATCTCCTCCCACAAATAGCACTGTATGTTCTTGAAATTTGGTCATAATATTTCTTACATAGTGGTTCTTTAGGGTTGTACACAGATTTTTAATCCAAGGTCATACAAGGTCATTAGAGGTCAAAAGGTGGAAATATCTTTGATGTGGTATTGCTTTGCGCCTGTGAGTCTGATATTTACCAAACACTGTTTTAGTGAATTGACTTTTGAAGAACTTTCAGCTGGGTGTAAAAATGTGGGTCAAAGGTAATCCAAGGGTCATTTGAGGCCATAGTTGTAAATATTTTGAAATGCTATTTTCTCCTAGATGCATTACAAAATTATCTTCAAAATTGCTCAGAAGGATGACAGGCATGTGCAGATTAGAAATTACTTCTCCACTTTGGGATGAAAGATAATTTTGATACCTTTCTAACCAATTTTGTGCCACCCCTCTATTTTTACCAGTCTCACAAAATCACTTTACTACCTATTTTTCTGTATACTACACTCTCTTTAAAACTGTCTGTGTACAAGAGGTCAGTCCTGTGAGGTTGTAAAGGTTAGTTTAAAGGAAGCTGCTTAGCTTCTGGGCAGTACATGAACAATTTCTGTATTGTGTGTGGTGATGTAGAAGGTCTGTTGGCACAGCTCCGTGGTTGGTATCATAATTCATCATCGTGCATGAGTTGTAATTGACAATACCTCTTCCTTGCAAAAGTTACCTGTTCTCCTGGTTACTGTATATTCTGAGTTCCTTACAAGTGGCAGCAGAGAGCTAATACCAGATTGTTTACTAGTTGTAGCTTTATAATAATGTGTGTAAAAACCAGAAGCTACTGGGCTTTTAGCTGGTGCAATATAGCAGTTGAAGGCAAGGATTGCACTGCTAAGGTCAGACAGTAATCAAGACTTAAGAAGTTAATACAAAAGAGGTTGGTCCTCTGCTACTTGTCAAGTAGGACTTGAGGTTTTTATAAACTGCCTTAACATTCACACTTCTCAGATTTTAAATATGAATCTTTGGACCTGTGGTAGTGCATATATGTGAGCACATCAATATTGCTTTATGTCAAAACTGTTCTGTTAATTAGTGTCTTGATTACTGTAGCCCACTGTGATATTGAATAGCATCTTTCTTCATAGATAATTGGAATGGTAATGCTTTGAACTTAAATAGTTTAGTTCTGCTATTTCCACTGGGGACAAAGGGGGAATTTCCTTACCTTGTTTTTGAGAAGGGGGGGGGGGGGGGCGCTAAGGTGTCAATTTTTATTTGCATTTTACTTATGTTGGGAAAGACATGTATTTGTTTTGATTGTTTCCAGCAATCACACCATGCAGTGATGTACATATGGTTTTGCGGGGGGGGCGGAGAAGAGCGACCCCAAACTTTCTCGGGTTTGAGCTACTGCACCATTGGTGCTCTAGTATATGTTCTTCATCCTCTACTCAAAACTGTAATGTATTACTCTGTGTTCAAACTGTTTCCAAATTTCAGGGCCAATTGTTTGCAGCTATCAACCCAGAGTGCTTTTCCCCAAACTTTGAGGATAACCTGGAGGATTTTCTCAGTACCCTCAGGGGACTTGATCCAGTAAGTCTAATTAGAGTGTGATGATTATGATCCTGAAAACCTCTTTCCCTGATTAGACCAGTGTCTGAAATACTTTTTCATTTACTGTGGTGTTTTGAAGAAAAGAGTTCTCCCCCCCCCTCCCCCATTCTCATATTGGGTGTTACTTACAGGAATATTCCAGTGACAGTTTTGAAGGAGAACAATGCCCTTCAAACCCTTCACCCATAACTTAAAGATACTCCTGTTTAAAGACAGACTTCTTGTTGCTTCAGGGTTACAAAATGTTACGTAATACAAGCAGATTGCTTGCAATATCTTTGTTATTCTTTAAAACTGAAGTGTTCCGTTTGACCTTGGAACGTGACACCAGTGAAACATTGAATAACATTCATTTCAGATTGAACTTAAAAATTTTGTGAGAACAATGGTGGCAACTCAAAAAAGTATCTGCCTATTATTCATTTACATGTGTCAAGTTTATAGAAAAATACAAAAGATGTTCAATTAGTGTGTCTGTATGACATCACAGATTTCCCACAATGCAACGCACTTTGTAACTTGAATATTTCATTTCGCAAAATCTTCCTATGCCAAAACTTGTCAAGAGTTGTTATCAATACCAATTAGGTGCTCATTCAAGCATTTGTCAATAGCCCTAAAGGTTGACATTTGATGGCAAGTTATCTCAGATTTAACTGAAAGGTGATCTAACCTTCAATGACCATGAGTAATTTGATCCCTTTTTGCCAGTACTAATTACAGGGCAGGATTTGTTGTTTGTTGTAATGTAAACCCCACAGTACTGGGCTACTGTTGTACCAGAATAGTCATCAAAGCTTTTAACAATGCTGCTGCTTAATGGAGCAGCTAATTGAAGTAATGAACCAGTGGTCGGGTACTTTAATTGATAACCGCAGTTTTCCCCTAAAAACTGCGGTGGCTATGACTGATTCCAGCAAAGGCAAATTTCGCCTAATGTTCTTAAAGTTTTCATTACTTCTAAATGCAGTATGCTATTTAGATGGGATTTACACTTATAAAGAGAGAAAAAGGTCCCTGATTGTACAAAATATGTCTGTTATTTTTGTCGCCGGAATATTCCTTTGAGGTATTTCGAGTGCAAGTTAGAAGTGACTCTTTCACAGTGTGTTACTGACAAGAGTGTACATTCCCTTGTTTTCAATAATTTTTTCATCACCATCAATTCCATTTTAGTAGCCCCTATTGTGGTTACAGGGGGAATTTGCACCTGCCCTGGTGTTTTTCAGACACTGGATTAGACTTACTTTTCTTAATCTTCTGGGTGTGTGTATTGGAGTGTGTGTGTGTTTATTCATCATGGATAACCCCATCAATAAGACTGTGTTAAATCTTATTTTGTTAACAAATTTAATTAAAGAGTAAATGTCTAGCAAGTCCCAAAATTTGTACAGCATTAACATATGAATACAACTGGTGTTGTCTCTGAATGTCACACATATGCATGCTTTTATATAAGTATGGGTTTATGTAAACAAAATTAAAACATTAATGTGAAGTGTGGTACAAAGATTATTGTAAACTTATACTTCACAACATATTCCTGTAACTTTGGACTGTTATCACATGTTACATTATATTTAGTTTCTTGCATAACCTGCTAATTCATTTATACTGTGATTACAATAATTGTGCAGCTGTAGGCTATGGTCAGAATGTCTTCCAACTCATATTTGTCTTTGTCTTGGCAGTCAAACCCTGATGAACCTGTTCTTGTCGCTGGAGATCGTGCCTCTAGACACATGAAGATGGTGGATGAGGAAGGAGGAATTCCATACCCGAGAAACTTACTCACCTCATTGGTAGGTACCTCACTGGTTATGGTAACACCATTACAGTATTATCATTTAAAGTGTACCCAAAGTCTGACATTTCACATATATATGTAACAAAGTTTGAAAAATGAATCCAAGTGGTCCAATTACCATCTTCACAGGACATTCCTGAGCTGTGTCATAAAATGTTGAAGCTTATTCACTCAATTTAAAATGGTAGATAGTGCAGTAAGCTACCTGTATTCCTCAAACTAAAGTACTGTCTTCGTTTTTTCGAAAGCCACTTTTTCTTGTGCCAAAATGTAATCACTGTCTTACTGTCATAGCGTGACTTGACTATATAAGCCCTCTCCACACAAGATGCCATGTAAGAAATCAGTAAAATTTTCAAGGTTATATTAAAACATTTGAATTTCAAAAGGGAACAAAAGCAACAGAGTTAGCTATGAAAATGAGGGTTGGATGAATGAGATTCATTTTAAAACCTTGCCAATATATTTTTCACATTCTAGGCTTTAGGTAAACTTTAAACTAAAAAATTTGAAATGCTCAAAGAATGGCAGTTGGTTTTTCATGACAGTTGGGTCTTGTACAGAGTCTTGCTAGGTATCATAAACATGTTAAAAGTAGGTCTAAGTTTAGTTGAGGTCACCGTGAAATCAGCTTTGTGTAAAGGCCGTTTTCTCTTTCCAGACAATTAAAACTCTCCCAAGTAAGTTTACTTGCAATCCCTCTGCCACTAGGCAGAATCTTGTTATGCCAAAAATGGTCAACAGTTGTTATCACTCACAATTAGGTGATCATTTATGCATGTGTGAAGTGCCCTAAAAATGTACCAAACTTGACATTTTATGGCAGTTTACCTTAGAGCAAGCTGAAAGGTAATTTAACCTTAATGACACCCTATAAACCCTTCTTTTAAATTTAAATTAATAATTGTCAATGTAGATGTTCTTGAGAGCTATACTTCAACAGTCTTTTTAATGTTGCGTGACAATCATGTGAGTAGTACCTCAGGTAGTTCCTACATAAATAGCACTTCAGTGAAGAAACTGTGTTTCATATTTTGCGTAAGTTATTTATGACTGTGTCTGGTATTAAAGTACAGCTGCATAGTGTGATAGATTTTTCAGGGTATTCATCACGAGGTGGTATTAAAGGCATAAATAAAATATTTGAAATCACTATGTTGACATATATCCTCTCCTTTATTTGATTCATCTATAGAATCAGCTCGCAAGAGAAGTCGGAGTTCCACCCATGGAGGCATTGAAATGATTTCAGCTGTGATTATTACTGAAACAAGATTTCAGAAGGAGGCATGGTATTCAGTGATTCTTCCTCATGGTACATGCAATTGCAGGGGTAATTTTGAAGATGGTCTGTGCAGGGGCGTAAATACGGAGGTGCGACCCCTCTGTGGAAATCGAAAGTCGGTCTCTGAGCTCCAAAAAGTTGGTCTCAAAGCCATTTCAGTATGCCGTTGTAACAGTAGACCAGACATGAACAACATTTAAAGTGAAAAGTTTGCCTGAAAAGCAAAAAAAAAAAAAAAAATAAGGGTCTTCAAAAATTCGTGAAAATCAAAAGTCGATCTCAAATTGCCCGAAAAGCAAAAAAAGAAAGAAAGGTCTCCAGAATTTCAAATCATACAACTATGGCAATGAAACTCGGTCTTCAAGGAATGTAGCCAGTCCCAAAATTTCACACCCCCCCCCCCCCCCGCAAATTCAAGAATATATGCCCCTGGGTCTGTGAGAGTGTTACAGCATAAAACAGGCAGGTCTGGGGCTTGTGTGTGATTCCTTTCATTTCATTATTCCTGTTTTCAGAATCATTAGGGAGAGAGAGGTGGTTTTTGTGTCTTTGGAAAGAACATGAAGGGTTAAGATTTTGTTTTTTTAAAAAAGTGAAAAGTAGTAGCTTGCAGTCAATGTGAGTCATGCTACACCAGGAACCAGATAGCTAGATAACATCAGTCACTGAGTACAGATATATCTGGCTACTTGAACTGTAGAATATGCCAGGACAGAATGTGTAACAAGGTTATAAAGTAAGCCAGTTGAGTAAAAAGTTCTTTAGTTTGATTATTACAAAGGATTATTGTTGCACATGGTCCAGGAGATCAATTTTAAAAGTTACAGTAGACTGAAGCAGCCAGTTGGCTGAGATAGAGCAGGGTCCTTTACACTGAAATTAAAGACAGACACTCATCACCCCAAGTATATTTTTGGTTGGGGACTATCAAAATTCTTAGTTGGTGACTGCTCCTTGATTTACATGAAATTTGAAAATTCAAAAGATGCAGAGTAGCTTACATTTCACACAATGCAGAGGGAGTGTTCTGGTTACAGATTAGGGCCTTATATCCTCACCAGGACATGGCTTACAGCAATAAACATTTCTGTCTACACAAGGAGGAGCTTAAGACAGTTTTGGAAGGGGCTAGGAGGAGCTTAGTTGGAAGAATTGGAAGTGTCTGGGGATGATCAAAATTTGTCCTTTAAGGGAAGGTTCAGTAGACTGAGAGACCACTAAAGTAAAGGTCAACTGGACAAAGGATCCACTTAAGGTTCCAGTGGTCCACTACTCTGAATATCTACTTCAGTCAGTTTGGTCTAGTGGGCCTACCCCCAATCATCATTCAGGATTGTTTAGTTTTCAGATGTTAAATGTCATTCCAGTCAGCATGAAAACAACACGGTACACTCAGGGAAATATTGCAGCAGTCTTGTTTTTCAACTTTTTATTCAATGGAAGTTTTACCTTGAAGTAATTAATTTCATATATTTTTCAAATCTATCAGAGAAGTTATAACAGCTATTTAATGGAATATATTTCTAACAGTGAGCCTTAAAAGAAAGTTCCTGTCACTACAGTTAAGGATGCATGTTTGTAAGATGTAACAAATGTATGATAAAATCATTCTGTAGAATGATATTTAGGGTCGCCTTATCTACCATGTATCATTTCATGGTATGATTACCAACACTATTGGCATTTTACATAATTGCAACACTTTATAAAAAGGCATTTTTAAAAAAACTGAAATAGACGTGACTATTCCTCCTGTTTCCTCCTGTGAGGAGAGAGTTTTTTTGTGGTGAGAAGTAGCATTTCCATTATCCATTGAGTCAAAATGTCTGACAACTGAACATTAAGTTCCTTTCTATTTCTGAGGGGAATGTGCACTTTCCTATGTCAGCTCAATGATTGAAGCCCTGAAGGTGGCTAGAGGGTTGATAGGTCCTTGGCCCACTTGGTAACCAGCCTTCCTTCCCCTCTTACCCCTCCCACTACTCTCTCAGTGTAGAGAAATGTTTAGAAACTGTACTTTTACAAAGAATCTCTGATTCAGCTATGTTTACCAGATGCAATTAAATTTATGTTCTCTATAAACTATTACAAGAACAATTGCATGTGTACTTGTTGCATTTTTACTTCCCTCTGACCATCAATTATGAAGCATGTACAGTAAAACCCTGTTTATCCGAACACATTGGGACCGAAGGTAGTTCGGATCACAAAAATGGGGTTCCAATGGGGATAAATAGAGTTCCAAGTTTTTGCCTCAAGCATGGTACACTGGGTCCATAAGAAAGAGTGTCAACACATTTCCAAAAAATTCCGAAAAGGCTAGCAAAGCCTTGTAAAGCATTGAAAACTTGGTGGATACTGTCGTAATTGTGTTGAATATTATTGTTGTTAAATCTGACAGCTAGTTCGGCTAAATGGTGTTTCGGATAAAGGGGGTTTTACTGTACTGTAATCTCTGATAATATACAAACGATATGTCTTTCTGCCACAAATATGTGGAAGTTCATACTGGCAATAGTTTTTCAAAACTGATAATTACAGTGTAGGCAACAGACAATAAAACAAGAAACATGCTTACCGGAAAACTTTTCAAAGCTAAAGCACTGTGTTTGTCCTGTCTTTGAAATGCCGGAGTGAAAAAATGCAAACAGGAAAAAATCAGCTGATCGTATGATATACAATTTGGCATAATGAAACTGTCAAAAACTGTATAAGATTCTAGTTAAGGACCTCAACAGTTCAAGCATAGGAAAGGGGATTGATGCCCCTTCTCTGTAGAATCACTAGGGTAATGTGCCCCCACCCCCTTGCATAATTTGGCAGCATAAGAAATTTGGACAAATAGAATATAAGGTACAAGGGCTTTTGATATTGTGATGACAACACAATGTGCTGAATATGGGACAGAATGCATGAGAAAAATCCTATGAGGTCTTTTGAGAGCATAGCAAGGAGTTTCGACAACAACATGTGTTCTGAAGAAAAGTACATTCACATTCACATTCACATTTGTACAGCAATGGTAACAGCCAAAAGACCCCTTTGAGTACAAAATAAATACTGCTTACATTGGGACTGCAAGCTTAAGGGTAATC
This sequence comes from Holothuria leucospilota, assembly GCA_029531755.1. NCBI lineage: Eukaryota > Metazoa > Echinodermata > Holothuroidea > Aspidochirotida > Holothuriidae > Holothuria > Holothuria leucospilota. Next base: position 20,780,005 of record CM055966.1, read on the forward strand.
ATCCATCCTGTAAAAATGCATGTACTGGCTGCCTGATTGGCAGGAGCGAACGAGACATGGATTTTCTGAGACGTCTAAGATAGTGTACAAATTATTTGCTTGAAAGTTGGCGTGGAAGTCAAATAATGTAGTCAGGCCTAGATGGTTAGCAAACCATGCGTAAATTATGCAGCTTTTGTAACATTATGATTAACAGAGTTAGCAATGGGGTTGTTTGTGATTGTTTTTAGCTCAACAAGCCGAGCTATTGTCATGGCAATGCATCTGCCTGTTAACTTTGATTAAAAGGCTTCTGTCTGCAGGTTCTGTGATTGTTCCTTGTCAAAGTTGGTAAGGTTATAGTACATATCAAGGGTTTGATAATTATGGTAACAGGAAGTAGGTCAAAGGTCATTTTGGTTTGTGAGAGGTCAAAGAGAAATTACGCAAAAGCCTTCAACCCCTAGTGGTTCTGTCGGAATCTTCTCAAATTTAAGAGGAGTGTTGAGTAAATGATATTGGTCATGAAACTTGTACTTTCAAAGAAGGTCATAGGTCGTTTGGGGGTCAAAGAGAGGTAAAACAAAAGGAGGTCAAACAGTTAAACCATGCATTAGACTTCAATGCCAAGGTGTTATCTGCAAATTTCATCAGATGTGGCCAGAGTGTTCAGTAAAATGATGGGTCATGATAGTTGTACTTTTGAAGTAGCTCAAAGGTCATTTGGGGTCAAAGAGAGGTCAAACAGTGAAATCACCCAAAAGCATTTAACTCCTAGGGGTTGTATCCAAGTCTTATCACAGTTGGCCAGAGTGTTCAGTAGATAATGGGTCATCAACATAAGTGTATGAGGCAGGGGCAGGGGCATATGCTCTCCCAGTTCAGACAAAAGTAGTGGATGCATTTGGGCAAATGAGACAGCTAAGAAAATAAATTATGACCTTTTTGTAGGCCAAAATTCAGGCAACTTGGTCCAAAATTCTAAATTGGGATAAAAATTATCCCTGCCCCCAAGAAGTATTGACCCCCCATATGCCAATGGTCATGGTCATCAAAGTTGTACCTTTGAATTAGGTCAAAGGTTTCTTGGGATCAAAAAGAGGTCAAAGACTGGAATCACACAAAAGCCTTCAACTCCTAGGGGTCAGTGATATCCAAATCTTATCAAAGTTGCCATGCAGAGTGTTTAGTAGATGATGGGTCATCAAATTTGTACTTATGAAGTGGGTCAAAGGTCATTTGGGGTCAGAGAGGTCAGTGAAATCACTCAAAATCCTTCAGCTCTTAGTGGGGTATATCCAAATTTTTTATCAAAGTTGGCCAGATTGTTCAGTATATGATGGGTCATCAAAGTTGTACTTTTGAGGAAAGTCAACAGTCATATGGGGCTCAGAGAGGTCAAACAAAGTTCAGTCAAACAGTGAAATCACGCATAAGATTTCAACTCTAAGGGGTTATCTGCAAAGTTTTGTCAAAGTTGGCAAGAGTGTTCAGTAGATGATATGGATCATGATAGTTGTACTTTTGAAGTAGGTCAAAGGTCATTTGGGGTCAAAGAGAAGTCAAACAGTGAAATCACTCAAAAGCATTCATCTCCTAGGGGTGAGACCAAATCTTATCAAAGGTGGCCAGAGTATTCAGTAGATGATGGGTCATCAAAGTTGTACTTATGAAGTAGGTCAAAGGTCATTTGGGGTCATAGAGAAGTCAAACAGAGAAATCACTCAAAGCCTTAACCTCATAGGGGGTTATATCCAAAATTTATGAAAGTTGACCAGATTGCTCAGTTGATGGGGTCATCAAAAATGTAATTTTGAAGTAGGTCAAAGGTCATTTGGGGTCATAGAGAGGCCAAACACTGGAATCATGCAAAAGCTTGCAAGTTCCAACCCCCAATTGGTTATATCCAGATTTCATCAAAGTTGGCCAGAGTGGTCAGTAGATGATGGGTAATCATAGTTACACTTTTGAAGAAGAATAAAGGTCATTTGGGGTCATAAAATGGTTGAACAATGGAATCATGCAATAGCCTTCAACTTTTAGAGGTGGTGTCTGAATTTTATCACAGTTGGCAAGAGTATCAGGTAGATGATGATCATCATGTACTTTTGAAGACGATCAAAAGTCATTCAGGGTTAAAGAGAGGTCAGACAGTAGAATCAAGCAAAAGCCTTTAAATACTAGGGGTTGTGTCTGACACTTATCTAATTTGGTCAGTGTTCAGTTGCTGATGGGTCATCATAGGTGTATTTGTGTTGATGTTAAATGCCATTTAGGATCGCGAAGGGTCAGATGGTGAAATCCATGCCAATGCTTTTCCATAAGTTTTGGTTTTGTATTGCCAGAGGGGTCATTTTTTGATGGGCCTGACAATTAAATTGGGGTATAAATAGCACCTAATTTTTGTCAGCAGAAATACAGTACTGTGCCCACAAACATTTAAAAAGTTGTCGCAAGCTGGGCAGCACTGATATGCCACTTCTGTGACCATTTAAATCTGTAGCTATGCATGTACTAGTTTCTGACTGTCCACAACTCCTTGGTTTGGATCCCCAATGAAGATGCATAGCTGTAACAGTGTGTTAGGGACTGATCGTGCACTGCAGTAGTTGAGCTATAGCATAATTGCTGCTCTTGTTTGATTCCTTGCCATGGAGCTAAGGAATCTATGCATTCATGCAGGCGTGTTGGTGTGTCCATGTCTCTGCGTATGTGAGTGTTTGTGACTCTAAGCTTGTTAACACAATATTTCAAGAAAGGAAACTCAGATTAATGTCATACTTGGTATGCTGGGTGCACCATATTTAGAAGAACCCTATTGTTTTTGGTGGAAGTCAAAGGTCATATGAAGTCCCAAAGGTCAAATACTGAAAACATTCTCATTTCAATATCTGAATAGATCAAACCATCTCATACTTTGTATGTGAACACACTATATTCCATTAAAATTACTAATTGGTTTTGGTGGAGGTCATGTAAGGACATCAGAGGTCAAACACTGAAAACCTTGCTAGCACAATATATCTTGTAGGCCTAAAGGGAAGCTCATATTGCTGTCATACGTAGTACATAGGTGCGCCATATTCAGAAGAACCTATCTGTTTTAAGGGGAGGTCAAAGGTCATTTGGGGTCACCACAGGTCATAGGTTAAAACCTTGTTAACTTCATATTTGAAGAAGGGTAACCTCGATGAAGTTCGTACTTAGCATGTAGATGTCCCACATTGAGCACTAGGTCTCTCTTTTGTGGCAGTCAAAGGTCATTTGGGGTAAATGCGCGTGAAACAGTGAAAACTTTGAAAAGTGCTTGTCAAAATGATATCTCAAGTAGAGTAAAAGTTAGGGATCTTACACTTAGCATGTGGGTGACCAGTATTGAGTAGATGATACCTGCATTTTCATGAGTTTTAAGATAACCAAATGCTTCATTTAATGGTTTTAATACCACAGGGCTTCCATTTTAATTCCCAGATTTCATGAAAAATCCCGAAAATTTGCGCAAGCGTTGCCTTGAGGCAACTCACGAGCTAGCTTTTTGGGCGGCCAGTTTGTATATGTGGCGACCACTTTAGATTCTATTATTTCAAGTGAATACATGGATTCCCTGACCCTAACAACGTATACGTATACACAAAAAGTATTGCCATAGGACCAACACTACCGGAGATACGACCTTTTACGTTGGGACTACCCGTCGGCCTTACTGGTTTTAAAACTTTTTTTATGATTTCCAAACCACGATGATACTTCTCTACGTTTAAATTTCCAAATTTGGCGGAAAAACCTGAAAATTACGCAAATTCAACCTTAGCAGGAAGCATTGTGGGTAATTTGACGCCCATTTTGGATTCTGACTGTCTTATCGGATTATATGGGCAAATTTCACAGGTATGGAATGGCACAAATAGAATCAGGGTGGTCCAAAAGCTAATTTCAAAAGAGCATGGCCTAAAGTACCTGAATCCACTGAGAAAACCTAGAATGGAAAAATGATCGTTTTGACATCCGATCCGAGGACAGTCTATAATGGACAGGGTTGGGAAGTAACGAGTTACAAGTAACGCCGTTACTGTAACGAGTTACATTTTGTGTAACGGAACCTTGTAACGAGTTACATTTGCATTTCAGTAACGGAGCAAGTAACTAGTTACAATTTTGTGTAAAAGTAACTGTAACGGCGTTACATTTGAGTCCCATTACTTTCCCGTTCCGAATAGTCAAAATGACCACAAATTACTTTTTATTCGAAGTAGTAACAGAAAACTTTCAAATTGACGACACTTTGGTAGTAAAATGAAAAATTATTTTCGATATATTTATCATTCATCGCTATTATCGACGTCGCCCTCTCAAACATCAATTTTATTCAAGATTAGAATCAGAAGTTGATTTTAGATGCACATGCTGCAGGCTTACAGGGCCACTTGATTGTCTATTGAACTAAGTTTAAAATTGTTTTGTGTGTCAAATTACGTATAAGACAGATCAATGCTTATTATCCATGAGACCGAATCTTTGTGCGATTCGTTGAAAAATGCTGAGCGGTCCTCTAAGGCCCAGCTGACTTTTTAAAGTATATATACTAAGTCAGCTGGGCCTTAGTTTACTCATACTTTTCTTTAGAGGACACAGTGGAGATAGTGCACCGTGAGAAACGGGTTGGCCCATAGGCATTCAAATACCAGGCTTACTTTGAATTTTAATCATTGCCTCTTGAGACGTTGGGGCGGGACCCGAGTCCACCCTGTCCGAGTCGGAGCTAACTGTGATTCTAGATTCCCGAATCTTTCCGAGCATGGTACTACCCCTCAAATTCCTGCCAGTTCTGATTCCAATGGCACCAATTCCGACACATGTCTTTTTGCCAATGTATAGCATATCAAACATACAGATGTTTTAATCTATCGTACGGTACATGTCCGCCATTAGTAAAGTCATCGTTTGTACTCACTTCCATAGCCTGGCCTCCTCGTAATTTAGTTGATTGTGTGTGACAATACTTTACATTTGTACATTTTGCACAAATGGAACTTTATACACTTTTAATGTAACTTTCATATTTGAGAATTCAGCTGGAATGAACACCGAGTCCAAGTCCAGTTACATCACATTCCGTGAAAATTTCGATTCCGGGCAAATTCCTAATCTAGAAAAACGCTCTTGAGACCAGCATTAAGCTAATTGAACCCGAGACTCGTGCTTTGTATCCCAGTAAATTAAACGGTGCCAAGCGTCGGTAAACACCGTGTATCCATTTATGTATCTAATTTAACATTTATGGTATTCTTATTTGATGAATCAAACGTATGAATTTAGGCTATATCATATTCTTTTCAATGTCCGTAACTCCTTACACTGGAATAATAGTAAGGTTAATAAAAAAGCAGAATATTGAAATGGTCAATGGCGTTAAAAGTATCCTAACAAAGAGAAAGAAAAGTGTCCGACTTAAAGCTTCACCTATTGTAACGGGAAAGTGAATTACCGTATGGGCACATAGTCTGCATGTATAAACTACATAGTATCACCATTTCTATGCATTGTTTTATATCAACACAATGTGAAACTTGAAACTTATGCGGAAATATCACTTAGGTCAACCTTAGCGGTGAGGTTTTAAAATATTACTGTTAACAAATGTATTCATCTTCGTATTATACCATATTTATGCTCTTGAGGGGTGAAGACTTTAATTACTGCTGAAACAACGCTCTCCCCCTTTCCGGCATAGCCGCTAACCTCTCTAAATTAGCCGACTGTGCGATGGGAGTATAAAGATTTCCACCCTCTTAGAAGTACTTTCGTTTTAAACTGGAAAAGTTTTGGTTATAACCACGTTCGTCTAGCAAATAGTTTGCGTAAGCTCCGACACAGTATCATGATTCGCTGCTTCATGATGAGCGTTAGGAGCCTCGGCGAGAATGCGCATTGAAGATCAGCTAGCATCACTGTCTTCCTTTGGGGAGCACCTAAGGATAACCAGCACAAATGAGGTGTCGGTCGTCTCACGTGCCCCCTTCTTACTATCTAATTATGCCCCCTCCATTTCAGGTACCGTATATTCACCTTGAATTAACTAGTTACTTTTGAAATGTAGCTAGTTACTTTTCAGTCAAAAGTAACTGTAACGAGTTACTTTTTCAGCATTGTAACTAGTAACTGTAACGAGTTACAATTTTACGGAATTAACTGTAACTATAACGAGTTACTTTCAAAGAGTAACGGGAACAACCCTGATAATGGAACTGCATGCTCCTGAATCGTTTCACAAGGCCGTGCTATGATCACTTCATTCGGTCTGCTGCACTGCGTGAACAATGTCCCATACTTGAAATTTAGCCCTAGTGACAAGTGTAGTGCAGCCACCTCATGTTATGTCTTTTTAACAGTAGAGTAGCTACACTTTTCTGAGGGGGCAAGGACCAACTTGGAAGAATTCCGACAGATTGCTTTCAAGTTAATAAGAAAAACGTTTTTAATAAAAAAAAAAAAACGTTTTGTAAATCTATTATGGTAGAAATCGTCTTTTTGCAAGCGTTTAAGGTCTAAGGCATTAAACTATGTGCTGTCTTAGGGAGGGGTATAACCCCCTCCCCCTTTGGAAGATTTAAAGAAAAGAAATTTTATTGCTCAGGTGCAAAATGGTGCTATATGTTTCAACATTTTTAGATACTCAGAACCTTTTAAAATTTGTTTTCTTTAATTACTGTTTGAGGGTCAAATATATATTAGTTGTGGGTAAAGCATACGCAGATTTGACCATGGGCGTCCAAAGAAAAAGTTCATTGACAAACGACTTCGCGGAGGCTACATTCTCGTAGGTGTTCGAGCAAGTCCCGGAAGCGGGATGTCAGTATGGGTCTATCCCATGAATTTTGCTTCAATGAAATGGCCTTTGCGGCTATGTTTTGAAAAACTAATGACATGTTTTGGCTGACGGATGATTGCGAGTTAGGTACTCACCGAAAATATTCATCAGTTCATTACAAATTGCAAAGGCGCTGCAGGAGGGCTACGAGCTCCCCTTGCCAGCGTGCGAACCAGGGTACGTAGACTGTAATACTTGGTTCCAAGGGACGGGCCTGGTGAGATCCAGTGGCAAAGCCCTGGGACCTTGGGGATATGTACAGACTGTGGTGATTAGAATGAAACTTTCAACTCTCTACAAATGTAATTATTGGCAATGGAAAAGCCAGAAAGATAACTGATAAAATTTTAAATAATTCAGATTGTCCGTCGTTCGAGTTGATTTAGAGGTTTGGAATTGCATGTGTTTTCATGAAAGTGATTCATATGGTAACATAAAATTTTGCTATTATTTTCTTTACCGTGACTTTCACTCATGTGGTTATTCGGACGTCAAAAATGTCCCTTTTTTAACTATTTTTCAAAACCATCAGATTTCCAAATAATGACTGTTTAAAGGAAAAAAACGAGGCACGGGAAGTGCCATTTCCTGCAATCTAGGAAGGTGGCAAATTTTCTTGGTAGGGTACGCGCCAAATGATGGTGGCGCTCCGCTTAGATAGTGTCAAAATCTCACACCAAACTCTCAATATTGGCAGCCCTGTGTTAGGTCACCAGAGTTCAAATTGTGACAACATCGTAAAACGTACGCGATAACTTTTAGGGATAAACCCCAGTGCGACAAAACATTACCTTCCTGCAACTGGAATCCCTGAGTCGTGAGGCTTTCAGTGTGTGCGTGTGTATATACGTGACACTTTGCTTTTAAACACGATATCTCAAGAATGGTGATCATCAGAAATCTCGTACTTGGCATGCTGATGAGCCATCTTGAGTCGATGGTCCCTATTGTTTTGGGGACGATGGCCCTCCGTCGGCCTTTAGCCACCTGCGGACCGCCGGATTTTGCTATCAGGGAAGATATATGTTTCTGTGAATCTCGTACATGTGGGTGTCTTATATATTAAATATCAGAACCTTATTGAGTTTGGCGGAGGTCAGAGTTCATCTGGGGTCAGCAGAACTCAAATCTGCATAGAAATTTGCTCGTAAACACGTACGGTATCTCAAGAAGTGGTAATGTTGAGTGATCTCATACTTATAGTGTGTTTATGGGCCATATTGATTGGATGATAACTATTGCTTTTGTTGGAGGTCAAAGGTCATACAGGTCAAAGGTCATTCGGTGTCACCAAAGGTCAGACGATTTAAACCTTCAAATCTTTTTGTTAACACAGTATCTCGAGATGGGTAACCTTGAGTGATACCATACTCTGTATATTGATGCTCTTTGTGGTGCTGATCTATAGTTCTCTTAATGGAGGTCAAAGGTCATTAGGGGTTATCTCAAGAAGGAAACGTCAATGAATCTCATACTTACATGTGGGTGTTCAGTATTCATGATTAGAAGAACCCTGTAGAGTTTGGTGGAGTTCAAGGTCATTTGGGGTCACCAGAAGTCAGACTGTAAACCTTGAAAACTGCTTGTAAAGTTGAAAACACGATATCATAAGGTGTGTTTAACCTTGTGAAATATTTAGGCATGGTGATACTCCTTATTGATTAGATGATCCCTATTATTTTAGGTACAGTTCAAACGTCATATCAGAGGTCACTGGATTTCAAACTGCAGAAATTTTGTAAACAGGGTAACCCAAGAAGGGAAATGCGGTGTATCAATCTTATATGATGCATATAGGTGCCCCCATATTGAGTAGATGGTCCCTGTGAGTATTGCTGGAGGTTAAAGGTCATATGAGGTCAATAGAGTTAAAGTGAGAAATACCTGTAGAACACGGTATTTCAAGTGTCATGTTTGGTGCTCAATGTAAGTACATATGATCTCTATCATATATATTAAGCATAGTGAAACTGTACTTAACTTATATCCAAGTGGCAAGGATCGAATCACCATACCTTTTGGCTTTATGGTTGCAGCCTGGTCTTAGATAACATAAACCATAGTATCTGTAAAAATCCCGGTCAGTGCCCTTCAAGGAGCAGCCTTGATATATGCCCTGCCTATGCTACATGTTTAAATGACTTTTGACGCTATATATATATATATATATATATATATATATATATATATGTATATATATATATATATATATATATATATATATATATATATATATATATATATATTCCTAAATGGTCACTGTAGGCGACCCTAAATGGTCACTTTAAGCGACATATCGGGTGAAAAAATGGTACTTTTAGGCGACATTGACATTAGGGGTACATATACGTGTCGCCTAAATGTTTACAACGTTATAACAACCATTCCCTGCATATTATTTCAAAAGTTTTGAAATATATAAAAGTATCCTAGCGCCCTCTGTTTGGGGTTACTATAGGTAAGTTGCACTAGAATCCCATTATGTATTAATTTACTATTGAAATTTGGGGGTGTATATCATGCATGTAAAAAATTGGTATGTTAGGTTACACACCCTTATTGCGCAATACCAATTTATTTCTCTTTTATTTAATAAAACGTTGTGCGTACGTCACACAGGTAATTGGACATATATTCAACTTGAGGGCGTTCCTGAAGATCATTAAAGTATTTTTTGTCTAATTTTTACCTGCATGAATATGCAAATATATTTAATTAACTGGTTGTCGCCCAAAGTGACCATTTTATACCGTGTCGCCCAAAGTGACCATTTAGGGTTATATATATATATATATATATATATATATATATATATATATATATATATATATATATATACATACATACATACATACATACATACATACATACATACATACATACATACATACATACATACATACATACATACATACATACATACATACATACATACATACATACATACATACATACATACATACATACATACATACATACATACATACATACATACATACATACATACATACATACATACATACATACATACACATACATACATATACATACATACATACATACATACATACATACATACATACATACATACAGGCAGGGCGTGCGTATGTATTTTGACAAAACAAATGTTGACGTCACAACAGCATGGACAAACTGTGCGCCATATATGTACAGAGCAGGATTCTTCATTACCTTCATAGTAGGTGTCAAATATATTCTTCTCTTTTGACGTACATAACACGAGTGCAGCCAATATGTGGTGCAGGAGTAATACACGTCCGCCAAGCAGGCAAGATTCTTCATCCGTCGAGAACAAAGATTCCACTTTGAAAGAATGGCATTCCTCTTTGCATCGTAAATCTTCACAGAGCAGGGTATAGGATCATTAATCCTGCTCTATGTATATATCCTTTATACAGGAAGAACTTTCCTGGGACAAATGTTGACGAAACTTGAAAACAATTAATTACTGGAGCTTGGAGTGCGGATTTTTTTTTAAATTGCCCCATTTGTCATAAGGGAAAAATCTGCCTCTGGGAACTTTAACCACTGCAGATCAGAAGGTGACAAATAAGTACTATTTAAAGTAGACCTACTTAAAGTACTTTAAAAGTATTTTTTTTTTAAGTTTTTGTAGTACTCATATTCTAAAGAGTGCAGCCAAAATAAGTGAACGAGTAATGAGCCTAACCACGGCCGGGGGGGGGGGGGGGTGTCAAGGAAGACGGTCTTAGATCAGCGGCACGCCTCATTTTTTTCCCACGAGGTTATGGGCAAATCTGATTTTCAAAATTTTTCAAATTTGTTTCTAAATCATGGTTGGGGTTGTGGTTAAGGTTAGGGTTACGTGGGCTGGGGTTATTTGACCTGTTCTTTTATAATCCGGCGTCAGAATTACAAAAAAAATGGTTCAAAAGCTGTCATTTTGGAATTAGGAGTTTGGCCTATTTCCAAGAAGCTGATTGGTCCATTGGCATGATTTGCCCATAACCTCGTGGGAAAAAAATTGCGCCAGCGGCACAGTTTAATTGGGCAAATCATTTCTAAAACAAAGTGGAATATTGCCTGCCACGTATTATATTATTGTTCGCGCACAACACTGATCTCTATGGTACGATCGGCGTCCCATAGATCTCCACAGAATGCAGAACTTGCACGCGCACCTGAATAAAAATTCAGAATCGAATTCGCTGAAGTCACGATTATGGCAAGCGAAATGTCCAATAATTAGAAAAACCAAGTTTATCGATCGAAAAACCAAGTTTATCGGTCGAAAAACCAAGTTTATCGGTCGAAAAACCAGGTTTATCGATCGAAAAACCAAGTTTATCTCCAAATCTTGGTATATCGGTTGAAAAACCTAGATTTTCAAAATAACTTGGCTTATCGGTCGAAAAACTTAGATTTTCAGTCGAAAATCCAAGTTTTTCGATTTATCTGGTATATCGAAAGATAAACTTGGTTTTTCTTAACGGAATGTCCAATAATTAGAAAATCCAAGTTTATCGGTCGAAAAACCAAGTTTATCGGTCGAAAAACCAAGTTTATTGGTCGAAAAACCAAGTTTATCGGTCGAAAAACCAAGATTATCGGTCGAAAAACCAAGTTTATCGGTCGAAAAACCAAGTTTATCGGTCGAAAAACCAAGATTATCGGTCGAAAAACCAAGCTTTCAACGCCAAACGTCCAATAATTAGAAAAACCAAGTTTATCGGTAGAAAAACCAAGTTTATCGGTCGAAAAACCATGTTTTTCGGTCGATAAACCAAGTTTATCGGTCGAAAAACCAAGTTTATCGGTCGAAAAACCAAGATTATCGGTCGAAAAACCAAGTTTATCGGTCGAAAAACCAAGTTTATCGGTCGAAAAACCAAGTTTATCGGTCGAAAAACCAAGATTATCGGTCGAAAAACCAAGCTTTCAACGCCAAACGTCCAATAACTAGAAAAACCAAGTTTATCGGTAGAAAAACCAAGTTTTTCGGTCGAAAAACCAAGTTTATCGATTATTTCGAAAACTTGGTTTTTTCGATTGCCATGGTGATTTGCCGGTACTACTTTCCGCGACCACGACATGCTAGATGGCGGCTAAATTGATGGGCCTATATGTATTATGTAACAACATTTAAAACAAATCAATGTTGGTCAATGCTTTTGTTTTTGTTACAACATTTGTCAGACGAAGCAACAAAAAGTCTTCATAGATATTTGTTATAGTCACCTGTCAACAAGTTTTGGAACACCCCTTTTGACTTGGACACATCCATTATTACCATGAGGTGGATTATTCAATTATTTCAAGGGACTTGGGATTTGGTCGCTCGTAGTTAACTTAGATCCTGGTAGTGGTACAGCTAGCTAGCACCAGCGCGGGCCCGTACAGTACTACTGTACTACTAGCACTACTAGCCCAGTTGGACGCATACTGTCTTGTCAAAGGTCATTTGAGGTCACGAGAGGTTTAACTGTGAAAACCTTGCAAATGGCTTGTAATCATGACAAACTAAACCCCATAGCAATAATGGATGTGTCCAAGTCAAAAGGGGTGTATCCAAAAACTTGTGGACAGGTGACTAAAACAAGTATCTATGAAGACTTTTTGCTGTTTTGTCTGACAAATGTTGTAACAAAAAAAAAAAAAAACTGACAAACATTGATTTATTGTAAACGATCGTATTTGGAAATTTATTAAAATCTGCACTAATTACAGAAAAATTACATGTTTACTTAAACTTGAGTCCCTTGAAATAATTGAATAATCCACCTCATAGTAATAATGGATGTGTCCAAGTCAAAAGGGGGTGTTCCCAAAAACTTGTTGACAGGTGACTATAACAAATATCTATGAAGACTTTTTGTTGCTTTGTCTGACAAATGTTGTAACAAAAACAAAAGCATTGACCAACGTTGATTTGTTTGTAAATGTTGTTACATAATACATATAGGCCCATCAATTTAGCCGCCATCTAGCATGTCGTGGACGCGGAAAGTAGTACCGGCAAATCCCCATGGCAATCGAAAAACCAAGTTTTTCGAAATACTCGAGAAACTTGGATTTTCGACCGATAATCTTGGTTTTACGACCGATAAACTTGGTTTTTCGACCGATAAACTTGGTTTTTCGAACGATAATCTTGGTTTTTTGAACGATAAACTTGGTTTTTCGACAGATAAAATTTGTTTTTCGACAGATAAACTTTGTTTTTCGATCTATAAACTTGGTTTTTAGACCGATGATCGTGGTTTTTCGATACAGTTTGTCCAGTAATTCGAAAAACCAAGTTTTTCGACCGAAATAACAAGTTGTTTGTCCAATAATTAAAAAAACCAAGTTTATCGGTCGAAAAACCAAGTCTATCGATTGAAAAACCAGGTTTATCGATCGAAAAACCAAGTTTATCGGTCAAAAAACCAAGTTTATCGGTCGAAAAACCATGTTTTTCGGTCGATAAACCAAGTTTATTGGTCGAAAAACCATGTTTTTCGGTCGAAAAACCAAGTTTATCGGTCGAAAAACCAAGATTTTCGGTCGAAAGACCGAGTTTATCTGCGAAAAACATGGTTTTTGATAGATAAACTTGGTTTTTCGACCGATAAACTTGGTTTTTCGACCGATAAACTTGGTTTTTCGACCGATAAACCTGGTTTTTCAACCGATAAACTTGGTTTTTCGACCGATAAACCTGGTTTTTCAACCGATAAACTTGGTTTTTCGACCGATAAACCTGGTTTTTCTAATTATTGGACATTTCGCTTGCCATACACGATCGCTACACGTACACACCGTACCACGTCCCCTGGTCCCCTGGCCTAGCCTACAAGTACAACATATTCACTGCCGCCGCGCCGGCACTGCATGCAGGGTACTAGATATGCGAGCAAGCAACAACTAAAGAACCGCGGCGTTAATGAAGTCCACTCTTTTAGCCGTTAATGACGACTGCTTGCCGACAATCTTTTTTCTTCGTGGTTAGATCTAACGTAACGTTACCTATAAATTAAAATATAGCCTAGAGCAAAGTCACAAGTAACGTTTAGGCCTTGGCTAGGTGTTATAAGGACAAGTCAATACTAACTTTAGGCCTACTAGGCCTATATATTACTTATTAGTCTAGCCTATAGCCTAACGTAAGGCCTAGGCCTATGCCTAATTGATCTCAACTAGCCTGACTAGGCCCTAGGCTAACTTCAGGGCTTTAAGTTACTCAAGGCTGCTATCAGCTGACCTGGGATAGGCTGTCTGCCGACCTAGTATTTGGGTCCACTTTGGGGTTCCCATACTACCACAGGCGTTCTGATTTATATCAGGGATTCCGCCAGAAATGCCAAAAAGGGGGGGATTAATTGCTCCTAAACCCCTAGTCCAAATTGATGCTGTCCCTGGCTAAAGTTACAAGTGGGTTCAGGGGGACAAAAGCTTGCTTCAAGACCCCTATAAGGTGCATTTTGAAGGGTTTTAAAGGCCATTTACTTATGAAAGTCCAAACATTGCTGCAAATGTGCCCTCTTCTTAAGTAAGAAACCAAGATATGGACATTTTTTTTAATTTTTATGGAAATGAAAAAGGGGGGGATTTTACCCACCTTCTGGAAAGGGGGGGACAAATCCCCCTTTCCCCCCCCCTTTCCCCCCTTTGGCGGAAACCCTGTATATGTAGGCCTACATATACATAATACACTAGGCCTATACACATATATACTAGCCTAACAAGGTACGGCAATTTTCTGGACAAAGCTTACAACTTGGCCTATTTTTACACACTTACGCTCACTGTGAACCTCTCTGATTTCTTTCAATCACGTCATTCAATGAGGAAGAACATTCAACATCCCTTCGGGCACAACTGCGGGCATAAAATCACTTCTAATCAGAATTAGGCTATTCGTTAAAAAATGGACTCTCTGCAAGTTGGTAGTTACACAGACAGATGAGGTATGATTATAACCTGCGCAACCATCTATGCTGTCTCGTAAGCAAAAACACGCAGCACAAGGTAAAGCAAATCAAAAGAACGTACATTCACTATGCAGATTGATACGTGTAGCGCCTCATTTGATAAATCCAGGTAACGTGCATTGTGATTGGCGTGGAAATAATTTGACTTAACTATACGCCAATCACAACCTACGTTAAATAGGATTTGTCAAATGAGGAGCTACTCGTATCTATCTGCATAGCAAACGTACGTTCTTTTGATTTGACAAATCCTACAGTATGTAACGTGCGTTGTGATTGGCGTATAGAAGTTAAATTATTTCGATGCCAATCACAACACACATTACCTGGATTTGTCAAATGAGGCGCTACACGTATCAGTCTGCATAGCAAACGTACGTTCTTTTGATTTGCTTTACCTTGCGCTGCGTGTTTTCGCTTACGAGACAGCATAGATGGCTGTGCAGGTTATAATCATACGTCATCTGTCTGTGTAACCACCAACGTGCAGAGAGTCCATTTTTTAACGAATAGCCTAATTCTGATTAGAAGTGATTTTATGCCCGCAGTTGTGCCCGAAGGGATGTTGAATGTTCTTCCTCATTGAATGACGTGATTGAAAGAAATCAGAGAGGTTCACTGTGAGCGTAAGAGTGTAATTAGGCCAAGTTGTAAGCTTCGTCCAGAAAATTGTCGTACCTTGTTAGTATATAGTGTATCATATATTTATATATAAATCGGAACGCCTGTGGTCAGGAGTGCCCAAGTTCAGCCCAACCAGTCGATCGTGGTCTGCTGGTAGACTGCGGACTGATCCCAAGTCGACTGCTAGCGGTGCCAGAAAAGTGAAAAATATAAAGTTTTTCTATACATGTGTAACTGTATGACAGTGTATTCTGACTGTAGTCTATTTTTAGCCTAAAGGTGTTTGCCAAGATAAACTTCATAATTTAATATGACATTAAAGTGGACCTAAAGTCAACAATTACAAGAATATATATTTTAGAGGTTGAAAAATGAATTCCATTTATCCAACTCCCATTTTCATAGCTTACTCCGTTGCTGAGATATAAAATGTTGAAATTTATTCACTTAATTTGAAAAAGCCGACTGCGCAATAATTTGTGATGCCCTTCTTGTACAACTCACATTACCTGCTTTTGTTTTCTTATGAAATTTATTTGTTTATATGACCTTGAAACATTTACTGTTCACTTGCATACTATGTCGTAGGGAGAGGGCTTTTATAGCCAAGTCACCCTATAACAGTAGGACAGTGATCACATTTCGGCACAAGGTGCAGTGGCTTTCGAAAAAACAAAGAAAAACAAAGACTGTAATTTGAGTAGTACAAGAATGACATCACAAATTATTGCGCAATCTACCATTTCAGATTGAGTGAATAACTTTCAGCATTTAATTTCTCAGCTTAGGAATGTCCTGTGAAGATGAGAGTTGGACCATCTAGATGCATTTTCAAACTTTGTAACATATATTTTTAGAATTTTTGACTTTAGGTACACTTTAAGTTCCTGACCATAACAGTTTTTATTTTTATTACAGGAATAAGAGAACTCTTAGTCCTGTTTTATTTAACTATCTCTTCATTACATGCTGAAAAATGGAGAAAAGACATTTGGTGATTTCAACTTAATAACACTTTCCAAACCTACTAGTATTTTGCCTAGCTAACTTCTATATTAACTTTAAATTACATATATGACATATGACCAGGGTGCCCCCCCCCCTTTTTTTTGCCACAGAATCTGCTGAGAAGAGATGGACATTGAGAGCTGGAACATGACCATGTCTTTTTCTGAACTGGCAAAGACTTACCATGCCTTGCCCATGTTTCCTGTGTTTGATATAGCACATTACATACTAATGGTGCTGCAGTTGAGGCTGGATGCAGGGATAGGTGAGTCATTTGCTTCTCTCCCTTCAAATCTATAAGAATGACTCACAAAACATGTGTTTGCAGTACCAGAATAGGAAGCAAAAAGAGCTACCATTATGCCAGTTTCTTTGACCTTTAAAGGGCAAATGATCTCCCTCTGGACAGTTAAACACCACCTTGTTACTCACAGCCCCGCCTCTGATTTAAAAACATTTGTCTAATGCCTCACCAAGACAAAGCTATAGTTGCCTCTATTGAGTCGAAATTGCTCAAGGTAATATCTACACATGTCTGTGCATGAGCTGCCTGCTATGCATTGGGCAGGGCTCGATTTTAACAGTTGTCTGGTAACCCATGATGATGAAAATTTTTTGAGGAATAACCAAAAAATGGCGGGTTGATTGTCCATTGGACAACCAAGATTCATGCAACAAGTTAACAGACTTGGTTATGCATGGTATGACTTTCTGGACACCACGAGTCCGGATTCGGCCAGCTTAATGCCGTTATCAAGAGCGATTTTCTAGCTCTAGGATGCTTGTAGGGTACTGAAGATTTCTTTGTGGACTACTAAATTATCTTTTGGACAACCAAAAAAGGCAGACAGGTTGTCCAATGGATAACTGTAAAATTTCTTAAAAACAAGGTCTGATTGGGCTACACTTCTGATCTCCAAAAGGGCATTATTGACTAGTCATAAATACAAAGTTAGACTGATGTTTGAATATATGTCGATCAGCAAGGTGTAGTCACCGATTGTGATTAGAGATATGGGAAGGGTTCCTGAATATGCTTAAGCTGATGTAACAGCCTGTTACATTTGCTGAAGTTCCTACTACTGTAATGTTGTGGATATTTCAGCTAAAACTGTCCATGTTTAAGTAAAGGGTTGTTGGAGTATATCGGGGTACAAATCTTAATTCTGGTCAGAGGGGCTTTTTTTTTCAGATGCTGTGGGAATAATGTGAAACAGTTGTATTACATATTAAAATTGTTGATTACTCATTTTGACAAAATTGAGTATCTCCCCACTTAGTTACCACTTGCCAGTGCAGACTCCCAGCCATCGTACAGTATAAATCAGGCAAAGTGTGAAAAATCAGTTTCCCTTTTTCAGTTTGGAAAACCTTGGGGATCTGTTTGGCTCAAACAGTAAGTGATCAGTTTATATACTGTTACAGTAAATAATATGTCCAAAGCTTATCCCAGCATATGGAGATAAACTGGAAGTGGGTTGAAGCTCTGTAATTATACTGGATTTTAAGGAATTTTGTGTTCATGAAATGCTGGAAGCCTGGAAGCCCAGCTTTCTGTGAATTGTGTAGGCACTTGAGATTGAGTTAGATGTATACTGTGTTATTTGATACTTTATATGTTTCTTTTAAAGATGCGGAAGGTTTAGCAGAAAGTAATGCCCTAGCTTGCTGGCTTTGTGGTATGCTATCATGTTTTGGAGGCAAAATCATTGCAAACTTCCTGCTTGGTCAACCTATCATGGCTGCCTTCAGTTCTACCAAGCACATTATAGCTGCAACTGTGGTTTGGTATGCATTTCACTTTGTTCCTTGTATTGTTCGCCTTCTTGCTTGCCCCTCTCCCCCTTCCTCACACCTTCCCCTTCCTCCCACAATCTCCCCCTCCCCTCACAGAAACTTCAGCACCCAAAGTGACAAGTACACAGCTTCCCGCTTCATGTTTGTGTTGGCACTGGCATAAATCCCAGGCTTGTGTATGCTTTTCTAGTATGATTTTATTCTTAACTCTTATCATGCGGGAGGTGAGATATGTTGCCTGAGGGCGCTTTCCAAATTAAACATTTAATACACTACTGTATATGTAAAACATAAGAATGGCTTCCATTTGCGTTTTTGGCCTCAACTCTTGGAAATGGTGGCGCTCGACTGGAATAGGTCATTTTGGTAAGGAGAAGTTCTGTAGGTGTACCTGCAGAGCTTAAATGCTTAAAAAATGAAGCCCGCCCTCAAAAGAGTCAGCATGATAAGAGTTAAACTTCAGTGTATGATATTGTTTTCAAATACTATGGTACTGTACAGTCCCCTTGAACTGTACAAGTGCCAAAGAAAAATGAGAAAAGAGATGATTACGAAGTAAACCTTTAAAGAGTTGTTGATGGCAAATTTCTGTGTGGGGAAAGGAATCATTTCAAAAGTGAACAAAGTTAAGGTTGGGGGAGGGGGAAAGAGTTTCTTTAGAAGAGGGGTGTGGAGGAAGAGTACAATATAATTTTAATTTTAATTTTTAATGATGAAAACTTAATGGATGGCCCGTCAGGAATTACGGTGTCGGTGTAATGCCTTTCTCTGTATTCAATTAATTTTATAAAATTAGGTATTTGATGTTTTACTCACCGTGGGATGTCTGCCATCACTTCATGATGACAAAACTTGGAAAATTGTTGGTTTATCCTGTCAAGGAGTTTTCTCGTGCCAAGAAAGTTGCTTCCGGTGTGGCACAGGCAGCAGCAGTGTATCCAGAAGGATTTGTTGTGATGGTTATCATTGGAGCAGTTAAAGGTAATTAAAGGAAATGTGCCATTTAAACCATTGCCCTAGCTTTAAAATCATTTGTGTGTGTTTATTTGGGTTTGTAACTTGAAGGAACACTAATAAGATGCCAGAAAGTCCTGTGTACCATTCCTGTAGGTAGAACTATATAAGGTAAAATTCGAACACCATATAGAGAAACTTTGTTTAACATTTTGTGTGATGTCATTGTTGCCTCACCTTAAAAGAGAACATGCTGTCAACTCAACCTTATTTTGAACTATTAGCTAAGCAGACTGGTAATCAAGTTGTGCCATGCTCTGGAGCTAAGGGTTGCAGATTCCTGTCTCATCCTTCATAATTGTCTTTCATGATGTGCAGAATAAAAGTAGTGCATGAACTTAAACCAAGTTGCTATTGACACACAAGTTAACAATTTAGTAATAAAAAGAGAGCCATTCATAAATGAAGATACCCCTGTAAATTAATTTAAGATGAAATGATAACATTTTTAATTCCCATACATGTAATGTTTCTGCTTAACATCGCAGGAAGTGGCAGTTTATTTATTAGGAACATTGAGAGGTTGCTGAGAGGAGTCTGGGTTCCAACCGCAAACGAAATTATGTCTCCATCTGCGTAAGTACACCGTCTACGATTCTGTTGATACTGTTCATTGTTGCATGTTATGTTCTGCCATTAACCAGTTAACTGCGGAGTTAAAAGATTGTAACTTTCATCCCACTGCAGATTTAATTTTTGCAAAAATGTCTGTTTTTGCAAATTTCAACTTTACACTGGAAAAATAATACACTGTAAGTATTAAGCACAAAATGTGTCATCTCCTTTTTCTTTTTTTTTAAGCAAATACAAGCAAATGACAGTGTTTGTAACTTATTTTCGGTATCTAAGTCACTTGCCCCGCGCAGGTAACCTTCCTCTTCCTCATTTTCTGAATCACTATCTGACTCGATATCCGAATCAAACACACGGCAGAGTTTCTTCAATGACACCTTAACGCTTTGGTAGACAACCGCTTCTTGTTTGATGTAGATGCAGCCATTGTAACGGTGAAATCAGAAAGAAAATACACCCACACGTTCCTACACTTGTAGCGGTAGCCTATGAGAGATTGTAAACAGCACAGCACATCCAAGAACACTTCCAGGTTCCACTGCTTAAGCAACGTCTCAATATGAAGACAGATATATCCGTCCTACGCATTAGCAAACAGACAATAGGGCCAGAACGTTCACTATGCACAGCAAACGATCCTTCAAGGGTGTATCTTTGATGGGCTGGGCATTATGTGGCGCAGTTCGTTGCATATATTACGAGACGGATATATCCGTCATACACTTTAGCGTGAAGTTCGGACATGACGGATATACCTGTCATACAGTATGCAGTTAACTGGTTAAAGTATATGACAAATATTTAGAAGTATTACAATTCATCCTGAAGAGGGTTAATTTGAAGGAAACAAAGAAACGAACAAAAAAATCATAAAAAATTTTGGTAATGGGAACATTTGTATTTCATGTCCTCTTCAGGCAAAAGTACTGAAAAGTAATTAAGTTTCAGGTTAAACAACTTCAAAAAGAAAGATGCGAAAGCTTCTGCCGGCAACATTGGTGCCAGCAATTAGAAACCTACTACAGTTCCAAGATGCTATCTATAAAGAGGTTGAAGTGAACTCTGCATGGGCAGATGGTATAGAATGTTACCCCCAGAGTATGCAAAATATTGCTATTTTTGTGGTTTTTCTAAAATTTAGAACCTACTTTTTTCCTCCTTTATCACATGGCACCTTTCAGAAACCTGGTAGTAGCTTTTGGAAAGCCTGCAAGAGATCCCAGTGTGCACGGAATATTCTATTCATTAGTTGTGGTAAGGTTTATTATGACACTCTATGTCACCCTTGTGGACTTTGTCACCCTTGATTTCAATTCACAGTTGTGTAATCTCTTTTGTGCCATGTAGTTTGGCTAAAAGCATCTAGGAAAAGTATGCAGACATATAGCACTGTCCACACTCTACAACTTTACTATCAAATTTTAGGGCTGATACTTAAGCTGTTCCCAGACCTAAATAGTAACAGACAAATGCTAAAGTCATATCTCTCATAAGATTTAAACTGTACCTACAAGGCCACAACATCAGAGGGCATGTCAATTTTTATAGCTCAAATACAGGTAGGCTTGACCTCAATGTCTCATCTTTTGATCAGGGTTCATACAGTCTTGGACATTTGTTTGTTACTATTCATGTCTGGGAATAGCCAAAGTATCAGCCATTAAATAGAGACAGACATACTATTTTTTTCTCCTTTTCTTTTCCTAGCTACTTTTTATAGCCACACTACAGGACACATAGGAGATTACAAAACTGTGAATTGAAATCAAGGGTGACAAAGTCCATAAAGGTCACATGCAGTGTAACAATAAATATTACCACAACTGACTGATATGGTATTCTGTGTATCTTGAGAAGAATCAGTCACAGTCACAGAAAGTGATGTACTTTAAAACTCTCTTGACAAAGTCCTAGAATTTCATTTTCAAAGTTCTTTAGGAACTATGGGTAATGTAGGAAGGCCAGAGATTCTAGTTTTATCTGACATGGCAGACATGAGCAATGTGAAGAAGTTTGTAGGTGAAGAAGTGGGGGTGGAGGAAAGGTGGGGGCAAGGGGGGAAGGGACAAGTTATGGAGGACAGAAGATGCTTGTAATTACTATACAGCAGCAAATTTATGTTATAGATATACTAAATTTGTTGATTACCTGTAGTGAATTGAAACACTCTTTTCATATAAGTGGAGGTCAAAGGTCATTTGGTCCACAGAAGTTGAGCATTGTAATGATCTCATATGTGAAGAAGGGTAGCATTTATGCTTGGCATGTGGGCTAAGATATTGAGGAAAAGAATTCAGTTGATTTTTGTTGATGACTAGAAGTCAAATTTGAAAAACATGATTAAAAAAATGTCAATTACAATTACTTGTGACGGGTTATCAGAGGTCACCAGAGATGAAAATCGAAGAATATTGTAAATGCAATGCAAGTGGTTAACAATTAAAGGGGTCATATTTAAAGATTTAAATTTTAAACCATGATAGATTCACAGTAGCATCTGGATATACTGTCAGTGTTCTTGGCATCAGAAAGTATGATCTTAGGCCATCAACCCAATGTGTGCTACAATGCTGTAGCAAATTAATGGATTGTGTTGCATACTAAGTATGTGGTTAATATGTTTTTCACTCCAAAACCCTATTCAAAAGTGACATGCATCAAACCCTGAGAATTGCAGGGCTGTTGTTTTGATTAAGGTTTATATTTGTTTAGACAGGGTATGGCATCTCCCAAAGCCAGGAATTTGCCAGCAACTCCCTACCCAAACATATTTAGGGACAGCCCTAGAGTTCTAAATACAGTTGATGACTGCACTTCATTTGACATTCATTCAAACAATATATAGTTTCACGATGGTTGGCCAGCCATGACTTGCACAGTCAGTTGTGTTCCCAATTAAGCTCACTCACATAGTAAAGCAAAAAGCAAAGTCGGCTAGTTACCTGGTCCTCCTAATGGTGCTGCAGTCCGGTGCACGACCGACTTTTTCGGCTGGGCAACTGATTTTGGCGGCAAGGCAAGTGCCAGCATTGGAGGAAAGCCGGAGTATCCAGAGAAAAACCAATGATCATTGAGCGTGATTTGAACCCACGCACATGTGAGCACATTGATGCACAGAAGGTAGAAAAGACCTGCACTCTGCCACTCAACAACCCACAGTAACTGTGTGTCAATATATATGGCCTCTGTCTTGGAGATACATGTACTAGACAGGTGGTATTTGTTTAAATTGAAGGAGGGGCTGAAAAAAAACTTAGTTGGGAGAATTTAACTGTTTGGAGTGAGATTAGACAGCCTTTAACAGGCAGAAGCCTTATTTAGTTGTTCAATAAAGTTCTTAAAACCTCAGTGTAGTGAAGTATTCTGGTCTTCTTACCTTCCAGTTTCTATTTTTTCACAGGACCTTCAAAATTTCTGTGACATGTGCATTTCTACTTACCCTTCAGAGGATGGGTGTTATTCCATTTCCTCCTGAGCAGATCATGTTTGGTCTCACCATGTTAATTGTGCCATATAAAGTAGCTGTGATACTTCTGAAAGTGGGAGATCCTTATGTGCATGTCGAGAAGGTCATACGACCTGTTTTGTTCAAGAAAAGGAAGGGCAACCAATCTGCAAAGCAGCAGCAGCGTAAAGATGAAAAGAAAGAAGGTGACAAGGACTCTAAAAAGAAGGCAGAGTGAGCATATACGGCGTGAGAATATGTTTTGATGTGAAGTTGGTTTGAGGTGCTACTAAAGGTGTTTGCGTGGTAGAGAAGATGTAGGATTATGTCATGTACTCAGCTGTAAAGGTGTGCATTGGTCTGATGTCCAGACCACCTAGCCACTGGTCTGGACATGAGTGAGACCACCCGAGACAGACAAAACTTTGTCCTCAGACCAAACTGATTTTGGGTTGAGGTAGGCCATACCATACAAATGTGACTTTGATCTAGATGTAGGTCTATGCACAGGTTTTTGAAGTCTGGGGGCTGGATCCTCAAAGAATACTTTATAATAATACATGCAAAAATTTTTGTAAGTCAGACTTAGGAAGGGTATCTTGCTTAGGCAGTATTCACAAAGGAATCAGTTTGTTAATCTTTTGCATAACTTTACGCAAGTTTCAGAGTTGTCGTAAGTACAAAAGCTATAGTAACACATACAGAGACACGCTGTACCAAACGTTTGTGTACGGCATAGGACTGCAGATGTATTGGCTTTAAAACATGACAAAACAAGATGCAACTACATACACGATTGATTCACATGAATTTATTGCCCTTTATATGCTGTGTATCTTTACAAACTGTGTAAGTTATTTTCGCAAATACCACCTAAGAAAGTTCTTATGCAGTGCATAAGTATTTTGACTTATGCAAGAACTTAAACAAATGTGAATCCTGCCCCAGACTACGCATAGTAGACAGCCTGTATACTCAGACCAGTAGAGGCTAAAGCAGTGTTAGCTTTGGAAGTGGCCAGGTCACTTAAAACCAATTTCAGTCTTGTGTGGTCAAGGTTTGGGTGGTCTGTGAACATCTTTACTCACTGCAGTACTTTAAGTAATTTGCAGTTTTTCACTGACAGATCAGAGATGTTGAATTTCACTCTGTTTTCAGAAAGGAGTGCAAGATGCATTGTAGGGGTATGTATAAAGGCAAATTGCTTTTAACTCTTAGTAGTAAGTAGCATTGCACAGGTTTTTAAGGTTTTCAATAAAGTTGTTTGTCATCATATTGGCCAGGAATTGTGAAAAGCCTAGAATTGCCACCAATATAGATTTGAGAACAAAGTACCAAGACTATGCTAGAAGGGTGGAAGAGGAGACACTGGGAGGAAGGGAGTGAGGTAGGGGAACCTGAGTGTAACAAATGAGACTGTTGCTTGAATAAAGTCCCTTAGAACTTAATAACAGCCATGTATGTTGGTTTTGTAGGCTCTTCCTTTGTGTTACATATTTATAAGGGACATGGTCAATTACAGGAAATGTAATATTCAGCTAATAGACCGCAGCTCCGGTACCTCATGAGTCGGGATGTGCTATATAAAATTCTCAAATGTAATACATAGCTACAGCTTTGTGAGGTCTACAAGTATTCATTGGTTCATATTTTATCTACATTGTTGCTGTTTGGGTGGATTTATCAAAAAAAAAAACAAAGGAGGTTGCAATTTTTAACAATTTGGTACAAATTGATGATTTTGGATGTGGTTGAAACACCCCAGGTGTGTATTAGTAGAGTGCTTTCATGAAAAGTGATGGTGAGTGTAAGGTGGACCTTGAGTTAATAAAGCAAGGATGAGAAAAAATAGAAAAATCATACACCTGTCACGTTTGGTGATATTGAGGTTTGTAGTGGCAAAGAGTACTTCTTTCATGTTTCGTTAGTTTGCTGATTAGATCTTAGGCAAGCCTTACAGTAAACATGCACCAGGCAGGTTTTACCATGGTTCCAAAGATGTAGTGCTTGGCTTGCTTTAAAAATATGTGACCAAGCGGATTCAAATTTCTGTACAAAGCGCCTGTTCACATATCAGTGTTGGATGACTCGGATCCGGTGTTCAGGACTTGGACTGGACCAACATGACTGGGGGACTCGGGCCGAGACTGGGTATGAGACCATTTTCTTCACACGACCATAAAACTCAGGTTGGAACTGTGCAAACAAAATCTTTGCTGAAAATATCATTACTTATACTCGTGTATCTGCAATATCATTGCTTCATGTTTACGTACAGTGCATTAGTCAGTGAGCAGTGAACACTTGGAATGTATGGATGCTCAATCTCAGGCCTCCAAGACTAGTTAGAAGATAGCACAAATTCAGCACAAAATGTTTAACACAATGTCCATTCTGTATACAGTGCTGAATGTGATAAAACTTCTGCTAGATTGGGAATGGGAAAGATTCTGCTCTTCAACTGCACTGTTGCCACTTATTCCGCTAACTTCAATAGCTGAGCTATCACAGATAAAGTGTTGTCTATTTGATTCTATGCGAACATCGTTCTCGTTCAGAAAAAAACATCTACTCGAACAAATTTCGTGATTTTCATAGAACGAAAGGTACAAATAATTTCTAAAATATATCACAACTCCTGGCAGTTTGATTCTGATTGATTCTCAGCTTCATTTGGGTACGATTTAAAGTGGGAAAGTCGCAGCAAAGAACACATTTTGTGAACTGTCCTGGAATTTCCCCAAACCACTTCCGATGGGAAGTGATTCTATATGGGTTATCAGGGGATGGGTGGGTTGTGTTCAGATAACCACTGTTTATATACCAGGCAATCATCCAGGTGGAGCTCAGGGGACTTTAAATAGCCCCTTCTCTTAATAGCCATGAATCTTATAGTAGTTAATTTTTGGTGTTGGAACTGTCAGTAGTAAATAATTCAATTTCATAATTACGGTAAAATAGAACTCTGAAAAGCTAGAAAAGCTGGTTTTCTCCTTGTGCACTATGTGTGCAGTGAAGCATTGCAGTGCTCTTCTATTATTTGTTCGGCCCCCTTTGTGGAAATTGTGGATCCGTGTCTTATCCGTCCATGTTCGTAAAAGTAAATTCAGTGGTCTTTTGTTTTGTTAAGTTTACTTACTGTTTGGATCCATGGCCATCTTTAATATTAGGGGAAGGAATAAAGGCTAGAATAAGACTGTTTAATTCGTTGTAGTTCTTGGTCGTCTTGCACTCAAAACAAAACAAGTTCAATTTACACAGGGACCCTGGAAATCGGGCCTTAGGACTCGCACTCAGGCTCAGAACTCAGGCCTAAGGACTCAGACTTGGGCTTAAGGATCAGACTCAGATTAGGTGGACTCACTCCAGCCTTGTCACATATTCCAACTTACTAATTTCAAAAACTGAGATTAGTGTTTCAAATTAGTAGTTTCCTTGATTTGTGCACAAAGTACTGAAATTCTTGAGTTCATGTCATACAGATATTACAGATGTATGCAAGTTGTAACTTGTAATGCCTTGGTATTTCTGCATGCAGGCTTGATGTTGCAGTATCATCATGCCAAAGTCTGCATAATGTACAATTTCAATTATTTTGAAAAAAGGCTCTTGAAAACGGATAAAGTGCACCAAGTTCTGTCAAAATGCGAGTGGTGGCTAAAGAGTGTGGCCAATTAAACATGGATTGGACTTAAACCTTGTCCAAGCCCCCTTAACACAAGGCTTCAGTTAGGTTTGACTTGATGGCCCAATGGTTAGAGCTTCCATCTTTCAGCCAGGAGGCTGGGGTTCAAGCTAAAAACTGGTTGTACCACAGACATTTCTAAATGGGACCTGTG
Organism: Holothuria leucospilota; assembly: GCA_029531755.1. Classification (NCBI taxonomy): domain Eukaryota; kingdom Metazoa; phylum Echinodermata; class Holothuroidea; order Aspidochirotida; family Holothuriidae; genus Holothuria; species Holothuria leucospilota. Next base: position 20,807,107 of record CM055966.1, read on the forward strand.
ATCCTCTTGCTTAGCATTTAACATTAGAGAGATTTGAACAGGAATGATAATACATTTTGTGAGTTTTTAACAGATAGAGTCAAAATAGTTGCATCAGTTGACATAGCTCACAGGGGCTTTGGAAAGTTATGGAATGGAGATGATTGTTTTGGAAATTTGTAAAGACTTTTAGTACTTAGGTGAAGTAGCACCATGTGTGAACTTAGTATTATTATCACTTTCTTGAATGAGGAATGTATCTTGGTACCTAGGTGAAGTAGCACCATGTGTGAACTTAGTATTATTATCACTCATTCTAGAATGAGGAATGTATCTTGGTACCTAGGTGAACAGTTAGCACCGTATGTGAACTTAGTATTATTGTTACTCATTCTGGAATGAGGAATGTGTCTTGATACCTAGGTGAACAGTTAGCACCATATATGAACTTAGTATTATTATTGCTAATTCTGGAATGAGGAATGTATCTTGGTACCTAGGTGAACAGTTAGCACCATATGTGAACTTGGAATTATTATTACTCATTCCTGAATGAGGAATGTGTCTTGCACTTCCAATTCTAGACACATCTGGTTTGCATTGTTGTCAGTATTTTGTCATGGTTGAGTATGCGCTCAGGTGCTCTTTCATCAGGTACCCTTTGTAGCAATATTTTTTTTTTGCCTTGTACATGGAGAAATTTTCAGTTCAGTGTTAAACAGGGATTTTGTAGAATGGAAGTTTAAGCAAAGTTCTGTCAAAAGATAGTCAGTGTGAACATTGATTACAAAACCATCTGTGTACCTTTAAATAACAAGATATCCAAGTGCAGCTTTGCAGACCTAAAATGCTTGACAAAAGCAAAGTGCTGCTGGCTGTTGATACAGTATCTGTATGTAACAGATAGATGGCTTGTACTAAACTAGTGCAGTGAAAAATATATAAAGGGCATGGCAAGAAAGGTTATATTTTGAGACAGGATTGTAAAGATGGGGACTGAAATGATGAGTATATCCCACCAAATCCTTTACCCTTACTTAAACTTTGCCCCAATTTTTACGGTATATTTTCACATAAAGTATAAATAATAACCTTGATTTTGTTGACATTTATTTTGGAGCTAGCGAACACATAACTTTTGCCATTGGCAGAGTTAAATTTTAAGGGACACCACTGTGATTTATCTAGGAATGAAAGCACTTTGCTATCATGAAGTTGATTATGTTAAACCCTAACATATCGATGCCTTGTGTAGAATTTTCAACAGCCATGACATTACCATTTCTGTTCAGGTGAAACAAACCATCCATGATTTTTTTATATGTACTTTTCTTCTATAAATTCAAAATTTGATAGGTTTTTATAATCTGCTTCATTGCAAGCTGGGCCCATTTTATCACTTGTTCATACCTGTGCAATTCTTGTTGGGTCCAATGATCAATTTGACAAATTAAACTTACAGTAGGGGGTTAGCGTGCCCAAGTACATTGTTTTACATGGACCTGAAATTTTGCTAAGATGTCCCTGGTTGCAACCTTCCAATTATTCCATTTCTGATCGTAGAGAATGGGGGTTGATATGGGAGAAAAAAGACACTTTTTGTAATAAATGCACTTGAGTGATCTGATCAGTTGTAAGCAGAATCCCAATATCATATCCATAGTCAAGGGAGGGGCCAGGAGGCAGTACCTGATTCTTCCCCCCCCCCCCTTCCATAGAAATATCTTTGACCCTCCCTACTACAAAACTTTTGAAACCAAAAATAGCTGTTGTGTTAGTACATCTTAACGTATCTCCCTCCTTCCCCCTTATCTCCCCCCTCCTTAATAAAAAAAATTTGGCTCAATACACCTTATGTGAATAAGGACCTGTCTTATTTGCAAACAACTAACAGGGTTCTCATTTACCCAGAAAATCAGGAAAAACCTTTGAAATGGAATTAACTTTTTCATTCAAGGAAAAGTAAAGGAATGTGAGAAAAATGGCTCCAATCAGGGGATAGTTAGGGATTTTAATTGCCCCAAAAGAAAAATGGTTCAGTCTGTTGTATTTTGCCGCATGCGAAAATAGCATTACTTACTGTAGTGGCTTTTTAGATGTGAAATCCTGATTTTAGGGAAATTTGGACAAAATTACGTTTTAGTTGTATGCTGTGAACCATGAATGAGGAAGCTTGGAAGTAGAATTAGATGCATTTAGAATATGGTCATGTTATTCATACTTCTACAGATGAGGTTTATTAGTGCTATTTTGGTACATAATGATTTGTCATAGTGTGCTATTAGTTTGGTTTGATGTGGCTCACTTTTCTGAACTTCTTTATTTTCCTGACTTTATCAACAGTTGGTTGCTTTTTGTGATGATTGGTTAGAAATGTGACTCCATACTGCTAACTTTGCCATTACTAATATGATGCACCTTCTGAGAACTCAAAATCCCGTCTTATGCCTGAGCGGGTGTTCTGACTTAGTTTATTAGAGCATGATCACATCCTCTCCACCTAGTGTAGCTCTCCCCTTTTTTTCTGCACTGACAAGGTTTTGCAGTTTTCTTATCTCAAACAATATTTTCTGTGTATACCTTGCAAACCAAGTAGTTCTACTGGACTGGTTGATAAGAGAGTTGTGGTCAATAGTGCCTTGGAAGCTTGTTTGCTCAAGCGATTCAAGTGCAGATAACAACTCTGGGGACAGGTGGAGAGAGCTGCAGAGGTGCAACATATGGCCAGTGGGTCCTCTAGTGACATGTCCAAGGCATTGGGGAAAGTCAAAATTACAAGAGAGGACAGCTGCATTTGAGTGTCTGCTTTGACTATCAACATTTCTGAAAGTAACAACCTGTTAAGAAGTTGGTGGATGATTTGGCTTCAGACATGAAATGGACAGATTGCTGCTTGCTCAGTTCCTATCTGGTTCATTTCATTGTGTATTTCCTACTTGGGTTTAGATGTTGTATCTCAGTTGCCTCTCTCTGCCTAGGGGTTAAATGGCTACTTGTGAAAAAAACTTGTCATTGGGCACTGTGTATGGTCAGTGCCACCTGGAAGGATGGTCCCTTTGGTAGGGAAAACAAGCTAGTGAGCCAGAACTGGAAAAAAGGCCGTGGCCAGCCCAAGTTAAACCAATTGGTTAGAATCTGAGCGGTAAAACCTCATGTTACTCTAACCCCTTTGACAGGTTATCCTTGACTTGAAGATAAGATTTGTAAAGCACTTAAATACCTGAGTGTTATAGTGTGGAGTTACATGAAAACCAAACATTTTTATAAGTTTCATTATTATCAACATTCACTTAAGAACATGTCTCTCAGGAAAGTCTTACTGAGATATTTTGTAAGTGAATACTAATATAAAAGATGGATGAGTGATAGGGTTGTGGGATGTTGTCATTGTATGACAGGAGGTATATTTTCTCGTGTCATCAACTAATTTGCTTTATCTGGGAGTGTACTTACTTTTCAAGCCCAGAACAGTTTTTACCAAGAGTACTACCTTTGGCACCATTAACTTTCAGTTTTTTTTTATTTATGTTTCTGTGACTGGGGAATGTTCTTTTGTGATGAAATGAAATATTCAAAGGCCATTGCTCATTTTGAAAAGGTGGTTCAAAAAGGCTGTTTCAAAAAGCATAAATAATACCTAGTTCTTCAAAACTTTCATTTTTGCTTTAATTTATTGGCTGTAAACAAACTTTGTTTTCAACTTTTTTCATCCGTCCAGTGATTCTTTACCTGATACGAATTACTGAATTCACATACATGTACCAAGTGAAGGGTATTTTGTGATTTCAGAGTTGCACCACTTAGCTACTGTTAACTTTGTGTAAAATTTAATTCTTTATTGTTAAGAGTGTTATTCTCACAGCGAAGTTCTCCCAGCAGCTTAAAATGATGCCTTCTTAACTTGCACAGATCAATCTTAGCCAATATTTGTAGAGCAGTTATATTTTTAATATTATATGTAAGATAATGTTAAATGTGAAGAGGTAACTATACACTCATTTAGTAAGAAATTAAGTCGTAGCTACTGTAAATGAAAATTTTGGAGGTTTCCTTTCATTGTAACAAAATGTTTTGTATAATCTTCTCTTAGTCTTGTCATGGTTTTCCCAGTTACAAAAATACTGGAGGGCTCTGGAATTGAAACCAGTCATGGAAAGTGATTACCCCTCTTTGTGTCGACCTCTGTATGTTCCCACACATGTAACCACAGTATTCAGCTATTAAACCTAAACCCTAAGCTAACCCTTATAGCACTGACCATCATGTAGTCGGAATATAGAGATGTTGGAACAGAAAGTAGTTCCCATGGAAGACTGTTACTCTATGAGAGGTCATGGAAAACTGACATTTTAAAGAAAATGTGATGGAATGTTGCACAACCCACAAACAGTACTTAGGGCATACTGTTTGGCTATCACTATTTGAAAAATAAACCCAGATTATTGCTGTTAAGTGCGAGGTGACAGTGTAATCAAATGTGTAGATCATGTGGCTGTAAGTGCAGGGGTAGGCCGTCTTTTACATATGGCTGTCAGTATTTTTGAGATAAAGACTGGTCATTTTGTAAATAGACACCTGAAATTCAAAGACTGTAACTGTTGGTCTTGCAGAACCTTAAGTTTGTCATGGAAAAGTCATCGGATTTTATTTTCAGATTGCTGTAGGAACCCTTTTATAGACAATACCCAAAAGATTTTGCACCAGGTTTTACATACAGATACAGTTAACCATACATATACTGTTTTGATCATTCATTTGACTGGGTCACGTTCCTTCAGTGCCCTATGGTTGGTATCATATGTATGACAAATTGTGCTTTGAGGGGGCCATCAGTAGGCCAGGCCTATTGAAGTTCAGAAGATTTGTTCTGAAAAAATACCCTCCATTTAGTTCTTAGCTTAAGTGAGGCTCTATGAGAACTGGGTATTTAACCGAAATTTTCATTACTGCAGCTTCATTGAAGGACTAAGTTGGGCACGTATTCTAATTCACGGTAAGGTTTAAGTGTGTATTATATTGTTTCAATGGTGTAGTCTTTACTTGATGTGACTCATTTCAGATATGATGTAAGCTGTGCCACCATGTCAAAAGTCTCTCCTCAGAAGGGGTTGTGCTCCTCAAACCCATTATAAGATTTATTCAGAAAATATTTCCTTTTCAAAGCAAAGGAATTAATATTCTTAAATGAGTCTTTTTCTGTGCATCAAATGTAATGTGCAACTCATATTTAGAAGTAAAACTAATGTTTTATATTCGGTGCAATAATAAACTTGTGAAATGTTAATGTGGCATAATTATTTTTCTTTGATGGTGGTATATTTTGTATATTTTGTTGTGTGTAGGCCTGTGTGAGTGCAGGGAGTTGCAACTCCAAAGTGAGAGTATGCATGGGTGGGTGTGTGCGTGAGGGCAAAGAGTTTCAGAACAGCAGTAAAAGCTTATACCAGTGGAGAATGTCAGGCCAGAAATCGTACCCATGAAATGCTTCTTGCACTGCCAATATTATTGAATCCACATGAGATAATCTGTTTTTTTTTTATTCTTGACACAGTCATATTTTCCAACTTTTTACACTTTGATCTCATACTGTACATGCTTCAACCAGGCCTGCAGCCAGGCAAGGCACTGAAAGGGGATGAAATAGCTCTGGGGGATTTTCTTGGGGGACAAGACATACTATAATGCATAAAGGCAGTGGTAATTTTGAATTTTGCAGGGGTGGCCCCCTTCCCTTGGCTATGGACTTGGCTTGAACTTTTGTTGATATCATTGGGTACCCAGGCCTCAAAGTGATCCTATATTTCCTATAAATTCTCAAAAATCCTATATTTCCTATATTTGTATGATTTGAGGCTTGTTTTCCTATGTTCTCCTATATTTTTCTGATCTTACCAAAAACTTTTCTTTTATATGTTGTTTTGGGGTGAAATTTTGGGATGTATTCTTTTTCCAAGATAGCTGTCATAGACTCAGAGACTCTGTCCTAGACTCAGATTGGCTTAGTTAGACAGGTAGCAGTGCATAGATGCCAAGTATCTTAATTAGATGCAAGTACACAAAGACCAATTACAGGATTCAGAAACATTCTCATATGAAACTGCCTAGGGCACTAAAAAACACTGTATTTCACTACCCTTAAATGTTCCACTCTCACACCTGTGATTTTAAGTACTCTATGATTTCATCTTTTTGAGGGAATTGTGGTCGTATTGTCAAGGGGTGGATTAGAGTCCTTTGCCTGGTATCCCCTGTAGTCATGAAGTGCTCCACATTATAAAACCCTTACCTATGCTTTGCATGCACAGGTAGCTGGTCTGTGATATAACTAATTCTTTACTTCAAAATATTGTAGTACAATGGTTCAAAATACCAATATTTTCCCTGTCATCTACCATTTTTCCTCAAACTGAGTTAGCCCTTAGATCAGTTGAGTGTTCAAAGTGTTGTACAATTACAATTCTCCCCTAAAGAAAACAAACTTAGTACTTTGAGAAAAGTAAGAGAGTCTCACTGCAATGGTTGCAAGTTTACAATAAGCAGATCTCTAGGGAGGTTTTCCCTAAACTCCACTAGAAGCTCTATGTCCGGTCTCTGGAGCCACATCAATTTGTCCAACAGAGCAAAGTGGAAATCTAATCCATGTATGGGATCTGGTGCTGCAGTGCCCATCACTGGTGGCAGGTGGTGGCATTTGGCCAAGTTATTCTTTCCCTAATTTTGTCATGTAACTTTCTCAAGTGAGAGTTTAGATATATGTTAATGCACAGACAGTTGCACACTGTAGGCATCTTGACATATGTGGAATACACTGTTCTGCCATGTTGTACAGATTCAAAGTGAGCAGTGGCATTTTTAGGGGGAGGGACCATTGGGCCATACCCTCTCTCCTTTGCTGATGCTGATTTTTTCTTTAATTTAGTAACCTAAAATATGTGAATTTTTTAAAATAAATTTTACTTCAAAAAGATAACATATGTAGCACCAGATTGCATGTAAGTCACCCAGTCATTCAAAAAATTTTCAAAGGGGAGGGGGAACACCCCCTCCCCTTAGACCTCCCCCCATGCCGGCAATCACAGAATAAACTACACTGCCCCACATGAGACAATTCTGGCTATGCCACTGGGATGTGAGTTTGAAGGTATTCATAGCAACTACACAGTTGTCATACATGTATAGGCCTGTTATTTTACTGTCATCACCCACAGGTCACACTTATAAAGATTGACTAGCAATGCAGTGTATAGTTTATAGCAAAATAATTAAGAGACCATTTCCTGTTATTTAAGCAGCAAAAAATTCAAAAATTTCCTCACCACATCCCCATTATTATTGGAGCTGAGGTGAATACTGTCTGTGTACTTTAGGACATTAGCAACAGTTCATACCCATCCATTCAAAGCACCATCATGGTCACATTCTGTGTTCTCAACTTCTAATATTGCAAATTTCGGTGCCTTTTTGGTATGCACAAATAGTAACATTGATGGATAATTTATTCCAGGGTCAAAATATGCAAATACACCAGTCAGGGGATTTACCCTTTCTGTTCCACCAAAATATTAAGGTGGTTTAAGTTCTTAATTCCATGTTGATGGTAGAACCACACTGTTCTGCCACATGGCCTGCTCTTGTGATACTGTAAATCACATTTGTATCATTTAAACAGTATAGTTTATTAGTTTTCTACAGTACTGTGTTTTCCCCATCCACATCTTTGAGGAATTTTGAAGATAATTAGAACCGCTAGTGTGTGAGTGACATTCCTATATTTACTCTATATTTTCCTTGAAAAATCCTATAAAACCCTATATATTCATCAGTATCCTTCCTATAAAACCTCCTATATTTCTGTGATGGACCACTTTGAAGCCTGGGTACCCTGTATTGTTAATTATTTGAAGTAACATCATTTAAAGTCAAGTCACACATTCATCTTAGTTAAGTTCATATTCCTGCTGATTTGGCTCTACCTTCCAGTCAAAATGAATGATGGCTTTCACATTGCAAAGAATGCACAGCAATGAAGAAAGTTCTTTTTTTTTGGGGGGGGGGCGGTAGGAAAAGACCACACTTTTGATGCATGAAATTAAAAACAAAAAGAAACTATTTTAGATATTACTTTAAAAGATTCAATTTTATTGATTTACATGTGACATTACAAATACTGTTGTGTACTTTGTAATGCAGTAGATATGTTTCTGGCAAGCATTCATAAGAAATGTTATACATACAGTAGGCCCAAATACCCAAAACAATGTTGATCAGTTTCTTGAAACATTCCTACCTGGCTGCTAAGTGGAATGTTGCTGGCATTATATGCTGAAAAGTGTGTGACATCACTATCACCCAAGGTAATACCTGCTTCCTTGGTGTTGGTGCACAATACCTGGTAATGCATTATCTCACACATTTAAAACACCAATCTGACTGCTTATAGAAAAGCATCTTCAGTGTCATGATTATTTTGCAACACAAGACAGGAGTCCTCCAGATCTGTTATAAAAAGGTGTCTTTGAATGAAGAAATTGTACACATAAAATTCATTTTATGCAGTGCTGCTGGCTAGGTTTTTACAATCAGAGGGGAAAGGATGGTGTATCCCTCAAATCCTGACTTGACATTTTCTCTGGTAAACTTTGGACATTTTAAGACAAATCTCTATACTCAAATTACTAGGACACTTCAGCCCCCCTCCCTGCCTCCTGGCTCTGATGGCCCTGATTTCACATGACAGCCAACCCAGCCCATTGTAAGAATTTATCCCAAAATTCAATGAGGGAGTGATATAAATTTGACACTTGGTAGCAAACTAACTTCCAAAAGTATTGTCAGTCGTAGGATTTATGCTTGAGTGCACATAATTAATTGACCCAGCCACTGTATGATTGTATACATATCTGCTCTAATACTGACCAATTGTGCTAGCCATCTGTAGTGCATTATGTATGCTATTTGTGCAGTTGTTCTCCACTCGTCTCTGATTACTCTTGGAAGGTAATTGGTGGTTACTTAAGAACCAATTTGTGTAGTTGAGCATTCAATGAGGCTAATGTTACAAACTCGGGTAGATATTTAATCTCACCTGTTTTTGGACAAAAACGGGACTCGGGTGGTATTCCTTATGGGCAGTGAAAATCCTTATGCATGTGTACAGTTTTTTTTTTCTTTTTTTTTTTCTTTTTTTCAATGTAAAACCAAAATGCTAAAGAAAACTGGGCTATATACTACTTTAGATTATGCAAAGTTAACACTACTCACTATTCAGCAGTACTACAAACAGCTGACACAAGACTAAAAGGTGCTCCATCTATGACCTTAATGACAAAGACTAACATTCAAGAGAAATGAGGCTTGGAAATACTGATAGGCTTTTGGGATGTTTTCCTTGGGAGGGAGGACAAGGTGGCTGAGCCTTTTCTGCCTGTTCCACCAGAGCAAATTCATATTTTCATTTTCTCCAAACCTGTCTTTGTTTTTCCCTAATCCACCCACAGGATCATATGAGTACGGAAATACCTACGTGAATCCAAGGCTCTTGCTAAATTCCTACAAGTTTGTTGTAGCTTTAACTGACAGGTGAAGCCTGTACAAGTAAAATTCTTGACAAGAAATATGTCTAAGCCAGTGTCAGCCTGAGACCAACAAATTTTATAGAATACTGAAAACTTGTGCAGAAAGTTTTAGTGTACTTGCCAATCATCAGAATACAAAAATAATTGTTTCTTCTGTTTTTAACAAGGCCAAAAGCTCAATGCTTCAAAGGAGCAACAAAATATTGTACATCTTGACAGTATTACTGCCAAATGGAGAAGATATTTCACTTGCAAGTTAGGTAAAGGCAATTGCTGCTGCAGCCTGAAGGTACATCAAAATATTAAAGCTGCACCTGCCCCAGTCAACCTGCAGTAGCCGCAGCCATGGTTTGTTTCAATACTACAACAGCAGCATTGAATTAATTTTATTATTATGAGTAAAGGAACAAAGCATGGCTGCAGTACCTGCAGCTAGGCAGTGGCAGCTGCAGCTTAGATGAGGCAGCTGCAGCCTGAAGTTTTGTCAAGATGTCAAACTGAAAAAGGATAGGCACTGTTGGCATACCTGTCAAAGTGAACCTGCAGCTGTTTGTATCCTGAGTAAAAAAAGTGGTGACAAAGTATGGCCTCAAGCGATAAGACTGGTGATTTGACCTACCCCAGTAAAACAACTACTGGGATTGCACAAATAGTTCTTTTAATGCAGACCATCCAGCATAATATCCTTCCATACATGTAGCATGTGTATAACATAAATCTGTAGCCATGTGATCATATTAACAAATAACAACTTAATACATGATGACAATAGTCATGGAATTTCACAGCATGTCACTTCTCATGATAACAATGTATAGCCCACATTTGTCATAAAGTTAATTACTTATTCATCTTTCAAAATGAGGTAGAATCTCTGTCAGCCTGTTTTGTTGTCATCTTTTATGCACAAAAACAAAATTACAGTTTTTTCAAAAACACTTTTGCTGAATACATCACATTAAAGGTGTGAGTAGACCACCCTAAACCTGAACAAAACAAATACTACCTCAGACCAACTCAGTTTGGGTGGTCTGGGCTACTCCAGTGGCATCGCAAGGGTTGTTTTCAGGGGAGTCAAGAGACTCGACATGCACCCCCAGGGCCCAGGGCCTGGACTACCTGTCTGCTGGATCATCCCCTTTGAGAACTATGTAAACTCTTTATTTAAGGGGTGCAAAAAGTACACAAGCTTCCATTTTCCCTTTTTTTTCTCTTTCCATTTTTTCTGATTCTTTGTTTTCCTATCTTTTTCTCTTTTTTGTCTGCCTTCATTTTATGCCCCCTGGCCTGTGTAGAGAGGGGCAGATCCTCCCTGCCCCCCCCCCTTATTATGCCACTGGGCTACTCTCCGCTTTGTCCACCTCAGGTCGGGTGGGCATCATAAACAGAGAGCACTGACCAACTTAAACCTGAACCATAGTTTGGTTGGTCTGGTCAACTCCCATACTGAGGTCAATTTGGTCTCAGGTGGTCTGAGTACGAAGTTCCATCTGCCTTGGTGGTCTCAGTCATGTCCAAACCAATGGAAGGGTGGTCTGGTGTCTGGAAATCAATAACCAGACCAATTAACACTTAATCATTATATCCATGATATTAATTTCACCCTGACAGATCATATTAAAACTAAAATGGCAAGATCCAATTGACACCGGTTTCTGTTTGAACAGTGCGTAAAAAGTATTAAGAACAGCATCCAGTCCCAATATAGATATTATAACCAGATTTAGAAAAAATCTATTAAAAACAGTTGAAATCATATTCAGTTTATATTCCATTGAGGCCGCTAGATATGATTGACATAATCAATCTTCACATTCACTCACATTATTTATCAAACTTTGTGCGATATACATCTGAATCAATGGTAAACCAGCCTAAACACCCTTACAGATTCAGTAAAATAAACATCTATTTACACATCAATTTATGCAAAAACTTCATGAATAGGTAGCCAATGAAAGATTTTGACAATAAAGGCATACAACAAAGAGCACTGCAGTCACAGTGACATCAAATAAACTTCAAATAATTGAGGTATTTTTATTTTCCACCATTTTTACCCAAGTTACTTTATTCCAGTCCCATATTATACAACTACCTTAAATTTCATTCGTTTTATGGCAATCTCAAATCACAATCCACCTTTTTGTCAAGAATTTTAATGATCAATCATATCATTTTATGAAAGTTGTATAAAATCCCCACCAATCTTCTTCTTAAACATTTAAATGATTTTAGTATTTATCTCTAGTTAAAGTGCTTTGATTCGTACCATTTTTTTTTTTCAATTCCACTGCAACATGAACATCTTTGTTACATTTCTAAAATTCTAATACACCTTACGCATATGACGCCACAGAACAGAAAGTGTGAGGCAAGACAGTATCATGCTGACAGCTGATTTGTGCGTGTACCAGTGAGATACGTGCTTAAGTCTACCACATGTGCATACAATGTCTAGGTTGTGCGTGCAGTGTGGTTTGTTTACCTTCTAAAGTAACACACTGCATGGCGTCAATGCATTAGGTATTATTGTAATCATTTCCAAATTCCAAAAAAGGAGGACATGATCACCTTCAGATATTGCAATGCATGCCTGCCTGGCTACACATCTAATGCTGAAGTTACACTGACTGCACATGCAGGATTATAATATGATCATCTGCAAATGTAGCTGATGAGTGCCCCTCATATTTCAAGATTTTTCCACAGTTCTCTTTTTTTCACACCGAAAGATATCATATGTGATAGGAACGGATTTGTTCATGATTGATTAAAGTCATTCAAAATTTGTACAATTTGATCTTGTGACCTCGCAGACCTACAATAAGGAGGACACATCAATGTCTGACGTCAAGTAACGCCAGACAGAGGATAGGCTGCCTAAAACCCAGACAATCCGGTGAAAAGCAGGACATATGGCCACCCTATTTCTCATATTTTGTTTTCTGCAGCTCATGTTTTATTTTGCTTTGTGCTCTTTAATTTCACAATGTAAAGTGCAACGAGATAATGTTAAACGTGAAGCTGAATATAGCCACAATGGACTGTAATTACTAAAGTACAGTCCATTCACTGGGCTTAGTTGGTGCTTTCAAATGGCATTTAGCAGTGATCTCAGTTTGACTCGTAATAAAACATAAGTTGAATATATCACATCTGCTCTTCTTTTAAAACTATCTTTCATGTTTCACAACAATACACTGCATTCTGCAAAATGCAAGGAGCTCTCTTTAAAGATATATCAAGTCACTATCAAAAAGATATTGCTACATGATTAAAACCAACCATACATGGTTTAGCATACCTGTCAGTGTTTTTTTGAAGAAATCATATCAAATATGTCAAAATGCCTCATGGCATGTGCACCACCTTACCACCTATACAGCATGAGACCTCTTCCCTTTCGGGAATAATTTATCTGGTATCGCATCGCAATTTGCCACACAAGCTGGCCAAATTTCTACACAAATGCAAAAATTTGTAGCACTTTCTGTGTGCATAACCATAGGGTTTTCAGTGATTTTACACTATAGAAGTAAAAAATTCCCAAAACTGCTACACAAAATTTGAATACTACATTATTCCCTGCCTTTTTTGAGAGAATTTGCTCTAGGGGTATTTATGTACCTATGATCAATTAAACATACTGTATATATATATTTAATTCTGAAGGAAGATGACACTGGATCATGGTTCAGTAAAGCCAACTTTAACTCTTATCACGAGGGAGGTGAGATATCTTTCCTCAGGGTGCTTTCCAAATGAAACATTTAACACACTACATGTAAAACAAAAGAATGCCTTTCATTCACGTTTTTGGCCTCAACTCTACGAAATGGTGGCGCTCGACTAGAATATGGCATTTCTGGTAAGGAGAAGTTCTGCAGATGCACCTGCAAAGCTTGAATGCTTCAAAAATGAAGCCTGCCCTCAAAAAGACTCAGCTGTGAATATTAAACTGAGTGGTATTACTCAAAGACTGTTATGAAGAGAAACACGCAAACAGGCTAGGCACATAGACAACATGATCTTTGAATAGTTAGAAGGATAATATTCATTCTCAGCCAGCTAATACCTGAAATTCATAGTTTGAGCAATTACAGAAGCTCCACCAAGTCTTAACCTGACATGTCCCAGTCCATTACATGCTGCAAAGTGGTAAGGACAGTGCACGCAGCCTGCAATTATTTGAGCAATTGTAACAATGCTTTAATAAAACTTAATCTGGCAAATGATGCAACATTTCACAACTCTTGTATTGCATAATATTTTGGGGAAGTCAAGTTATATATTGCTGGCATTTGTGGATGAGACTGAATGGTTTAATAATGATAAAAGACACTCTTTGTCTGTTTTGTGTTAATGTAATGTAAAAGAAAAAATAACTTTTTTTCAATACTTCCACTACCCCAAAAAACAAAAGTACTGGCATATATGCTCGAGTATAAGTATACAATCCAGGCACACACATTAATATACTGTAAGAAATGATTGAAGAAATCATAGAAAAAGTAAAAAATGACCATTTATAAGACAACATCAAATGTAATCATGCTATTTCAATCATTTAACTATTTACACCCCTTTTAAATGAAACAAACCCCTCTTCACCACCTGAGTTGTTTTCGGCTTTGTTGCTTCACCTCACAGTAATTTCATAGGTGTTACTTTCAATTCCTCTGCCAATTCATTCTGTATGGAACAACAGAAAATAAAATTCACCATTCAGTAGAGGTTAGGAAGAACACGAAGATGGTGGGTGAGGGACTTACATGTGGTTGACACAATCTCAGTTGAGTGTCACAAAGTGGTTGGTGACTACAGCACCATGAGAGTTGGTCAAAAATGTCTCTCAGATTGCCTGATATGACACTTCCCAGACCTTGTTAGTTGCATCTAAACATCCTTTTTAAAATGTTTTTTTCCCATGTGGAACCCACTTCACTTGGGTCCAGTGGCACACGTTCTAACTGACCCACCCTAGCGACACCCCTGGATCCATCAAGCCATGGGTTACCTCTCATGATATCCTACACTGTTCAGGAAGAAACCAATGCAATAGCGGCAACTCATACCATGAGACGACAGGAAATCCACCAAACTGCAGTCAGCGTTAGGGACATGGTAAAACATAATACAACCGTTCATATCATTTTAACCAACAGATATTACTAGGAGGAAAACAGCTTAACATTTTTGACCTTCCTAGGCTCATACTTGAAACACTGACAGTACTGTAGAAAGACATAAACAAAGTAGGTCACTTGCCCGCAGTGGGAAATGGGGGGGGGGGGCAATGGAAGGGGATGTTACATGCAAGCTATACATTATTTGTAGGCACACTATGCACTAGTTGTAGGGACAACTTGGGGGACATTTTCTACACTTGGGGAAATATATGTTCCCATGCCAATTGCCCACTTTTAACAAGTGGGCTGGCGCTACTCCTGAATACTTGTTTAATAGTGAAAACGAGTCCTCCACAAAACCAAACGAAAGCATGGTTGATTTGGGTTGCAAAGCCATTAGCACAAATGTGTTTCCTGACACAATAAACTGTTTCATCTCAGTATTTAATGGGGTTTTTTTTTTTTTTACATATCATTAAAAAACTTGGCAACAATCACAAAGAAATATGACTGCATTTAGATGTTTACAGGGTTCCTGCACCTTCAGGGAAATAAAATGCTATGATTTACCCATAGCCTTTTCATGAACAATCCATAACTAAAAGCCTTTTCTTGGGTAAAATTATCCCAGGTAAAAAATGCACTGTACATAAATTTAAAACAAGTCTCATGGTCTTTACAAAATTCCATGACTGCCATATTTTTTATTCTTTTTGATTCCTGTAAAACAATATTTCCACCACTTTTCCAAGCTGCCAGAATCTGCATGTGTTGACAGAAGAATCTATATGCAGGCTCTTACCATTGAGGTGATGAGATTTTTGTGATAAGTGATTCCTCCATCTTTATCCACTTTTTCCATATGCTGCCGCTCCGGGTCCCCTGCTACTAATACTGGCTTATCTTTGTCTGCCTGTTGAAATGGATAAGCAAAAAACAAAAGGTAGATGCCTGCAATAGTGACTGCTCTCTGTTCTAACACCTCTTTGTTCCCATGTCTCTACATTCCAATAAGTCTACATGAAGGTCAGTGTTTAGGACAAGGGTTAGGTCCAGATTACATTCAAGTGAGGGTACTAGGATCACTTGTTTCAGAACATAGAGACATCGGAAGATCCAGTGTCTAAACCTATGACACAGGTTATGGTTTGACAGTGTTATGCATATGAAACTTTACGGGTGGGCAAGTACAATGTTTTCAATTGTCGACCTCTGGTAATCGCAGATGACCTTTGACATTCACAAAAACAACAGGAATCTTTACCACAACACATCCACATGCTACAGATAGGTGAGAAAAGTATCTATGATCATGCTTACGTACTTAGTGATGTTGTGTTTAGATAATTCGAGGTTTTCATAGCAGATGAAATTTGACTTCTCATCAAAAACAAAAGGGTTCCTCTACCCAATAAGGTACATTCACACACCATGTTTAACAGTTGCTAAAGCTACCCTTCTCGAGATACTTCATTTACCAGCAAAGCATTAAACACACCTTTACACACACATACACACATGCCACTTCAAATACATTTTATTCAAACCAAAGACTAATGAAGGCCAGAACTAAAGCTATCAACCCCAAAGGTTATTGTTTTAGTAAAGAGTACTCACTGGATCCAGACCCCTCAGCATTCCCAATAAATCTGACATTCGGTCTTGGAAGCCATCACAGAAACATTCAGGATTGATGGCAGCAAACATCTGGCCCTGTGGAAAAAGTACATACTACTATGAGAAATGATCTGACTTCATGAGTACATCACCAACATTGCCTATAACAGAGCTTCTTGAGGCCTACTTTAATGATTATTGGAATTACACAAGGACCACTATTCACCATTAACTGGACAACAAGGTCCCACTTATGTATGTGACAAGTTTCAACACTAACATAAACTACTAAAACTGCATGTTTCAGACGAGTTGAAATAATGATGGACTTTATAAGAACTTAACATCCAACTTTTTCATTTCCTCTAGCAGACTTCGCTGCCTGTCGCACAATTCTCTATGGCCCACTGGCTGAAAAACACTGGCCTATAACATGAATGTGATCACAATTAGAAGTGTCAAAATTAGGCTTAATTATTGTATGAACTGATTTACATAAACCAATTACAAATGTCCATTAACTGCTTCGGTGAAATGTTCAACAATCATTTATGATCAAGATATTTTTTCCTAAAGACCCACCTAATATTTTACCATGACCCCTTACTAAGCTTCTATTCATGTTTCATAATCACTGTCTGTTTTCATGCAGTAAAAGTATCTGCAAATGTACCATGTCATTCCTGCCTCCCTTGCAGGTAGTGTGCCACTAATTCAAGGGAACTTCCCATGGAAGGCATTACCCCACAAATCTAACTTTATGGAAAGCATCCAGTTTATGGAAAGAGTCCAAAGCACCCTTTACCAAGTCCTTTCAGACTATGCAGGTTGTTATATTCAAAATTTACCCTTTAAATTTAAAGTGTCAGGCCTCCATACAGTATGCACCACAGACAATAAAATGGTCACAAGGCTCATACATTTATATAAATTTAACAAAACTTTTTTCCTCTTAGGGTAAAGTTGCTGTGTTTTAATTGATTTTCAACAATCTGATAATTTTTTTTGTGAGTAGTGTTAACCCTAGCAAAACAGAACAATGCAATGCAATGGAATAGAATACCACACAACACACCAAACCAAAAGGCAGGAAGGTAGGGCTACCACCAGTATGAAGTTAGTCATTTGGCTGGCAATGAAGCAAGGATGACTTAGAGCAAGTATGACAGGAAGTAGGTAGAGCACCGTCTAGAGGGGATTACTCCTTGCCAGAAGGTGTTCCACAACTGATGGGGTTGTCCAATAGTTGTAACAGGGAAGTAAGTAGGAGTGAAATAGATTACAATACCACACCACACCACACCACACCACACACCCAGGCCTGTAGTCAAGGGGGCGTCAAGGGGGGCGAAGCCCCCTTGGAAAATTTTTCGCCCCCCTTGAAGATCAAAAATTTGCATTGCCGTAATGCATTTTAGTACGTTTTGCCCCCTCTGGAAAATTTTTTGCCCCCCTAGAAGCTTTGTCGCCCCCCTTCAGCACCTTGTCTGGCTACGGGCCTGCACACACCACAATACAAGACCACACCACACCACACAATACAATACCACACAACACCACACAGCACAATACAACACAAAACAGCACCACACCACACAATACAACACCACACTCAGTATCTAGACATTTCATTACTGTAAACAGATGAAAGCAAACAGTGTTGATAAAACTTTACCAAGTCTGCAACCTGGGTGGTGCTCATCCATTTACGTACGTTGGGCCCATAGTGGGCTCCACCAAGGATCCCTGTAAATACCTCCACTAGTGTGGTCAAGCCATATCCTTTGTATCCACCTTGGAGTAAAAAATGAAAAAATGTATTCTTACAATTGCAAGACAATGTTTTATCCTGTGTAGTGAGTGTTTTTTCTCCAAAGTTCTGTTGTGTAATTTTCATGTAAGTTTACCATTTTACCGTTTATGCAAAGAGTGTTTTTCTGACTACTTGCCCTGTTGCAAAAAGTAAGACTTGAGTATTTCAATAATGAAAACCACTAATATTTGTCCAGATTCAATTCTTTCAACATCTTCAGGTCCATCTGCTATGTAGTACCTCCCCTGATAGCATACAAACTTTTCATCCAATCAATGTAGATTAATGCTTGTCTGTCCAGGGTAGCTAAAATAACCAACCCCATCACCCATGATGGTGTTTCATAATGATGCATTGAATAATATCCACTCAGATTACAATTATTCAGTGAATTAGAAAGGAATGTCAACGGTGCCAATCCTTATCCACTTCATACCTCCTGGTCTCCTGATCATATTACACTCTACACCTTCCATAAAGGAATGTAGGTTGGTATATTAACTTCCTGTTCTGTAGCTGTACATGCAAGATGTTAGGAGCTTACTACATCTCTCTGGAAGAAGTTTGTGTCAATCAACTGCCTATTTTCATCCCAACTATACTGTATTTCATGATATGAGTGTAATTATCCAATTATACACCCCCATCCCCCCCCCTCCTCCCGGCAGCA
The DNA here is from genome assembly GCA_029531755.1 of Holothuria leucospilota. Classification (NCBI taxonomy): domain Eukaryota; kingdom Metazoa; phylum Echinodermata; class Holothuroidea; order Aspidochirotida; family Holothuriidae; genus Holothuria; species Holothuria leucospilota. Next base: position 20,825,893 of record CM055966.1, read on the forward strand.
ATTGGTGAAAGGGAAACATGAAGTAGACAAATCGACCATTTTTAGTGAAACCACTTCCTCATGAATAATTACCGGTTATTTCTGGCCCACCAAGAGGCTGCAGACATCCACCCCTGTCTGTGACATCCCTGGGGTCTTGAGTGGTGATCCCATTCACATCCTGCCCCCACCCCATTGGCATCTCCTCATTCTTCCTCTTCTGCATTTCAATCTACTGACAAAAAAGAAAGAATTTTCAATAGATTGTAATTAAATCTAGATGGGGTCACATATGTCAGCAAGTAATTCCTGCTGTGTACCATGCACATCTACTATGTATCATGTACTGTATGGGGTTGTATAATCCATAGCATTGTTGTATAGCAAGTTGTTTGTTTGCCTATGTGTAGGTTCTGTGCCAAATAGACTACATTTTGCACAAAAAACTGTCAAATTTGTGGAATTCTTCAAGATAAGCATAGATGTACCAAGAGTGGCACAACAAATCATCCAGTTTCTACCAATCCAGTACTCAAAGCAAAAATGTGAGAGGACATGGGCATGTAAGGTTTCGTTTAATGGGTGTAGATTAATTTTAAAACCACTGTACTAATGAACCACACTTAGGACACAAATGTTACTGCACAGACCTATTAAATTACCTGTGTGTACTACTGTAGCTTCACATACAGTATCCTAACGGACCACACTAAATGAAAGATAGTAATGTAACCAGAAGACTACATATTACTGGACAAGACTAGGTGTACAAAGGGAATGCATTCCACTCACAGCTTGTACAAAGAAAGATACATTATCTTTTGCAGACTGGGTAGTGCTTCACTCAGGAAATGTCCACGACAGTTGTTCCTGTTTTCTAGTTTTCAAGGCTGGAAATCACATTTTATGACTTCAGTGGCCCATTAAAGCGTTCAGGACAGTTAAAATTCTTCAAATTAATTTACTCCTAGCCCCTCCTCCAATTTACATACAAAACATCTATCTAGTGCACCTCCTTAATGATCACAGTAGCCTGCACTCGGGTATAATTGCTCAAGACCAAATTCTGTGTGAGCTGTAAACTATGCATTGGGCTACAGTACTTTACACTGCAATCGCTGATCTGCACATGTCACCACTGAATAACCCCAGTTGAGCTACTGTATAGTATGAATTTAATCAAAGTGCAGTTACCAATTGTGAAAAGAGGAACCCCAAGTTCCTTTATATGTTTAAGGTGATGCAAAAGCCCCTTTAATTATTACAAGTTAACAAAAACGAATAGACAGATATCCATGTCTGCAGTAAGGAAATTAACTTTGCTTCTCCTTATTGTTCCTTAATGAATGTGACTTCACTTTTTCCAAACAGCACTGGAGTACAGCAGTGTATTCTAACAGTACATACCTCTCCGTCAAACTAACCGTAAAACCTCATCTAACTCCATCACACTAGTGTCACCCAATATTGTGCTTAAATTAGTCCAAATTTAAAATACAATGTACAGTACTGTATAAACCAAAATAGTGCTCTCCATGTCAAATCTTAACTTGAATTCTAAACTGTGGTTGTGCTTGACTTACACTACATTTTTATTAGGAGAAGCCACACATGCAGGGTTTTATTGAAACAAAAATGAAGCACACCCTATCTAATTCAGTATGATGAGGGCTGCATGGTCTCAATTCATGAATACCTAATAAAGTATGTATTTAAATATTTGACTTTACAAATGAAAAATGCATGCAAATTATACCAACTGCTCAAGGCAAAGGAATTTATTTTTCAAAAGCTGTGCTCACAAGGCTTACTTTATGAATTTTCAGAGATGAAAGCTTAGATCGAAGCATATTCCAATAAAATGTACTATCACATGATGGTTGGGAGCAATAATCCCTTGGGAGGCGGAATGTGCAAAATAAGTTTACAGTTCACCATGTATGGCTATAGAAATCAACCGTAGCCTGAACTAAAATGTAAAATAATCCATTCATGTTAATGAGAGTTTGAGTATGAATGTATGGAAGTAAAACCTGGAACTAACAAACCACTTTTTCAGGCAAATGCCAAACCAGAAGAATGTGTGTGTGAAGAATTCACTACAACAACCCACTGCACATGTTGTGGCATTTACAATCCCACTGTGACTTTCTACTACATTGTGTGGTGTACTTTTTAGGCACACTATGTTGTTTTGCTACGGGTAACTAACCCACTGTACAGAACAGAGCACCAGGTTTTTCTTAACACTGCTAATAACGTATGTCACCAGCTATATTACTAGTATCTGATTATAACCTTCTAAGGCATTAATTTATTGTAGATGACGATACTAGTGATTTAAAGCAATTGATCAGGCAGTAGAGCTCTGTTCTTCCTTTGTATACCCACATATCCATACCAAATATGATATTATCAGACTAGACTTGAGGACAATATATTTCCACTTTATATCTAAGCCTCAAATCACTTTCCAAACAGTAAAATTAAACCACCTGCAGAGAGCCACAGATGGCTTCATATAGTACAGGTCATACATTGATCCATTTGTGTGCTATTCTGTATGAATGAAGATATACCCAAGAGTAAACTTGTGTTAAAACTTGCATACTGGCTGCAGGTACACAAATACAAATCTCTTATTTACCAACTGATCCTAATGAATCTTACAATAATAGAAAAGAGCACTCTGCAATCTTTTTAATATGTAATACTGTAGGTGGGAATACTGCATAGCAAATTTTGGGCCTGACCTCTTGCCTATCTTGTATGCTATAAATGATTTTTCTCCTGCTGACCATACAAGATCAACTGCCCAGCTGGGATCTATCGTTTGACTTGTGCAACAAAATGACTCATAATGCGATGTAGTGAAATGTACGTACAGTCAGAAAATTTATAAGCTACTTGAACAGTTGTGATATAAATACAGTTAAACAAAACAGAACATAAAAACATAACATAACATAAAGGGCAGGTCAAATCAGCTAAGCCAGGCAGGGAAAAAATGATTTAGATAGCCCATCTAAGGTGTATCTTAAATGTCTAGAACCAACGATTGAGGCATATATGATCAGGTAAGCAGTGTGCCACATTTGTGTAGGGTCATAAACATGCCATGTGCTACTTCATTTAAAAGTGTGTATATATATATATATATCCTCTTCTAAATGAAAATTCTCTCCAAAGCACATTCAAATGGCACATCACTGTGTACTTGTATGAGCTACTCACAGCTGAGAATCTCACTACACCTTAAAGATGAACTGTCGACCCTGGATAGTCTCGGACATATACCACTGACAAGAGAAAGAATAACTTGTTATACAGTACACTTCTGAATGTAGGAAGAATTGGTGTTGATGTTATATAGAACAAGGCAGGTAAAGATACGGTATGCTCTGGCTGTAGTGAAAAAGGGGTTGTTTTGAGAAAACTGTGCAGAGCCTACATGATGCACAAGGGAAAAGAGTGCTGAGGAATGGCAGGTATTGTAAGGAAAACCTGAGTTTAAATCCAATACATCCATTAATTCCTAGCCCTCTGACATTTCTTCAATGAATTTTGCTTGCTTTTCTGCTCAAAAGTCCCATGTATCCATAGTCACATGCTGACTAAATCCATCCTGCCATTTGCTAAACACCTTTCCATTCTGACACTATAACTACATCAAAAATTCCTTCTGCTCATGGTTTGAAGAGTGAAAAGAAAAAGTTATGCACCTTTCCTAATGCAACAGCAGTTGTAGCCATGTCAAGCACAAATGAATCGCCATCCTTGGCTGGTGCTGAGAAACTCATCGGATTAGTTCCGAGGACAGCTTTCTTGGAACGAGTAGGGGCTGACAGAGGAGAGGTGTTAGTCATACAGATGCCCTGAAAAAAAATTAAGTACAGAAATTCTAAAATGGAAAATATCTTCATTTGCTTTCAACAGGTTGTAGCATGTAACATGTATCTTCCACAGACATCTTCAGTGTACCATATGATTTTCAAAAGGTATTTCAAGATAAATGCCAACAAGCACACTGCAACCCAACTCAGAGCATCTTTGCAATCTGACATTCTATAGTACTGTTATTAGCTTTTTACCACACTAGATCAACATATTCCTGAAATGACAGGTTACACTAACCAGATGAAAGTCACTTTTTAGTAAGGCCCTTAAAGGACATTTGCAGTCATTAACCCAATAACCTCCATTTTCAAGTTATTAAAGCTATATAGCTTAAAGCTATATAGCTCATTTTTTTTCTTTAATTTTAGCTAATTTATGGTGTTATAATGTTGTGATATAAATGAATGAATGAAAGTACACCATACAAGAAGCATCATCCATGATTCCTTTTTTCAGATATCATAGTTTAAAAGCAGAGCCTCATATTCACTCATGTACGCACACATAAAAACACAACTAACAAACACTGACTATCATCACTGCATAGCTTCTCGTTTTTAACACCCCACCCCTAACCACCCCCCCCAAAAAAAAAAAAGAAAAAATGAAAACAGAAGACTGCATTACACCATTTCACTGATGGCCATACCAAAATCGAGCCTTTTGAATTATTGGCAAATTCTGAACAACACACTGTGGGTAACACTATGATGTATGTACTCAAAATGACAGAGGACTTTACAAAAGGATTATTGTAGCAATGAAGCTAATGGCCATTTCTCACATGTATACCAAAATGGAAGGCACCTTCACACGGTAGGTTGTATAACCACGGCATTTTCAGAGGTGAACCTAGAGAATTCTTTCATTAGTACGTCTGTCCAACTAAAAATATAACACTACAGTATTTTGGAAATGATTGTTTTGGAATTAAGTCCCCATTGTTTTTAATGGTGATATGTAATACTGCATTTAGAAAACCTCCCAAAAGAAGCTCAAATTACATTTCCAATGTGATAATGTTAGACAGGGTTGTAGCTAGACCAATTTTGATGGTGGGCTCCAAGTAAAGAGTCCATCCTAGCTGAGAGAATAACTATCGAAACATACTTGTTGAAAAGAGTGGGGTACAGTATCTTCTTGATTTACAGTACTGGCCGTTTATTGAGGTACTATGTCAACACAATGGGGAAAATACTGCAAAAAAGTATTTTCATTCCAACTTCCTCCAAAACCAGTTGAAACCATCATGTTTCTAAAGTACAATTGGAAGAAGAGTTAGTACTGGGCAGTAGCAGGCATAATTACCCTTAGTCCTGGCGCTTAAGACATTCCAGGGTGGCACCACCCAGCACCGCAATGTAGCTAAAACTCTGATGTTGCATGGTGTACAGATTGCACTAAAGCCTGACAGTCCAGCATGAAGCATATCTAGCCAAATCACCACACTAGTAGTAACTATAAACAACATAAGGTTCATGGAATTTGGGTATCACAATATTAATGTCGACATTACTCATGGAACTCCAGTATTAAAATACCTTGTGTCTAGTGCCTGTTTACTAAAAAGGTACTGTCAATCGCCTGTTTACTCAAAATGTACTTTTAATCAAGGACTTTGTTCAAACTTACCATTAACCCATGCTCCAGTGCCCTCAGAGTATACCAACCAGCAATTCCATAGTGATTGGAGCCTTCAAAAAAAGGGGGGTATATTTATTTAAGTTTTCAAATATAAACTTAATCATTATAACAGGACTCTGACTGATTAATTTTCTCAAATGTTTGACATCCACATGCAAATATGAAATTATGAGACCTGAACCACTGGTGATCTCAGATGACCATTTTCAACCCCCCCCCCCCCCCGAAAAAAAAGAAGAAAAGAATGGTTCATCTAATTAATACAAGACTTTCAAATACCTGCAAGTATGAGATCTCTAATATTATCCTTCCTAAGATACCAAGTTTGTAAGGTTTTTCAGGATTTATGATTCTTGTGACTTCAAATAACTATGTCCGGCTAATACTTCCATGAGAAGAAACAGAAATAATATATATTAAGGCTTTATTGACTGTAAGTCTGGGTTGCCAGAATTGTCCAAGGGCATGGTTCACACATGTGGGTTGGCATTGACAAATCAAATATGTTTAGATATGCAGGCATAGTTTGTATTTGCCTGTGTCAACAAAAGTAAGATTACCAACAGTGAATTCATACCTTATATCAAACACACGGTGGACAATGCAACAGGCCCTTTAACTGGAAACGAAAGAGTGTCTGTTTGCCAGGTACACCACACATGTCAATGTGGATCTTAAGATTGATTGCCATGTACATGTACAGAACAGCTGTACACATTTATAGCAATTGATAAGAACATACTTTCAATCAATAACTGCATACAACACTTTCACATCTGTGCACATTGAAATGATAAATGTTATCTGTAAATTGTTCTTGTAACTGATACCATGCTGTAAGGAAATAAAACCCATCCTATCAAATTTTATCAAGTGACATGAACTTTGTATCATACAACATAGTTTATTTACTTGTACTGTATTTACTTAACTGTCTGTAGAAAATGAATCATTTATGGTACCTAGAATACTGCATTATATCACAGCCAGGTTGAAAAGCCCTTTATGAACTTTTTTAACCTTTTTGAACTTTCACAGAACCCAGTTTGCTGTACAGTAATCTACCAGCTGGGCTAAGTGTAACACCACCGCTTACAAGCATGTGTGGCATAGTGTACAAAGAAACCTTTCCCTGATAATGCCTACAAGACTGACAAAACTTGCACTTTCCAGTCCTTGAAGGTTGCATCTAAACATTCTTTACATTGAGATCTTACGAATTTACACAAGTTTGTGAATTCCATACTTCTCAAAAATTGGGAACATGAGGTATGTTAACTCTAATCCTAATCCTAATTCTATTGGTCAAATTTACTCAGATTGTAAACTCCATACTTCTCCAAAAAAAAAAAAAAATGATAGCATGAGGAATGTTAACTCAAATCCTAATCCTACCCCTAATTCTATTCGTAACCCTAATCCTTATTACTAACTCTAGCTCTAACTCAAAGCAAATTTTTGGTCTACCTCTAATGAGCATTTGAACATGTGGAACTCCCTGGGAAGGACCTTACACTTTATACTCTGTCTGACAGCATGTGGTATAGGGCCCATAGCAAGGTCCACAGGGAATGCTCCAGTGGCAGATCTGGGCCCAAGCCCTGAGAGCTCTGGAATATCATAACAAACTTGAGGGGGGGGGGGGGCATACTGGAAAGCAGTTAACTACTGAATGTTCAAATGAAATTGGATGTGCTCTAGACAGACTGCAAAAACCATCACTAGACCATTTTCATACAGTACAAACCTAACTCCGACTAACAGAGTGACAATTCCATGATGCTGGAGCATGCAGGTCAGAAGGATTGATGATGGAGGAATTGAATGGGGCTTTGGAACAATAATTCCACTAAAGCTACCCTACAGGAAGTACTGAACAAACTGTAGCTACAGCACCTGAAAAAATGTGCATGTTTTGAAGACATTTAAGTATTAAAGTTTTCTCTCTATTTTACATTGCAAAAGTCATCAATTAATATTAAAATGGACTCCTATTTACTTAGAACTGCCTTTTTACCTTTATATTGGACCCAATATAGCGTACGTGTATGTTTCTGGTTCTCAAATTATTTAAAGTAAGGGAGATGATGTCATCTGATCTTGGCTGAGGCCACTCATTTAGCTGTCTGTACAAACATTGCGTCATTGATGTTGCCCTAGCTACTGGCAGAGGAACTACAAGTTTTTCAAAGTCAGGGGTATATAATGAAAACGTAAGGCACGAAGACTTGTCGCTCTTGTAAAAATTACCCGAACTCTTTTGAAAAAGAGATCAAATGACATTTAACTTCCTAAGTTGAATTACAGACTGTATGTAAGGAGACACTCAAATCATTTGGATTTTTGCCATAAAGCTGGAGCGCCCTCACTATTTCTGTGCCTTCACTGGTTCAACACATAGCGGTACTCTGTGCTGGAGTTCTCCTTTACTTCCATTTAATTCTCCACAATGTCCAAACATTATCTCCATACAGTATGCATCCATGAGAGACAAGTTTTAGCATTGTTCAGTTTATTGCACAATTACCACTCTTTATCTGAAATTATGTGTAATGAGAAAAAATGAAAATGAATATACCCTGACTTTACAATGTACTGTACTTCTATCAGACTGATATTCCACTCAGACAAGACTCAAAACTTTACCTTTCGCAACAACCCAGCCTATCCCAGCTTCCTTAGCTTTCTTCATGGCTAAGTCCATACAAAAGTTTCCAACGACAGGTCCAAGTAAATTCTTGCCATCTACCCATGCTGTGCCTGCAAACTCTTTCAAAATGACAGGTTCTCCAGCCTTTTCTGTGATATTAGCTTGAATATCTCTAACATACATAGCTGTAAAAGAAAAATAGCAATAAAATGAGTGCATATCTTTATAGAAAGGTTCGGTGTAATTTGCAGGTAAAGAGAATCTTTGTACAGAGAGGGTTGAACTTGAAAATGAGTGAAATTGTCTGTCTGGGTATGCTGTTTTAGCACAAAGTGTTGATGGATTTAAGAATGCATTGGATGTCTCTTTCAGTGTCTGCAAAAGGCAGCAGGCTCTTTCTTTGTGAAGGTGGGGGTTTCCTGTTCATAGGGTCCTTGAGGATGGTGATAATTTTATACCCTTCCTGATATTTTTCCTGCTAAACTAAACTTTAACTCAGCCTAATGGCATGGAGTATACATGCACTGGCACAAAACACACTTTAAACCACATTTGCATGAAACTTTGGGTAAATAAAATGAAGCCTTACTGTATGTAGGTACCTTACAGTATATGGTACTGTCACGTGACAGGTGTGACTCCTACATGAATAGACTTTACAATATATATATATATTGGCAAATGCCATTGAATACACAGTACCAGCCTGTGTGTGTGGTGTGTCAGTTTGGGGTAAGGGGATGAGAAGGCCCCTCCTATGAGTTACCTATACCTATATTTTTGTATGCACAATTACAGTACAAGAACTTGTGTTACAACACATCAATGTTTAACTACCATATATTCTGAAATCTGTGCAAACACTTGCAGTACACAGTTACAGAGTATGAGAAATACAAATCCATCTTCTTACTAAAGGCTTCAGGTCAATGTGCCAAAGGGTGAGTAAGAGCACCCATTGCACACCTACTCACAGCAACTCACAGCAAGACCATGAGAAGCCCACTGCGATTTTACAGTACTGTATACTGTGAATCAGGCCTGCTAGTCTGTGGAAATTTGCCTACAGCAACCAAAGGTTCATGCAGGTTGCACAGACCAGTATTTGTCATTTCTTGGTCTTACATTTAGTTCTCCTTACAAATTGAGGAAAGGCATTGATCCTGTTGGTTGTATGCAAGACAGGTATCTATGTACAATGGACATTTTGAGAACAGGATGTTTCACATCAGGAAAAAGTTTATAGAGGGATTGTTTACAACTGGGGTAATTTTACTTCCAAGTTTTCCATGTACTCAATTTTTGGCTTTTCAAAAAAAGGGAAGTATCCTCATGAGAATGTCACTGTATATTCTTTGCAGAATTCTTGCAAAAGGTTGTGCAAACATTGGCACACCTATCTACAGTACCTGCATGGATTCATGTACCATCTGCCTTATTCTCCTAATTACAGTATATTCTCATGAATGGGTAGACCTTTGTCTGCCAGGCAGAGATAGAAAAAAGGTTGACTGTGATCTAGGGCTGTGAACATTTAGCAAAATTGCTAAACGTTTAATCGCAAAATTTTGCGTCGTTTAGCGATTAATCGCAAGTACCTATGATCAACATAGAGACTTTAAACGTGCTCTTGAACATGATGAATGTGTAAAATGCGTTAGTGACATCCAGGGGACATAGTTTCCATGAACCTCAAACACGGATCCCTCATGGAAGCCCAACTTTGATGTCATATGTTTACGTGTGTGACATTTGTATATGTATTTCACTTTTTCACAAAACAGTTAAAGTGAACATCTAATTTTCTGTAATGACTGTAGATTGTTTTTTATTTCTTACGGAAAAATGCGTTTTGCGATTAATCGCTGGTAGCTTTGTACTAAACGTTTATTACACATGCGATCGTTTAGCGATTAATCGCTAAACGGTCACAGCCCTACTGTGATCCCTTTTTTTTATAAATTACTAAGTGCAGCTTTCATTCAAATGCATGTAACATTTTTTCCCACCTTCACCTGAGTCAAACTATACTATGGGTCCGATTGAACCAAACCAAACCAACATGTTATTCATATATATACTGTAGCTGGCAGAGGATTTGGCTCAGTTGCTTAAGACATCACTCACAGTACTGCATTCAACTTACAGTATGCGGGGTGTCCCGCATTTCTAACTCCGTCATTTTAGAAACCGTCCAGTGGAAGACATACTGTAATAGTAAGCACAGCACTATCTCAATAAAAGATTGGGCTGTTGTAGCAAGTTATACTCACATACTACAGCAACAGGGCTTGGTTTTAACAGCCACCCATGAAAACCAAAATTTGTGAGGGACAACCAAAATATGGTGGGCTGAATTCGGACAACCAAAGTTCATGCAACAAGTTAACAGACTACTGCAGATTTCTTCATGGACTACTAAATTTTCTTTTGGACAACCAGAAAAGGCAGACAGGTTGTCCAAAGGACAACCATAAAATTTTCTTAAAATCAATGCCTGACTGGAAGCACATTTTTGCAAAAAATGCTCTCCAAGTTGTAGAACATGGTACTTTCCTGGCCTTGTAAATGGCATCTTAACATTCTTTCCTTTTGGTACAACTAAAGACTGCAGGCCTAAATAGCACCAAGATGCGTGGATGCCTCGATCATACAGGAGTAGTCACCAAGTCCTTGATGGACCCACTCAAAATTAATGTTTGCTACGATTTTATGACATCGCTCACTTGGCATTACAGTACTGTACATTCGAGCATCTGAACACAAGAAATAAATAGCCTACAAAATGATGGGACATTCCCAAATCAAAAGCATTCTCAATCATCTTCAGGACAAAATTTGACTTCCTACAGTATCCAAAATTTGTCCAACAGATACTCCAAGTGGGTTTTGCATATACTCTGAACACTTTCTTCGTAACAATCCACCTAAAAAGGGTAGTGAATGCCAGTTTGAGTGACATGAGCCAAGAAAGAACAGTATGGTACAGTAATGTTAGTACGTGCCCTCTGTTATACATGATGACATAACAGTCAGAATGTGTTCTCCCAACCAAGGGACCATGACCATGACCTCAGGATGTGGTTACCTGCAAAGTTGAGATGCCAAACTGACACATACATGCCTAACCTTTCATAATGATGACACTATGTGTTCTCCCTACTGAGGACTCGGACCTTGACACCAGGACATGGTTACCAGTGAAGCTGCCATAGCAGTCACACATGGGCCTCATGATGACACAATCACTCACACAGTCACCTTCTCATTACTAAGGTCCACAACCCCCAACTCCACCAATGCAAACCAAAGAGCCTTATACCACACACACAACGGTATACCACAGGTGGAATGTTGCAAAAAATACAAGGTCTAAACTGAAACATATTACAGTACCATACTACCATACTTCAGGGCTAATATATCTAGGCCTAGGCTAGTTAGTGTTGTAACTTTAATAACGACTGTATGAATACGTACAAATCTTTGTAACACATGATGTCCACCACCACACTTTGAAATCTCAAAGTTTTCTTCAAAAGTTGGCCAGGATATTCTGCAGTTAATCCCATCTTTGCCACCATAGATATTAAATTGATGTGCAAAGTGACGTACTAACATTAGTGGGCAATGGTCTGAGCTAGTAGATGCTAAACCTAGCCTACATATTGCCATGGATTCAATGGAAAATTTTTACTAGGATTCACCAATGAATGCATTAGAGTGACCTTGGCCCACAGCTGGTTGCCCTTAATTCCTAAATGTGTCCTGTAAGTTATCACAGCCTGGGTCACTTAGACAATAGTTTGCCTTGGCCTAATGTTCGACCTTATAAATAATTCACTGAGTTTCTTAACTTAGGCGTAGGCCTAGCCTACATTTATATATATGTGGCCAGGGTTACAAAACTAGCTTGGCCTACCCCAAGCTGCCTACTGTAGGCTAACCATTCCAAAATGTAGGCCTAAATGCAGTGAGCCAGAACAATGTTAAAATCTGCTGTTGGCTGATAAATGTGGAACAATGAGTTTGGCATATCAATAGTAAATACGGGAAATACTCACGAAGACGATTTAAGCCATGACTAAAATGCCCCCTGTAATCAGCCGCTAACAACACCTCGGATAACTGCTTGCCATGATCTTTGCTTGCACCGACTGCTTGCATACAAGCTTCACAAAATCTAAGGACTTCTCCTGTGGTAATTTTGACATGAAGTGAATCTGTAGACATTTTTCTTCTTTTCAAATTTCCAGAAGAGTCGTGAATACTTTTGGAACCGGTCCTATTCCAAAGATTTGGGGTGGGCGTTTTCCTGTCAAAATGTTTGTTTGTGCGATAATGATAAAGCTCGGAACGGTGGTAATGATTGCACTTAAACAAGTGCAACGCACTGACAGACAAAATCCCCTGTGGAAATCGTGGAGTCTCATCAATAATAAACCGCACTGCTGACAACAACATTGCACGACATTAACAGCAGTTGATTTCCCAATTGGCTGAACAGAATGTCTGCTATTCGTATCAAAATGTCATACACAGTGTGTGCTGCCCTTGGTGCCAGCAAGACCTGGATTATTAACCACAGGCAGTTCTGTATTATTTATGTACTGTACTAAACGTATAGACAGTTAACCAGGCTGACCGAGCCACCACCTAAATTTTAACCTACACCAAGTTCACCAACAACGTACGCAGATATCTAATAGAGATAATACAGTCGGATAGTGCATTAAACCGGAAGTTCAAACTACAACCCTAGATGCAATGTAATAACATGTTTGGCGCTGTTTGTAAAGCAATGATTTCGAGCATTTTTTTACATAATGACTAGCATTATTTCATAAAGAAAAGCTTATTGTTTCTAAATAATCACTTGAAATACAATTTACAAACTCCTCATGTTGAAATTATCGAGTAATGTTGGATTCACAAAATAATTAAACTCTGCCGAACCATTATGTAATAAATTTAACTAACTTTTTCTAGGCCTCGTTGCAGTTCATTATTTAGTCGAAAATTTATTTAGGTGAAAATCTAATTTGACTAAGTACTTATAATTTGAAGTCAATTCATTATTTCAGTAATAATTTCAAGTAAAGTTTAATTTAATAGTTACAATTTAATAGTTAATGCAGAGGCGTAGGGAGCGGAGGCTGCGGGACGGAAGCTTTACCCACCCACCCTCAGTCAAAAATGTGGTAGGGTCGAGTTAGTATGCTTCCCCCTCACAATTCATGGACGGAAATCCCTTATTTGTTCCACTGTAAAAATGTCAAAAATTTCAGTAATATCCTGGTTTGCACTATATGTCCCGACAAATTGCATCTAAGGACCCTCAAATATTCAAAAAATTTCCCAGCGGATAAGGCGGGATACACCTCCTCTTACAACCCTCCCCAGGACGGCTGTCCGAAACAACTTTCAACACCCTCCTCCCTGCAGAAAAGCTTCCTACTCCTATCCGGGGATCATGTTTACAAAATATTGATTTTCGAGATTAAAAAACACTCTTTGGGACGCCTAAGTAATCGGAAAGCTTATCCCATACATTTGGAGCTAATACCCTTCAGGGGGTATAGCCCCATGATTTAACAAGGAATGAAAACGAGTACCGTTCCAAATTCATAGTTTAGAAAGTAATGAAAAGACACGAACTGTTCAAAACTTTTCAACGGATAATTGAATCTTATATAAAAATAAAACAAGAGCAAGTCTTAAGTGGGCTTCAGCGAACTATGTGCTGCAAACCATTCCTTATCTTTTTTACTCCTTAAAGGCAATAGGCAGTCGCCCCAAAATTTTCTTTGAAAAATCAGCAAACTCTTGCAAATCTCCTCTTATTGCATTACAAGCACCTCTGAAGACGTTTTGAACATAACTATTACAAACAATAGGTAAAGCAAGGCGAAATTCTCCTTGAATTCCACAATTCACTAACAAAAATATTGTCACATGATCAAAATAGGCCATTCATGAACGAGAGTGACAGGATACACTCACTCTGTTTGGGGTGACTGCCTACTGCCTTTAAGTTCTAAAACAGTAAACTATAAAAAAAATTGGAACGGCGTGTACAGGAGCGTATGCAGGATTTTTGTACCCTCGGTGCGATTTAATGAGCTAACGGATAGCGTGCAACGAAATCTTTGCAAACTTATGCGTCCCAGATTTCCTGAATGGGGGGGGGGGGTCGTGCCTATACCCTTCCCCTTTGAGAATTTTTGTTCAAGGTAGCTTAAACGCAAAAGTTGCTATCTGGGGTAAAGGTTGATCATACTTTTGGAAAATCTCACCCCTTAGTGAAATGTTCCCGCCCTTGCTGGGTGTACGGAAAGAAAACCATCTAATGGAAGGGGTTCATTTCAGTTACATGATGTCAGATGCTGAAATGTCAAGAAACCAATCGAAAAAGTTAAAGCCTATGTATGTTTTCAGAGAGGTTGCCCTCAATTTTGAAATCTCACACATCGTCCATTGCAAGTCTTATAAGACAGAAACTGTCTTGTGAAACTAGAATGCAGGGGTAACGGCAGGTTTTGCCCAATGGGTGGGGGAAGCTCCCTGACGGGACAGCCAGCAACCCGGAGCCAAAAGCCTGACCGTGGGTACGTTGTCAGAAGGGTGGCGAGAGCAAAAATTTCGATGCGCTCACAAGGGGCAGGAAAAGTTTGGAATTTAACTGAAGAAAAATTGAAAATTTTGGTGTTTTACTTAAGAAAATTTGAAATATTTTGGCGTTTTGGTTGAAGACTAAACTGTCGCGCAGATCCTTTTCGACGTCGGGTATTGCATACTTTATCGTACATTTTAAATCTCCCTGACGAAATTGGAAAACTTACCAGACAGCTTTCTCCGAATGGGGAGTAAGGTGCCCAGTGGCGTCGCCAGACTTCGAAGTGGGGGACACTGAGGTCACAGCGTTCCTCCGGAGGGGCACACTAATATGAAGAACTGAGCAGCGCTGGAGGCGTTTTGATGATGCAAAGCTCTCCTCTGTAGACGTTGGGCCCAGGGGTCCACCGGGGGCCCCTGGTGAGGTCCAGGGACAACGTTCCCGTGGGGGTCTAGGGGAGAAGTCCCCGGAGGTTCTGGGGTATTTCAAATTTGTGACCATTAGAATAAAGCGCTTTAACTCCAATGGCTTTGGATGCATATTAAGCAGACCCCAAAAATAAAAATCACAATTTGACAATTTTGTTAGCCCAGTATTCGCACAAACGATTTAAAGATTCGGAAGGGAGAAGAAGTTGGGAGTGGGGACGTAGGATCATGTGCAGGTTTTCATTAAGCTTTAGAACATTAATACATTCGTGCTGCATAGTGAATGCTGCAGTGGCGCCTCCAGGCTTTGGTGATTGGGGGGCACAACAGATGATGTCGTAATCGCACTTCAGTTAACCCCCCAAGTCTGCGCAAAATGCGTTTTCTTTTCGTGTGCTCCCTACGTTCGTATACACAGTGGGGATCCTTCCTTTGTCAGGTGTCACTGCACTAAGGTGCCGTCCTGGGGGAAGGGTCTAAGGGGAGGAGGTGTCCCCTCCCCTTTGAGAAATTTATGTTTATTTAAAGTTGCTTAGATGCAAAATGGTGCTATCTTTATGATGTTTTTGGAGCTGATCTAATACCTGTATGGCTGGAAAATGTCCATAGTTTCTTGAATTCTAATTTTTTCCGACTGGCTTGATGTTTTTTCCAACTGAGTGGCGACGCTTAAATATTCGTTTGTTTATGCGCCCTGCGTTTTGAATACAGCAGTGAGGATCTTTCCTTTGTCACTACATAAAGATGACTTCCTGGGGGAGGGGTCTAAGGGGAGGGGGTGTCCCCCTCCCCTTTGAGAAATGTTTGCTTATTTGAGGTTTCTTAGATGCAAAATGGTGCTATCTTTTGGAATATTTTTGGAGCTGATCATATATAGCTGGAAAATGTCCATAATCTAGCGAATTCTTGTTTTTGGTTAGGTGAAAAAGGAGAGCATGTTGTCTAAGAGAAGAATACGTCAACAAACCTCATGAAGACTCCCTTTTGGCTACTTTACCGCCTTCTATTGGCAAAGTTTTTACCCAAAAATACGTGCGTGGAGTCCACAAAAATATTGTTGGACTATAACGAAATTTTTCCTCCCCTTCATTGTGCATTATAAAAAGGCATCTAAGGCTGGCAGATACCTGTATAGGGCCTTCCGGAAGCTCTGGATAAAGTACATAAAATGGAGCAATGACTGACATAATGCTTATTACTTGACATCCAAATGATAATATAGAGTAGAACACTTTACAACTACCGTATTTTTACTAATTTTGAACGAAAATTCAGATGAACAGCTTCTGCAGCAATGGGGAACGGGCGGGAGGGAGACTATTGGTGCAGGAAGGTGATATCAGACCTCCCTGATAGGTATAGCAAAAGGGGTGAAGGACTAACAAAGGCGTTTTCAGAATGCTTTTTTGTCGTAAGTGTATTAAAAATCACCATCTATCAAGGGCGTACCAGGAATTTGTCAAGGGGGCGAAGCCCATAGATAGACTCTCAGCGCTTTTGGCGCAAAGCGCAAGAAAATTTTGGCCCAAAGTGCCTCCCAGATCGCTGGAAATGGCACTTCCCAAGCCTACTTTACAGCATATAAATAGGGGAAACACTAGCAATATTGTAAAAAAAAACCATTAAAAAACCCAAAAATATGCTCAAGGGGGAGGCTGCCCCTTCACCCCCTTGGCTACGTGTCTGCCATCTATACCGATAATGGCTGTGCGCAAAGCGCTCGGTAAAATTTTTTGGAAAATATATAACGGCAAATACGTAATTTCAACTTTCCAAATCATGCTACAACAACTTAGATTGAAAGATAGCATATTGATGCTAGGCCCCTACAGATATTGTGATTATAGTTCCATGTATTATTATGTTAATAATGGTCATGAGATGGAGTGCAAACGGTAAAGCATGCGCGCAAAGCGGGCGAAATTTTTCATTAAATGAGATTTCCATGACAAACCCTGCATTCAGAATCTGCATCGAGACACTTTCAATTGTCCAAAAACCTACATGCCACTTAAAAGCCAGTCTTTTACCTGTTAATTCGTGAGCAGCTTTCAACTTTTGCTGCTGTGCTTCTCCGGGAGTTGCTATCAGAAGATATTGATAATAAGAACACAGTGGTAAGGTTTGAAGCGCGCGGAGCGCGCGAAATTTTTGATAGTTTGCGAAGGAATTGCAAAAATTCTGATAGTTTGAGAAACATTTGTGATAGAAAATGATTAAATAGATCAATCACTCGTTTGAAGCACACCTCACCCTACCTCCTACAGGAATCTATAGCTTAATCGCCTTTTGGGATCATTTTAAAATTTTCAAAAAATTTCCATTGGGGGGCACGCGCCCCCTCCCCGTGCCGGCGCCACTGGAATGCTGAGACATCTTTCAGGTATGCCACTGATTAGGGGAGCATCGAATATGCATCTACGGCCAAGGAATTGGGGCCTCGTCGTAAAAACATTGGGGAAACCTTTGTATACAATTTATTATGTTTTAGGTGCCTTAAAACTATACTTATGACAAACATACTTCGTGCATTTTCTTCAGCAACAAGTGAGAAAAAAGGTGGCGAGTACCAGTTGAGACTACCCCAAATGCACGACTGAAGTATGCAGCCTACTTCTAGTAATGAGTATTAATGGAAATTTCGTGCAAGTGCTGATACTCCAAATGGACAGGTCACCATTTTATCATCTTTGGTGCAGTGTATGGCTCCTAATATGCGAGGAGTCAGGAGAGCATACTTCCCCTTGCAAAGTTCAAGGCACCGGTATTTAAAATGAACGGGCTTTAGCTTATGAGATGGAGCTATTTAGTTATTTCCATACGTCACTAGATGATTGTTAAAAAAGGCAACAAAAATCGCAATCGTAACAGTTTTCAAACATGCAATTAGAGTAAAGGATGGTCGATATGGGAACTCTATTAAAGTGAGAGGACTCACGGTCGCAGTGGTCCCATATCTGTCAAAAACAGATGTTTAAACGATAACTATGGAATGCATTTCCCAGTAAGGCACTGCAAGTTTGCAAAGTTCACAAAAATAGATGCGGGCGAAGCGCGCTGCAAAAATGTAGTTTTGAGATCCTTTTGTGCAACTTTAACTCCTTGATTGACTGATAAATTGACAGTGGGTACTTGTGTCCAAATCGATAATTATATGAACGGTATGTTTTTTGTGTATTTTTAATACCCAAGATGTCATGAGGGGAATAGGGGAGGGGCACAGCCAATGTTTGGGTAGGGTGAACGTGCCTCCAGCCCCCTGGCGATGCACCTGATGCCCCCTGCCCATCGACTTGCGCTACTCCAGCTAAGGTGTTTAGGATGGTCGTGAACAGATAACAATTGGGCAGTGGCGTAGCTAGATATATTTTTTTGGGGGGGCAAAGCAAAAAAATTCCGACAGATTATCATCTTGATAGTTGTACGATTCGAAATTCTGGGGACCCTTTTTTTTTCTCTTCTTTTTTTTTTTTTTTTTTTTTTTTTTTTATTTCCGGGCAATTTTGAGGCCGACTTTTGATTGTCACGTTGACATACCGATTTGTGATTCTGCTTAAAAACATCAAAAGTGTTGTAAGTGTTTCAAATGAATTGTTTTTACTTATTTCCGACAGAGACCTTCGGAGGCTTTGTAGGGGGCGACCGCCCCCCTGCCCCCACCCCTCTAGCTACGCCACTGTAATTGGGAAATTGCTTAGAACATTGGAGACAGAGATGGAAGCAACATCGCTCGCGAAATGATGAAGCTGTGATATTTATAATACGTAAACAGGATATACGGAATATGGCGTTCGTAAATTCATAACATATACCTAACCTACTCCTAAACGATTTTAACTTTTATCGGCTCTGTAAAGTACACAATATACACCCCATTCCACCGTGGCAGGCGCTTTCAATGAAAGGAGTTCAAGGAGCAAAGCCCCAGGAAGCTCTGTAATAAAAATGGGGACAATAGCTGACTCTCATAACACTGCATGGAAGCACAAAGAACTTCATGGAGATAATTTCGAACGAGAAATCCATTCATGCAGTCGAACTGCTATTAAAAGGGGAATATGAGCAAGGAGATAGCGATATTAATATAAAACAGTCACCATATGGTTTGAGTATACTCATTTCTTTGGCATCCAGCCTGGCTGGATTATGTATATCAGAGTTGTTTATGTATTCTTTGGAAATCATTTGTGAAATAAATTTGAATTGAATTGAATTTCTACCTGGATATATTTTGAATGCGTGTTTAGCCGCTTCAAGTTTAGCAAAACAGAGTATCATTTTCATTAGTTTGTGCAAAGTACACAAGACCCACTATTTGCAGAATGGTGGGAAGAGGGCTATTTTGGATAAGAATTACTTTACCACCACAGCGGTCCAAACACTATCGTATTCTTCAAAGAGAAAATTTCAGGCTTAACACCTGATATTCTCTTCAAACCATATCGTGGAAGCTCGCAAAGACATTTAAAGGAGCTATGGCATCCCCCAAATATATTTAGACATATCCCCATAGCTCTAAATCCAGTTGGTGACTGTACTTTAATTGGCATTCATTCAAACAATAACAGCATCACTCTGGTTGGAAATGATGAATTGGACAGTCAGGTGTGTACGTATTTAGGCCCACAGTCACACACAGTTTGTTTTTCAATATTGCCTCGAGCAACATGAACTCAGTTCAGGCTACTGGGGCTCTGTCTTGGAAGTGTTCTACTACTATACAGTTTTTTATGTTTAAATTGGAGGCGGGGCTAGAAGTTAGGCCAGTTGGGAGAATTGTTTCAGTCCGGGGTGAGCTTGGAGGGCCTTTAAGGAACTTAATGCAATCAAAGATTTTTGTGGGTTTTTGCCTTCTAGCCCTACACTTTTTTAAAGTTCATATAATATTCCAGCATGGAGTTGGACTCGGTATAGTTTTTCAAGTTTGAACTCTTTAGCCCTAGCGCTCAGGGAGCGGGGTTGGGGAGGGGATATGTACCCAACCAACCCCATTTGTAAAGACGGTTAATCCATTCTCGCAAAATCAGGCATCCAAAATGATTACTTATGTTCTTCAAAATGTGAATATTTAAAACGGCACCATTTTGCTGTTCCGAAATATATTTCCCATGTACCAAGGAGTCATACATCGTGATTTCATGTCGAACATAAGAATGTTTGAAAAAGATGAAAAATGTGCACCATTAACATCTCAGCCCCTTCCTCGGCAAGGACCCTCTTAGAAGCGAAGGGTAGCTTCAAAAATATAATAAAAGTGTTGAAAACTATAAAGGAAAGGCGGCGATAAAAGTAAGGACTGAGTAAACTTGTGCAACGTTGCAAACTTTACATGGAGGAAAACGTTACTAAAATGTCTTAAATGCTATTATTCGGCACCCTTCACGTGCACCCATCTTTAAGACTGAAAAAAATAAAAGAAACAAAGTATTCCTTATCAATGTGAGGAAGTGATATCAGGGAGCTGCCTAGTGATATAACTCCCCCTTGCCTCAAGCTCACTTTGCGTTACAAATTTAGTAACTTCTTTTTCTGATATCTGTAGTATGCATGTTCGATTTGAATGAAAGTTTGACCAAAATGAATAGATTTAGTTCCTCTTTCACATATGAAAAGTAAATTTTTGCTTAAAACCTTCTTTTAATATTGTTTCATGTTTGCTTCTTGAAGGACATCTCAGTGGAATTTGTGTTCCGATTGGTCTCATGCAATCCCTTGCATCCTCGATCCTTCCCGCCCATAAGTCCCCTGCATCACTACTTCCACCCGATACTTAGTCCGAATTATATGATTGTCAAAAAAAGAAAAACTTGTAATTTTCGTGGTCAACTTAGTGCCCATCTAATGACATTTTCAGATAAACAAAAGTTTCCTTAGTATATCACTGAATTCTCCTCAGTTAGTTGGCTTCGCTCCTGGTTCCAACATGGCAATAGAGGTTTTTCACGTGACGTCAGCCCGTTTCAATTTGGCATACTGGCCGTCACTGCTCATGCGCAAAAGACTGCAGGATCTTAGTTACCGCACGATTGTGTTGCACTGGACGCCTGCGCTGTCAAAATAGAGGCGTACGAACGCGGTGACGTCAGTGAAAAATTTCTATTTGATACTTTTGACCGAAATCTAAATACATATTTGCCTGAAAGTAGCTCATTTTTAGCCCGAAAATAGCAAAAATTTAGCTCGAATGGCGTCTGAACCCCATAGCTTCTCGTATACCTATGGCTGGACCCACACAATTTGCGTTTTCGCTTCGCCTACAGGTCCAGTGGAGCATTCCAGTCTGAACCTCTCCCATGACCAAATCTAAAGGTGTGCGTCGGTCTGGCTTTTTATGTCTAAACCGCCCAATCGTCGGTTTTGGATTCAACCAGGAACACCGGAAACCGACCAAGCCACTCCGAGACCAAACCGGTAACGGTTGCCGGGGTGGGGGGGGGGCGGTTAGCCAACCCACCCAAACCGACGCAATTATCAGACCACCCGGAACCAACCCGTGAAAACCGAAGCAAGCTTTCATGGAACAAGTACAAGGCGTGTAGTTGATAAGATCTTCTCCAATGTATGCACATTAAAAGTACAAGATAGACCGAGAAATAAACGGGAGATTTACATGGACTTTAAATAGTTTTCATTCCGGGGAAATGGAGACTACGGCCTATATGATTTGGGCATTTTTTCAGAGGGGAATGGTAATTGAGCCTTGGAAAAGAGGCATCAAATTTGAATCGTCAAGTTTTTTGGTTTTTCTCGCTTTGGGTAAAAAACAGACAGACCACCCGGGATCGAAATCATGTCGGTTTCATGCAAATGGAAGTCAGACCACACAACCGTCGTTCCGAGATCACCAAAACCACCCAAGCCCGACTTCGATTTCGGGTGGTTTCGGTTTGGTCCCGGTTTTGGGGGATCTGTGCTCACCTTTAACCAGTCTCGACTACCTTCCCCATCCCCTCACATCCCTTGCCAAGGATGCCGATTTGTCACCTTTACAATTACTATAGGTATGTGTACGCCTATTCCAATAGTGGGAAAACATAAAGAGACTCGCATTGCATGAGTGCGGTTGCGACTTTTGTATAAGAAAAGCGTAACTTACACGGGATTTAAATGCAACATACCGCCCTGGAAGTGAAATTTCTGGCAATTTGGTCGGCGTTTCGGTAAAAATTTTCTCTTTGCCCTACCGTGCCAACTGATGGTGACACTCGACTCAGATAGTGTCATGATAGTCCGTGTTGGCACATGCCCCTCCCCCACTAAACATTCAAAGGCCCAGCCGGGCGCCCATGGATGGCAGGAGTAGGTTTCTCACCAGAGGCAGTCAATCTTTTTCTCTAGCTTCCCGTGAATATGCACATTTGCTCCGACGGGGCTATACGGGTTCAGTGCCGACGGCAGGTGGGAGACCGGGGAAGCCTCATAGGGTATGATAAGTATGTAAACCCCGAAGGCAAAAAATTGCCAGACTGTTTATCAAATTTTGCTCTCAAGAAAGCAAATTTTCCAGTACTGAAAAAGCCGAAATTTTGATTTTTTTTTCCAGAGAGCACAACATTTCTAAAATTCGCGGACAGAAAGCCCCAATTTTCTTTTCAAAATTTCTTCAATAAAAAGTAAAAAAACCAAAAATTTGCGGACCTCAAAGGGGCCGAAAAATTTGCGCTCACCATCCTCCTGGTTGCTGCCCCGGAAAGGGAACTTGACCCCCTCGTTAGGCAAATCCTGGCGTCACCCCTGGATGGGTTGGACTTACGACATCACTCTCGAAATTCTTTATAAAAACCTGCTATACGCCTCTGTGAGAAAAGGGAATTCGCCACTGCGGTGAGGAGAGACTTTTCGCGTGCCTCGCTCGCATATGCAGACTATGCGCATATGGGTCTACATGTAGCGGGCGCAAAAGGTCATTCTCTTGGTGCCCCCATTCAACAACATTTGTTTCTAAATGTCTAATGAGGTTTTGGATTTCATATGGCATTACCTCAATTCCAGAAATTGAGAATCCACACTACGCCTTTATAAGAAGACCAAATTACAATAATGGAACTATGCCATTTCATAAGCGGTTAAGAAACTGAAGAATGATAAACCCCGACTTTTTCTGGCCTCGCATTATCGTATTCTCCATTTAGTTGTTCTTTCATTTGGGAAGAACCATACGTATTCTGACTTTTAAAAAGAAGTTTTGGTTCTGCTGCCCAAGAAAGGAAAAGCGTGGGATTCGCTCAATAATTGGCGGTCACTCTCGTTACCAAATATTCTTTACAAAATTGTCTATTTATCTAGCAGTTCGCTGAAAAAACCGTCGTTTTCATAAATTGAATTTATCAAAACAGATAATACTATTAAAGGTAAGGTTACTCTTAAGAAACTTCTAGAAAGCATGTAATTCAATCTCTCCTAATTATTTGTGGGAAAGGAGGGCTTAGGGCTAAATGGTTTCGGCTCTAATTTCATTAAATGAATTCGCCTTTTTATACAAAAGGTTCAAGTTCCAGAATTTTGCTCAATCGAGACCCCTCATGTTTTTTAATCTATCCCGTTGAAGTAGACAGAAGGTTCCTTTGTCCCCGTATTTTTTCAATGTGAGCTAGGGTGGAAGTACGCGTACTTGCTATTTGCGTTCGTAATAAGCTAGTAAGTAAAGGGAATAGAATTTTGAGGTAATCATATTTGGACCACCAGTTGTAAGGATGGCGCTTCATTTATTTCAGATGAAAGTTGGGACTCACCACACTACGACACCATGGGTTCTAGTTGATTTTAGCCTATTTCAGGGCTGAAGGTAAACCTAGTATAAACCCACAGTAACTGGTTTCGGGCCATGAGAATTTTGAAGGTTTTGGATGCAGGAAGTTTTTCCTTTCTTGGTCACTTCTCCACATTCTTGGTTCTTCCTCTGCATTCTTGTTCTCCTTTCTTGGCTTAACCTCCCCAATTTGGTAAATATAACTCACAGTATTAAAAAGTTTTAAATGATAAACAGGATAATATTTTGTATGGTCTACAGAAAAACACTCACCGTCCTGGAGAAAGGTACTGCTTTGCCGAAAGTATCTTAATTCCAAAGTGAATTAGGCCATATTTTTGTTTTCTTACGTTTTTTGTTGTTTTAAGAAAATCGATTGCTTCTGTTCTGTCTGGGGTGGATAGGTCACTGAGGGCCATGTGAAAGACAACAGTTATATCAGAAAGTTATGAAGGGGGCGGTGAGAAAGAAAGGATCATGCTTTGGAAGTTATTCACTCACAGGAACAGGGAACTGGTCTTCAAGTTCCAGCTCCCTGACTGCAGTTCAATTACCTTCTCTTGATAGGTTTTGTCTGATTTTTAAGTCTGGTCTTAACGATATTTTGTCATTCTTTCTGAGAGATTACGTAGAATTTGCGTGAAGGGACGGAGAACGGGGGTGGGGTGAGCACTTACAATCATAAGGGTATGGGACCATTTGGATTTGGGAAGCACAATTTATTTTGCCCATCTCTTAGCCTTCTTGGAAAAAATTGGGGGTTCTGAAATATTGGGTGAGGAGGGGACAGTGCCCTCCTCTCCCCTGTCTCATACGCCAATGTTTACAATAGCAACACGAGAATGATGCCAGAGGGGCAAAGAAGGGGCTGCAGCTCCCTTTGGGGTTTGGTCCCCACCCTCGTCTGGGAAAGTGATAATTCGTCGGTGCCCGAAATATATTTTTTTTTATTTACTTTATGTTCATTGGAATACAGATAAAATGTTGAGCTGATCTACAGTTTGTTGGGATTTTTTGTTCAGCTATGGTGGAGACGATAAGTGAAATGTGATGTAAGTCCACTGCATGACAGAAGTAGGTTAAACTAACATTATAATAACGCACACGGTTTCATATTGTACTCTACAAAAATATGACCTTGAGCAATTTAGACTCATTAAAGACTACTGTAGCTTTGTCTTGAAGTTGCAGTAATGTGTTCCTTTATTGTTATTAGAGGAGATGTTCGGTGTTAACTAATATGAAGAGTTTTACCCATCTGGGATAAGGTTACTATAGACCTTTAAGAAAAATGAAAATCAGGGTTACTTTTTATGCTCCTTTTGCAAGAAAGAAGTTCTTTACAGTAGTAAATGATGTAATTCTACAGAAGGAAAGTTACCATACCAAAGTTGAAGACTACAAGGCGAAAATTCTTCTATAGAGATGAAACTGGAAAATGGGGTTGATATTTTTCATTTGGATTTTCTGAAAATGATATAAAGAAATTATTTTGTACTTAGTAATTTTATTTGAGTGCACTTGGTTTGTTTCAGTAGTTTGATTCCTTTGTTTGCCTTTATTTACAGTTTTACATTAAAGTTCTGTTTTTAAGGTATGGACAATCAAAAGTTGTTGCACCCTTTTAATTTAGAGAAGTACCTAAATGGGGAAATACCCTAGCCCCCTAGATGCTGGTGATGAAAATGCCCTCTTCCCACAAATACCTTTGAGGTGGTTGCAAGGCACTCAAAGAGTCAAAGGGTGGATGTGATCATGCTGATTCAGGCTTAACCCTTGAAAGTCACTAGGTCGGTGTCACCCATTCCAGAGACGGATCAAGAATTTTATAAAAGGGAAAGGGAACGGTGGAGGGGAGGGGGTAATCCTGTGAGGGCAAAGTTCGAAGCTACGATAATCAAATGTACGAAGCCTCAATGGGTTCCTGGGGAGGGGGATCTGGGGAAAATTAAATTAGACACTTTCACTGGTATTTTCTGGCATCTAGAAATCAAAAATGAATTAGCAAACATTAGAACATACGAACATTTTGTGACAGTTGAGATGACTGTAAGTGGAATACAGGTCAGTGAGGTCACCCCTTTCTATGTCCTTCAAAATCAGTGTTCTTTTACATGAACGCCCTTCTTCTAGTTAGTTTTGTATAGAATATTAGTGGTTCAGCCATTAGTATTTAGCTCACCACTAATTCAGAACCGAGGTCTTGCGGAAATTATTCCCCTATTGGTTCCCTTTTAACTCTCTTAGTTATGATGTATGATTGATTTTTTTAAATGTGGATTTCCCCCACGGGAGGTGTTACCCCAAGAATTTAACACCTTATCTCTTTATCACTGCATTAGTTAGATTTCACTCCGGGTGCGCCCGTAGCGCTCGGAGAAAAACATTTCTTATATTTTTATTCACTTGATGCTTATGTTCCCCTTTATTTATTTCCTACATTGCAAAAAAAGTACCATTTTATTAAAACTTCTCTCAGTATTCCTCTGTCCGTTCCTTTCTTTCATTTTCTTTGTTATCATTTTTTATTATATTTTAAGGTCTGGAAAAAAGTGGGGGCAATACCCCTGCTTTTCCCCCATTATCCCGCCTATATGCCCATCATCTCCTCCCCCAACTATCCTCACTTGTAAAATCGTTCGCACCAATCGTTCCGATTGCTCCGACAGTTTCATGATCTTCACTTCAGTTTACACCACATTTATACAAACATATTCAGCTTGAATGGGTTGTCTCAAAATCCTTCCCTCAAACTTTGTAAGTACTGCTACAACTCGCTGACCGTAGCAACGTGTTAACAATGACCAGTGTCCAGCTCGATAAAATGTTTACGATACTTCTTTTCAGAATTGTCAATATTTGCCTAAGAAAAACTGAAATTGCCAAAACGAGTCTGTCGTTGTCATAGCGACACAAACCGCGTTCCACACGCGCGCATATTACTAACTTAACTACAGTATTGTGTAACATGGGTAAGGCAAACACCGTTTCTCAAGAGGCATTGCTCACAGAATGGTGCAAACAAGTGTAACGCAAGTGATCGATACTATTTGTACGTGTTGTTGTACCGCCGGTTACCGTTACCTTTCACATGCAAAGGCCGAACTGGCTATGTTGTGCATGAAGTGTGGCACCATATATTGTATAACACTGCACTGTGCACTAGGCCTAGCTAGCTGTGCATATCATGTAGCAGATTGGGACGAAAATAATTATACTCTCGAGTCTCGTGTTTGCGAAATGTCACCATTGCATCAGTCGGGATGAGGACTTGACTCCTGCATGCCTGCTACTTACAGTTAAAGTTAATTTATTCCAGGTTAGCTGAAATGAAAGCAATAACTTAGACTTGAACTGTGGCGGTGTGAGTGCGATTAGCTTACTCAAGTTAGTCTTAGGCTAGGCCTACTAACGTTAGGCCTAGCCTAACTTGAACTTTCGGAACTTGCGTTGAGTGACTCTTTAGTCTGAAGCATAGCCTACCCCTAACGTTAGGCCTAGGCCTAACTTAGCGTTTGGAACGACCAATTTAGACTAACAATTACTAGGCCCAGGGCCAATCATTTTTATTTTATTATCTCAACTTTAACGTTAGTTATTGAGGGCACAGGCATTCAAAAGTATATATACTACACCCTATATATGATGGCACAACCTAACAAGGCCACTCTAAGAAAGTTTTCGTTTTTAAAAACAAGACAAAAGAATGTGAATCTGTTCGTACCTGAAAAAGTTTTGGCGGACTTGACTATATTTGAGAGCTATAAATCTTTACCACAGATTTTTCCTTTCAAGAGATACCATTACGAAAAGTTCAGCATTTCCAGGTCAAGCCTAAAATCAGAAGTAACCTAATAAGGCCAGCGGGCGCTGTTTACAATTTTTGTACAGAGCTGTATGTACAGGTTCAGTGTAGGCAGGTTGTGCGTTCAATTTGAGCTGCATATCTTAGCGTGCAAGTGCTTGAAAAACAGGTTCACGCGCATTAGCAAGGGAGTTTGCTATATGCGTGTGCTGCATCAAAAATTGACGCACTGATTGTGACAGCAGTTTTGACGCGCTTTGTTGACTGTATCGACGGATGTGCGCAGGTGTGCGGGTCGTATCTCGACTCTCATTTTGTGTCTATTTTTCACCCTTTTTTACCTCAAATTCTTTTTACCGGTTCTAAATTTTGTTACTGGCAGGTTTTTTCTGGTTAAGTGTTACGTTTTAGGCCAAATTTTTCTTTACTGCGAGCATTGACAGTCCACTTCTGTGTTCACTTTTTAAGCCTCCTCGGTGTGGCTTACCTCTATGTCAGTCTAGTGTGTTAGGCTCGGCCTAGCCCATGCTTGTTTTCGCTATTTGTACTTACCTGGCGTGCCTACGTCGAAAGCCATTTACTTAGCCATCTACTTCTACTGGGGTTACTATTACATTTCCGGTAGGCTTTGCCGTTCTCAGGTGAGCTCTTTCCATTTTTGTCTATCATGGATTTAAGACCGTTTCTCATTATTGTGGTTTTAGGATTATTTTTTGATATAGCCCTCCATAACCAAGTTCGGTACAGCAATGACGTATTGCTGAAACTGCGGGGGATAACACCCATTTTCAGATTCAGGATTAGGCCTATGCCTAGTATTAATGATAGGGTTGGCAGATTAGTTTCTGGCAAGCAGCTACCCTCTCTTGGTCCTGAAAATTGCCTTGGCTTATTCCCAGTATTGGGCAGACCTGACTATATCCATCTCTTCTCAGGTCTAGGCCTCACTGGTAGTAACTCAAGTCTTAAAACTAAATTCAACTCAAGGGGTAGACTCAGCAATAAGGAGGTACTGATAAGATTTCTCTGTACCATGCTGTTACTACAGGCGGGAGACCTCGAGAGAAACCCCGGGCCCTACAAGCCCAAGTACCCGTGCACCATTTGCAACCTTGCATGTAAATGGGGCCAGCAGGCTGTGCGCTGTGATAGTTGCAAATTATGGACCCACAAAAACTGTATGCAGATGTGTACACTAAATTATGACTATCTTTGTAACACCAGTGTATCATGGATATGCTGCCAGTGCGGTCTACCGAACTTTAGCTCCTCATTGTTTAATAGTTTCGATTTTGAGCATCCTAATCCATTTTCCCCATTGGATGAAAATTCTATTCAGGCCACCATACCAATTGCTACTTCGTCTCCGAAGGCTGGCACCATCCATCGTATGTCCAGTCTCTCCCACAATGAATCAATTTCATCATTGTCAGGTGCATCCTTTTCTGGTGTCTGTACTTCCAAGAAGCAAAGATCCGAGACCCTTAAAATAGTTACAGTGAATTGTCAGAGTGTGAAGGGTAAAGTACGGGAACTTGCAAATCTGATCCAAACTACGGACCCGGATATTATTTTGGGTACAGAGTCTTGGCTAAACAGTTCCATTTCAAATGGGGAAATATTCCCTGATAACTATGAAGTCATTAGAAAGGACCGTATAACTAACACCACTGGAGGCGGTGTTTTCATTGCTTATAAGAATACCCTAGTTCTCACTCATCGCCCTGACTTTGATTCTGATTGCGAGGTACTTTGGGCTCAGCTCCAAATGAAAAGCAGTAGGTCTTTGTTCATTGGGTGCTTTTATAGACCGCCCAAGGACAACGACTACAGCCTTGATCAATTTAATAACTCTCTGAACATGGTTGTCAGCAAAACCAATACTTCAAATATCTTTGTATCTGGTGATTTTAACTTAGGTGACATTGATTGGAACTCAAATGCCGTCAAGGTGAATGCCTACAAGAGTGGCTTATGCCAAAAGCTCATTAACATCAGCAATGACTATAGTCTGAGTCAAATGGTGTCTGACCCAACGCATAGAACAGAGGACACCGAAAACATCTTAGATCTTGTTTTCACTACGAACCCAACTATAATTGACGATTTAATCCACATGCCAGGGCTTGGTGTATGTAGCCATGACGCTCTATTGTCGCTATTGAGTTATCAACCACAAAAGACTAAAACTCCCCCACATAGAATCTACATGTATAAAAAGCTCAATATGGAACCATTGCTTGCTGATGCAGAGAACTTTAAAAATAAGTTTCTCTCTTCTAATATTATTACCAAAGGGGTTAATGTAAGTTGGATCTTTTTTCGTGATGAAATTAAGAAATTGATGGCTACCCATATACCAACTAAATTGGTGAAACCAAGTAGGGACTTACCCTGGATGTCAAGGATATTGAAGCGCCAAATAAGATTAAAAAGCAGATGGTTTAAGAAAACTAAGCAATCGAAAAGCCCTAGAGTATGGTCTAGGTACAAACATCTGCAAAAGCAAACCCAGCAAATGATGAGGAAAGCCTATCGTGATTATATGAATGATGTTTTGACGCCGAGTATGGAAGATAATCCTAAAATATTCTGGAGGTTTGTCAAGTCACTCAAACGGGACAGTGGGGGGATTGGAGCTCTTAGAGATCAAGGGCAACTGATATCTGATAGTAAGGGTAAGGCGGACTTACTGAATAATTACTTTCGATCAGTGTTTACAATCGAGCAAACTCATGATATACCTAACAAAGGGACCTCCCCGTTTCCCCTAATGAGTAAATTCAAAGTCACTAATGAAGGTGTACTTAAGCTACTGAACGATCTCAACCCTGCTAAAGCAGCAGGCCCCGACGGCCTTCCCTCTCGTATCTTGAAGCTGCTAGCCAATCAGATTGCTCCAGTCCTGACTGAGATCTTTAACTGTTCCCTCCGAAGCGGAGAGTTACCAGAGGACTGGAAAAAGGCTAACATTACCCCAATTTTTAAGAAAGGAGAGAAAGTTGATCCCAAAAATTACCGTCCGGTATCCTTAACCAGCATATGTTGTAAGATTCTAGAGCATATTGTCCACAGTCAAGTGATGCACCATTTGGACAACCACCAAATCTTGTCCGACTATCAGCATGGTTTTAGAAAACGAAGATCTTGTGATACTCAACTAGTCCTAACTGTTGACGACCTGGCCAGTGCCCTAGATAAACGTAAACAAGTAGATGTTGTCATCCTTGATTTTAGCAAGGCATTCGATACGGTCCCCCACTCTAGATTAATCAACAAATTATACTATTACGGTATAAACAAAGAACTTGTTGGTTGGATTAAAGCCTTTCTGTGTGGGAGAGAACAGAAAGTTGTTCTTGAAGGCCAGTCTTCTTCTTTTCTCCCTGTGGACTCTGGTGTACCCCAGGGTACTGTTTTTAGGGCCCCTATTATTTCTATTATATATCAACGACCTACCTGACAACCTTAAGTCAACCACTCGGCTATTTGCGGATGATTGTCTCTTGTATAAGACTATCTCAACCACCAAGGATTCTGAGGATCTGCAGAAAG
Source organism: Holothuria leucospilota (assembly GCA_029531755.1). Taxonomy (NCBI): domain Eukaryota; kingdom Metazoa; phylum Echinodermata; class Holothuroidea; order Aspidochirotida; family Holothuriidae; genus Holothuria; species Holothuria leucospilota. Next base: position 20,857,216 of record CM055966.1, read on the forward strand.
ATCTTGATACCTTAAATGCTTGGCAAAACAAGTGGCAAATGCGTTTCAACTCTAGTAAGTGTTATGTTATGCACATCTCATCAGGTAGATCCACCACCCATTTTAATTACAAACTGGGCGGTCAGACTTTGCAAACAGTTCATTCTTATCCTTACCTTGGTATTCATCTCCAAGATAATTTGAAATGGGACACCCAGGTTGCTCATGCAACTACAAAAGCTAGTAGGGTCCTTGGCCTCATAAAGAGGAACCTTTCCAACTGCACCGAGCAGCTCAAAGCCACTGCCTATACCAGCTTAGTCAGGCCCCATTTAGAGTATGCTACACCTGCTTGGGACCCTCACCTTCAAAAGCATTGTAGCCAGTTGGAAAGGGTGCAACGTAATGCTGCAAGGTTCGTCACACATAACTATAGTAAAACGGAAGGAACGGTCACCAAGCTCCTCCATGATCTCCACTGGACGTCCTTGCAGAACAGGAGGTCTGCCTCCAGATTAACCCTATTGTATAAAATTAATCAGAACCTTATTGACATACCTAAAGAAAACTTCCTAAAACCAGTGACACTGCAGGGCCTTCGGAGAATGAACACGCAAAACTTCCAACAACCTGCGTGTCGTATTAATGCTTACAAATACTCCTTTTTCCCAAGAACTATAAAGGAGTGGAATATGTTACCTGAAGGGACTGTCAATGCAAGTAGTATAAATTCGTTCAAGCATAATTTACATTTTGATTAAGTCATATCCCCTCCCCGCACACCTCTGGCTCATATGCTCTACCTTTTTTAGAGCCCTGCCAGTACACGAGAAGAAGAAGAAGAAGAAGATGCACGACATTCGAAAGTGGCCTTATTAGGTCATGTCACTATATATATATATATATATATATATATATATATATATATATATATATATATATATATATATATATATATATATATATATATATATATATATATATATATATATATATCTATATATATATATATATATATATATATATATATATATATATATATATAATAAGACAAGGTAGGTCATTTCTCACAATATGTAATGACAAGGAGTAGGCCCAGTCCATAGAGTAGGATATAGAAACTAGAGTGCTCACTCCCCGAAACAGCTGTGATCGCATGGGGGGAAATCGGCCGCCATACAGTTTGTACACACGTGCTCTGATCTACATGTACATCCATGCAATCACAGCGGATTTACGTACGCGGTGTCACAGGCGTTCGGTACTAGTATAGGCTGGACAACACTATATATATATAACACGGAAAGGTTGGAATCTAATATCGTCTCAGACCAAGTTTCGCGCATTAGCGTTCCATTTTTATCACAATATCGAACTGGTTACCTGAAAAAAGTTCACAACGGCGTCTCTCTAATTTGTAGGTAAATACTGATTGATGTCTTAGGTTTTCAGTTGCTGTATTTGAACAAAATTTAGGCAATTTTCTCCCTTCCGACACTCGCGTTCTAGGTGTTTTTCAGAGACCAGTTTCAAGTGAAGAACTGCTTCCACACAGGAAAGTAAGAATTCCTGAAATGACAGACAAATTTCCACCCTTTGGTCCGTTTGCGTTTTGAAGGATTTCTATTCCAAATCAGAATTCTATATTTTATATTATATTTACATTTGAAGGGCTAATTGTGTCATTTATATCGTCTTTTTTAATAACTTTAGCTCCACTGAAAACTAAACATGTTCATACGTCCCTACTAATGAGGAACTTTTTTCTATAAAGTGCCACTGAAAACTAAACACGTTCATATGTCCCTACTAATGAGGAACTTTTAACTAAACACGTTCATACGTCCCTACTAATGAGGAACTTCGAACTTTGTTCCTCATTAGTAGGGACGTATGAACGTGTTTAGTTTTCAGCGGAGCTAAATTTATTAAAAAAGACGATATAAATGACACAATTAGCCCTTCAAATGTAAATATGATATAAAATATAGAATTCTGATTTGGAATAGAAATCCTTCAAAACGCAAACGGTGGAAATTTGACTGTCATTTCAGGAATTCTTACTTTCCTGTGTGGAAGCAGTTCTTCACTTGAAACTGGTCTCTGAAAAACACCTAGAACGCGAGTGCCGGAAGGGAGAAAATTGCCTAAATTTTGTTCAAATAAAGCAACTGAAAACCTAAGACATCAACCAGTACTTACCTACAAATTAGAGAGACGCCGTTGTGAACTTTTTTCAGGTAACCAGTTCGATATTGTGATAAAATTGGACCGCTAATGCGCGAAACTTGGTCTGAGACGATATTAGATTCCGACCTTTCTGTGTTATATATATGTATAGTGTTGGCCAGCCTATACTAGTACCGAGGGCCTGTGCGCGGTATTAGGAGTGCGCATTCTAGTTCTTATATCCTACTCTATGGCTCAGTCCCACTTCACTGCCAGTGCTTCCACACTCTAAATGCAATTTTCCTGAAACACTGAAACACTAGCAATGAAGTGCGACTGGGCCTACTCCTTGTCATTACATTTTGTGAGAAATGACCTACCTTGTCTTATTATATATATCTAGTGTGTAGTATATGTACTTTCGAACGCCTTTGATTGAGGGTAGGCCTAGGCTAGAACCCAGTTTAGCTTTCAAAAATATTACTTGTAAGTTGTAATGTTGGTGCATATGTCAATTCATACTTCCCAAGAACCATTTTCAGTTGGAACAAGCACCCCCTGGACATAGCCCAACTGGATAATGAGTCCACTTTCAAGGAGGCAATAACACACTGGGGATCTTTTCCCAGATCTTGCTAGTTTGCATTTAAGAGCCTGGTTCATTACATACTAAGGAATAACTTACTTTTTACTATTTTTTGTAAGTATAGAAAGAGAGTCGTTCTCAAAATGTTGTTACCTACTTGTTCTATAAGTGTGGATAAATAATTCTAAAAGAATTATTTTGAGAACGACACATCATTCACAATGAAAATAATCATAATTAAAATAACCACCCCTACTGATATAATAGTTGAGGCCAGTTTGTACAAACTGACAAGATCTGGGCCAAGGTCCCAAACTGGTTTCAGTCTCAATAATCACTTAGCTTTGCACACCAACTTTCCTCCATCGAATGCCTTATTCCACAGGCATCCCTTACGCAGGGCTTGATATAAGCTTCAAAAAGGGCACGGCAAAAATGCCATCGGTAGGTCTTTCAAGTGAAGGGCACCACGGCAGATATGAAGGGCATGATGGCAAAAATGAATATGAGGGAGGGGCACAACGGCAGTTTGTCAAGTATGCATTATGGAGGGTGGTACATCTTTTGTGGACTAGTAAGGGGTGTACCAAGACTATTGCATTATGTGAACATTAATGCAACTAACCTGCAACAAATACTTGTCTAGGCTTTAGCCATCTCGAGTTGTTTCTTCCTTTTCGTTCTTTCACTTGAAGGCATGATGAACGTAAATCGGAAGTGCTTAAAAACTTTTTTATTGCTAGCATGGTTCATATCCAGCTAGCTCAAAGAAACTTTTTGCATATAATTAGCGCCCTGAAGAGAAAGTCACATACGCACGTTTTTCCCCCCTCGTGTGGTATGTTCCGCAAGATCATACCATCTTGTTGCATTTTCCCTAAATTCGACGATACTACTTTCATTGCGGGGATTTTGTGTAAATACTCCCTCCTGCCTCAGCACTAAATATTGGAACTTGAAAATGATTAAAAGCAAGTCTGATCTCTGCTGTCTTTCGCACAACGTCAATGGGCCTTAAGTGTGTGTTTTTGCTCACCTCAAGTGCGAGATTGTCTCATTGATTTACTGTGTAAAAGCATCGTAGAAGCAACGTTGCTTCGAGTGGAAAGATGATCGCTGATTTATGTTGCGGTAAGGTAGGAGACGCTAGTTTTGCGCTAAAATTTCTAAGAAATGACTGATCGTCAAACTTCAGTGTGAAACCACAATGCAAAGGACGATTTGAATAAAAAAATATTGGGAGTTCTAGGAACTGTAACTTAGCCTATTAAGTTACTTGGGATGTGCATAGTGAAAGGGAGGGCACCGACGGCAAATCAAAATGGGCATGACGGCAACTTTTGCCGTTGCGCGAGTGTATTTTTCGGGGGTGCCGCAGCAAACATGGAGGGCACGACGGCTTTTTGCCGTCGGTGCCGTTGGTTATGTCAAGCCCTGCTTACCTTGTATAGTACACCATATATACTATGTATTATAAAGAGGGAAAGGTATGTCACAAATCTCCTAGCTCGAACAAACAACTTAAGATTCTTTCATAATTCCTGAACTTTTCTCGCCAAATGTGTGTATATCAAGGCTTTTGGTCATAAGGTACCTCAAGGCAGTTCTTTTTCCTGAATAATTTCACGTGGCATTGTCTGAAAGATGAAATTTCAATGGAGTAACAGTCTTGAGTATGGTAGCTGCTGATAGGAGAGCATTCAACACTTAACATAACATAACATAACATAACATAACATAACATAACATAACATAACAGGTTAAAGGGCAAAGGAGGGCTAAGGCCCCATAAGATGCCCTGAAGTCCATACAGCCTTAACTGAAAACAAAGAACCAACCAACACCAAACGAGCCCAGCACAATTAGATTCTACCACACTTATGGAAGAACTTGTCAATGTTAACCTTAAAGCAGTGCACAGACGTGGAGTTAACTACCCACTCAGGCAGACTATTCCACTCGATAACAACTCTATGAGAAAAGCTGAACTTCCTAATGTCGAGCCTTGCAAAACACTTAACTAGCTTCTTACAATGGCCTCGAACCCGAGAATCACATTGAACCTTTAAATAATTGCAAGATGACAAAGGATTCCTTTCAGAGAGATATTTGAACACCTGAAGCATGTCCCCCCAAATCCTTCTCAACTCCAGGGTGGTAGGCCCAAGATGCTTAAGTCTAACATGATAAGGTAGGTGTCTCACCTCAGGTATAAGGCGAGTGGCTCTCCTCTGAACTTGCTCTAAAAGAAACTTGTCCTTTTCATAGAAGGGACTCCAAGCCTGGGCTGCATAGTCGAGGTGGGGTCTTACCAACTGCTTATACAGATTTAGTACAATTTCTTTACTAAAACTACTGAAATTCCTCTTGATCAATCCAAGCACCCTATTAGCCCTAGCAGCAGCAGCTGCACACTGTCTAGATGGCTTTAAATCACCTGTAATAACTACACCCAGATCCTTCTCAAAAGTCACATCACTCAGAATACTTCCATTCATGTTATAAACATAGCTGAAATTTTTAGGACCAAAGTGAAGGACTTTGCACTTATCTGCATTAAAAGACATTTGCCAAGTCTGAGACCATGAAAATAACCTATCCACGTCTTTTTGCAGTAATGAGGCGTCATCCTTATCACTAACTTTCCTATAGAGCTTAGTATCATCAGCAAACTTACTAATACTAGATGTGAGAGCTATCAGTTAGGGGTGAACCGGATATCCAGTCCGGCCGGACTATCTGGCCGGATAATGAAAAATTATCCGGTTCCGGTTCCGGCCGGACATTTTTAAAAATCCGGCCGGAACCGGATTTTTTTGTGAATCATTTTGTAAAAGGCTCTACAAGTACATTCAAATAATATCATGCATGATGAAAATAGGTTATTTAAACCAGTGTTGTCACCTGTAGTTGGTGGGATGAGGATACAAGGAATTGTCTCTCAAACCGAGTCCCTCTCAAGGAAGGGAGGACATCCCATCCATAAAAAGTTGTATTTTACTGTGACTAGAATGCTATCTGAGAACTGGATCAATATTTCATTGAGGGGGCTTCCCACAAAGTTTAAAACCTAGTACCAACTCTGGTCAAAACTAAAAATACAAACATTTCAGTGATTCTTTTGCTTGCAAATAAAAAAAAAATGTACAGTATGAAAGATATCTTTTGCATTTGGTCCCACTGGGTGTGGCAAACTCAGCAGAAAGTTTAAATTCAGTTGATCTTTTCGACCAAAATGTGAAAGATATGACTTCATAGATTTGTTTAGTATATCAAACTAAAGAATATATTTAAAAAGTACTTTATTAAACAAGTAACAACCAGACTCCAATGAAAAACATGGTCTTGCAAGCTTAACTCAGAAACATGATATTATAAGATGACTGAAGCTAAATCAAATATGAGGATTTCTCTGAAGAACAGGCCACATAACAACTGTTAACAATTCCTTTATAACCAACAACTCAGTCTCTCAATATAAGTTAAAGAAAATTTTACCCAAAATGTTTAGTTCAATTAGCCAAAGGGTATTGCTATAGGCTAGACTAGTAATACCCTGTAAAATTATTGCAGCCCCCCATCGTATGTGTGCCCCCACCCCCTCCAACACATGAAGCCATAAAGGAGAGGTCCTGTACCATTCCAGTATTTGTGGAGGAGGTATGTGTATTGATCATTAAAATTTACTCTTAACACATGTATTGCAATTGCTTAAAACTTCTATTTTACTTGGACCCTGATTTCAGTTACAAGATTCCTAATGAAAAAATCCGGTCCGGCCGGATAAAATCCGGCCGGATAGTTCGTACTGTCCGGTAAAATCCGGTCCAGCCGGATCTTAAAATTCCAGATCCGGTACATCCCTAGTATCAATATCATTGATGAAAATTAAGAAAAGAAGCAGGCCAAGAACAGAACCCTGTGGACCTCCACTAGTAACTTCTTTCCAAAAAGAGAAATTACCATTAACAACAACTCTCTGAGATCTACCATTGAGCCATGAATGTATCCAGTCAGCACCACTGCCCTTGATGCCTAACCTATGCAGTTTAACCATAAGTCTACCTAATGGAACTTTATCAAAGGCTTTTTGAAAATCAAGGTAAATGACATCAACACTGTGACCAGAATCAAGAGATAAGGAAACATCCTCAAGAAAGCTTAGTAAATTAGTAACACAAGATCTCCTCTGTAAAAGACCATGCGGTGACAGATTGAGTAACCCATTATCTAAAAGATATTTAAGCAAACAATCCTTGATTACAGATTCCATAACTTTGCACACAACACTGGTTAAACTGACCGGCCTATAATTGCAAGGCAAGCTCCGATCCCCCTTTTTAAATATTGGAGTAACATTAGCAATCCGCCAGTCAGCAGGTACAAAGTTTGAATCCAGAAACTTCTGAAAAATAATGCAAAGTGGAACTGACAAAATCTCGGAGCATTCATGGAGAATGGCAGGATGGATCCCATCAGGCCCAGGGGCCTTACTAGCTTTTAAACTCTTCAACTTATTACAAACACTATATAATGAAATACTCCTAAAATATTCTCTAAAGTTCTCTTAACTTTCAAGATTTCTTCTAAAATTTGTTAATTATGGTTTACTATTTACTATTAAAAATCTTGCAGGTATATATTAGCATCAATATGAACGATTTTTGAACACTGAATTTCATAAAATTTGAGAACTTTTGAAAAGTGGAAGGGCTAGCATTTTCTACAAGCATTTGTGGCAGTTGAACTGTAGCTGTTTCACAGTCTTCAACTGCCACAAATGCTCATAGAAAATGCAAGCCCTTCCACTTTCAAAAGGTTTTCAAATTTTACAAATTTCTATGTACAAAAATCTTGCATATTAATGCTGATATGTATCTGCAAGATTTTTAATAATGACAGGGAAACATAATTGACAAACTTAGGAAGTAATCTTGAAAGTTAAGAGAACTTTAGAGAATATTTTAGGAGTATTTCATTATATAGTGTGGAAGTGCTGAATGCTCTCCTATCAGCAGCTACCAACCTCAGACTGTTACTCCATTGAAATTTCATCCGTCAGACAACGCCACGTGAAATAATTCGGGAAAAAGAACTGCATTGAGGTACCTTATGACCAAAAGTCTCCATATAGACAAATTTGGCGAGAAAGTGCAGGAATTATGAATGAAACTTAAGTTGTTTGTTCGAGCTAGGAGATTTGTGACATACCTTTCCGTCTATATAATACATAGTATATGGTGTACTATACAACGTAAGGGGTGCCTGTGCCTTATTCAGGCACATTGGAGTACCCTCAAGAAGAAGAAGCTTTAGCTCCCTTCCATGATGGTCTTATATTAGGCTAGCCTAGGCCCAGGCCCATACCACATGAAGATCTTCCGTGTACAATGTTGGAGATAATAATGTCAACTTGAGATGAACCACTTTCGTTTGGACACAACATTTTACTGGGGGACAGGGTTTTCATAAATAGTCTACAACATTGTACGGGGGGGGGGTGGTGGGCCAGATTGGAAAGTTTGCCCTGCGCGGGAAATTCCCCGCCCAACAATATGAATTTCGAAGTTACCAGCCGCGCAGATTTAACAACTGACAACTGCAACCGCACAAACTTGTTGGCAACAAGCACACAAGTTGCCTGAGAAAGGTAATTTCTTGCAATGTAGGAGGTGGGTTTGGCCAAAATTTTCTCTTATGTACCCATATATATATATATATTTGCAAAATTCTGCAACAGCGCCCCCAACTAATAATATCTGCTTGTTATGCATTGTGATCTCACCATTTGGGAAATGACGTTATAGGCACATATGAGGGCCTCGGTTGTTTTCACCTTGTGCACAGTTAAGAAATATCCCATTTTTAGCTCCTGCTTGAGACTTTCTCAAACTTAGACAATCTTGGACAAAACTGGTTGGAACACCCCTGCACCCCCGCTCCCCCGTACAGTGTTGGAGATAATAATGTCAATAATGCTTATGCTGTATCAAATTTAAAAGTAGCCTAGGCCTAACTAAGCATCTAGCCTGTAGACATAGGCCTAGGCTAGGTCTAGGCAATCAGAAGTACCCATAGCCAAAAGTTAGAAACAAGAAAGAGCTCTGATTTAATTGGAAACTCAACTTAAAGCCTAAAAACTTGTGAAAGGCTAAGACCTATAAAACTTCAGCCTCAACTTTTTGGTGGACATGAAATGACACAATTCGAAGGTACACCCCAATGTCTATTTAGTTTACAAGGTTTTCTTAGTTTCACCTCTGGTGACCTCAGCTGACGTTTGACGTCCAACAGAACGCATACTGTAGGTTTTCTATTTTTGTCACAATTTTTCGAGTTATTTCTTTCATAGCTGCTAGAGCTGTTAGCAGCTACTGTGTTGGTTTGTTGTTTTACACTTGTAGTTAGTATTGGAGTCACTTTTGAAATAGGTTTGGGCAGTTTGTTCTTTGTATCAGTTGCCTGTATTCCTGCTCTGTGTATCTTTGCCAAAAAAGAATTAATTCAGTGCGTCAGTTACCTCATACATGAAGCTAGAATTCAGTAGGAGGATTTAGCCATCAGATGACTAAATATGTCATTTTTTTTCACCCGGGAAAATGGCCTTTTCCCAGGTACCATAACTTTGGCTAAACGAGCCCATTGAATTCTATCGGCATATATGCGTATAAATGTACCTAGCAGGTCAATTGGTTTTCCTGACTGACTGACCTGTTATATCTTCTAAATGGTACTTATGCAACCTTTCATTTCTGACTAAAAACTTTACAGAATAAAAAAGGAATTTCAGTGTGGATGTGTGGTTTAACATCTAGTATGTTACCTGTCCATCTCTCTACCCTCCCCCCAACTCTACCCATACCACCATGATGCAGCACATTGCCCATCAGAGCAACTTTTTTAAGTCTAATTTGTTCTTCTTCTTTTACAGTAGTTAAACTTGTATAAGTACATGACCAGCAATCATCATGGGTTGCGGTTCTTCACAGTCTATGACTGTGCCAACAGGCTCCTCTGATTACAAATACATGGTTCAGAGAACATGGAAAGAGGTTGATTCAACTCTTGACCGCAAGAAGCAGACAAAAGTTGTAGTGACAAGGTCCGGGTGGAAGACAGTCCGCATCTTTGTGTCATCCACTTTTAAAGATTTCCATGCTGAAAGAGAAGTTTTAGTTAAAGAGGTATGTTTATTTAAATACAAAACTATTTTGTATCTTCTATCAAAGATTGAAAGGACAGTAAGACATTTATCTTTGGCAAAGATGTGGGCCCAAAGTTAGCTCATAGATCTGATCAAGACAAAGTGGTTGTTTAGTGGGGCAGAACCATTGTTGGGGTGGGGAGGGTCAGGGGATTTGCATGATCTGACATACAGGTCTGATTTAAAGCATAGATGTGAAAAAGTGGGGGGGGGGGTGATTGAAGGTCTAGGGGAAGGGCCCCTTATCTATGGGCTGGCATACAGGTTGTCAGTATCAGGATGAACCTGGGACATGCACTTGCTGTTTCACAGAGGTACTTGTTCTTTGTGATTTTGAAGGTGAAAAGAATTTTTTTTTGCTTGAAGAACTGGAGTATATCACAATAAGCCTTGAACATGTACGTGTGCAGACTTACTGTACTTCTAGTCACGCAACTGATGAAACTTCAAGATTCTTGCAGTAAAAAAGTCCTGTGCAAAGTTATCATCCCCACAAATGGCAGTCAATTAGCAAATTACCTGTAAGGCTGTTCCTTATTATTTGTTTATAGTACTATAATGGAGTTGCATGCAGAAATCTCCATGAATATTTATAACATGGTTTGTTCTTTGTGCACTTTATGGCTGTGTCTGTCATAAATTTGTGACTTTTAAAGACCGGTGCTTTCAGCTGCTGGTGTGCACCCTAACCAAACCTTAAAGATTGTCTTGTCAGTGGCATAGATCTGTTAAAGTGGCCATAATTCCTACAATAAAGAAGTTCTTGTAAGAGAATATCACTTCAAATTGTCATTCACCTTTTTACACAACAAAACTTGCAAATAGACCTTATGCATATATTATGACACCACAGAGCACAAAGGACGCCCTCAACTGAGGTAAGCGAGTAGCATTAAAACTTACACTAACACAAATGCAGCCAGCTAGTATAATGTGTACGGGTTCGATATGCACCTGTGTCTATGTGCACCTGCAAAGGCTACATTGGGGCACATTGTATGTACCAAAGTCATGGACCTTATCTACCTAGCTTCATTGTTTGTCCTCTAAAATGACATCAGCATGACGTCAATCCATAAGGCCTTTTTTTAAAGTAATAATTCCAACCCTTCATATTTCTTGTAAATAGTATCTTCCATTGATATCTACTAAGTGCAAGACTAGATTGTATTTAGTGTCATAACTCAAGAGGGGAGGAGGGGGAGGAGGGGGTGGGGTTTGATGGGGGCAGAGTTGCTTGATGTATGAATGCATGCAGTTTACAAGTGCTCACAGAAAAACATTTAGGTTTTTAAATATATAATTTCGATTTTTGTCATTTACTTTGCAGGTTTTTCCAGACTTGAGGCAGTGGTGTGAGAAGAGAAGATTACATCTTGTTGAGTGTGACTTACGATGGGTAACTTCTTCTCTTGTTTAAAGGGAAAATGTAGTCACCCTGATTTGGATTAGTGTTTCCCGGGTATCCTGTCTCATGAATGGCTTTAATCGTGACAACATTTTTCTCACTGAATTGTGAAATTCTTGTAGAGTAACTCCTTGGTTTACCTTGAATATGCAATAAGTATGTTCTAAAATATCATGGAAGATACTTGGTGGAAGGGAAACAAGAGCATATTTGTGAGATTCAGCTGTTATTTCAAAAAAAGTTTGGGGCCACTGCTTATGGACTTTAAAGCAAGTTTTACAGTAGATGATGGTATTACTACCCATAACATGTGTTGCTAACTTACATTTCAAGTTCCATAATTGATATTTTTTCAACACTGTGAGGGTTAAGGGAGGGTCAAATATGGACTTGCTTAATTCAGCTTTGAGGTCAGTTTTTTGACATTGGGAGCAACCAAAAATATAGAGGGAATTTATACCTTAATAAGCTACAAAAATATTGTCAAATGGCTGATCATCTCAAGAGCCTAGACTGAGTATGGTATTTTTTCAAGTGTTCAGCTTAGAAAGGAAAAGTGTAAATTCCATTAAGGTGAAAAACTCAACCCTGCTTTGACCTAGCAGAGCTTAAAATCCAAAGTTACCTGGATGCAAAGCTTCATTTCTTTAGATATGATTGCCACTCAGTCTTTGCACTGGTTACTTTATACAAGTGCTGAACCCTGTTTCATAAAGTGCTGTGCTCCATCATAACTTAAATTTCCCATGAAATATGCCTATGAGGTCAAACTTCAGATGGAGCATAACTCTTTATGGAAGAGGGCCGAGATGTGCGTGTAGTTGAATAGTTTCCCATTGGAAGAAAGAGAATGTAAAACTGAAAAAGTTGATATTGATTTAGAGAAAAAAATTTTGCTGCAAAACTTCAAGATGTGGAGTGCTGGTCTAGCAGTGATGGTTATATTTGTGTATCTGCACCCTGCATGAGGGGTTCTATGAGTGGTGTCCCACTTCCATAAAAGAATATTATGAATTCTGATGATGCCCACATACAAAATGGTAGCATTTATTAAAGAATATAATTTCACAGTTAGGCTAAAAATGTCTGCTTGTTTTTATGTTTCTAACTGAACCGAACTGGAAGATTGTAGTTTTGAATGTCCATGGCAAAAATATGACGGATTGGTCATCCCCATGGCAAAATACCTGTGTACAGCATGATGATACCATTGATTGTGTCATTAGAAGAATTCAGCAGTAGATCAGTCCCTCCTAGTTTCAAATTTGAAAATGGTTGTGCTATTGAATTAGTACTAGTGACACATATTTTCAGGTTTTCCTGGGGGTGGGGGGGGGAGGGAAGTTGGAGGAGGAACTTCCCCATTTCCTTTTTTTTTTGGAAGATGGTGTACATGTATACAAAATGTGCTATCTTTGACAAACCTTGAATATGAAAATTTTGAAAATTAGACAATCCAAAACCTTACGTTTTAGGAAAATTTTAGGGGGAGAAGTCCATGTGGGCCCATGTGAGGGGGGTGGGAGTGGGGTGCAACTTGCAAAAGTTCAAGAAACATTTTACGGACACTTTTCACATTATATTTCTAATTGGTAAAATTTTGAAGTTATCCATTTCAGTCAGAAAACCAGCACAAGACCAGAGGGAGTCAGCAAGGTGTGGCTTAAAATCACATGCTGTGCCAAGCCAAAGCTTTTTGTGGAATCATGCACAACATGTAGAATAGAATACAGTGCATTCCAGTAAAATAAGGGACATGAGGGAACTGCAGTTGCCAGTTGCTATACATAATTTACTTTGGTATTTCCACAGTTTATCATAAAAACTCTGTATTCATGGAAAAGGAATACTTTTGTCTTTTTTCACAGGGTGTACCTAAAGATACAACCACAGAAGAAACATTGAGAATGTGCCTTGGTGAAATAGACCGATGCTACCAAGACAATGTGATGCCCTTCTTTCTCAACTTAACAAGGTACGTAGATCTAGCTGTTTGTTGCCTATCTTTTATAACTTCTGAGGGAAGTACTCAGGGCACAGCTGTTTTGCGTTTTGCTTGGTATACTGATAATTGACCAATGCTTTTGTATGTGCACTGGTACTGCACCAACATACTTTAAAATCCATTGGATTCCAGAGGAAAAAATAATCGACGGCATCGACGGCAAAAGCCGCGGTAGCAGCTGGTTTTGCCGCCGATTATACCTAATAACAGCGGCACTTTTTTGCCGTCGATCAATCTTAACATTGCCTGTCGATCAATTTCTACATTCACAAATCACTATCCCAATTTTTTAAAAGGCAAAATCCAAGGTAAATTTCTGCAGAAATTTACTAATGTTTCACAGGACTTTAAAAGTAACGGTAAGATGTTGTGATGGCTAAAACAGCCGACAAGTGGGCATAGAAAACAATCTGTTATCTCTTTGTCAAATTTGGAAAAAAAATCGTACGTATTTGTTTTGAAATTCTTGCTAGGAGCCATGAGTCGGTATAGGCCCAATATCCCCTCACACTAAAAAGCGTTAGGCTAGCGTAAGTCCTAGTTTCACTAAATCTGAAAAGTTAGTTTCGTAATGAGCTTCATACCTACAAATAACGAGAGTAGACCTTACAAAAATATTGCGAATTGCTGTTTGAGAGTCTCCTACACATGTGTCTCTAATATTTTTGGAAATTTATGCCCAGTTTATACTCTAGATACCCCTCCAGATCGTTAGAGATTCTCTTCAGCACATATACTCATTTAGTGTGTAGAAAGCACTGGTCATTCAGAAGAGCGTAGGCTTGAACTTTGGGAATAAAATCTCTGTGTTTTAGATGTCTAAAAATTTATTTGTCATATCATCGCTCACAAACTTGGTAACCAAATATTTTGATGGATTTTGTCTACAATTTTGCCAGCTTTTTCGGAATTATTTTGTGAACTTGTGTTCACACTCTTCTGGACCCTGTGTAACGTTCTTGAGGCAAAAACTTGACACCCCGAATTTTTCCGTTATCTGTTTTACCTTTGGTCCCGATGTGTTTGAATTAACGGGGTTTTACTTTCCGTCATGACTCGGAAATTACACGCGGGACCGCATTACCATTGCAGGACTAATTTCACTGAATGTTTGGGGTGTTTATACGTGTGCCCACTAAATCTCATTGGTTGTAAAGTAGTACGGAACATCGGATGAAATGCACTGTGGAACATAACCTGAACAGTGCAGTGTGTGGTAGACTTCACTTATTCTCTCATACTTACAGGGTCGGGTACTTCCTCAATCTACTTACAAATAAATATCAAATTCTTTGCAATGAGTAAATAAAAATTTACATCATCTGGAGTTGCAAAAGAAGGATTCTGCATGATGATTAGAGCACCCAACCACTTTTTATGGTGGAAACACGACTTGCCGTGGCCATGTGAGGGAATTTTGAAAATGCTGTGGAGATCCCATAAAATGCCGTGGAGAGCTGCTGTCTCCACAGCATTTTTTTACAGAAATTGCCATGGAGACATCCAGGGGAATTTTTTGGCCTGGATTCAATCTCTAGTATGTCTAGAACATCTTTGACAACATGTGCTATGTTTCTCTAGCAATAAACATAACAGCATCATCGGCTTTGACATTTCAAAATAATAAAATGATGATTTATGGGGCTCCAAGCAGGTGCTGAGCCATGAGCTGTGTGTTGTGCCAATACCTATGTGTGGTAGGCTGATAAGGATCATGAGAGAAGGATTTTGATCCAGGAAGGGAGATTGTTAATCAGAACCATTAGAGGGTGTTTAAGATTTGGGGGGGGGGGAGGAGGGGCTGAACCATTCATTGTGCTTTTTGTGTTTGTTGTTAACTTTTTGTGTATGTGTAAGTGGATTTTTACACCTGCATGAGAAGTATTTGACACCACCTTTGTATGAAGACCTAATGAAAACAGACATTTTATTGTGTGCACTGTTAAAGGTAACATTAACAGCTTAAATGTGAAATGTACCATACTTTTTCTGCATTGAGCTGAAGTAGCACATTAGTGCAAAATCTGCGTAGAAAATTTAATTATGCTTTGAATAAAATTTTCCAGCAACACAAAAGCCAGTTATACTTCCAAATTTTCATAGGCTATTAAGGTATAAGAACAGTATATGGTCGTCCCTGGCACTTCTGGGCCAATCAAAAACGTAGCTCAAAGTTGAACAGTGTTCAACTTTCTTAGCTTTATAGCCCTGTACTGAAGTATGAATCAGCTTTAATATTTAGTTCGATGTGAAAGGTCTCAAGGTCGGGAAGTTGATGGAATTTAAATGGTGTTATTTTGTTTTGAACTCATACATGGGATTCATTCTTGGTAAAATTGTCAGAGGGAGCTTGGCAATAGGCACTTATACCTCGCAAACCTTTAACATTCAGGGTACAGTTGTCAGAGTTTTAAGGTGAGCAATATTGTCAACTCAGATAAATGATGGAAATGTTGTATTGCCATATCGTCTTTCATCTGTTGATAAATTTGCAAAGTTTGACTGGGTCATAATGTAAATGAGGTCAATAGTTCTCAACAAGTTCAGAAGATTAATTAATAGATTTAATTTTATATCACAAACTGGTTGCAAAGCTGAAACACTTAAAAGTTTTGAGACTAATGTCCATTTGTTTGTGCTAAAAACTTGTGTAATTTAGTAGCTTACTGAAGTGAATGATTAAATCAAATTAGAGGTGTTATGGACATTTTATAGTCCACTGTCATTGCATTGGCAGCATGTGCACTTATTTAACATAATTTTCTATATGAATAATACTAAATTCAGTATTCTCATATTCACAGAGGGGAGTATGAATATTGCCTTCCTACCCTTCTGTCAGACTAGACTCATGTAGGCCATACTGCAGAGTCACTGCCAGACTAACTAGGGTACTTTTGACAAATTTCCAAAGTTCCAATAGGTACCACTGTGGTGGTGTGCGCTATGGCACTGGTGCTGTTACACTTAAAGGGTTACATTAAGACAACTGTTTGTTACCTAGGGTGAGTGTAGGACTGGGCTTTATCATGATGACTGCTTGACTGTTATTGGTCATGTGACTGTGTTTTAGTACCTGTATTTAGTGTTGGACCAGGGCGCATCATGGTAATAACATTGTGATCATTAAGTTAAGATTATGACTTCAATGATAACATTGATGTAAATTACAGTGGATGTTGAAATCTGTTCAAAGTATTATATACTTTGTTCACAGTGAAAGGTGTGGCTGGATCCCCACGGCATATGATATCTCTGCCTCATTGGCCAAGGAATACCGCTGGGTTCAAGGCTTGTCAGTAACAGAGATGGAAATATTGCATGGAGCATATCGTAGTGACAATCCTAACTGTGAGTACCAGTTTTGCTACATTGTACTGTATTATGTGGTTCCCAGCCAGTGTGGAAATCTGGGAAAACTTGGGAAATGAGTTGAATTTATCCTGTCAGGGAAAGTCAGGGAAAGACACAGAATTTGAGCAAAATACCTGATAACAGGAAAAGTAAGATCATTTGGTTGCCCGAAAGAGACAGTGGTTCATCTGTTGTATTTGTGTCAAGCAGTGTATCCTGAGTAGGAAGAATTGTTAGACATGGAATTAGGTGGAAATAATGATCCTGGAATTTTGAATGTACATTCAGAGGAAATCTCTGGGAAGAATCAGGGAATTTTGTTTTCCAGAAATGCTGGAAACCTGTCGTTAATATGAACAAGTTGGATTGACTGTATCCTGTGGTGTGTGGTACATAATAGTGTTTGCACCGGGTCCAAAATTCGGAACCGGGTACCCGAAGTCGATGGTCGGTCGGGTACCCGGGTACCCGAAAATATAACTTCTGTTAGGCCACAAGTTTGTTGTAAAGTCATTATAAGAAATTTTGCTTTGCACATTGATATAATATAACACCAACGTATCTTACATATGCATATGACAAGTGTTCTTAGGCGTGTGCGTGATAAATTTTGCCAGGAAAAAGCAACATGTTAGGTGTTCTGTCACACGTGCAATCTATGTTAGTGAAACTTTGGATCCGGGTAGTAATTTCAGAACCGGGTCCTGACATCGTCGGTCGGGTACTCGGGTACCCGCGTACCCGGTGCAAACACTAGTACAAAAACAATTTCTGATGTAAGATAGAGTACAGATGATTGTAGACATGTTTAGGGTGTGTAAGTATGCATACATGCATGCTAACATTTCTTAGGAATGCTGATATTTTACAAAAATGATTTGAAGCAGAAAACAGCATTGTCTGTCATTTGTACACTTTTTGGTGTATAGCTACGACCTGCTGTGCTAGTTGTCTTGCTTTTTTTTGAGTATATCTGACATGTGTTTATGTGCCGACACATTATTGACATTCGTATTACATTTGCTTCTACATAGGAGTGTTTTTGCAGTTTCATCACCAAATCTACTTTCCATGTTTGCTTCTGGATTGCCTGTTATATCACAGCTTATTTTAAACAAGTTTTGTCATTTTGTAAAAGTAGAATCTGCCATTTCAGCTCACCAAGTGCTGTTGTTTGCACTGTTTTCTCACCAGCCTTATTCATGATTCGGAATTCCTCCTTCCTGTCATCTGTTCCAGCAGAGTTTGAAAGTGATTTCTTAGATCCAAACCCAATTGCATGCCATAAACTTGATTATCTGAAAACGATGCTACAGCAAAGATTGGTAGGTCTCTTGTTCTTAGTTTAGTTTTATATTAAACTTTACAATATTCTAGTAAGGCACATATGGCAAATCACAGTGTGTATTAGTTAGAGGCCTTGCCATTCTCATGTTCTCAAGAACTAGGCTGGAACTTTGAATTGCTGTATTTTTTGCCTGTGGTATACTGTCAGAGTAAATGTAATGATCACTGCTACAGTGATATTTGAAAGGTACAGTACTTCAGAATGCATGCCTCTAAATCAGTGGTAGTCTGCATCATAATTGTAATACAAGTTCACGGACGTGTATATGTTGCAAACTTTGTATCGGATGAGAGCACCAACTAAGGGTGGGAAGCCTGAAGGGATTTTTCACACTGAGTCAGCAGACTGCTGACTAAATGTATATTGTATAATGTAAGTGAATTATTTAAACTATATGGTGGAATTTTCATTTAGGTTAGTATGGTTTGTTCAGAGATTTTGTATTGTTGTATGGAGGATTTAAAGTGCTGTCAGGATTGAAGTACAAGTAGATGCAAGGAGTTTGTACTACATCAAAGTAGACACAGCCCTAAATCTAGTCCATCATGGATCCATTCCTGCATTGTTTTGCAACTTCATAGTTTGTAGTAACTTTTGTCAATGTGCATTCACTTTAAGGAAGGATATATGAGTCTGATTGCAAGACAGACAAGTTCAACTGTGTCTTTTCCTACAAAAATCAACATATTCTATAGCTTACCTGGCATTTGATGGTGTTTGCTGAAAAAATGAACCTTATCACTACAATAAGTATGGTTTTGTAACCCCCTCCCCCCCCCCAAAAAAAAAAATAAAAAATGAAAAGCTTTGAGGAATTCAGAAACTCTTATTGCCAAAAGGTCTGAAATTTTGATTTTCTGCTGGTGTCTAGTGCTTTTTGCAAACAGACTCATTATATCTCGTTTTGTATTCATGTACACTAAGGTGGGTGATATTGTTCTCATAGAAAGCAATTTTGAGTGCTGTCTTCACACTGCATATGTATTCACTCTTACATCATATCTCTCTTGAATGTGTCAGAAAGGGATCAAAATCCCATGGCCATAGATGAGCAGTAAACTTAAAAGCAACATAAAAACTTTAGAAGAAATATCAGAAATCTAACCAGACATTCTTATTTTTCTAGGGTGATAGAGTGGTTTGGTATGATGTCGAGTTTGCTGGAGTGGATGAAGATGGCAAAGTTGAATTGAGTGGCCTTGACAAAAACTTCTCAAAAAAGGTATGTGTGACGTTCATTATCATTTACAGCTAGTACCTACAAAACTTGGTTTCTTAGCCACACCCTGTCTAGAGAAAATTACTGCGCTTCCACCATCTATGAATTTTTCGATATTACATTTTCTTTCATTGAGAAATAAGAGGAAAACAGAAATGAAGGGAAAGAATGAATTCCACCAGTAAGTGGTTGATATGGGGGGAGGGGGGGGGGGAGGGAGTACTAGTAAACTATTGAAAAATATAATTCAAAGCAATGAGGAATGAGCTGGTGAGTGGTGCAAATGCAATGTAGTGAAGAAATTAATATCTCTTTTTAAGTCAGTTGTTGTTGAAAGATATTGCAGTCACTGTGTCTCACTTTTTTTCAGTTTTATCGCAGAAATATATAGCTGCTAGGGTCAACAGGTACAAAAAGGCTCCTTGCCCCCACTATCATGTTAAAACGGCTTGCCATAGGGCCATGAACATGTAGCAAAACTATAGAACTTTAATTGCAAAATGTTGTGATCATTTTGCAGTTACTCATGGTTATTGCCTATGCAGTGTGCAGAAGCTCTAGGTCATTATTTTTTGCATCTACCAATTTGATTCATGGACATGTAGGTGTAAATTGTGTTTTAGAAAGATTGACGTAATACCATACCACTGAGATTCATAGATGGCAAGATAAAACAAAAATCATTTGTGAGAAGGTAAGATGGACAAAATATGGGGAAATGCATAATGTTGAAGTGGACAAATGAAAGACAAGAACAAACTTTGAAATTGATCAAAAGTAGCTTTTTACTAAACGTTTATTCCCTTTGAATGTTTTGCAATTAATTGCTACGTGGTCTTTACTACTACTTTACACAGCTGAGAATTTTAACATGTCTGCCTGAAAATGGAGTTAACTTTTGGTACAGAAAATGGTTTTTGGTTGTAAAGATTTACCAAAACACCATATTTAATTGTTACTCAGTGTTTATTTGTATAAAAGGTTAAAGTCTTTCATGTATGCAAGAATTTGGCAATGTATGAAAGTATTTTTGTGTCTTCCCTCAGATATTCGAGTTTTTCAGGGACAGAATCAACGAACAGTATCCCCTGGTAGATGCTAACCTCAATCCAGAACAGCAAGCCAAGGAGGCCCATGAGGTGATTGATTCTGTTTTTGCATGTATCCGTAAATCCCATGCTTTAGGGCAAGGTATTGTGGGAATGATAATGTTCAGACCTGCCTACTTATGCTGAAAGGTTTTATTCTGATGAAATGGACATTAATCAATCGCAGTTTGTAAAGGGAGACTACTTTTGAAAACTCTATTTCTGCAGTCCTCCTCATAAACATCCTATACAGATAGAGGATCAAATGATCAAAATTGTTGCCACTGTTCAAACAAATTTAGGCTTTCTAAGGTGACCGACGAGCTACTGTTATTTGCATGATTTGACGATAAATCTATCACATTTTAGACAAAATACAAACATGAATTAGAAACACATCAAAATGCTTGACACTGTTCATTGAATTAAGCATCCTTGCATTTTATTTAAAAATTTTAAAGTTTTGTGCATAATCTGTCAGTACTGAACCACTTGAGCAAGTTCAAACTTTTCCCGGAAGAAATAGGATGCAATAGGATAAGCGTACATTGGGGACACTGTACATTTAGGACATTATTGCAGGATGCTTTGTACATGTATATTATGTAAGAAGTCCTTGGTCCTCCCCTACCACCATGTAGTAAAAATGCTGTATCACTGTATATTTTATACTGAGGAAGGCTCATCTCATACTCTTGTGAATATATTAAAGATAGACATGCATCACCCACGAGTACATTTTTGGTAAGGGGCTATGAAAATTCCCAATTGATTTACTGCTCTTTGATTGACATCAAAGTTTGAAAAGTTGAAAGATACAGAGCAGTTGGCATTTCACACAATGCAGAGAGAGTGTTCTGATTACTCTTAACAGCCGTTTATGCTCACCACGACATTGCCTTAAGCAATAAACTAGGTTTTTGTCCACACAGGGAGGAGCTTAAGAAAGTTTTGGGAGGGGCTGGAAGTAAATTAGTTAGGAGAATTGGAACTGTCTGGGTGATGAAATTGGGCCGTTAAAATATCACCAGCATGAGTCCCCTGACATTACACGGATTCATTTGTCATTATGACTCCAAATTGGAAGATAGGGGTATTTCCAGATCTAGAAGCTGCTACAAAAGTTTTTGGTGGAATACTTGTTGCACTGTAATCAAGATTACTGCCATTAATCAATTACAACTATTTTACATGTGATGAGTGAAGTCATAGTGTAAAACAAGATACAGTAACACAGCCTAACATTGCAGCTACTAGAGCACTGTGTCACATTAGGCTTTCCTTCTCATGCAACTCTCACACATCCATCTGTTCATTTTGCTCGAAAAGAGATACATATTGTAAGTAGTTTTACATACATATATAAATAGGTACATATGTACGATACATATATACATTGGCATTTTCCAGCTTCAGCCGCCAGACTTTCCCCCCCTCCCCTCCTTTCCAGCATTACTGTCTTTCTGAGATGAATCCAGAGCTACACTTCAAAGAATATCTATACAAATTTTGATTGCTAGATGTCAGGAAATACCTCTGAACAGTATCTAATTTAAAATTTTCCCAAGAACCCCCCACCCCCATTGAGACATTGTACATGTGACACTTGTATTTTCAAACTTTACCCTCATAGAATCAGTCCCCCTCCCCCCGATCTGCCCCTCATCGAGTAGGTGGGGCATAATTAGCTGCTAACTTCAAGGTTTTTTGTTCAGTAGTTACTATTTAAGTAAATGCTGAAGTGCTGAAGATGAGTCACTCAGGGAAGTATAGTAAAATGCTTTGTTAAATAGGCCAAAATACAGGCTAGTTTAGTATTAACTATTTAAGTAAATGCTGAAGATGATTCACTCAGGGAAGTATAGTAAAATGCTTTGTTAAATAGGCCAAAATACAGGGTAGTTTAGTATTAACTGTTTAAGTTAATGCTGAAGATGATTCATTCAGGGAAGTATAGTAAAATGCTTTGTTAAATAGGCCAAAATACATGCTAGTTTGATGTAAACTTCCTTACAAAATTGTGCAGACTTACTTTCAGTTTTGTCTGCAAAATTATTGTACATTTTATAGTAACAAATTGGATATTCTTGTAGTTCATTGTATTCTATATCCATGTATGATTATGTAATGTCAAGTCTTGTAAACACCACACTGGGAACAGATGTGAACTTACTCCTAACTCTGACCCACATACAAATTTACAAGATGGTAGATAGGATTATTTCGCTTCACTACATCTTAATGTTTTTTTTTTTTAAGAGATTATCAAATATTCTGTTTTTCTAAAGTAAATTTGATTTCATACTTACAGTTAAGGAGTAGTACATATGGAAGGAAGAACATTGTCAGCGTATCTGCCTGCAATGTGACGCTCATTCTGAAATTTAACAATTATTAAATGCTTGATTTTCAGTCTTTCCTCAAGAGTCGTGGCAGTGTTGTGCTTGGTAGGAACCAGATTTTAGAGCAGATAAAGGACTATGTGCAGGACATTGGAAACAATAAACCATTAATATTGACTGGTGGTGCAGGGACTGGTAAATCCTCTCTGACCGCCAGGGTTGCTGATGTAGCTCAGACCATGGCTATGAATAAAGAAATTCCTGGGTAAGAGTTTGAATTTCTTTGAGATTTTTGTGCATTTTTGTTTCTTTTTGAAGTTGGAAGACAGTTTAAAGTGTACCCTCAAGTCTAAAATTTCAAAAATATATGTTGCAAAGCTTGAAATGTGCATCTGAATGGTCTAACTCCCATCTTCACGGGACATTCATGAGCTGAGATATAAAATGTTGAAGCTCATTCTCTCAATTTTAAAATGGTAGATTGTACAATAGTTTGTGATGTCATTCTTGTACTACTGTCTATGTTTTCTTTGTTTTTTCAAGCACCACTGGTGTGCCAAATTGTGATCACTCTCTTACTGTTCTAGGGTGACTTCGCAATATAAGGGACCAAATCAAAACTCGGTATGCGTGTGGCAGTTTGCCGTGTTAGCACGCCGATAATCCGCACCGGTGAGTGTAATGGTAGCACGCCACGAATAGATCTATTGTTAAAGTCCAGCCTCGCCGGCCCAGTAATACGTTTGCGTGTCGGCACACTGCCATTGAACACACACAATAGCCTAATCTGGCTTCTGAATCAACTGCACGAACTAGCACGCTTTGCGTAAAATCGGATTATGGTAGAAACGATGGTTTTGCAAATAACGCATCAGTGTACGCAGGACCGCTGGCCTGTCGAACATTTTCTTTACCTACAGGTTCATTCATCAAGAGAATAAATGGTTCAGTTTTAACTCACAAAATATCTGTGTGTGTGTTGCTCCACTTGTCTCTTTGCCTATTTCTAGATTACTAATGAATGCGTGTAATGACAAGATACGAAAGAGATGGTAAATAAGAGTTTTGCAGTGCACTTCTGCAGCGGATCTTAATGGGGATGTTGACCTTCCTTTTCGTTTAACAACCATTTAAAAAATTGATCACAGTCCCAAAATGTTTCAAAACTGAGTTGGTCTTATTGAACGAAACCCCCGATCATACTTCTGATCTTGCCAGTGTCAACGTATAGGCTACACGTAAATTCCTTCTTTGCCGATCATTTATTCCGGCCAAAATGAAATGGTCTTCACAAAGCCGTAACGTTTTAGGAACACAAATGGTTACTTTTTGTAGTCATAGGGTCCGTTGGCACGAAAATATAAATTGTTTGCAAACAGTCAAATAGTTAAGGTCAAAGATCAACACTCAATGTATCGTACTTGTCGTTTTGAAACAACAAAGCAAGTCACGAAGCTGCGTGCCTGGTATCCTATTACTCCTCGTTAACCAATTCCAGCCTATGTTTCCCCCAAAGAACTTCATGACTTCTTTCCAAACATACCCAATCCCGAACAGTTTAGTAAGGGAGTTGTCTGCCCTGACAACTCCCGGGTTTAGTTTCCCGTAGGCCATCAGTACTCCAAGCGTGAACTTCCCAATTTGCCCGCCCGCCGTAATAGGAGACTAACAGTTTCCGAGTCTAATTAAAACTAATTGTGGACATGTCAAATTTACAGTTCTAAAATTACAAAGCATGGATAGAACCAACCGCTTCTTACAAGTCATTAATTTAAAATACAGTTAAAATCGTGTCTTACCAGTTCTGTGAAGCACATTAAAAACTTTTTCGAGTCCAAAGAAAAATTAGCGAGAATAATCCAATTACATTCCAGAGTGAAAAACGCCAACCTGTTCAGATCAATTCATAGTCTCCTTGCCGTACATATTATTCTGCCTTACAACCCCCAGACCTGTTCCCTTCCATTCCCCTTCCTTCCACCCTTCCTCAACTAGGGCCTAAACTAGCTGTGTTACCTGAACCTCAGGCTACGCGATCTTTGACAAAAACCATGGTCTAAAACTCTATTCCGTTAAAATTTACCGCACCACTATAGGTACGTGATTGCAAAGGATAGGCTCAGTTTTTGTTGAAATTGATTGTGCAGATTGAACTACACGGTATCTTGCCTTGGTCGGTTACAAACGTTCAAGACATTTTTCAAGTGAAACTGTTCAGACTGTAATACTGAAAGTCCTAGATCTGAATGTGAAGACGGTCCCTGAGGCCTGGACAACCACGCATGCATGTTTAGCATTGACTTGGCCTATGTTTTGGCGCCGTGAGACTAAGTCAGTTTAGTGCAGTACAGAACTGCATGTTCAGACACGCATGGGCCCAACCTCACATGTACAAACAGTACATCCATGCAGATCGTGTGCAGCTAGCATGCAATGGTCCAGCTATATGCGGAGGGGAATTTCCAGTGCAAGTGCATACAATTATCAGTGCTGCGAAGTATGCAAATAAGTTGTCAAGACATAGCCCATGCACGTTTTGCAGGTGCCAGGGAACTTCTCAAAAGTTCTCACAAGAATACCGTACATTGACTGATACGTACTTTCAACCTTCTACATCGTTCTACATATTACAGTAGATTGAAAGATCCCATATTGATGCGAGGTCCCCACAGATGTTTGAAGATGTACCTTTGTTCTTCGGAAAGTGTTGTGATCAGAACAGTTTCGTGTATTGTTACCTTAATAACGGTCAGTAGACTGAAACATTGGAGGGGGTGATTACATGGGCCATCCCCCAATCAAATGTTGGGGATATATCCCCCATCCCCCCGGGATTTACGCCCATGGCTGAGAAGTACGTCTACTCCCCCCCCCCCCCCCCACGTGCAGATGCATTCACTCAAGGATCCAGTGGTAGGTTTTACTTTCTCACATACTGACTAGCAAATACCTTTTTGCCCCGATCAGTCTCCAGGCTGTTAATGTTACCTTGGCGTCAAAATGACAAAAAAAAAACAACAGTGAAAATATTTCTCGCCGATGGGAGTCGAGAAGTTTTGTCCGGGCCTGGTCACATTTACGCTCAACAATAATTAACATCGTTTCGGTGGGCAATACGTTACCGGTACCGATAGAGCTTGAAAATATAGGACAAGGTCTAGTCAGGTCATACAGCGCCGCAATGTCTAGACAGTTACACATCGCGTCTACTCGTGGTGGATGATCAAAGATACCGCCGTGAGAAAAACATGGTCATTGACCCAAATGTGCAAAGTATTCACGTATGATTGACAGATTCTAAGAAATATTTGAACCCTGGGAGAACGGGCTTGCATTTATGTTTTGAAAACAAGTGACATTTTACAAGCTGTCTGTACTGCGCTTCATGAGCAGTCAGTGCCAGAGTACAGCTCCTTGTCGTTTGATAACACTCTTAGGGGCCGCGGCCCACCGGTTGAGAAGCGCTGCTGTAGGCTATATATCGAAGTTAGTCAACGTGTTATAACATCCGCCCATATTGACGAGGCTGGATTGATTTAATCGGATTTAAGTTGGATCATACAAGCATTTTTGTGTGGAATATAAAATCTTTACTAATGGTAAGACACATTGTTTTAACAATAGTTTCAGTCCCCAGATTTTCGTAGGCCTACGGGCGAGAGCGTGCTCGATCCCGCTTAGAGCATACAGAAGTTACTAAAACAAACTGCCGTGTCCCCTCCCCCCACCACCACCAGTTTATCCTTTTTGGGGGTCAACGGGCGCTGTTTGGCTGGAAACGGGCGCCCACTTAATTTCACCCTTGTTACCGAGGCCTGTTATTTTTAACGAATGTCCGATAAACTATTTTGTTTTTGTTTCTTTTTTATGACGGAGATTTTCGGAATTAAAGGGCACTTTTACGTTCTTCCGTTATTTATCACAAGATTCATTAAGTTTTTAAACGCGCAAATATATTTTCAAACATGTCAAGAAATTTCCGAAACATTTTCAAATATTCTGGATGATTTTTAACATATGTCGGATGAACTGTTTTTTTTATTTTGATGACGGTACCTGAATCGGCACAAAAACTTAGGACAAACAATGAAATTTCCATCCTGAAAAGTTATGTCGGGCATTAATCAAAATCATGCCAAACTAATTCAGGACCAAAATGAATGAAGTTTAAGTTCCCGTTCGATCGTTTTACGTAAACAAAATTAAAAGAAAAACACCAAAGACAGTCGATGTTTCACAACAAATTTATTTTTCATGTGAAGAAATTCAGTACTATTTCCAGTCTTACGCATGGTACGATTCTCACATGCAAATTTTTGTTCCGTTTTGCTTTTTTTTTTTTGTTTGCCTGATACGCTACCGTCGCCGCATATCGGTTTTCGAAATGAAAGTCGTACTTGCAAGATTCTGTAATTTGTGTTTGAAACTTTTTACTACTTCTTACAGGTAGTAATGATTTCCACGATTTACAACTTTACAAGTACTAGCATACATGTGCATCCTAAGTTGGTTGTAAAACAGTGTTTTCGATTTTCAAATGTCATTCACGCCGCAATACATAGACTACTTTATTAGGTTAGTCATTGTGTGTACGCAAGTGTAGGCAAACACGCGTGGGCTAGGCACGCTAGGGTACGCCGCTAATCCAAACACAAAGACCGCCGTGCCTATCAAAAGAAGCACAGTCACGGATTAAACTCAGCTGCTGGGTCTCACATAAGCTGTCTGAGTGCAAGCACGGCAATGGTTGGCACATGTTCGGATTAGTTTATTGTTAGGGGTGTGCACTTGCGTGGCTTGGTGTGCAGCACGCATAAATAATTTTGATTTGGTCCCTAAGCCCTCTCCGTGCAACATGCTATGCAAGAGAACAATAAATATTTCAAGGTCATATAAACATCTTAATTTCAAAAAGAAACAAAAGCAGGTAATGTGAGTTGTCCAAGGAGGACATCACAAAATATTTCACACTGGTCTATTTCAAATTAAGTGAATAAATTTCAACATTTTATATGTCAGCAATGGAGTAAGCTATGAAAGCGGGACTTGTAATTCTAGACTTAAGGTCCACTTTAATAGTTCTCATCATCACAGAAATGCATCACTGGGTTACTGGGGGGGGGGGAGTAGGGGTGGAAAAAACTTTGTTGGGAGGGAGGGGAAAAGTGGTTGGAAATTTGAAAAAAAAATGATGGAAATAGGTGAAAAAGAGGCTCAGTCAAGGAAATAAGAACTTGACTCCCTCTTTTCCCTCCCTGCCTTCCTTCTCTCCTCCCCACCCCCCCCCCTCCCCTCCTGCCTTGGAATTGCTGTTCATGCCACTGAAATGCATTACTTTGAGATATTGTGAACTCCTGGATTTTATTGTATCAGAAAACTGCCCTTTAACCATGTTCCACCAGGTTAGTGCATTATCATATCAGCACTGTATATATATGAAGTTTCGCATAGCGACTCACTCTTTAACAAAGTATGATTATCTACCCATTGGCAGGTCAAACCATACAAGTCTCGTAAACGTGATATTTGAAGGAGAGTATTCAGTGTCAAATTAAATACTGTGCAATTGGATGTCCTAATGTTGAGTGAATGTACCTTGTTGGTTTTATACAGATTTTATATGAGTTCTCCAGAGGCTACAAAGTTCCAGGCATGGTATTACAGAAGTGGGACCCTGACAGATGACACATGTGTACATAAATATTCCAAAAGTATTAAAAAGTACATCATTTTAGATTGATGTCAAAGGTAATCTGAGCTTTGCAGATGCTGTACTTGATCTCAGCTGCTACTTACCATGACCACTGTATTTGTTTCAAAGGCCAATGGACTGTAACCACCAAAGAGAAGTTTCTAGCCCCTCTTGAGACAACCTCAAAAAGGGTTTCTGACTCTATAATTTTGACATTTTAACCCCCTACTCTTAGACCCTCCCCCAGAATAGTCTGCACCCCTCCTCCATGAAAACCTCAGTAGAAGCACAAAATGGTATCCCAAAAATTTCTCAAACCATTTAAGGAAGTGTTAAGTTGAGTAACAAGTCTGTTACAAGAAGTCATGGTATTTTTAACTTACTTTTTCATTCAGATTGTTCTTTATACTTGGTCTTCATGATTGATTTAGGACCATTAGGGGCACATTAATTTAAAAAAATAGACTGTGGAGTTTTGGGGAGTCAGAACATATTTTTTCCTCTTTGTGGATGCATTTCTGTTTATGTTCTAAAGTGTGATTGTCACCTTTCTTTACAGTGGTGGGAAAGATGGCTGGCTTGTCTTCTATCACTTTGTCGGAGCAGTTCCAGGTTCTACAGATCTTGAAAAATGTTTGAAGAGGTTGTTGAAGGAGTTGAATGCCTTTAACGTAAGACTAATCAGACATTCGATTCGATTAGATTTCTACATTCATGATGTAATTTAGGGATGTGAGCTAATTAAAAAGTTTTTTAGTAAAAGTTTGTGAGCAGAAATGTAAGTGAACTGAAGCCAAGAAAAAGCATGGGAAACTCATAAATGTCAATAGCTTTTAAGGCTTTTTGAATAGATTTATTTGTAATAGTGTGTGTCATTAATCTACTTATAAGTAATGGGAAAATGGCAAATTTTATTACGACTGCCTATGCTAGGGAGTGGTGTGCTAAATATGAAATTTTCTGGAGTAAAGTTCAGATCCTTGCTCCTGGTGTATATACTCTATAACTTAATCTTCTCTTTACCACATATATGTGTGTGATCAAAAGCTCATGAAGCATGTTCTATTCTGAATCTAAAACCCGTGAAGTGTTTGAGTTCTTAAAGGTCATGAAAAATTTGAAGTCTTGGAACTTCTCTTTTGCATGCACCACATTTTCAAAGTCATAGAAATGAATCAACTTGCTATAAAAGTCAGGGAATTTACTTTACATTTTTCAGTCCTTGAAAGTAATGAAAAATGGTCAGTTTTCGTAAAGTGTTATAGAAAAGTCACAATTTCAGAATAATGTAAAATTTGGTGAAGTTAGCTTGTCTAGTAAATATTTTGTCTTTAAAATTTGAAAATTACATGCCATGTCAGGAATAGTCATGAAACACCGTGGAATACTGGCTACTATACATGACATATGGAAGTCTGGAAGGAAAATAAGTGTGAGAAACTGAGCTATTTGTACTGTTTTGAAGCTAACTCTTCACACTCACATGCAATTGAATGGTGAACCATTGGAATGGATTGTCTGCTGTATAACACCAAAGTACATTATTAATCGTAAAACTTTTATTATCTTTGTTTTTTATTGTGCAGGAAGCCACTACTCCCAAGAATCTTGAGGCAACATGCCAGCTTGCTTGTGGTGTGTTATCAAACCCTAAGACACGACCTCTCATTGTAATAGTTGATGCCTTAAATCAGGTCAGCCTCTTCATAAATTTTCTGGTTAGGTTTAGGTGGCACTTAGGTATGGCACTTACATTGGCATTACAAGATTGAATATCAAGGAGATAGGACTTTCCCTTAGGGCTTTTGTCGAACAGAAAGCAGACAGATTTAAAACAATATTTTTATGTGTTGTGACCTTGTGATACCACATCCTGTATGAAGTGCCTTTACAAATCTAAGAGTTTGCAAGTCCTTTAAAATCAAGGTTGGGCAAACTAGGGGTCGCGACCCTTTTGAGGGTCGCGAAAATATTACGGAGGGTCACGAAAAGAATTCCGGAGCGAAAAATAATTGACATATTTCTCATTAAAAATAAGCAATGGGAGTGATTCTAATCTAAGAAGTAGTGATCTGTTTTATTAACACTGCATAACCAAGTCAAATCAAACTCCTCTCACCGACCCTTCAGTTTGAGGGCCACCAAGGTTCTGGAGTAGAAAGTTGGGGCCACCAAGCAAAACAGTTTGGAGGCACCTGTTCTAAATGACTGTCACATACTGCATTGTGATGGTGATAGTGTTCAAAAACTTTCAAAATAAAGTAAAATGCAGAATAAATAGGGGGAAATCCCTGGGCAGATGAACACCAAGCTTAGCCATGTCAAATGCATTTAGTGTGCATCCACACCAATATTCAGTATTTTGAAAATGTGAACTTTGAATTGTGATACTGTATTTTTATTATTATTTTGTAAGTTTTTAGGTGGCAGTAAACTATTTTTGTGCATAATGGCCTATTGTTTGTTTGAATTTAAGCTCCCCCCTCCCCTTAAAAAAAAAAACACTAGAGCTCCCCCTCCCCTTAAAAAACACACTAGCTGCTCATTATTACTTTTAAAGGAAAATAGAAGGTGTGGGATTTTTGAGGTGTAATACAAAATGGCAGAACAACAGTTTGATCAACACTTTACATCTGTTGGCTGTTGTAACTCTGCATTTAGTATGTTCATAGTGCCAAGTGTTTGTATAATGTATGTTGCATACACACTGCAGTTAACTTACAGAGATGATTTGTGCAACCAGTAGAGGAATTCTTAAAAGTTTGGGTAGTTTTGCTGTTCAGAAAAGGAATGGTAGGATAAAAGCTGGCAGACAAAAACAAAAAAACTACACTTGATATTAGTTGGCCTGATACTAAAAGTGATAAAACTTTTAGAAAATTATGGGAGATACATAAAGAGACAGTCATATAAAATTTTGATTGAAATTCAAGTTTAAAAGTTTTTCAGGATGACTATTTTTCAGAAATATGCAAATGTCTTCTGTTCCTACAGAATGGAATGATAATTTTGAAATATTTTCACATTAGTTTTTGAGTAGTGGCTCTGGGACTGTTGAGGAATCTGAGGTTAGATGTGGGATAAAGAGGAGGAGAGGTGAGTTGTCCAGGAACCATTGGTACATATTATCAATCGTCACTGGACCCTTGAGCAATAGCTTCCTTGTGTGTTATTTATCAACCCCACCAGCCATTTGATCTACTGGGGTCTCTGAATGTGAGCTTAAAGGTATAGAGTGTCATGGTGTGAAAAGTATAAGCATGTGATGTCAAAGTTTGAATATGATGTATTCTTCATTACCTGTGTTCTCTGGTTGGTTTTAGTTTGATGATGACAAGAGTGGATCTGTACTAAGCTGGCTGCCAAGGAAGTTAGCTCCTCAGGTTCGTGTCATTCTGTCTATGATAGATGATACACCACCACACAAAATACTTGCAGAGAGAAGCAACAATCCAGTTGAGATAAGAGTCACACCATTAGACATGCAAGCCAGAGAGGTAAGTAGTTACCCTAGTACGTTTGTTAACATGAATTTTATTCAAATCTTCTAGATGATGTGGAAATGTTAATGTACTTGAAGGTACTTGTACAAGAATAAGCAGGCAAACATATGAAGGATAGTTTTATGTTATAAGAGATCATAGGCGAGTAATCTGAAGTGGGTTTCCTCTTAGATGATTGCAGGCTTTGAATTGACTTGCCACCACTGCAAAGTTGTTCACTGAAGTGGCTTACTTAAGTTATTGAAATGTTGAAGGGATTCATACAATGCTTTGAACATTGTTTAGTATCAGTGAAAGCTGCTCCTGAAAGTCAACAACCCTATGTCTGCCCTGTTTCAGCAAAAAAGTTTGAGCAACTTTTATCCTCACCTTTTGCCTTGGTGTACTTGAAAGCCTGAGAATAGTTCACAATGAGAAACATGGTGCATGATACATATCAGTTCATCAGAGATAAAACTGTTACAGTTTTCAGAGTATTTGTTATTATAGAGGTTTTTCACTGATGTGACTGCATCTCGCGTCTCTCTGTTCATTGGACATTTTGACGGCCAGGCACTCATTATACCAAAAAATTGTATCTAGGGTCCTGTCCTGTGAGCGTTTCATTAGTACACATTTTGTGCTTGAGCTGTGATGGCGAGCATGCCAAATTGAAATGTGCTGATGTCACACGAAAAACCTGTCCTCCGGATTTCACGGAAACGATCGTTTCCAGTAACGTATCGTTACCGTGAAGTTAAAATCATGAAACCCGAAAATCAGTTCCCATGGTTTTGCTACTTTCTTAGGCTGGACTTAACTCACTGCTAAGTCTTGCAGTCTACAACACCCAAATCAGATGCTTCTAAAAATGAAAAAAATTATAGGTTATTCCATATATTCGTCTGGTTAATTTTTACCTCGCCTAAATCATGATGCAGTGCTGGCTCTACATAGAGCAATGTACAGAGGCACCAAGCCATGCACTGATGAAAACTGCAACTGCCTGCCACTCAGTGCTACTACAAAGACTGAAGCACCTACTCAGTTATGTTTACTAGTACAGTATCTTTAATCAAAATTTTGAAGAACTTTGAGGGATCATAGGCTCAGAGTTGGGACAACATTCTCAGAGTTTAAGAAGCTTAAAAATTGCTTATTGTCAACGATATTAAAAGATACTAAATAATTGTTGCTAACCTCGCTCTATTTTGGTAGTTGTATCAGGTTTATGGGGTGAATGATTTGGAACATTTTAGGGGCTCTCAGTCCTAAACCAAAGGCACATGATGAGCGTGATTCTGCAGATGGGCAGCTGCTGCGATTGGTTGTATTACAGACAGGGCTTTGATTCATAATCGGTGACTGCAAGTTGAGATGCCGCTTTAAGTGGTTGGGGTAATTTTGTGAGGAAAATAGGTCATGTTTAATAAGTTAGCAAATGGTGAGTTGGGGGTGGGGTATGTAAGTATATATCCATCAGTTCCAGTTAGAAAATTTGTATCCTAGACAGATAAACTTTCTGACTTTTGCTAACATTCCAAATGGTTGGATTCCCCTCTCCAGATTCCTCAGTTTCCACCCCTCCCCAAAAAGAAAGTCTACTTGGCAGTCATGTGGGTAGAGTTAGGATAACTCCAAGGACTTTATTTTTTTCACTGTATTATTTTCACTTCCGTATTGAATTGTAATCATTAACAGCAGTAGTAGAAGTAGTAGTCAAAAGTGAGAATGGAAGTATTGTTATTACATTAATGTAGAATTTAAAGTTTCAT
Organism: Holothuria leucospilota; assembly: GCA_029531755.1. Classification (NCBI taxonomy): domain Eukaryota; kingdom Metazoa; phylum Echinodermata; class Holothuroidea; order Aspidochirotida; family Holothuriidae; genus Holothuria; species Holothuria leucospilota. The sequence continues at coordinate 20,890,867 of CM055966.1, forward strand.
ATCATGTGACGAGACTTTATTTCAATGCACCACATTTTATCACTGTCATTTAAAATTGTAAGACCATCACAAATAGATGTAGGACAAAAACATACCTGTGCCATTTAACACATAATCAGGCACCATGAAGATCAAAAATAAGTTCTGGTGGGTTCCTGTGATCAGAAAGCACAGAACCCAAAAAGAGTTTCCCATGAAATCTGAAATCCAGATGCCACTCTAAAGGGAGTACACATCCTGTGTCAACAATCTTTGATTAACAAGAAAGACAAAGTTCAACATATGCAGTCATCAAGAGCTCAGTCATAACATGCTTTAAAATGGTTTTCCCAATAGGGAGCTGTCAGGTTGGAAATCACCCATAGTGGGCAGATTATTAATATTTAATATGGATATCTATTGTTCTTGCATTGGCGCAAGTAAAAGTTACCTAAAATGTCAACATCACCCAACCAAGTTTACATAAAACAGAAGCACTATTTTATTAGGCCTGTGTCTGAGTAAAAGACCCAATATTTTTTCCCTTGTCAGTGGTGTGACCTTTGTGGTTCTACCAGCTCTTAATTACTAATCTACAGAATTAAGTTTTATGCCTTTCAACTGGGTGTGTGTTTGATTCTTTTCTGTAGTTCTATACTTGACCTCTTTAACTCTCACAGTGATGGTCATGCATAGTCTTCTTTTTTCATTCAGTACTTTTATATCTTAAGTATCGGTGTTGTATTGGTGTTAGCCAATACTGAGGGTTAAAATATCCAATATCCATAAAAATAGGTTTTGATGGTGGTGGTAAAACACTACAGATCACTTGATGGAATAGTGTGAATGAACAGTTTTCACTGGTTTCCTTTTTTTCCCTTCCAATAGCAAATTGTTACAGAAATGCTTGGCAAATACAACAAGAAATTGGATCAGAACCAGATGCTGAGTCTACTGTCCAAGAAATCATCAGAAAATCCACTTTGGTTATCAATTGCTTGTGAAGAACTCAGGGTCTTTGGTCTCTTTGACAAAGTTACAGACAAAATTAATAGTTTGGATGATGGTTTGCTAGAGTAAGTATGAATCATGTGCTTACAGTACTATAGTTACAACTGTGTGCGTATATTACTTCAAACCCATTTCAGGTGAATTTAATATAGTTATGCACCTTGTTGGAGTTTGAGTGAGATGAGGTTTTACGGCTCAGTTTCCAACCAGTTGGTTTAAGTAGGGCCGGCCACGGCCTCTTTTCCAGTTGTGACTCACTGGCTTGTTTTCCCTACTCCATTGCTTATGCTGAGCACCAAGCACAATGGCAGCAGGTTCCATTTTTTTAAGTCTTTGGTATGACCCGGCCAGGAGTTGCTTGTTGGAGTGACATGCATAGCTTGTATATTTTATGTATGCTACAATTATGCACATGAAGTAGTGTGTACACATGGCATATTGTACATTTACCATTGGCATTGCTGCCATTCTTTGATTGGTCACAGGCCTCAATTTTAAGAAAATTTATGGTCGTCCATTGGACAACCTGTCAGCCTTTTTTTGGTTTTCCAAAAGAAAATTTGGTAGCCCACAAAGAAATGTGCAGTAACCCTAGAATCCGTCTTTAAACTTGTTGCATAAACTTTGGTTGTCCCATGTACAACCATCCCACCATTTTTGGTTGTCCATCATAATTTTGGTTGTCACGGGTGACTAGGCAACTGTTAAAATTGAGCCCTCGGTCACTTTGCTTACACATGTGCAAGTGCTCCTCGCATGGTGCACCAACATGGCAACCTTATATGTTGCTGTTAGATGGGTCATTTGTTGCACTATGCCATAGGTGTACTAGCCAGGGGTGCTGGGGGATGCAGCCTCTTGGAGTTTGGGTAAAACCTATTTCTCTAGCAAATGTTTGGAAAAATTTGTACAGGCTTCTTGGGCAATACTGGTTTTTCTCAGGCCAAAAAACAGTACCCCCAAAGTGTCCTGAATGTCTGTGCACTTTGCAGTATTGTACTCATATTGGACAAACCCTGATGTATATTATGAGCCATGCATGGAGGGCTCATTGTATGAAGGTTCAAAGTGTAATGTGGGGCTGAGTTGGGGGATATGCAGTGTATTTTGTAATTGCCCTGGGGGTAGGGTTGGTCCCATTCCCTTTCAGAAAATTTGAAAAATAAAGTGTTCATACATGCTATCCAGTGCTATGTATCGAAGTAAAATATGCATTCAAGAATTCAAAAAGAAATAAGTTGAATATTCTGTAGAAAGAATGCATGTAATTGGGCACAATGTTCTTAACCTCTAATGAATATCATCTCTACAGATTGCTTGAGCAGGTGTTCAGTCGGTTTGAAGAAGAAAATGGTGGAGAACTCCTGACAGCAACCCTCTGTCTGTTGGAAACATCAGCTACTGGCCTACTGGAGATTGAGTTACTTCAGATACTAGGAGATGAAGATAACCTCATGCCATCAGATAATGCTGAAAATGAGAAAGAAGTAAAAGGTCTGTGTTGAAGAAATAAGATGTGAACCATCTTTAGAATGATTGTGTTGGATTGTGAGAGTGGGGTGGAAACTGGACCTATAGGTGCATCCTGGATGTGTTTTTGTATGTCAGTTGTTGAAGAAAGGGGTGCAACTTTGACAGAGAGGGTGAAAGAAGGACAGGGTTTGCACGGGTCCTTGAAAACCTTGAAAGTTCTTGAATTTGAATCATTAATGTTCAAGGTCTTGAAAGTACTTGAATTTTGTTCTTTTGCATCATAGTCCTTGAAAAGTGCTTGAATTTTACAAAACCACATCACATGAATGCCTGTACATACCATACATGTTCACAGACAACGATTAAGAACTAAACCAAAATTCTCAAAATTTGCCGGTATAGGCTCCACTTTGCCTGTGCTATAGTATGTTAGGCTAGATTGCTTGTGTGAAACAAGTGTTTAATGCCTTCAGGATTGTAACTAGACAAGTGTAACACTTGTTTTCAACATAATTTTCCCAGAATAAGATAAGTTGAACAGAGGAAGGGCTTTTCAACCTCAAAATATTGTTAAAATCTGAAGAGGGTGACACTATATATCAGCCCTAGGCCAGCTTAGTCACTGAACATGAGCATATAATCCATTTCTTCTAAATAAGGGCCTAAGCTTAGCCTAGTCCTACTTAAAATGAAAAGATACCCTGTAAGAGTGTTAGCAAAACATGGAAGTTCATATTATTATTATTACCATTAGTGCTGCCATTAGCCTTCAAAATGTTTTGTTTCCTGCCAACCTCAGGTGTGCTTAAGTATTTCATGCAAGAAAAAACTTTCATAGTGTTTTAAAAGCGGTATGATGTCCTTGTAAAAACAAGGTTATATCTTGGAAAGGCCTTTAAAAGTGCTTGGATTTTATCTTGTGTGTTAGTGTAGATTGTGACTTGAAAATACATGGGGAAACCTGTATCAGTTCATATATATATGTGCTATGTTGAGAGTAGTGGGATTGACATTCATGGAGAAGCCTTGACCTGTTTTGTGTGTGTTTAAAAAGTGGATCTGTATTAAGAATCTCTGATAATCTTCTTATGCTTTTAATTGTTCTTGAAAAGTTCTTGAGAATTGTACATCCTTCAAAAAGTTAGGGGCAAAAGGACTCTGTTTCCTTTTGTCCTTTAAATTCTGTAACCCTTCATTGACCTTCTTTACCTGATTCATACTGTAGTATGTTTTTTTCATTTTCAGTACTATGAAGTATGATTGTGCATGCAGTATAGCCATGCTTTGATGGTAGGAATTGCTCATTATGATAGAATTATTTATTTCATGTTAATATTGCAATGTACAATGCCTGCAATGTCTTATGTGATTTTATGTGCACATGGTAATGTTCAGAGTCCTAGTATAGCCCTGAAGTTACCATCTACTTGAAGCCTCTTCATGATCCATTGGTATTGTAACAAATTACATAAAATTTTTAATTTCTACTTTTTTTTTTTGGCTGCAGAAAAAGAAAGCAGGGAGAAGAGCAGCAAAGACATAGGACCTTTACCAGCATACAAATGGGCAGTGGTGTTCCGTGCCCTGAAGCCTTTTATTCGACCATTTGGTGACAGTGGAGAAGGAAGACTAGATTTTTATCACCGGGCTCTCAGCAAAGCTGTCAGAAAGAAGTAAGAAATGATCTTTTGTGATATTCTGTGTGATCAGTGTTGGAGGTCTTGAGATCAACCTCTAGGCCGATTTTTGTTGAATTGGCCTGGTGAGGTAATGCCTCGCTCATGTACCCTTTGGTCCCAAAATTTATTGCAGGCCTGTTCAAGAACAGTGTGAGGCTGGCTATCAAATGTTTTGTTACAATTTCGCCAAAATCTCATGCAAAATTCAAAGTTTGTGTCTAAGATTCATTTTCAAGTTTTAAATTGTATGTTTTTTTTTCAAGTCTGTGACACTGTATAGTGTCAAGCTTAGAAGGCTATAATACTATCTAACCTGGTCAGACTTAATGTCTTTTGCATTGTCAGTCATTTTGTTATACCGGTGTATGCCATTAGTTGACCTTGGTCTCTGCCCTTGAGGGTATGGCTATGGTTCAGGGGGGTGTGGCAACAGGGACAGTGGCCTCGTCTACAACACTGATGTTCATAACTCATTCCATGTATTTGTCAGTTACTTAATGAACAAAACTGGCTCAGTTTCTTCATAGCATTGATTCTAATAGTTTCTCCTTTGCTGGCTTTCCAGGGCTTCAAAAGTACTTCTCATACTGATACAAGAAATACCTGGCCATTTTGAACACATCTTCAGTGCATTCAGAGTTGTCATTTTCTGTGCCTGATATTTATTTTTTTTAAAATGACATTTTTCTTGAAGGTTCATGTAATTAATAAAGTAGGTAGAAATGCAACCCAGAATGTCACAAACTTTTAACCTAAATCTAGAATGAGCACTGTGCAACACATTTACTGATGTGAAGAGCATCAAAAGGCTTTGAAGCAATCTGTGGGTATTACATAATATTTTTTTTTTTTTTTGACAAAAAAGTCTCACTTCAAACAGGAACTGTCTTGATTTATGAAGAAGATAATAGTGAGGGATTTAAAGGCCATGTGATAAAGAAGTTTTGTCTTTTATTTAGGATCCACTTAAAGGGAAATACTGCATTTTTTGTAATGAAAATTGGCATACTTTTAAAGCCATAACATGTAGATCTGGAATGATAGGCAATGCAAAACTAGGTAGCAAGGCAACTTGATTCTCAAGATTCAAGGTCCTGGCAAAAAGAAAATCACTGCTTTGTAGCTCTCGAATAATTTGTTTTCCCAAACTTTCAGATTGTCCGTCTTAACTCTTGTAATTTATAATATTTTTGAGAAGAAAACCTGTTTTTATAGTTAATTAGGGAGAATTACTGGATTGATAATAATTAAACCCATACTCTGTCTGTGCCATATTTCTCCAGTTTAAACACATTTTGGCCATCTGTCATTGGAATAACTCTTTAACAGGCCGAGCCATGCTGTATGTGTTCTTTGGCATTCATTGTTTATGTTAGTTGTGATTACTGTCACTCAATCTTAGTAAATGGACAACAGCAGTCAGGCCCTGTTTAAGGATTAATATTTTTGTTTCTTGCTTTTATTACAGGTATTTTGGTGCAGCTGGTGGAGCCGCACGATATGATCAATCTTGGTGGCATAAGAAACTTGCTGACTACTTCTTTGATGTTAATGTCATTCATAGAAAAGTGGAGGTAAGTTTAGAAATGGGCCTTAAGGCTGCCTGCTTATAGAAGTTTATGAGTCATGTTAAAAACATGTCTTTGTTAATAAAAAGTGGTTGTACATTCATTTTATACTGCATAGCATCAGAACTTCATGTCTTGTTTTTTTTAAACAGGAGCTTCCTACTCACCTGTTGGCAATCAAGGACATTAAACGACTGAAGCAATTTCTCACCAGCTGGGCTGTGTTTGACATTCTTTACAATGAAGACTACAGTACAGTTCTACTGAAGCACTGGCGAGAGGTATTATTATATGTACCATAGTCCTGTTCTCAATGGATTTGAAATATCATGCATGAGAGAGTTAGTTAGGGTTGTTCTGGTTGCATATTAAAGTTGCCCTGGGGTTTTCAGGTCTTTCATTGGAAGTGTAAACTGCAAAGGTGGGGAGGGGGAGGGGATCTGCCAAGGTGAGGGGATCCTTCTTTGAAAAAATTTTGGTTATGTTAGGTGGCTTAGATGCAAAATGGTGTCAACTTTGGCAAAGCTTCCAAAAAAATTCAAAATAATAATTCAAAATTAAACAGTACAAACCTCTATTTTGGGTGAATTACCTCCAGGTAGGGGAGGGAGGGGGTAGCTACCCCTGCTGGCCTGTAGAAAATCCCTAGCTATTAATTGTTGCAAGTATCTTCCCACTGATTCCAGCTGTAATTAATGAAGAAGTGATGTGAGGATACAGCGTTCATCCTCTACTACCAGTATGCAATATTTTCTGGAGATCAAGTGAATGATCCTTACTGAGAATTTTTTTGCAACAACATTGGATGGGTTTCAATAAAAACTGGATATTTTTAGGATTTCTTGGATTTCATTAAACTTTCCTGTGTGTTATTTCAGGTGTGTGCATAGAACAACTGAAAATTATGTAGTGGTATGTGAGCAACAGAGTTTCATCCAGTAGCCTACAAATGAGACCACTGTTTTTAGCACAGTGAAATTTTATAATCTTGTTTCAAAGTTTAATTATGGAAATGTCTATCAAAGAGTTGAAGCAGACCTATTTTTGCAATTGCTTTATCTCTTCTTTCAAGGGCCTTGGCAAAGACTGGCAGGAGGTTTTAGAAGCTGAATACACTCAGTGCCTTGAGAGGTTGGAGACAGAAGAAAATGAAGGAATTGTTAGTAGAGAAGAGGTTGCTCTCAGATATGAAAAAGTTGCAAGAGTGGTGTAAGTTATACTCATCTGGAGATATCTTCAATTTTCAAGTTCTGAGTTGAGGTCCATGTGAAGTGCAAGTCATTAGCTTTGTGTGTCTCTTGGAGTAATCTTTGAAGCAGCTATGAATTTGTACCCTTTCCGAATGTACAGTACTTACTTTGTTAAACTCAACTGCTTGTCTCTTACTTGTGATTTGTTTCTTGAGCATGAAAGGTTTTATTGGAGGGAGCAGGTATGATTGTAGCATTCCCAGCTGGTACTTCAGACTAACTCAGTTGACAGCAAATGCCAGGAGTCACTAGGTTTGTCAGCTCAGAGCCTTTTTCATTTGAGTTCATACCTAATATTAATGCTCCTAGTTAAAAATTAACTTATCTTCTTCAGGCCAGTTTTAGTGCCCATTGAAAGTGTCACATGTCTGTGCATCGCCACTTGAGAACTCAGGATGTTACTTCTTTATATAAATCTCAAAGTACTTTTGATTTCTGTTTTCACTTTCCATCCCTTGAACTTAATTCATGTTTTCTGCTGACAACAGGGCACAGTCAGGAAAACATGTGGAGGCTCTTAATTTATTGAACAAGACGATAACTATTGAAGAGAATGAATTAGGATCAAGGCCAGAAAGAATGGTAGATCTCTTTGCTCTGGTTTGTACCATTTATGATGAGGTAAGTTTTCTTCCTTGCTGCTTAGTGTTAAAATTATATAAAATCATAAGATATGTTGGGAAATATTCTTTCATGATACAAGGAAACTTGTTGGAGTATGCCATACAAATAGATGTGGTGTTAGTACAATGTCTTTATTCAGATTTACAACTCTGTTGCTTTTATTTGCATCTCATGGCCGTCAACTTAATCTTGCTTCATTGCAGTTAGAAAAAATCACACACAGTTATACATGAAATTTTCAGCACCTTAAATTAATTTAACTAGCTTAAGTAAGTTGAACAATGAAAAGCTTCAGATTGTGTCCATGTTACTTAAACAGTGACTTGATCAGGGAGCAAAATATCAGTCAGCTAGCAAATATAATAAATTGTAACTACAATACAATTTTCCTTTGTGGTTTAGTATTATGCAACAGTTACACATGAGAATGATTTCAATTATTTTCAGAAACTGAAGTTGTATGAATATGTCGATCCATCTCAGAAGACAGAACTTCGTCCAGCAATAGAGTATGCTCGGAAATCAATTGCAATTAGAGAAACATTGGAAGGAGACATTCACAAGGTAAAAAAAGGCTTTTGTAAAACTGCATGTTGCATGTGTCACAGCAGCAGTAACATACAGGGTTTCCCCTGGGTTTTAGAGAGTGTGAGGTGGTATTAGTTCATGGGGATAATATGGTGCCAGCTTTGGCAACAACAGTGAGGGAAAACTATCAATACTTCTTTAATTAGTACAGTACAGGTGGCAAGGATAGCAAATTTCTGTGAGGTGGTGGCCAAAAACTGTGAGGTGGCCGCCTCACAAAAACAATGCCAGGGGAAACCTTGACATAACTGCATGTTACAGATGTCACAGCAACAGTAATATAACTGCATGTTACAGCTGTTGCAGCAGCAGTAATATAACTGCATGTTACAGCTGTGGCAGCAGCATGTTGCGGACGTCACAGCAGCAGTAACAGCATGTTGCGGGCGTCACAGCAGCAGTAACGGCATGTTGCGGGCATCACAGCAGCAGTAACGGCATGTTGCTGGCGTCACAGCAGCAGTAACGGCATGTTGCGGACGTAACGGCATGTTGCGGGTGTCACAGCAGCAGTAACGGCGTGTTGGGGGTGTCACAGAGTAACGGCATGTTGCGGGTGTCACAGCAGCAGGAACAACATGTTACAGATTTTATAGCAGTAAAATTATTGTGAAGAGCATGTTGTAAGTTTTACATCATTGTTCTTTGCTGAAATTCACATGTTCAGGATGAGGATCCTTGGCTTATTGTAGTTCAAAGGTATACACTATTTTACATTGGTTCAATTAAGAGTTAGCAAAGGCTTTGGAAGTCTAACTTGTCGTAACATATTTTGCAAACTCTTAAGGTACTTGAACTGTTAAAAGACATCAGTTATACATTAAAACCAACTGAAGACTTCACAAATGGCTTCTGATACCCTTAATATTATACACTGTATTGGATAAACCTGTGATGTTTGCATAACTTTCACACCTGTCTATTAACCTTTCTTTTCCCCTTCAGTATAAACTTGGCAGAATCTTCATCCAGCTGGCTTTCAATCTTCAGTCATGGGTGGAAGTTGGTGGAGACAACAGCCTCAGTGTGGAAGAAGCTGAATCAGAAGCTAAAGATAATGTAGAGAAGGCTGTTTCCATTTTTACTGAGGTAATCCAGATTTCTGAAATGTAGACATATAATATTTATCGTAACAGAGTACATTGTGTTCTAATGCTGTCTTTGTGTTGGTGTGTGATGGTGGTCTTTTCAGCAACCTGTTTTGATGATGTTACAGGGATGAAGTGTATCTTTGAGACTTTTGCGTTTAATGTAATCTTTTATAATTTGGATTTAGAAAAGCATCGGAAGAGTGCTTTTTGCCATTCTTAAACAATTTTTGATCTCTTGATAATGTCACCAATTGAAGGTTCCTTTTCATTCTGGAAATTGTGAAAACAAGGGAAAGTAAATTATCTTTTTCAGTTGGGACACAACTCAGGAACTTTCATTGCCACTATTGTACATGCTGCTTGTTAGGAGTAGAAATGATTTCCTGTAGTTTTGGAAAATTATTACTGTAAGATTTTAAAGATTTTTATGGAATTAAACTTTGGTGAAATGCTGGGAACTCTATCTGGTCTCTAGAAAGAAAGTATTGGTAAAAAGCTAGAGTAACAAGGTGTGTTGCCTTCACTTTGCCACATCTGGAATATCTGTTGTGAGTTTTGTTAATTACTGATGGAACTTTTATGGAAAACTGGGAGAATTTAATTTTTATTAAACGCTGTGAACTTTATATGTACTCTGTAGTGATATTGCTAAAAAGTCAGTGCAGGATGCTCTTTTTCCTTCGCATTGTCACAGCTGAAATATTTCTTTGGGAAATTCTAAAAGTTCGTGATAGACAGAAATCTGAGGGAATTTAATTTTTTTTTTTAAATACTGGGAACTCTGCATCGTACTCTGTGAGGAAAGTAGTATCAAAAATATCACATCAACAATCTTTCTTTTCTTCACTTTATTACAGCTGAAGGCAGATGGGTATCTTGCTGATGCGTTGATGACAAAGGGAGTCATTCAGCCAAGAGGCAGTAATGAGCAGGTTGAAGTAAGTATCAGTGTACAGTACAGAGTATTTATATGATGCCATGTATTTTACCTGTTCCATACATCTACCCTGTGTAATTTTATCTTCCTAAAGATAAGACTGCAACATATCAAATTAGGGGTCCAAATTTGGCAGTTACTTGCTCACCAAATGCGAGTTAAAATGGTTGGATCAGTCAAAACAACTTTCTTTCTAGTCCAGCAGGTGATTTAAATAAGTGCTACGCCAAGATTGTCTGTTCTGTATTACTTACAATCAGTAATAGCAATTACACAATTACAGAAAAAGTTAATTTAACATAATTATAAGGTTCTAGTTGAGAAACTGCAACTCCTACGATGGATGTACCACTTTTCAGATGGAAATTCTGACAGCCTCTGTCAGGTTTCATTAAACTTTTGGGCCAAGACATGCAGGCTGGTGATAAAGGACCGTGGACTACCAAAAAGTTTGGTTTGCTAGTCCAAAAGACGATTAAACAAAGTTACGGGAAATGCCTGCAAAATGTTAACCATGATGTCATTTATTGCCTGATTACACATGGCAAAAGCAGTGGAATTAAAGACTCCAATACCTACCCATCCTAGGTCATTTTAAAGAAATACTGTCAAAGTGGTATTAATTTCTGGAATTTGTCTACACCAGGAACAGTAAACCCTTGCAATCAAAGCCATTCCCAATGTCTCAATGCTACTTTGTTGGGAATGTAAGTAAATTACTGAGTGGACTGTACACATCAACTGATGAAGTTCTTTCTTCAGGAGATTTACTTTTTCTCAAAATCCAACTTTGCACACTAGGAACATATTTAAGCTCCTTATCCCTTTGAAATATTTTGACATGTTAAGGAAGGCATATTATTTTCAGTACATCATATGATCCCTGGTTGAAACATTTATGGTCATATGATTGTATTTTGTGTACACTTTGTTTTTTCTGCTTATAGTACTACAAGTCAGCCTTAGAGCTGTGTTTGCAGGCTTACGGCGAAAACAGTGTCTTGACGACAAGGATCTACCTTAACACAGGAATTTGTTACGAAGATAGGAGGGATTATGAATCCGCTTATGATTGGTTCGTTAAATGGCAGGATGTGTGCGAGGAGGTATGTCACACCATGAATAACTTTTTATTTGTTGGAAATTATAGTTGAAAGTTATAGAATCTGTCTCTGAGTTTCAACTGTATGAGTCTTAGGGTTTTAAGTAAGAATTTGGTTTTGATATGTGAAAGAAGAACTTCATCTAAGCGTACTGGTGAAGTATCATTTGATTCCCTATGTGTCCTTGGGATAAACAAATAAAGTTGGATGTTTATGACACTAGTGGACTTGAAGCAAGCCAGATGTCATTTTCTCAGATTGATGAGGAAGGCTTTGTTTTCTATGTCTTTCGGCCGTAATTCCCATGTCTCTCATGCAGTCACATTAAAAAAGCATTACAGAGAAGATTATTTGGCTTGTTATGTTTCCAAAAGTATGAAATGTCTGTGTGAGTGTATGATGCTTTCTTCAAGTTTGCTTTGGGTAACATATGTAGAAATAGAACTTTATCTGCTAACATCTTTAGAACCACATGTTATAGGAGTTGAACACAAATTTTACCAAAGTGCTTACTTTAAGTTCTTCTGTAACATTTCGGAAAGATATTGTAGCTAAACTCTTCTTTTAATATCTAACTGACAAAAGAATTAGTATGCTTTCAGTATTTATTTTCTGCTGTCATTAAAACTGGATAATGTACTTGAACCCAGCAGGTGACTGTGAATCAGCATCAATTTCACATTTTATGATGATCTATCAAGCTCATACTGAAAGTTGATGCCACTGATCTTTTCATGTTAGCATATTAAAGCGGCACACTGAGTTTTTGTGTGAGGATTTCGAAGGGTTCTGCCACATGGCAGTGCTTATAATTAGCATAAGTTTCACATCCAACACTTACACAAAAACTAAAAATTTGGAATTTTTGGACCCTTGCTTTGTAATGGTCATGTGCAATTATTTTATTAATACTAATGTGAAAAAGTGTCTGGTCACGAATTTTTGAAAACCTAATAGATTTGTTAACTAATTACGCATGAAAAGTTTATATCTATGTAAGGTATAGGGATAGTCTTAGACCATTTGTCCATAGTAGTGAAGAAATCTTGACAGGTTTGAAAAAATTCAGTGAATTTTATGAAACAACTGAAAGTGCCTCTTTAACATTTTGATATTAGTTTTAAAATTTCTAACCATTTTGTTTGTTCGATGGAGCATAAGTGTAAAATACTTAATAGGAATCATAAGATACAATCACAGGAAAAGTGTTACAATGGGGTGATAAGATAACCTTTGTACAGTAACAATATCTACATAGACAAATGTTAATACTTAAAAGGACAAATCAAACAGACTACAGCAAACATTCTAAGGCCTCACACAGAAGGATAATGCAGCAAAATAGAGTTTCTAAACTTTTGAGTCACTTGAGTTTGGTATTTTGAAAAGATTTGGAAATTTTCATTAATTTGTGGAAGATAGTTGGTGATGCAAAATACAGTGGGGACTTTTAGACAAACATGAAAAATTAAAAATGGAGAATGAAGACATAGGAATTAAGAAATAAGAATTTAGAATTAAGAGATATTAAGAATCAATAATAAAGAATGTAGGCTACAAAGAAACATACATTTAAATGAACATAGGTGCTATTGAGGTATAAGAGTGTTAACCTTAGAGATTGAAAACTAAGTAAAATAGTAAGTTTAAGGCCAGATTTAAAAATATGTACAGATGTGCCAGAAAGTATGTTAGGAGGAAGTGGAGGAAACATGTTAAAAGTTTAGGACCAAGATTTTTGAAAGCTCTGGTCTTGATTGAACTGTCAATAATTGCTTGAAGTTGCTTAAGACATTTCCTGGATGGTCGGATGTTGTCTAATAAACTTGTAATTTTTGTTTTAGGTATTTGGTTACCATCATCCCCGGACACAAAGATGCCGTAACTGCCTGAGTGAAGGCATCTATGTGGGAATAAAGAGAAGGAGAGATATGATGGCAAACAATAATGCTTTGAACTCAAACCAAGAGATGGAACGAAGAGAACGGATTGAGGACTACTTGGAAGATGACAGCTCAGAAGATGAGTAGCTCCAAGAAATTAATCTAGGGATAATCCTTCCAGGAAATGGTACATGTTTGGTTATAGTATATACACAGAGAGAAGCTGTGCCATGTCTTTAGCTGGATTCTGCTCATGGAGTCCACACTTGGTGGCCTGTAGGTGGGGCATAAAAAGTATTCAGATTTGACCCTTCTTAGATGGAAAATGGTATAACATTTGAAGTAACTGCACCAAAAAAATGAGCTTGAACTGAGGAATAATGTGCGGCACATGCTTCCTTCCTGATTTGTAAAAAAAAAAAAAAAAGCAAAAAATCTATTTTAAGGGTGGGGGTTGCTGTCCAAAGGACAGCTTGACTATTTTCTGGGTAGGGATTGGATTACACAGTAAAGACTGCAACCCATGAACAGAAAAATTGTTGTATCAGTCATAGGCAGTTCTGCTGTGATAAGTTTTAACAAGTGCTTGAATAAAGTTTTACACCTTGATGAACGAAAGTGTACTGGGGAAGTACATAATTGTTTCTTTTTTTTTTTCTTTTTTCTTTTTCTTTTTTTGACTTTGTGAGGTGTGATTGTAGAATTTGAATGCATGGTGTATGATATGTTCAAGACGACAGAATATTGAATGAAGATAACTAAGAAAGTTACATGTGTAGAGATGATTTAAAAAAATATAAGGTGTACAATCAAATTAAGTGACCATTGTACAAACAGGCATGAGGAGCACTGATAGTGATAGTGTAAAGGTAGTGATGTTTGAATTTTTAAAAACAGCCAAAAATTCCTTTGTTGAAGGCACTGACCGTTAATAAAAACAGGCCAAAATAGGATTGCTATTAAAGCTAGTTACATTTGTACAAAAACAGTCACAAATAGGATTGTATTTTAAGCTAGTATTACCATTGTACAAAACCAGGCACAAATAGTATTGTTCAAACCATGTGACAGATACAATAAATTTGAGTATGTTGGATTATGAGATTTATTCTCAAGCTGTACATTAGATCAGGAGAATTGGCTAACTTGGAGTTAATGCTGTTATTTAGTGTGTAAACCTTGAGTGGCTTCCTGGCAATCCTATAAATGTTAATCATGTATGGTAGCATAGAGTTGAGTGAAAGGGTTATATATCAGGAAAACAATGAAGGTTTCACATTGACATTGTTTTGTTTAGAGCATCCTGGAGTTTTTTGTACGTTTCAAGTTGTAAGTATATGTAAGTAGTCAATTTCATGCAAACAGTTTTTTAAACTCAAACATGCAAGGGCCACCTTACGTGGAGGTCCTCTATGCTTTGTGAGAAGAATTTGCTAAAATACAAACCAAAAAATGAATAAACACCAGAACGTATCATGAGGATATTGCAAAGATCAGTCGTGTGGAGGCCCCTTTGATGATCAAACCAAAACTCTCTTTTCTTGGCAATACTTTTAGAGACTGAGCTTTGAGGTAGCATGACAGATGTTCAAAGCATGTCTGTTTGAGACAAATAAATCATTATACAGAAAAGTGGACATAAATGGCACAGTAGAATATGAAATTACAGTCTTCATTTTGTAAATACATAGTACCATCATAAACAACAATACATTAGTGATGGCATTGTCAGTCAAAGGCATTCAGTCATAGAAATAAATATTATATGCAGAACACCAGTACTGGGTTGCTGATTAGGGTTGGGCGATATGCGATATGTTTCGATATATATCGCAAGAAGTCCATATCTCAGTATTCGATATGAAATACCCTTATCACGATATGACAATATAGAAAAAAATAAAACTTTTGGGGGACTGAAATTCCAATAATTTAAAGTTTGAAGATGAAACAGGGTTTATAATTTCAGTATTCATTCATCGATTTTGTCCTTATTTAAAAAATTAGCTGTAAAACTTTTTTAGGATTATTTCAGGCACATTTAGCCTTGTCTACAACAGGTTTATCCGTTTTGGTAATACATGGATATATCTCGAAAAATTTTGGCGATATTATTGCGATTTATCTATATGGATTTTTGTTTTCGTATCGCCCAACCCTATTGCTGATAGTCATATAACAAGCGCGTAATGTTGTGAACTAAAACACCACAAAAGCACAATTTATGTGATTTCTAGCCATCCTAGAAATTGGAAAATCAAGCAAGACCTGGAAAATGAGTGTCCTTTTCCTGAAAATTTAAGAAAAGTACCTCAAATCAGGGAAAAGTCAGGGAATATGATTAGCCCAAAGAGACTGCTGTCAGTCTGTTATATTTTGTTTCTTGTGATTACTGGCTGTGGTGGCTTTTCAGACCTGTCATACTGGTTAAGGTCAAAACAGTTCTGGAATTTTGAAAATTCATCAGGGAAGTTTACTTTTATCAATGTCTTGGAATTCTGATTTTGCCAGTGTGTTATAACATTGCATCATGATTATCTTTTGCTGAAAATTCAGGTCCATTATCTGCATTGCAATAGAGATTAGGCAGAGTATTTTCAATTAGGTGGTACAAGCCATAAAATAATAAACCAGTCGGTATAACTGCTGTAAAGTCAGTAGAGAGGCTGTATATTTCTGAAAAGTATGCTATTACATAAAAAAAGAGTTCTGTGAATATGGGTTCTGTCATATGGTTGTGAATAGGATTGACCAGTCCTTACTATTAACTACACAGGAGGCTGCAGGGTTTAATTAAAGGTTAGAGTTAAACCTGTTTTGTTATTAGACTACTGTTGCAGTGTGTTTCCTTGGGATTCTTCTGTTCTAGAGTGTTTCCTTGGGATTCTTCTGTTCCAGATCATTCAATGGGTCAATTTATTTTAAGATAGCCTTATGAAATTTTACAGAGTTTAGTGATGAAGAAATTTGTACATAGTATAATGTTTAATAATTACTTGTAACAGTTTGCCGTGAAATATTCCTGCACACCTTACTGGAGGTTGGTTTTGTAATACATTGGCTGAATTACCTTTTTTGGACAAGTGGCTGAACATTTTCTGTATAGGCCATGTCTTATTTTATCATTTTCATAAGTGTACAAAATGTCCTCGTCCTTCAGACCTCCCCCTGTAAGAGCATGCTAAAAAAAATGTTAACTTCTGTCGTTAAATATGCATTGTTTGTTTATCTTCCGATTTGCAGACCTTAAGTAGAGAGTTTAATATAATACTTTAAAGATAATAAAATGCTGTAATAGTCTATACCAGTGAAGAAAGAAAGCATATCATTTTGTCCTGTATTGAGAGCACAGTCTTCTTATTTCAAATCAGGAATTTTGAATGATGAAAAAAAAGATTTTAAGATATAAGTGGAGTTGCATTGCAGGGTTATAAATTGTGTAAGCTGTAGACCTAATAGTTGCTTTTGGAATGGTTGTATTTTTCTTCTCAAAAAATGCCTGTAAAATGTAGTCGCCAAAATATTATTGGCCAGGCAACTGAACAGTCAGAAATAACTTTTGTAAGTCACCAGAATGAATTGAAAGGTTGTCGTTGTGACCTTGGCATTCATTATTGTCCATGGTTGGTGTTTATGCCAGTACTGCAGCTGCAACTTTGTAACTCATGTTAATGTATACATTTACCTGAAACAAAACCAGTTCGTTTTTGCATTTTTAGTCTCTCTCCACCCACCCCCCCCCCACCCTCAAATGCAGCAAAAAAATAAAGGGCTTGTAATTAAACTAACAATCAGAATTGTATGGTATGTAATAGATCTGATACAGTACTTTTAAATTGCTAGTCTTTCATGCATATATAATGTACCATTGCTGACAGGATATTATGTCATCCTATAGGAATATGAGCTGCAATCCATATAAGTAAGTTACTTGTTATGTAAATTCAGTAAAATTGCACATCTGCCATGGGGCTTCACATGTAGACTAGGTTTTAATACCAGTGTTGGTCAGTTTACATATTTATTTTTGGAATTGATTAAATGTTGTTCATATATGCAATCTCTACAGAGCAATAGCCATTGTGTCATTAAGGATGATAGACATTTGCATATTTTAATAGCAGCACACATACTCCATAAGATGAATAAAGACAAAATTGAAGACAGTGGGCTCATGTTACCAGTCTTTGCAGTAGAAAATGGAATCAAAGATGGAATTCCCACATTTGAAATATTCATGTGCAAGATTTTTATAAAGGTATGCAAGATTTTTTTACAGTTTAAGTGTTACTGTCATATTTCTGGCTGGTCTAGGTATTTTAAAAGTATATGAAAATTGATTTTTTTTTTTTTGTCTTGTGAAATGTGGTTCTGTTGCTGGAATCCTGCAACTTCAAACCTCAGCACAAACAATGCCTATTGTTAAAACCTTATCTGTTAAGAACCTCAATGTCTTTAACTGGGCATTTGCTGTGTCCTGCAAGTATCATTGTCACAGGACCTCCATAGTTTCATCTGAAATTCTTGTGTTTACTTTTTCCTCTTTAACATCATTTTATAAGGACTGTATTGTTACCTGTGAGATTGAACACTGCCTCTCATTTCAAGGAAATGTTTATCGGTTGGAGTATTAAAAGATGAGAGGAAGCTAATTGGAGTGCTGCAAAATGTTAATAAGTGAAACCCATGATTTGAAAATTTAAGAAAAAGGTGAGCTTTCAGGTTTTCTTTGAAACCAGAAACTTTGTCCTGTGAAAGTTATACATCTGAAGCTGGGGCTTTTCAGTACGAATTCATTGTTGGATCTCAACTGCTATGGAATCATACCATACAGCCTCAGTCATCTCTTCAAGATACTTTGGGACCATGTTATCCTGGCACGTGAACCAGGGAAGCCAGAGAGCTCCATCCCCTTCCTCCTTCCTGTAATTTTCTTTCTTGGGCACATTACTGGAATAAGTAGGAATCTTTTTCTTCAGTTTATACAGTTCTTCTAGGGCAAAAGCAGCTCACCCCCAACCTCTTAAAGATATCCCGTATGTCTGTGCCACGTTATAAATGATTGTGATCAACAAAGAAAACAAAAGACAAATTGTTAGCAGTATTAATCATGTGACCCTCTGCTTTTATTTTCTTTATGCACAGAATTTTTTACACTCACATTTGTGTCACAAGAAAGGTAGACTCCAGGTATGCTCCAGATGTGGTACTTAAAACTTAGGCATCACGAAAGCCCACCGAGTGAACCGATATCAACAGACCACGCCCATTTCTGTCTTTCAAAGGTCATTTACAAACTGTCTTTATACGTTTCATGTCTGTTGTCTTAGAAATTGATAAAGATGTAATATTACCTAAAGTTTCTAGAATGTAGAATATTTTCTCTGATCTGAATTCTAAATAGATTTTAATTGAATTGATTTGACGTTGTCCTTGTCAGTCTCTTTGTGGAAATGTGGTTCAAAGGCAGGCTTAAAACAGTAAACTGCAAGGTATAGTCTTTTTGTGAAAATATGGTTCAAAGGCAGGCTTAAAACAGCAAACTGTAAGGTACAGCCAAGGACACATAGGCTATTGATGGAGGATTTTCATGTGACATCCTGGCTTTTCCAATTTCAACACAAGCTCTCTTTGCTTGTGCACAGGAGTGTTAATGGTATACATAGGTTACATAGGAAGACCATAGAGACAGTTGTGGTGCAGATAATGCCAGTTTTGAGTGGCATGTAGGTTTGTTGGGCAATTGTTAAGTGTCTTGATGCAGATTCTGAATGCAGATTTCGTCAGGGAAATCTTATTTAATGACAAAATTTCGGTGCGGTTCGCGCGAATGAGTCACGGTTTGCACTCCTTCTCATGACCATTAACAAGGTAATTATACATAGAACTATTCTGATCACAACACTTTCCGAAAACAGACATACATCTCCAAACATCTGAAGGGGCCTCACATCAATATGGGATCATTCAATCAGAGGCGTACGCAGAGGGGACACCCCATTGGACCATGCACCCCTCACTGATGCCTATTTTTTTTTTTTTTAGTTCCTAAAAATACGTAAATTCTTTAACACAAATTTTACTTCAAAAGGTAGCATATTTGGCACCAGATTGCATGTAAGGACGCCTAATTTTTCAAAAATTTTCAAAGGGGAGGGGGACACTAAGTCCCCTTAAACCCCCCGCCCCAGGCCGGCGGTCACACAACATACTGCATGCCCCCCCCCCCCCCCTGAGAGAAATCCTGGTTACGCCACTGCATTCAGTCTAATTTGTAGCAAGATGTAGAAGGTTGAAAGTAAGTTGTTGCCATTAAACATTTTTCAAAATTTTTACCAAGAGCTTCGCCGAAGCCATTATCGGTATAGATGGTATAGATGGTGATTGTTAATACACTTAACGACTAAAAAGCATTTTGGAAACGCCCTTGCTAGTCCTTCACACGTACCTTTGCTATACTACGATCAGCTCCAAAAATATCCCAAAGATAGCATCATTTTGCATCTAAACAACCTTACATGAACAAAATTTCTCAAAGGAGAGGGCTACGCCCCCTCCCCTTAGACCCCTCCCCCAGGATGACACCTTTACATAGTGACAAAGGAAGGATCCACACTGCTGTATACAAACGCAGGGTGCATAAAAAAGGTGCAACTTACGCGCCGCCACTGCAGTTAGTAAAAACATCCAGCCAGTCGGAAAACTTAGAATCCACAAAATTGTGGACATTTCCCAGCCAATACGATCAGCTCCAAAAATACCCCAAAGATAGCACCGTTTTGCACCTCAGCAGCCTCATATTAACAAAAATTTCTCAAAGGGGAGGGGAATTCCCCTTCCCCAGGACGACACATTTATGTAGTGGCAAAGTAAGGATCCCCACTGCTGTATACAAAACGCAGAGCGCACAAAACAAAATGCAATTTACACGCCTCCACTCAGTTGGAAAAACATCCAGCCAGTCGGTATTTGGGACCTTCACACCCCCAAACATATCACCCTAGCAACGGGCCTGGTCGTGTCCATGATCTCCAACAATGATCCACGCTGCGAAGCGTGGTTTCAGCTATTTTGGGACATAAAAAAATAAAATCTTTAAGTTATTCCGTGGAATCCGTGTACTTCACCTGGCAGATCATCTATGATGGTCATGTTAACTTTGAAATTCATTTTAGAATAGGACAACGTCAGTCATCATAAGGGGGTGGGGGTGGGATGGAGGAAAGGGCCTATAGGAAGATACCCTCTCTTCAAAATCATAGGGATTGGTTTGTGCTAAGTCATGCATGTCCCCCGTCCCCCCTCCCAACATTTGAATACGGATTGATGCCCCTTTCCAGCAGTCAGGGTTTTAAAGTGACATCGGTGCACAACCTCTTTTCCTACAATGGGAGTGGTCATCTATTCTCTTCACAGGGATTTGCCCCGACTTTTGTGGATTCTGCAAAGTATCTGCTTGTTTCGTTGTTTGTGTTCATGTCATGTGTTGAATTCCATCTTTAAAATACACCAGTGAAGAAGCCTCCCCCCCCCCCTCCTAATTAACACTGAGCGAAGGGCCACCACAGGTTTCCTACAGAGAAGTTTTGGTGTGAAATACCTTGCTGATAGCTGGAAATGACCACTCCCAGGAAGAATAATGGCAGCAGCTGGCCATTTGAGTCAGGCTCAGTCAGGCAGGGCCGTCTTAACGCATGGGCCCAGGGTCCCGCGATGTCAGGGGCCCCGCAAATTGACCTCTGCGCAAAAAATCATATCTCAGCTTGCGTAAAAGATTTTTGTGTGGAAATACTTTTATATACTCTTGAACAAGATTCATAACGGATTCTGAGTGTTCCAATTTCCATGCTTTATGCGCGACATGGGGGGGGGGGGGGGTAAATGCAGGCATGTCTATGCTTGAGCGATGGTCAAGGATGTCAATTTTTCACTCAACTTTTTTCGAACACACTTGATTGAGGGGCCCCGCTCCAATGCCGGGCCCAGGGCCCGGTGATCTCTTAAGACGGCCCTGCAGTCAGGTACCTTCCTTAGACTACATGGAAGCCGTTGACTAAGTGGTTACAGAATTGGAAGAGTTTGGCAAATACCCCGAGTTTTCAATGGGATGGCATGTGCTCTTGAACCCTACGAGTTAAGTGTACCGTGTTCTGCGTCTCCACAATATCGAGAGGACCTATTCGCCCTTTCATGGTAACTACAAACCCGTCAAGAGTGTTTCTTCCCCTGCCCCCCCCCCCCCTTTTAAATGCAGTGATCCCTTCTCAGCTTATTGCCATAGATAGTTCCAAGAAATGTATGCTAAAGCTAAACATTTATGTTCGTTCTGAAAATTAGCCAAACACGTGTAAGAAGTGAATCGCAGTTTAATTTTCTCAAAACCATACGCACACACCCATAGGCCTAACCCAGTCAAAACCCATTTCTCGGGCAGCTTTATGGCAAAAAGTTCGCAGTTTTCTCGGGTAATGGAGGTTTTTTTCGAGCAAAAAGGGGCTCAGCCGCCCAAGAAAAGATGTATCCTGTAGCCTTTATCTCTAGTAACTAATGCGACCGGAATAATGATGCAACCTGGAATGGCACAAATTGTTGATGAGAAGCTAGTGATAAGATTGCATCAGTCAGACTCATTGCAATATGTACTATTGTAAGTTCATACCCGTTTTCTCTTGCATCCATCTGTACCATACTACTTTCATAATTCCAAGTTGCAACTCGTGTGATAGGTCCATATGTTACATTCACTTCAATTAATGATTGCACATCAGGATAAAATATACAAATATCTGACAAATAATTTTATCTATGAAAATGAAGAATTACTGACGTGGCAGTAAGTTTACTTTACCAATTAATCATACTTGTTTAAAAACACTAATAAATACAATGTTAGCACTGTAAGAGGGGAATGTGGTAAGTCTGCATTATCTACTAAACCTATAACTCTGCTTTGAATTTGCAAGTGTTCTCCTGAACACATGTTTTCATACATACCTCCGTTGTTCACAGCATGACACACTATATGAAGTAAGTCATGTTGATGTAGTTCTAAGGTGTTTTGTTTATAGTTCTCCCTTTTCTGTGTGGGTGGGTTTGGCTTTGTGGTTAGGGTACATTCCCGGGTCCAGTGGTGCGACAAGGATTTTAAAGTGGGTGGGAGGAAAACAGAAAGGGGGATAAAAATAGAGAGTGCCAATTGCTCCTGTAATCTTTACCCTTTGTCCAGGGGCGAAGTGGGGAACAAGTAGGGGAAATTAGGACATCAACGGGCGGGGGGTGTCACATGCCCCTCTTAGTGGCGCCACTGTCTGGATCTGTTTTTTCGGTGAAATCTTGAAATTCTCTGGAGAATTAAAGTTGTTTGTTTGGCATGGCTGTTCGCAGTGGCTGAGTGGCCGGGTTTCAAAATGTCCGACTCAGGTTTTTGGTTGTCCGTCTCGGGAAGTTGTCTGACTCAAGAAGTCCACATATCATAGGGGTAGGAAGCTGTTCTCGACTAGGGTCCGAGCGTATATCAGGCGCGGTTTTACGGGGGGGCTTTGGGGACTCAAGCCCCCCCAAAATTCGCTCAAGCCCCCCCCCCCCCAAAAAAAAAAAAAATTCTGAGGTTGAGTGTTATCTTCATGCTTTATTTGCGTGTATTGAGAAAAACAAAATTGTCCGATACATTTGTGCACATCTTAGTCCAGTGGATTTAGTTTCTCAAATGTGTCATGCAAGATAGGCATGTGATTGCGTTTCTTGTATCCACGTCCACGTACGTACACCGTTGTTTTGACTGCATGTAGTACGACAGCTGCGCTTCGCCTTAGTACTGTATTACAATGGTAGGCACAGTGCGGGCGCCTACTAGCTTACCCAGCTGCATTCTTACGTTCGACGCCAGTCCCAGGGGCGTAAATACAGGTGTGTGTGTGGGGGGGGGGGGCGTGAAAATCAAAAGTCGGTCTCTGAGCGCCAAAAAGTCGGTCTCAAATCCAGTGATTGCTCAAATCCAGTTCAGTATGCCTTTGTAACAGTAGACCAGACATGAACAACATTTGATACCTTACTCAAACTGAAATTCCGACGTGAAGTAAAAGTGAAAAGATTGCCCTAATTTTCTATTGAGTTCCCGAATTTTTGATCGAATGCCCGAAACTAATGTGCAAAAATTTTCGCGCGCTTCGCGCGCCTGTAGTGGTTTAGTGGTCTATTTCATGCACCTGAACTGCAACGGAATTCTGGCAACTTTTTGAGAAGTTCGGGCAAAAATTTTCTGGACCCCAAACTGTAAGAGTCCCATACGCCTATGATTATTACTATCAGTGGCGTACACAGGGGGGCCATGCCCCCTCCCTGATGCCAATTTTTTTTAGTTCCTAAAACACGTTAATTTTTTTAACAAAAATTCTGCTTCAAAATGTAGCGTATGTGGCACCAAATTGCATGTAAGTACATCTAATTTTTCAAAAATTTTCAAAGGGGAGGGACACCCCTTCCCCTTAGACCCTTCCCCCAGGCCGGCGATCACAAAACATACTGCATGCCCCCCCCCCCCCCCCCGTGAGAGAAATCCTGGGTACGCCACTGATGGAGTCCTTAGCATGCATTCTCCAATGTCGGTATTGATAATGACAGAAAATTTTATTCTTCCGTTTCAAGCCCCCGCTAAGCCCCCCTAAAAATCTCGGTCTAGAACCGCGCCTGGCGTATATGTGAATATTTGAGGGTCCTTAGATGCAATTTGGTGAAACATATTGGGCTAATGTTTAGGAAAATTGCTTCAAATATATGACATTTTTCCCAGAGGGAACAAATAAGGGTTTTCGTCTTTGAATGTGGAGTAGGGGGGGGGCGGCCGAAAAAATACTTCCATCCCACCTCACTATTGACTGGGGAACTTAAGCCCCCAGCCCCACCCACCCTCCCTCTTCCTACGTCTATGCTTAGTCGTCAGGCATTAATACAATCCAAGGATCCCCCACTCGATCCTCCCAGCCTTTGGGAAAGTGGTTAAAGATACTCTCTCGCCCGCGAGACGGGAACGTCAAATGAGGGTTCCTGCAACTTAGAACAACTCTTCCTTATTACCCTCTGAACACTAGTAAAGGAGGGGGG
This sequence comes from Holothuria leucospilota, assembly GCA_029531755.1. Taxonomy (NCBI): domain Eukaryota; kingdom Metazoa; phylum Echinodermata; class Holothuroidea; order Aspidochirotida; family Holothuriidae; genus Holothuria; species Holothuria leucospilota. Next base: position 20,915,153 of record CM055966.1, read on the forward strand.
AGGAGACAAACCTCTCCGGTTTTCATTCACGATCAATTGATCTGGTTATAATCTTCGATGAACCCGAGTGCTTTCCTGGTTCCTGATTTTGTTTAACTGTCCCCTTCCCATGGGCGTCCGCAGAAAAACTTCAGGGGGCAAAACTGTTAATTGATCAGATCAGCAGGCCCGTAGCTGGAGTAACCACATCAATGTCGGATTGTCGCTAGCCTGAGGGAGGGGTGTAAGGGGAGGGGTGTTATCCGTCTCCCCTTTGAAAATTTTTTACCTTTTTCAAGGAGCCTAGATGCAAAATGGTGCGAGATTTTTTACTTTTGACACAATTAGTCTTGAGGGTTTATTTATTTTTCTTCAAGTTATATTTCAAGTTTTTTATTTTCCAGGTGCCCCCTTTTGTACCATCCTGCGGACGCACATGCCCATTCCCATGACAATTTTTCTGGTTCTCTCCTGTAGCACGGTTTACATGTCCCACCCCTTCTCTCCACAGCTTCTTGCCTGGCTATAGCATCTCTTCCTTCACCAGCTGTTCAAATAACTTCAATTCCTTCCATATACTCTGCCATACATCAGATATGAACGGAAAAACTTTGATAAAAACTTGTACTTCGGTCAAGACCTTTCTTGGATCTATGAGTAATAGGTTAATTACACTACAGACATCTCCACACTTGCACGCATTTATTAACCATTCTGGTAGCTCACCATAAAGTTGTGAAACCAATTGTTCCAGTTTCTCAAAATCTATAGGCGTTATTCAGGTGGGAGTGAATCTTTCTTATTACTTTTATGATTTATTTACTATTATTTTTTGAGGTCAAGTCTCATTTCGGTACAATCACTTCACTTTTTATTTGGCAAAATAATACCTTTTCCTTCGAAAAATTATGAAAAGAAATTTAAAAGTGGTTATGTCGTATACCTATAGATTACATTCAGTAGACCTACTTTGCTCATATTTCGCAGTACAACTTGAGTCTCTATTTTCACCCGATTCTCATAGCTATTCTAAATACTCGAGTCTGACTCAGATCCCAATACTCAAAAGACTCAACTCGAGTCATCAGGCTGCTAGTAAAAGACTCGACTTAGTCTATAATTAGTAAAGCTGGAAAGATTCGTGGTGACGCGACTCTCGAAACTTAAAGACTCGACTTGAGTCGAATCTTTACCTTTACATTCATATCGGGGGGCTGATCATGCAGCCCCGTCCTCCTTTTGGGTACAATGTTTGCTAATCTTTAGACAAAACTTGTAATTTTTGCATCCAATATTAACGTGCTAAAGCTCCCAATAGAAAGTAATCCTATAAGGGCATGTCTGTGGATAGTCACTAAGGCTGATTCCGATCGGTGTCGTGAAAGTTATTGGGGACTGAAAATTATTAGGACTGTACCCCCCAGTCCCGACGGCCCTTTCACAGCCCTTTTTATGTACAAACCCTTCACACTATAAACTTCACTCTACCAACGTTTCGGGAATAGTTTGCAGGCCCTTAGCCAGACAAGGTACTGGAGGGGACGAAACAGCTTTCAGGCGGGTGATAAAATTTTTCATGGGGCGAGATATACTAAAATGCATTAACTCAATGGTAATGTTTTTATCTTCTGGGGCGGAAATTTTTCCCGGCACTGGCCCCCATGGCTGCAAGCTTGATAGTTGGTGACATATTTTGATTTAAAGATTTTTGAATACCTCCAACAGCAGGCAGTTACTATGATTACCGTCAATCTGGACTCCTACACCGGGCAAAGTGGATTAGCTAAAATTTAGGCCAACCGGGTGACCCTCTGGTTGCTGCGTTACATAATAGGGTTTCAATCTAAACTGACACTTCGCTTTTCTGGCAGTCATGGAACTTTTTTCTCTTCTGTTTCGTGTGTGCGTTCGTGCCCAAGATGTCAGATATCCCGTGGTATCCCGTGGTCAAGATCTTGTATAAAACCACACTGTTCGCGTTGAAAAACTGTAAACAAGAAAACAAGGTGGATTTAGGCAGTGGCGCCGCCAGGCTTTGGTGATTGGGGGGCACAACAGATGATGTCGTAATGGCACTTCAGTTAACCTCCCAAGTCTGCGAGCAATGCGTTTTCTTGGTGTGCCCCCTGCTTTCGTATACACAGTGGGGATCCTTCCTATGTCAGGTGTCACTGCACTAAGGTACCGTCCTGGGGGTGGGGTCTAAGGGGAGGGGGTGTCCCCCTCCCCTTTGAGAAATTTTGGTTTATTTAAACTTGCTTAGATGCAAAATGGTGCTATCTTTATGATATTTTTGGAGCTGAGCACATACCTGTATGGCTGGAAAATGTCCATAGTTAAGTGAATTCTAATTTTTCCGACTGGCTGGATGTTTTTGCAACTGAGTGGCGACGCTAAAATATTCCCTTTTTTTATGCCCCCTGCGTTTTGAATACAGCAGTGAGGATCTTTCCTTTGTCACTATATAAAGGTGCCGTCCTGGGGGAGAGGTTTAAGGGGAGGGGGTGTCCCCCTCCCCTTTGAGAAATTTTTGCTTATTTAAGGTTTCTTAGATGCAAAATGGTCCTATCTTTTGGAATATTTTTGAAGCTGATCATATATAGCTGGAAATGTCCATAATCTAGTGAATTCTAATTTTTGGTTAGGTGAAAAAGGAGAGCATGTTGTTTACGAGAAGAATACGTTGTAAACAAACCTCCAAAGTTTTTACCCAAAAGTACGTGCGTGGAGTCCACAGAAACATTGTTGGACTATAACGAAATTTTTCCTCCCCTTCATTGTGCATTATAAAGAGGCATCTAAGGCTGGCAGATACCTTTATAGGGCCCTCCGGAGGCTCTGAATAAAGTACATAAAATGGAGCAATGACATAATGCTTATTACTTGACATCCAAATGATAATATTGAGGGGGCACTTTATAACTATCGTATTTTTACTAATTCTGAACGAAAATCCAGATGAACAGCTTCCAGCAATGGGGAACGGGCGGGAGGGAGACTATTGGTGCAGGAAGGTGATATTAGACGTCCCTGATAGGTAAAGCAAAAGGGGTGAAGGACTAACAAAGGCGTTTTTCAGAATGCTTGTTTATCGTAAGTGTATTAAAAATCACCATCTATCAAGGGCGTAGCCAGGAATTTGTCAAGGGGGCGAAGCCCATAGACAGACTCTCAGCGCTTTGCGCCACTATGGGTTGGCGCAAAGCGCAAGAAAATTTTGGCACAAAGTGCCTCCCAGATCGCTGGAAATGGCACTTCCCAAGCCTATTTTACCGCATATAAATAGAGGAAACACTAGCAATATTGTAAAAAAAATTTAAAAAATACCAAAAATATGCTCAAGGGGGCGGCTGCCCCCTTCACCCCCTTGGCTACGTGTCTGCCATCTATACCGATAATGGCTGCGCGCAGAGAGCTCGGTAAAGGTTTTTAGAAAATATATAACGGCAAATACGTAATTTCAACTTTCCAAATCATGCTACAACAACTTAGATTGAAAAATCGCATATTGATGCAAGGCCCCTACAGATGTTGTGTTTATAGTTCCACGTATTATTATGTTAATAATGGTCATGAGATGGAGTGCAAATCGTAAAGCATGCGCGCAAAGCGCGCGAAATTTTTCATTAAATGAGATTTCCATGATTAAACCTGCATTCAGAATCTGCATCGAGACACTTTCACTTGCCCAACAAACCTACATGCCAATTAAAAAGCCAGTCTTTTACCTGTTAATTCGTGAACAGCTTTCAACTTTTGTTGCTGTGCTTCTCCGGGAGTTGCTATCAGAAGATATATTGATAATAAGAACACAGTGGAAAGGATTGAAGCGCGCGGAGCGCGCGAAATTTTTGATAGTTTGCGAAGGATTTGCGAAAATTCTGATAGTTTGATAAACATTTATCATAGAAAATGATTAAATAGATCTATCACTCGGTTGAAACACACCTCACCCCACCTCCTATAGAAATCTATAGCTTAATCGCCTTTTGGGATCATTTTAAAATTTTCAAAAAATTTCATTGGGGGGGCACGCGCCCCCCCCCCATGCCCCCCGTGCCGGCGCCACTGGATTTAGGGTTCGCGGGGTCTTAGGTCGGTAGGAATGCAGGGCCCAAATAATGCGTGATTATAAGTTCAATCTCAAATGTTCTTTGCATTTAACGTAACATGATATGATAACTTATTCACAGAATACATTACCTGTGATGTAACAGTGTTTGAAATTGGAATAAGACCTATATGTAGATGATGAATATATTTGAAAATGTGATTTGTTGGTCAAGGATCGATGGTACTGATAATTATTGCAATTAATGTTGTGTTGATTTTACATCTCTTAGTATGGCCGTGGAACCTTATCCCATGGCCTTCTTGACATAAAAATGAGTGAACAAATATCTACAGCTGTATTACGCACTCCAAACAGTTTCACTTTTCTGTGGCAACGTTTTGCTTTCACTTCATTCCAGAGAAAATGAGAATCTTCCTCTTTGCATTCCTGGCAACTGTTGCCACATCAAGTCTTGCTCCACTGCATCCAGCAGGCTCGGAGAAAATTACAGGCTCTTATATCATTGTGTTGAAGGTATTACCCGAATCACTCAACGAAATTAATGAAAAGTCAATATATTCTGTTCTTGTGTTATGGGATCATCCGCTATACTTATCGTCATAATTTTCATGAGCGCACAAAACGTACTCTGTCTTCGGACCCATTCCCTATTTAAAGACAGATACCCATCACCCCAGACATTTCCAGTTCTCCCAACTAAGTTACTTCTAGCCCCGCCCACAACTGTCTTTAGCTTCTCTTTGTGCAGACACAACTTAACCTAGTTTATTGCGGCGATATCCTGTTAAGCGCAGAATGCCCTAATGTGTAATCAGACCACTCTGTGCATGCTGTGTAATATTTGCTACTCTGCATTTTTTGGACGTCAATCAATGAACAATTGAGACTTTTGCTTACCCCCAAGTAAAAATCATACGTGGGGTGATGAGTATCTGTTTTTATGCGTGCTTAGAAAATGTTGAAAGGGATGCAAAAAAGCCTTGGTCTTTTCCACCCCATGCACGTCTTGTTGATTCGATTTATTATTGGAAGTATTGATCTATTAACAGGCTTAAAAAACCTACAATTCCTGTTTCCAGAGTTGAGGCAAGACCACGACTGGATGACAGTAATAGTTGAATTCAAACATACTTCGCTCTCCCTTGTGCGATGACTTGGGATAGACCTTAAACAGTCAAACTGTTTTTTTTTTTTTTCACTTTTTGACTTTGGAATGGTGACAATATACTTTTCAACTGAGAACTTTCCTTCAGAAAATTGCATTGGGTCATCTCTGAATGAAAACTGTTTAATAATGAGACACCGCTGAAAATTGTAAAGTGAAGAACGCTAATGCCGAGATGCTTATATTGTAAGCGTATGGCTTTCATTCCAACTTAGAAAGAAACCGTTATATCCAAACGTTTTCCAGTACAAAAGAGAGACAAATCATCGTAAAAAGCCTATACAATTTATACTGACTGATCAGTACGTTCTCGATTCCTTGCCGAAGGCGAAAGGAACCCATGCAATCACGCGAGTGTATGTGTGTGTAGGTGTGTGGCAGGGTGTGTTTGTATATGTATGTGTGTTTGTAACGCTTGGCTTGTAAAACGATATCTCAAAATAGCAATTATGGATACTACTCATACTTAGAATATAGAATTATCATATTAAGAGGAATATCCCTATTGTGCTTGGTGGAGGTCAAAGGTCATGTGAGGTCAATAGAGGTCAAAAACAGAAAACCTTGTGAACACGATATATCTAGGTAGGACGCATGGGTGCTTTCCATACTTGGCATGTGGATGCGTTATGGTCAGAAGATGAATCCTATTGGTTTTGGTAGAGGTCAAAGGTTATCTGAGGTCACTGAAGGTGGAAATACGAAAATCTTAAAAACTGCTTAGAAACACGATATCTTAAGATAACAATGATGGACAATTTTCATACCTGGTATATAGTTTTATCACATTGAGAGGAAGAAGTCTGTTGTTTTCAGTGGAGGTCAGAGGTCATTTGAGGTCATCAGAGGTCAAAAACCGAAAACCTTGAAAAAAGGTATTTCAAGACAGGGATGACGAACACTTTTCATACTTGGTTTAAAGACGGGTTAATTACGAGAGAGATAACCATATGGGTTTGTTGGAGGTCGAAGGTCATCTGAGGTCATCAGAGGTGAAACTTCGAAAACATCGTAACCAAACAGACAGTGGGCGGTACCTCCAATTTGTGTCCGGCGTTTGTGACCAACGAAAAGTTAGGGCTGAATTTTTCTACCATTCCAAAGATAAAGTTATAGAGAAATTCATGTATTTTTTCACAAGCATAATTGTTACAATAACAATTCGAATTTGCATTACCTAGTTATGAACACGTGTAAAGGATGCTATGACTATAGCCACATTAGAAAAACCATATGCTTTCGAGTTCTTCGATGGCGTGGCCAAGTGGTTAGAGCATCCAACTTGCAGCCGGAAGGTCTAGGGTTCAAATCCTGGCCGGGTCATACCAAAGACTTTAAAAATGGAACCTACTGCCTCTGTGCTGGGTGCCCAGCATAAGCAATGGAGTAGGGAAAACAAGCCAGTGAGCCACAACTGGAAAAAAGGCCGTGGTCGTCTCGACTTGAACCAATTGGTTGGAAACTGGGACGTTAAACCTCATCTAACTAACTAACTCGATGGCGTAGTAGACTGGTGCTCGGTTTCTCACGCAGACCACTCCGGTTCGAATCCCTTCTAAGGCACGTTCTTTTTTTTTCATTTTTTTTTTTTTTTTGTTATTCATTTTTGGTGGCCGGGGTTCAAAGGTCAAGTGAGGTCAGCAGAGTTCAAATTGTGGAAACATCATAAAAAGTGATATAGTCAACAAGTATAATTTTTAGGGATGAACCTGAGTGCAACAAAGTACCCCTTTCGGCAAGGAATCACTAAACCGTTGGACTTTCTGGTTATACAGTGCATCGGTACTAGACTGGAGGTTACTTTTATTACGGATATCTAATATGTTAGGCCCCGTATACATTATGACACTTACCCTAAAGCATATGTATTCCTGTCCCCCTCTTAGGCTATGTTAGTATGACCTTAGTTACTTTTCACGTTTCTTTTAATTAAAGATTTCAGTGTACTTAAAGGCAGCTTACTGATAACCGTCGCAACAAGGGCGTTCAGGCCCTGCTTTAATACCTTTTCTAGATAAGGACTATTAACAACATGTTGGCATCTTTTTTGGTTTCGTTTAAACCTGAAACCTCCGTCGTATTCCTGACATGTAATGAATTTTATGTATTTTCCAAATTTAGTGATGCGGCAACGTGTAGGAGCTTTCTCCTATCCTCTTCAGAAGTTCTGCCCCTTTGGGACCTTAATAAGGGTCCCAGCCGACCCGTACATCTGCAACCTTGCCGCCTTCTTCAGAAGACCTTGCGACGGCCCTTGCTTATCGGACGGTCTTCAGTTGGCAACATTTGCTCTCTTTAAATCGGGCATTGAGTGGCATGTGGTAATCGGTGTTGGCACTATTGGTCTCAGAGTCTGGTGGTGGGGTGCCCCCTTCCAAAATATATTGAGGGGATCTTGATTCAAAGGGGGGGGGGCATCTCGGTAAGATGCAAGGTAAAAAGTGAACTTTTTCTCGACAGGTTTTCCTAACAGGTCGGGGAAATTTCGGCATCCGATTTTAAAACTTCTGGGATTGTTTAGAAAAGTGCGGGAATCGCGAAATACCGCTGCCTAATGCGAACTCTGACCGGGGCCGTAGCCTGGGTGAAATCCCAAGGGGGCAATCATGACATTATCTTAGAGGAACACCAAATAGGTGGCGTGTCAGTTGATAGTTGACACTCGGGAGGACCCTTCCTTTGTCACACTTGCATGAGTGCCGTCCTGCCGGAAGGTACTAAGGGGTATGGGGTAATATTTATGTAAGGTCGATGAGATGCAAAATGATGCTATGTTTGGCAAAACTTTGAACTGATTGTATGTTTAGAAATAGTCATTTTTAGTGATTTTTTCTAATTTTGGCTAGGTGTAAGACAAGAGAAGGGGATGACACCCCTACTCTTTGAGAAACTTTTGTCTAAGTAATGAGGCTTAGATGCAAGATGGTGCTATCTTTATCAAAGTTGGGTAAGCGTTGAAGTGATCATATGTTTAAAAATCCTCATTACCCAGTGGTGTTTTCTCTTTTAGATTGGGTGTAACGGGAGGGGACGTTACATAAGGGAGGGATGAGGAGCCTCCAGCTGTTTTTATCCTGCCGGCGAGACAGTTCAAAATCTACTTTTTTAATGTCGCAAAATACTTATTTCTTATCCTTTATTTATCCTGCTTCCCATTTACCGAAATTTCGCTTTCGTAAAAAATTGCTAACCTATACGTGATACTATTAAAAGTAGTAAGGAGCAAAGTACAGAACACACTAAGAGCATTGTAGCATGCATTGGGAGGTGACCGGCGTATGAGCACTTTGTTTTGCCCGCAAATGATTTTGTCAACAAGGAAATAACCCTTGATAAGAGAAGAGTTACCCAACCCTCGCCCGCCTAAGGGGAGGGCTGACACCCCTACGTTCAATAAGTATTTTAAAGTATTTCAATAAGTATTTTAAATCCAACATAAGTATTTTAAATCCAACATGTTGCTGTCTTGAGTAATGCCTTGAAATGACTACATGTTTAGAAATTCTACATATAAAGTGAATTTTCCGGCTGTGTCATGGCACCGGTACATGGTGCGTACTGCCCTTTTCTTGGTGAGCCAGAGGGGATCCACCATCGGTTGGCGCGTAACCGAGGCCAGGGAGCTGGAAGACCCTGCCGAGGCGAAGGACCTTCCAAGAAATTTTGGTCGAAAATACCTCCCAGATGGGAGAAACAGCACATTCTAGACCATGTGTATCTATAAAATGCATCTAAACATTCCTTTTTGTAGATTTTATGCTTTTAAAACAAGAAATAAATAGAAATTTCCAAAAGAAAGTGTAGTCGATTTGATTTAAATTAAAACTTACTTTACAAGTCCATTGAAATTAGCACATGATGTAATCATGAAGCTACTGTTGCATTGACTCTACGATGTAATCAAAGGCTATTTATTAAAAGCATGCTGTGGTACGTCATGAGAAACTAATACTAAAGATATTTATCCTGCGTATGTGCTTCTGGTGTATTCAAATCATGTACCATGTACGAGAAAGAGGTTTCGTTCAGTCGTCAGGAAGAGTAACCCACCTGAGGAAGTGTCCACGTCATGGGTCCAGGGGCCCTTCCCGGGAACATTTTGGAAAAAGGAACAATTACATGCGATTTTCCAGGTTCTCGGGGCCTTGAAATTATGATAAGGACGGTGAGATTTCAGTTTTTCTTCTCAAGTACGTAAATTTTTATTTACGGCAGCTGTCTCCTCGCTGCCTCCCCCGCAGGCTTAGGCTTGCTGGTGGTAGTACAAAGTCGCCATTTAAATTGACATTACGTGAAAGCTTTATGCGCGTGCTCAAGGTGTCTGTCTGTCTTTTGAGTCAAAGTGAAAATCCTCAAATTACGTCCTAAGAGACCGATTTTCTGCACCGCCCCTATCATCCGATTAGCTAATGTGGCCGGGTTTGTAAACGTTCAATTAGACTATAGGCTCCCTCATTATGCCTGTTCAGGGCAAACTAACATGTAAACTCTCCGTGCAGCAGGGAAGCTAACCAGAGACAAAAGAAAAAAAAATTGAAATGCTATTCTTGTGGGACAAGCGAGTGCTCAAAATTTTAGAATTATGTTTTTATTGTTGACAGAATCGAAAGCAACTTTTTAAATAGTACCTTAAGTGTAATATTACAAGAGAATGTGCTACAGAGGTTGAAAAATTAATTTCATTCGTCCAACTCCAACATATCTTCACAAGGTTACGCATTAATTTGTGGTGTCGCTTTTGCACTACTGATTGTCGTTCTTTGTTTTTGTCTGAAGCCACTACACTTTGTCCCAAAATGTGATCACTGGCTTAGTTTTATTGGTATACTATAGAGTGAAAACTTCAATAAACCCCTCCTTACAACATGTTATGCAAGAAGAAACAAAACAGAGGCAGGCAAGTTTAGTTAACATCACAGATGTTTACATCGTAGCAACTCAGTTGTAAAAACTGGAAGATGAGAGTTTGACCAACAAGATTCATTTTCAAAACCTTTATTTTATACTTTTGTTATGATGGACTCTAGGTAGATTCAGCGAGGCCAACAAGATTTCAAAAGTGGGACGAGTGGGGGGACAAGTTGAGGCAAGTGGGAATCAAATGGGGAAGCAGGACACGCAGAAATTAGGGGGATAAAAGTTGCCTGGTTGTGTGTGCGCGCATTGCTCAAGTAAACTATATACTTTGTACAAGAACGGACTGGGATGAGTGGGGACAGGCTTAGTCGGTCAAGACCCTAGTACTAGCTAGTACATATGTTCGCGACTATCGTAAGTACGCCCTCTCTATATTCTTGAGAAATCCTGAGCTCTGTACTGTTATTTCTGAAGCAAAATCTCCACGCAAATGCCAGTTTAAAGAGAGCCCTCGATTTTGTTTCCTACCAGGGAAAAGTGTATTAACGTCTGACCAAGACTAGGGCTGGCCGTGACTGAGGGCAATTACCGCCCCTGCCCCTGCCCCTTCCCTCTAGGTGGCGCCACAGGGTAGATTAATGTTGACACAAGAAGTAAAGAATAAACACTTTCTTCTTTTATACCTGACCATTGTTACCCACATCTTTTCTCATTACAAAGGATGGCATTGACGTTCAGTCAGCGGTGGATACCATCAAACAGAATCCCATCTTCTACTTCATCGAGGGACGTATTGATGTTATCTATTCCAAAGTTTTGAATGGCTTCTCTGCGACCCTGAGTGAACGGGGCCTAGACTTCGTAAGTATTGGTGTAGGAGGAGCGTGGGATAATTGCGGATTTAGTTCCGTGTACCTTAGGGGTAGATATTCCTTTAAGGAATAATTTCAGCTTTTTCCTGTGATGAGCGATAAGTGTTTGTTTAGAAATGCACAAATAGATGTAGAGTGTTCAACTATTCCGACATTTGCGGGATTATCTCGGTTTTACGTTATCGCAAATCCTCACCAGGCTCTGAGAGGATGCGAAAAAATCTCTATTTCGAAGACCTGCCCAACCAGCCAAAGAACCAAGACAGATGTTTTAATGGTCTGCGAATGCTGAAATAGCGTTCTAATACCACCTGAAATGAATATCTGTTGGGATTGATATGTCACAGACCGCTTAGACGCTAGCACCTTCGGCGCTCGCCAGTTTCCACCAGTATTAAAATTCCGACTTGGCTGGGTCCATCGACTAGACATTCCCTATATTTGTTAATCACACTTGGATCTCTACGTTAGAAACATGAAAATGAAAGTTTTCTGCTGCATAATATTGTATAAAAGGGCTCACCATGTCTTTATCCATAATCTCCGGTCAGAAATAAAAAGATTTTAGCTTCCAACAAATATTTACAATGTTTTGCATTTAAAGCAAATCAAGCAACAACAAAATTAAATTAAAATATTTACTTTGTCTCATCCGAAAGTTAATTATGTAATATGACAAAGCCAGTAACTTTAAAAAGGTGCACTTCTATTGGTGAATACAACAGTAGCTGAAAAAGAACACGTCACAGGCTTTGGCAAGTCGAATGACCGCTTACTTTCAAAGTAAGAGTAAGGAATACATTTTTTTTGGTTTACAGAATGTGTAAGCCTAAGATTAGAAAAGGTAATAGGATAGAGGCATCTTCGGCATCGTATTTCAAGAGTCCCGTATTGAGTCCCGTACACAGACATGGTCATGGTACTAAAGGGGGCGAGACAGCTTCCAGGGGGCAAACAAATTTTCGGGTGGGCAGGATATACTAAAATGCATTAAGGCAATTGTATTTTTTATCTTGGGGGCGATAATGTTTCCAGTGGCTTTGTCTCCTGACCCCCTTGGTTACCGGCTTGGACATATCCTACGCCGGTCGTCGGAGCGGAGGTGGGGGAATGGGGATGCAGCCCCCAATAATTTTCAGTTCGAAGGTTTTCTTCAAATAATTCTTATTAGGTGTGTCTGGAAAAGATAAAACTCATCTTATAAAATGTCGAAATCAAGGAGCTTAAACGCAAATTATGGCTTCCATTTATCAAAAATAACATAATTTAAGAGATTATAATGGCATTATTGACAACAGCATTCCTTCCATGTTACAAATGTCATATTTTTACTGGGACACTGGATCGCCGGGGGTAAGGATTAGTATTGTGGGAAGCTTTGCTACTTCAAGACGCTTTGCCACCGTCAAACAAAATTACTCGCAGCTGTTTTTGCCTCCGACAACCCTACTACACTCAGATACTCGTTTCGTCCGTGCGTTTTAAACCAGGGAGTTGTTATGGATAGGACCTTCGAGATCAAATTCGTTATGCGCTTTCATGTAGGTTATGCCTAAACCGTCTGTAGGGAGAATGCTCCAATATTCCTCTAGCAGTGTATTGATGAAATTTGCAGCTCTCCCTCTCCCCCCCCCCCCCTGCACCGGTGACTTTTCCTCAGGACGAATGGGCGAATTTCAGTTTTTACCTTGAACCTAACCTGAGCATTATTTTTCATTTTTCATAATTTCTAAGTATGGCACTTTCCAAAAATCACCCCATTTGTCCTGAAAAAAAAAATACCTCCCGAACCCCTCCATTTCTTGTAAATATGGCGCTTACAGGCTCGGAGAGCAGTTGATTAAAATTAAACCTACTATATTCACACTTTGGATCCTCGTTGCTATTAGCTAGCTGGGCGATGATTCTTTTCAATTTCTGGGATAAAATGACTTATAATCCGTTCTGGGCGAACAAGTTATTCAATTCTTGCTCTAAAATATTAATGACTAATGCTAAGAAAATGAATTTCTAAAGCTGTTAATTATTCAACTCGTGAACGGCCAGAAATGTGGACAGGGTGTTATTCTTTCCACAAATTATGGCAAATCCATTCTCTTTCATTAAAACAAACAAAATGTCACTGAAACCTAAATTTGTGTTAGTTCTGTCAAATAATGTAAGTTTTATGTTGTAACAGTATGCAGTAGTGTTTTCTTTGATATGTTTTCGTCCAAAATGAAAAATAGCCACATCTAGTCTTGATCTGTTGATATCCAACCCCTGTGCGTCCAAATGCCTGCACCTGTCGCCTGTGTACTATATTCGTTTCTTCTACTTTTGTGCTGTATTTTAACTATAACTGGGTGAAACGTGGTATATTTTGTTTAGGTTCGGCGCCTAAGCTTTGTGAAGTATGTGGAGGAAGACAAAGTAGTCCGAGCGGCGGCTTCTGTACCATCATGGGGTCTCGACAGAATCGATCAAAGGGACCTCCCATTAAATGACAAGTACTCACCAAGAGGTAAGCCTTCAAACCTGGGCAATTAGCAATTATACTTTGATATCATTGGTATCATTTCACTCTTTAATGAATCGGATCTAAGGTAATTTTCAATCGTCACAACGCAAATACATTGCTATACTTAGGCCAGTGGCATATCTTGGCCACATAGCCATGCGGCCAAGTTTTGCTTTTCCTACAACGTTGGCTTTTTTCAAAAGTCCCCTCAACTCTCTGGCGAAGAGCCAGGGGCGAAAACCAAACAATACTCCCGAAGGAGTTCTGCTCCCTTAAGGAGATATACGTCCCCAAGGGACAACTTGCTTAACGAGAACTACTGAAAAACCTGACGTGCGAAGTCTCGTTCTAGACTGGCTGAATAGAACGGCCTCCGCCAGTGAGCTCCGCCGTCGTGATCACCGATACTCCTGCGCCAGGTAAGTTTCCTACAACGTTGCTAGGGTAACAGAAAGACCCGGATGACTCAAGTACCGTCATCAGTGTGGGTATTAATACTGGGGTTTCTAAATATTTGGGGGGTGCTGGAACAGCACCCTAAATGCAGAAGAAAACAATGCATACATATCCTATATCAATCGCGTTTTACGTTTGTAATATTTACTCAACTATATGTACATTTTACATTCCATTTCATTTTCTACTTTAATTTCCAAACTCTGCGAAAACCTTAATTTGGAATTCATTACTTTTTTAGGTCGCGGGGCAGGTGTTCATGCCTACGTCATCGATACGGGAATCGATCCCACCCACGAAGACTTTGGAGAGCGTGTTACTGCTACTCCCGAGGCGGACTTCGTGACTCCTAATCTTGGAGTAACTTTATGTTTTGTTTCTTGTCTTGACTTTTCAAAGCTGTACTTTGAATCTCAACAATGATGCTACCGATCAGTCATCTGAATGATACAGCCAGGGCGCCTAATTTTTTTCCCAAGAGGTTATGGGCAAATCAGAATTTTCATGAATTTTAAAAATTGTTTCAAAATAGTGGTTCGGGTTGCAATATAAGATAGGGTTACATCCGATATTTGGCATGTTCTTTCATAATCCGGCGTCAGAATTACCAAAAAATGTTGAGAAACTTTCATTTCGAGAGTAAGGGGCGTGGCCAATTTCCAAGAAGTTGCTTGGTCCATTGACATCATTGCCCATAACCTCGTGGGAAAAAAATTGCGCCTCCATGGCACGTGGTTGAAAGATGCCAAGGAGGGCGAAGGGGCCCCTCCCCTAGAAAAGTTGTTCTCCCTAAAAAAATTACTATTTCCTTAACATATCCCACCCCCTGAAAAATACCCCCCTTTCAACACACTGCCTGGTCATGGGTATGAAAAATGGCTGTTTTAAATAAAGAAGAAAAGAGAAAAGCAAGTTAGTTGCAATGCCTTCAGGTTTCTAAGATTAAGAGAGGTAAACTTTTGGGGCGTTTTCAGACAAAACCCCCTTCGAACTTAGAATTATGGAGTGCCACAGCCCACAGCCTACCCTTTTCCCACTGCCATGGCTTGAAGTGCTCGACTGACTCACTCAGTTTTAGCACAATTACACTTTAACATAGGCCTAGGAAGCGGAGGGAGGGAGCTGGGTGGAGGGGGCTGGGATAAATCTCCAGTCAAACTTGTGGTTGAGGGAAGTATGCTTCCGCCCCACCCTCTCGTCCACAATTCAAAGACGAAAACGTCTTATCTGATTCCTCTGCAAAGAATGTCAAAAATTTACTGTAATTTTACTTAAAACTTGCACAAAATGTCCCACCAAATTGAATCAAAGGACCCTCAAATATTCAACACTTTCCCATAGGACCCATAGGGGACCCTCCTTTTTTAAGACCGCCAGAGAGGCGGTCCGAAACGTCGTTCAGCCCCCAAGCTGACAACAGCTTCCTACGCCTATGCACTTAAAGAGTCACTAAAGCCTCGGACTTGATTTTATTCAACTCTTCGGGTTCTTTGCTCATTTTAGAATCACTGGTCAATCTACCACTCCTTTCAGGCTTGAGTTTTCATCCAATCCATTTGTGGTTTCTATGTTTATCTTAGTTTTGGCTTTTGCTCGGATTTCAAATTCCAGGAGAATGATGTGCGCGCAAAGTGCTCAAACTGTCGCTTATTTTGATCTGAGCAATTTATTTTTAATGATTTCACGCCCGAATTTTTGAACCGTAATTTGCTTAAAAATATGAAGGTAGAAATTGCTCCACTCCCATACCGCAAGTACGCTTATGCAAATTATACACATATACTACTTCCCTTTTGTTTTGCACCACCCTAATGAAAGTATAGAATTCTGGCAAGGTTTGAAAGTTGGGACAAATGCTTTTTCTTCTCGCCCACTCCCCAAACCGAAAGGATCTCATGCGCCTACGCCCATTCGGTTCACTGTAACAGAGTAATAATACTAGATTACTTGGTAATCACGCCTTTGTTTGTTTGTTGTTTTTTTTAGGTATTTTTCCCTTAAGTGGTTTAGCATTGATGTTGTTGTCATGAACTACAATATGGAAAACAAATTTTGTCCATGTGTGACCGGACTCCCCCCTCCGGTTAAGCACTTCTTAACTCGGACAACTTCCCCCTGAATACTCCTCGAAGACTTCCCCTGAACAATTTGCAACAAAGACAATACCCCACAGATTACCCTCCCCCCATTTCAAGTTGTTTTGAGTGGGAATTTTCCATGGTCAGGATGGAAAGTTTCCTGCATGGGGAAGTGTCCAAGCTGATTTTCCTGTTGGCAGTTGTAGGTGGAGTATCCGGGAACCGTGTCTCGCACTGGTTACGGTACCTTTACACCAACTGTATAATTTTTGGTGACTTTTTAAAGTTGAACAAAAATATACATATATATGTGCGAGCAAGTTATACCTGCCGATAATATCTTAGAACATTCTAAATTGTTTTCAAAGGGCGACGACTGTAATGGCCACGGAACTCACTGCGCTGGGATTATTGGAGGAAATGATCATGGTGTTGCCAATGAAGTAAGTCTTTATTCAGTGAGAGTTCTGGGATGCTATGGTTCTGGATCAACGAGTACCGTCATTACAGGTAAGAAACGTTCCCTGTACTAGTAGCATCTCGTCACCAAAACAGAACAACGAGATTACCCTCTTCTGTTACAGTGCTGTGGTACCCGAGACCGGTCTCGAGTCACGATTTAAGGACTCGGACTCGGAAGGCAAGGACTCGGACAGCTCGACTCGTGACTCGGCTCTAAATTTTCCGAAACCAGCAAAGTTTGGGAATCACTTTTATGTAAATGATCCGTCGTCACATAGCTTTACCTTGTCCCTTGTCTGCAGTTTCCATACAACTCCACATGGTATATACGTCTTTTCAGTATATTCTCTGTATAGTGTAGATGATAATCTTAGCGGTCTGTACCGGTACGGTAAAAACGTACATGGGGTTCTTAATTATTTTTGCTGGTGGCCCACATGTTTAATCAGGAAAATCTCATGGGCCACAGCCAGACGAGCTTCCATGATTTTGACTTCAGGTCTCATTTTGAAATTGTTTGCGTTTCACCTGAATGTGTGGTGTCTAGGGGTCCGTCGAAAGGCCCCGGGTTCAGAGCAGCACCCAATGGACTAAAAGGGGCGTAGTCCCGGAAGCTCTGAGGGTATTTACAAAATAGTGGACATTGATCTGAACAGTTATCTACGCTATCTGTAAATGACATTGAACTGATGTTTACAAGTATCACAATGTGACCATTAGACCCATTCCAGGCCTGACAGAGCGGATAACAAATAAAGTCATGTCAGATAACGTAACACAAATCTTTTTTGAAAAGTATATGGCTTGGGAGAAGGTGATTTGGCGTGACTTTATCTACGCGAAGCGTCACTATCTGTCGGCTCGTATAGCGTAACAACAAAATATTTTGCAAAAAATAAAAAAAAAAATAAAAAAAAACCCTCCTAGATTGCCTTGAGTGGCAAGTCATCGGGCTGCAAAAGTTGTATCTCGATACCGTGTTCTTATTCTGAAATATCATTACAGGTGTATTTAGAAACGCACAGTTCAAAATAAGAAAAGGCAAGTAAGAGGGAAGAAAATAATATTCGGCTTATATGTTTATATCAAAGGGCAAACTGTCTCGCAAGATTTCGTAAGTTCATTTCAAATGGTCTACCTAGCTCCCCTCACCACTGCATTACATACGTCAAATTGTATGGCCCATCGATTTGACGGCAGTGAGCATGTGAGTGGGTGAGTGGGTGGGGGATTATAGGATTATGGTACGGTTTGCACGCAGGGATGTTGCAGAGGGATAGGTGATGGTATGTAGGTGCTGAAATTCCAAGTGGGTTTGAAGCCAGAGAACTCCTACTGCCATAGTCTATACATGCCAATGTGTAGACTTCAATTTAACCAAGATGTAGCCAGGCATCTTACTTTCAGCTCACCCCTTTTGCTTCCAAATCTACTTTGTTGACAGGTTGTCGGCACAATTGTTTTGTTGGCAAATTTGTATCCCAAATGCGCGCCCTTTACAAGCGTTAGGTACTTAGTCACCCTTTGGAGCGGAAACAGTCACAGAAATGAGGCACATTCGAAAGGAAGATGCTGTCACGTAGAGAGTGCCAAAATGCATCTGCGGTTGCAGGGCCCGTTGGGTCCTGAACATTTACAAAAAAGGCGTAGATATATTTCGATTCAATTTAATGAGTAGAGCAATGAACGCAAGGAAATTTTGACAGTTTGCAACAATTTTTAACAGAAAATTTTAAAAGATCGATCATTTAAAAATGGCAACCACCCTACATCCAGCCACAGCTTTCCCGCTTACACCGATATTTCCCAACAGACCTATTTGTCAATTCCTGTCTTTCCACCAATACGAAGTAAGAAAGGAAACAAAAGCAGTACCATGTTCTACATACATACAGTGACACAACGTGACCAATAAAAGAAGACCAATCGCGCACTGCCATTCAGACCCAGGGCCTTACCGTAACACACAACAACATTTTATAAAAGGCAGTGTTAAAATTGATCATTATTGTAAATTCCTGTTCTTAGTGTACTCTTTTCCCGGGGGGGGGGGGGGACTCGGACTCGGCAGGTGGTGGACTCGACTGTAGCACTGTTCAGTTATCATCAAACTATATAGATTGTCATTGTTGCAATGTGTGAAACTCTAAACATGTCACGATATTTCGTCTTCTTGTCATCGTAGTTCTGAGATATTTTTTCACCTCCAAGGACCAGGGGTTGAAAAATTTTGGGTATATATTGAAGAAAATTCCTGGTATTTATGGAAAAAAATGAAGATTTTGGGATGAAACTTTGTAACTTTTGGTTATTTAGTGGAGGACATTTGGAAACTAAATGTTGGTATTTTTGAAAGAAGGTTTGGAAATTATGGTTTTTGAAGAATTTGCCTTTCTTGAGAGCAAATCAAGTAAACCGGGTCACAGTACGTAGAGGATTACATGCCCATTATGGCTCCCTTACGAAATTGGCCCTGGTCCCATGCCCCCACCTGGCACCACCCCTGCTCGAGACATTAAACGTTGCCTCAGACATTTTGGCTCAAATGTTTTGTCTTCTACTTTTGGAAAAATTTTCATCAGATGTAAAATTCTCTCTTCACTTGTCGAACACGACGGCAAACTACTCACCACCCTGTTGTCGAAAATCTTTGATAGAAACTCGGGTCACAGGCTTTTCGCTGGCTCAAGCATTCTGTCTTCTCTATGTTCATTGAAATAACAACAGGCGTATAAAACATGTTCTGATGACGAAAGACGATTCTAGTAGGCAATATTTCTAAGAAGAAATATCGCAAACGGTGTCGTTATACATAGACAGTGGACAGATGAAAACATCTGCAAAGACACCAAAACATCTGAGAAGTCTGCGAAATATCGTAATCCTTATGGCGTTCCATAGTACCGGTAATGCTTCTCTCTCTTTCTCTCGCACTTACTGAACATCACTTAAAGGTCTGGTGACATATAAATTACATAATTGGATATTTGTTGTAAAAAGCATTCAAAATCCAGAAAATAGCCGCAATTCCCATTAAAATTCGTCAAATATTGACCATTTTACGAGGTTATTTCTGTTTCACACTTGTATCTTTAATAAACATGAGCTACAATATGGAAATATGTGACATCGAAAGATGGACCTACCATATATGGCTAATGTTAGCCTTTGTTTTTCCAACCTTAATTTCAAGAACACTATTGCTATTGCTAGTATTGCTATCCCCTGAGGGGTTAAGTATGAAAGTTAAATTTGTTTCTTTGAGAAATTTTGATATCACTAACCAAACTGTAAACTATCTGATCAGTAATTAAGAGAGAATTTATATAGGGTTAACAAAAGAAATCTTAACACTGTGCAACACTCCACATCATTAGTTTTGCATAGGCAATGAATTTCTTCAGAAACCATCAAACTCTGAAGACGTGTATTTTGAAAACGGTAAAAGATATTGAAATAATTCTAATGGATCTTTCATTGGAAGACTTGAATCTTTACTGACAAGTGAAACAGCTCTTTTTGGTGGCATGTCATACGACCTTTAAGTTGTAATCAGACGGACGATGAAAAACACATACAATTGATGCTCTGTTTATGTCATAGGAATGGATTACGTAGCCAATAACCACATGTCACCTGCAGTAGCCACTTTGTCCTTAGGTGGGTCGGCAAGCCAATCAATGGACAATGCAGTGGGAAGAATGACTTCTGCTGGAGTTACGGTCGTGGTAGCTGCCGGAGGTAGTAACACTGACGCATGCAACTCTTCCCCAGCAGGAGCACCTGATGTAAATACCGTTTTTGTTTTCATGTTATGCATTTAACGTAATTTTAACCACGACTTACGGAACAGATGAAATGCCTATACAATATTTGTTGAATTACAAGGATTTGCCAGGGACTTAGTTCAGTGACTTCAAATAATGCAGAAAATTGTTCTGTTTTAGGAGGTGAAAACTGCATCTCAATAACATGTAGAGTTTGGAAGATACTAACTTTCAAAGAAATGCATTTTTCTAGAGGTAAGTGCATTATGGGAAATCTGTGATGTCATCGAGGAACATTGATTATAAATAGCATTGAATTTCTTTATGATATTGACACCTGTAGGGATATAAATCAACTTTGTTTGCTATACCCTACATATGTATGGCTTTATGATAGATCTACATTCAAAGATATTTAAACATTTCAACAGTACCAGATTTCAAGGGCAAACAGGGCATTCAATAATAAACAAAAACAAAGGAATCTGAGGCAATGTGCCCACTTCACGTATAACATTCTGTGACCTTAATGAGAACTGGAGGTATTTTTTGCCAAACTAACTACTCTTTAAAATGAGATATCTGGAGTTAAGATTAGAGTATTGCCACTTGGTTTGGAAGACATGAATTGGAATATTTTTCTTTTTCCCATGAGACCCTTGTGAAAATGCAATTGGGCCTTTAAAGCTAAATTTGTTCTTTAGTACAGAAAAAAGGATCTACTTTTAACGGTTGTGTCAATTAGAGGAGCCTTTCGTTGCTCACAAAATACACCAGGGAACGTCAGGACAATATTTCAAGCTAAAAAATAATCTGAGCCATAGACTAAGCTTTCCTGTGTATTGCATATTCTACGAATCATAGGTGTAGGAGCCCAAGTTGATTTGGGGGGGGGGGGCTGGACCGACTTGCCCGAAAAATATAACCCCAAATTTCCTCGCGCTCAGAGCACGTTTCGACATGGTAATGTATATATCATGTAGGCATGCATCGGTTATCCCCCCGCATGCCAATTACTTACAATAATTTGCCGTGTTATTACCTTCTTTATTGGTTTTAATTTTGGCGGTGATAGCCGGCCTGGGGGAGGGGTCTAAGGGGAGGGGGTTCCCCCTTCCCTTTGAAAATTTTTGAAAAATTAGGTCTCCTTACATGCAATCTGGTGCCACATATATGCTACCTTGAAGTAAAATTTGTGTTAAAACATTAACGTATTTTAGGTACTAAAAAAAATCGGCATTATCCCCCCTTTTGACAATTTTTGAAAAATTGGTGTCCTTACATGCAATCTGGTGCCACATATGCTACCTTGAAGTAAAATTTGTGCTAAAACATTAACGTATTTTAGGTACTAAAAAAAATCGGCATTACCCCCCCCCTTGACAATTTTTGAAAAATTGGTGTCTTTACATGCAATCTGGTGCCACATATGCTACCTTTGAAGTAAAATTTGTGTTAAAAAATTTACGTATTTTAGGTAGAAAAAAGTTAGCATCAGTGAGGGTGGGGCATGGCCCAATAGCCCCTCAATACACCACTGATAATCATAATATAAGTTCAACCATTAAAAAACACACTGATGAATTAATACGGAATATATAGGTGCTGGTGCAATTCAAGTCAGAACTTTATATTAATTACCAAGGAAGTTTTTAAACTATTAATACCCTTTAGCTACATCATTGCATTATTTTTCTTTCAGTAGGTGCCCGAAAAATTCTCGGCATTTTGCCCGAGCCTGGTTTTCACAACAATTTTGGGTTGGGGGCTGCAGCCCTCCGCCTCCTACGCCTATGCTACGAATATAATTAACAAACATATAATGGAAAACTTGACATCAGGGTCACAATTCAAAACACGCTTGGTGAAGGGGTGAGTAGCCTTACCAGCAAAAAAAAAAAATTCTAGGCCAGAAAAATATTATATGATGGATTTGGCCAAAAAAAAAATGTCAGGTGTCACGAAAATCACCCGAGTCCTCCACTCCAAAATTGTCAAAAAAAGAAAGAGGCCCTGCATAGATTCCAAATTTTAAGGGGTGATTTTCTTAAACTATTTGAAAAAGCCCCTGAAAAATGGAAACGCTTGTAGCGATATGGTGATTTGCCTTCATCCTCTAGAAAGGCCCGTAGCCAGACAAGGTTCTGAAGGGGTCCGGTGCGAGATGGCTTGGGGGCGAAATATTTTCCAGTGGAGGGGCGCGAAGTCATGGTGTAAATTTTTGTTAAAGCAATAGCAACCTAAAATTTTTATACCCCCCTTGGCTACGGGCTTGCTTTGAAAGTCTCCCCTGAAATGAAACCTAGTTGTTGATTTGCAGACTCAATATAATACTTATAATGTCTTCTCTGCTGAAGATGGTCAAGGCGAGACCGAAAATTTCAAAATATAAAGGGTAAAATGAAATTCAGAGCGTTATCCGTTTTTGTAAGCGTGACGCTGTATACTATTAGAGTCGGAATGGTTAATTCTACCAGTCCATCTGCAATTTCGAAGATGACTCTATCGCAGGTCAACAGAATTCTTTGGAGTTTTGAAACCAATGTCTTCCCTATTCCAGGCTTTTACAGTCGCATCTGTGGACCAATCCGACAGACGGGCCTCTTCATCTAACTACGGTTCCTGTGTTGACATGTACGCACCCGGTGTTAGTATCACTTCCACGTGGCACACTAGCACCACTGCTACCGCAACACTTTCAGGCACGTCCATGGCAGCAGCACATGTAGCAGGTAAGACCACAGCTTCATAATGACGTCACAGAACAGAAGGTGCACCCTCAATAGAGGACAGTGTCAATAAGACCGAGTTCAGTTGATCGATCAGGGCGGAAGCCGTATTGGTTGTCAGGGAGTACGCTGTGTTTCCTTTTAGGAATGACTGAATTTGTTCATTATCTTTCAAAGATCTTCAAAAACAAGGGATATCCCAGCAAAAACAAAATGTTTTATAATTGAAATCGGACAATAACTTGAAAAAGTGCGGTGGTTACCACTTTTAAAAATAGGGATGACTTGCGCAATTATGAGCTTTACCAGGAAAGATGCCTCCTTGAGAGAGAAAGATTACAAATATATGTTAGAGGTTTGGAGATGGAACAAATAAGTTTACTAGCTATTGAAGGTAGGAATAATGGCCTGTAGAGGAGCGGCCTTATCCCAGGTAACATTCCTACATGGGTTCCTTAGGGGGCCCATATGCATTTGCACCCAAGATTCATAAGGACCCCATATGGGCCCTTATGGATCTTGGGTGCAAAATTTAATGGGTCCTATAAGGGTTCACCCATATGGGGCCTCTATAGGTTTGTTACCTGGGATTAGGCCTCGAGGCACTCAAGTGCTGTTTTAACTATCACACTACCACTGACAGGTGATATGAAAAATATGCTAGGGTAAGTATCACTAATTACAGTTTTCCTAGTGCCCCTTTCGGCATTTTGCCTGCTAAATTTGCCCCAAGGTCCAAGAAAAGCTGCTAGTGAAGGCATCCGCAATATTCTCATAGGATCACATCATCTGAGAAAATGTATCAGGGTGAATGTGCCTTTTGTGTAGAACTGAATTACTGTGCTTCCACGGTCTTGGCATGTGAAAGCGTAGTAATCTGCAGATAGACCCTTTTTTTTTTTGTAGCGGTCAAAGGTTATCTGAGGTTAAAAGAGCCAATAAAGTTAGTTTTGCATGTGTCAGAAGCACCCTTGGGGGACTATCTATATAGCTGACTTTGCTTTGCTTTTGTTAAATCAGTTCAAGACAAGACTTACTTGCTGGATATTTAGCACACTGTTAAAGCCATTCAAGTCAGGCTTTTGCTCGCACTACCTTATGGCTGTCTTGTGGTTCCTCTCAAGTCTTGCGACAATTCATGGTCGCAATGCCTGTAGGGAGTAGTTTCAGGCTTTGCCTGCCGTTGTAGATAGCCAGCAGGACTTCTCTTCTTAGAAGCGCTTCGGGATCAAACTGTGCTAGTTTGAAACCCCGAAAATTAGATCACTTAAAGGGAGAAAGCAGTCACCCCAAGTTTATTTCAAAAATCTGCTAAATCTTACAGATCTCCTCTGATTTCGTTCACAAGTAGCTTTCATTATGTTTCTGTATAAATACATTGCATATTGACAGTAAAACAAAGACTTATTCTGCATGAATTTAACAAATAAGTAACAAAAATATTGTCCCATGATTGATGGGAGTCATTCCTGAATTAGGATGACGGGATACACTAATTCAAATGGGGGGGGGGATGCTTTTTGCCTTTAAAAATATTTTCAGAGGCAAAGAATCACTTAACCTTTCGGCCTTGGTTTTTTGCTTGTACATATTAGTGAAATGTCACTGCAATGGAAAACAAGCCAGTATACAGCCAGTCAATGTTTTGGAGGAAGTGATATATTTCTCAGGAATGGGAGGGGGGTATGTGAAGCCAAAAAAGCTTTTGTTGCCAAATATTTTCTTAGGGCGAATGGGAGAATAATTTCTTGGGGTAGCGCTCTTCTCCTTTGACTACGGGCCTAATGTTATGCAAATTAAAGATAGCATTGTAAGACGCGATCGCGATCGCCATGATTTCATGTTGCTTATGTGACATGTTGTGCTTTGTACTCCCTGCCTGGTATTCCTTGATCAGTGGTTTAGAAAGCCTTAAAGAGGGGCTACGCAAAGAGAAGGCACTCTGCAAGGTAGACTGTATGTTGTAATCGAAGGAAATAATATTTTAGACTGAGTGAAAAATTGTTCTTCTTGTTTTCTAACTTTTAAAAAAACTTTTTCAGCTTTGATAAGGTACATGAAAGGTTTCTTAAAATAAAGACTCAACATGATGGGTGAGGAGGCTGGTAATTGAACACCTTTCAGATTATCTTAGCTTCATTTTCCTGTTATCATGGACATAAGCAGCCCAAGTTGTGTTACTTAACAGTAACTGAAGTTTATTCTCGGATAAAAGTGTCAAGTTTTACCAATCATTTTAGCTTTGACAAGTTAAACCTCAGCCTGCGAATGGTGACTTGATTTTATCTCCAGGTGGAGCTGCGGTTGCACTGAGTGCAGATGGCCTAAGCATGAAACCCTCAGAAGTTAAACAAAACTTGATAGAAACTGCAACTAACGACAAAGTTAGTGACTCTACCACTGGCACACCTAACCGACTCCTTTATGTTGGAGGTAAGTGTTAATCAAATTCTAACTTTCATACGACAATATTCTGGTTACCCGGGGCAGATCCAAGTAGGGTCTTGAACGCGGCCTGCACACCCTTTCGGAAATTCTTCTTATTACAATAGGCTAACTGTCACTTTTACAGTGATCCGATATGTTTTCTAGGTGACCGTATTTAGAGTTTGGACCCCGTCAAATGGCTGGACCCACCACTTGTGATTCTTACGCTTAAAGGAGAGTTGAGTATGTTACTTAAAACATCTCAGTACAAAAATAATAAATACAATATGTATGAATAAACTCTTTCAGGTTTAATGCAGGAAAAAGGTTTCTTAACAGAAAGGAGCAAGATGCCACTAGCACATCTTGTTGCTGTGAACCGTACACAGGTGATCTATGTAAAGATACAGAGTCCAGAAATGACCGTAAAGTTTTGACATCCCGCAGCCGAGGCCACACCCTCCGAGGCCGAGGCCACACCCTCCGAAACCGAGATCAGCTAACCGTACAACCGATATGATTTGCCATGCCCCAGAGCTAAAGGACTAACCATCTCAGCGTGTGATATGGCAGGGAGTTGCTATTTGTCAAATAGCAACTCCCTGGTTTTAGTATCTCGATTCGATAACGTGGGAAAGAATTGGAGCAACCTAGTTTTAATTAATTGCAACAGGAAAATGATCCTATCCATGGGGAAAAAGAAGAAAGTAGTGATGCCGTTTTGCATGGTATATTTGGGAAACTTGCAAGGTATCATATGAAAGCCAGCCTCTGATATACCTCGAAGATGTCTCGGCTCAAGTTAAAGGCCATAGGTTACAACGCTGAGGCCACAAAATCGGCCACAGGCCGGCTTGGGTAATTCTTCCCAAGGCAAAGTTGACACTGCAAGTAATACCCTTACCTCAACTCTCATTTTCATGTTTTCTGGGGAGATTTCTAACAATCGCCCCCAATTGTCGTGGCAAAAATCCGCGGCTTGGATTCTAGGTTCACTGGCTCCAGTGACCCCACAACCTGGCAGTTACAAGTTAATCCCATTATTTAAAAAAAAAAACAGATTGACGCTTCCTTAGAAATTATTGCTTCAGTGCAATCATGACTAACGAAGATCTAGAGGAAATGACCTCATAATGCCATTTTAGTAATAGTTCTGTACAAAATGAAAAACGTATCATTAACTGAGTCCCCTTTCAACGTATCAAAGTTTAATTAAAATTTTCTTTGCATTTTGTTCAATTATCAGATAATTCCAGTATCTCTTTTTCTAATTAGTGTACTGCACTTTTGAAAGATCCTAGGGGAGGGCTATGTTTTTCCCAAAAAATTCAATAGACTAGTAGGCCTTCATTTTTGCAAACTCCTTTCTTTGCTACTGTTTAACACTTAACATGTAATATGTCTTTTGGATATGTTACAAAGGAACTAAATCTAAACTTTGTAATAAAACATGCATTTGTTCCAATAGGCCTTTCTCGAGATGTTAGCAAATGAATTCATCAATTTTCATCAGTTAGGTAAAGTGAATCCCTACCCTCCTTAGACAGGTGCCTAACCAACAACTTGCTCCCTCCCCCAAATTTTTGGACAACTCAAAATTTGGGCAGAATCTGTAGAAATATTCGGGAATAACACTTCGATAATGATCAGAGATTTGGCAAAAAGTCATGCCACAAGTCAAAAGTTCCCCTTCAACTACGTCACTTACTCACATGTTTTGTTTACTGAAAGTTAAAGGGAAAATGCAGTCACCCCAATCAGAGTGAGTATGCCCGGTCACTCTAGTTCATGAATGGCCTATTTTGATCATGTGACAATATTTTTGTTAGTGAATTGTCAAATTCAAGGAGAATTTCTCCTTGCTTTACCTATTGTTTGTAATAGTTATGTTGAAAACGTCTTCAGAGTTGCTTGCAATGCAATAAGAGGGGATTTGCAAGAGTTTGCTGATTTTTCAAAGAAAATTTTGGGGTGACTGCCTATTGCCTTTAAGTAAATGACGAGACTGTTATCTCTCCTTATCACATGTTTTGATCATTACCTCACTAACTCACACCTTTGTTCGTAATAAGTTTCAGTGAATCTCACGAGATACACAGGTGCCTCACCTACTCACACGTTTTGTTTACTGCAAGCTGGTTTAAGTGGATTCTCAGTGGCATATTTAGGACTTTTCAATGGTGTGGGGGGGGGGGATGGGCAAAACTTAATAGTCGACCAGGGCAAGAAGTTTAAAAAATCAACAAAAGCGCGGAACAATTTGTGAGGATAGCAACCAGTCTTTTACACTTGGCTTTGGATTAAATTCTTCCATATCCTAATTCATGAATGGCTCTTTTAAATCGCATGGCAATATCTTTGTTACTAAATTTTTTGGATTTACGCAAAATTCTTCCTTGTTTTATCTTAAATGGGCCTATGCAATATATATATCCTGAAATATCATGAAAGATACTTGGAAGGGAAATAAGAGGATCTTTGTGACATAAAGCTGACGTTTCAAAGTAAGTTTGAAGCGACTGCTTATTTCCTTTAAATGACAAAGGCTAGGTAAACTTTTCTGTCAACTTTCTTGAAGTTTGCTGTAAACCATGATAAAATAATTTCCCCAGCACCATCTCCATACAAATTGGTTTGAGCCACTTTAAACCAATAAGGTACACGGAGCGTAGAGTTTAAGATGGTATCTTCTTGTATCCAGATCCCTTTATACAAAAGTGATGTTTTATCATGGCACACTAACCCACAAAATTTGCCAGCTGGGAAACTTTATCAATTTTACCAACACTTCTGTTTCCGCCATTTCCCCCATCTGTTACGTTTTCATCTTTCTTTGTTTTTAACCTACAGCTTAATGACTACTACATGTTCCAAAGACACGTACTAATACAAAGCTCTGCGTACAGGAACAAAGCCAGCAATTAAAATGTCCGATTTCCCGAATGGTTCTACGAATCCTGTCCAATGGTTACAACGTTAAGCTTGCGAATGTGTGTGACATTAAATAAAAAGTGGTGAATTGTATTTTCTGAAATGCTTTTAACCTAAGTGACTTATTTTTTTATTATAAATCAACAAGCACCTTTTTTATAAATCAACAAGCAACTTCTGCATACAGTAAAACCCCATTTATCCGAACACATCGGGACCGAAGGTTGTTCGGATAACGAAAAAGTTCGGATAAACGGGGTTCCAAGTTTTTGCCTTAAGTACGGTACACTGGGTCCATACAAGACAGTGTGTCAACACATTTCCAAAATAATTCCGAAAAGGCTTAAAATTGCAGACAAACTCCCCCAAAATATTTCGTTACTATTTTCTGTGACCGATGATATGACAAATAAATTTTAAGACGTCTAAAACAGAGAGATTTTATTCCAAAAATTTGAGCCTTCGCTCGTCTGAATGGCCAGTGCTTTCTACACACTAAATGAATGTGTGTGCTGAAGAAAAGCTGTAACGATCTGGAGAGGTATCTAGAGTATAAATTCTGCAAAAAAGTCAAAAAATGTTAGAGACACATGTGTAGGAGACTCTCAAACAGCAGTTCGCAATGTTTTTGTAAGGTCTACTTTCATTATTTTTAGGTATGAACCTCACTACGTCACTAACTTTTCAGATTTAGTGACACTAAGACTTACGCTAGCCTAACGTATTTTTGTATGAGAGGATATTGAGCCTATACCGACCCATGGCTCCTAACAAGAATTTCAAAGCAAATACGTACGATGTTTCTTCCAAATTTGACAAAGAGATAACAGATTGTTTTCTATGTCCACATTTTGGCTGTTTTAGCCATCATGACATCTTTCCCTTTCTTTTAAAGTCCCGAGAAAAATTAGTACATTTTCTGCAAAAATTTACGTTGAATTTTGCCTTGTAAAGCACTTAAAACTTGGTGTATACTCTTGTAATTGTGTTGACTATTATTGTTGTTAAATCTGACGGCTAGTTCGGATAAACGGGGTTTCGGATAAAGGGGGTTCGGATAAACGGGGTTTTACTGTATTTGGTTTGGTGACTGTGTTGCATGTGACACGTTCGTATTGTGAACTTAGATCCGTGGCTGCAGTCGCCATGCTCGATCATCAATAAATATTCATAGCCAATCAAAAAAGACATTCTTTCTCCTTCTTTTTACCTTCTCCTCAGTGATGTAGCCCGTCGTTTTATTCAAAGTGGACGGTGTGCAAGGCTGGGTAAAATATCCCCCTCCTAAGCTGAAAATTTATCCTCAAGGAAAAATAAAGGACAGTGTGCTTACAAATAGTACACAGTGTTCTAACCCAAACCCATTGTTCCAAGATGGACAAGTCATAGACGTAGGAAAAGGGGGCAGGGGAGCGACCGCCCCAGCACTCTGATCATAATCATCATTATTACCATCATCACCACCACCACCACCATCACCACCACCACCACCACCACCACCACCACCACCACCAACACCACCACCACCACAACCACTACAACCACCACCACCTCGTCGTCGTCGTCCTTGTAGACGACTCGTTGTCATCGGTTTCACCGTCATTTTCCCCGCTGTTTTCGTCATCATTATCGTCATTGCAATCACCATCGCCCTGATGACGTAATGATGACGTATAGACCAACGTTTTACAAGTGATATATGCGAGGGACTCAATGTGTGACTCTTGTCAGAAAACTAGCAGGTCAAAGAGCGGCGATCGCAAGGGAGGCGATGGGGGGGGACGTTGTCCCCCAATATTTTGACTGGAGCCACCTTTCGTCCCCCAATATTTGGTAAAAGACCATAATATTTGCTGATTTTGTGAGAGTTTCCCCCAATAACTAGGTTGAGGAGACGTAATTTCTTTGATATTTGACAAAAATCGTAACATTGCTGATATTTGTATGATTATTACGAAAACAATTATTCCGGTGCGCTTCGCCCGCATGCTTATTAGGTCGCGTGGTCTGTGACTGACAAGACATTCGTAGACACACATGTATATTTCTTCTATAAGTTGGTTGGGAACTGAATACCATTGTCCAATCCTCCCACTGAGTTCGTCAACAGACGTGATATTTGCTACATTTGGTGTATGCCAGACATGTTAGCTATAGTATTGGCATAAAGGCCTATAAGCCATGACCCTTTTGGTTGGAGGGGATGGAATCCCTTTTTCCCCTCAAGTTTGTCAACGATGGTAATATTTAGCTTTATTGACCATGAAAGGCCATTTTGGCGCGATTGACCCACATCTATTGACACATGAACGCCTGGCGATTATTGTGACACCATGGGCGGCGGTCATGTGGGGACAGAGGGACATGTCCCCCTCAATATTTTTAGTGGGGACATAATATCAAATGTTTCCCATATTTAGAGGTAAACAGAAAAAAGAAATGTTGTTACACACATTTTCGATGTGAATAATTGTAATATTAGCCTATCAATGGCAGCTGGGAGAACTTAAGATCAGAAATATGCATGTGATCTGTGTCCTCTAAGATGCACCAAATCGCTTGGCTTTCAGGGGCTTCGCCCCTGGACCCCAGTAGGGACATATCGTGGTCGGCCCTGTACCCCTGACCGGGGCCCAAAGTGTTCACTCAAGCAAGTGTCCCCCAATAATTTTAACAGATCGCCGCCCCTGGACTGACATTACACGCAACTACATATTCAGTGCCTTAATTCAAATTAAGCATCTGCATGGAGATATCCCCATGTAACACTACGAGTTGCCCTAACGCTCTAAAAATTATCTAATCCATATGGATCATGAACCGAAATCTTGTCCAATATTTTACTAAATCTGACGGAAAATTTACTAGATTGCTAAAAAATGTAACAACTTGGTACATTTTTAGCCAAAATCGAGTGAAAATTTGGACAAGATTTCGGTTCGTGCCCCTATGGATAATATTGTTTTCAACCTTAAATGGGGCGTTTTAGATGAATGTTTTATCCAGGAAAATAACGTCTTACTTAAAACTATTGCGGAAATACTATGACATTAAAATACTGATTTTATATCTCCCTGTTTACAGACTTACAGTTCCTTTTTCACTACAACTTTGTTTCACGATGCATTTTTTTGTGGGCGTGTTTCCCACGCAACTAGCATCAGTCGGTCTTTGATGGGGAGGGTGGGTTGGGTAATGAGACGAGGGTAATGGTGTAAAACAGAAAATTTTTGATGTTACTTCTCCTTGCATGGACTTCATCATTTATGTCTCTTCTTTCCAACGTTACAAAAAGAAAATTTAAAAATTACCAACTGCCAAAACTGTTTAAAAACTGCAACTCTTCTAACGGAATGATAACACTCAAAGTAAGATCCCCAAGGGAGACCTAAACTTTGTAGTCTATCTCCATATTACCCAGCCGAACTAAATTCTGGGCGACTTCTGAAAGTGCATTTTTCAGACAATTGCTGATGCCTAACAGCATTATTGGGAAAACGTAGTAATTAATGTTCCGAAAGTTACGTTTCAACCCACGGAGCCCTCTCTTCATTTATTCCCTCGATTAAACACACTTTGTTCTATACAGTTGTAACGAGCTTATAGCCGGATCTTCCTTTAAAAACCAAGTGAAACTAGTACTCTTTTCATGCACGTTTCGCCACTGAACTTCATTTGAATGTGGACAACTTTTTTAATACGGGCCTCTAGGGTCTTCACCCTAACCAGGAAGTGCCTAGTAGATCACACCATAGGCGTATACTATTTCGGATCGCGTCGTGTAGCAGACTGTTTTATATAACACCTTATTAATTTCTCTACATTTGATTGGAGGATTGGTAGTCACATGCCATGGGTGATTCGGCACTATCATCACGGTCGTGTGTTATCCATCGTGCAATAGTCTAGTATAACACACGGTCGTGCAATAGTCTAGTATAACACACGGCTGTGACGTCACAATCACTGCGCGTACGTACAAACTATGCCGCAACTCAATAAATCAACGCATCTTTGGGGATCGCACATTGCATACCGTACGTAGTAGACGCATACCTTGCAAACGACAAACCATGGAGCTACCGCACGGACAAAAGCCAAAACACAACTTTAACCAAGGACTAGATAAAGGTAACGTTAGTTATAAGGTGTTATATAAAACAAATAATGAATGTTTTTCATTCGTGCGATAGTATGAATAATTTCATTCGTTGAAAGATTTAACGTTCTATTCAACTCGGCTTCGCCTCGTTGAATAGAACGTTCAATCTTTCAACTCATGAAATAATTCATACTATCGCACTCATAAAAACATTCATTATTTGTATATTATTACATACATAAAGTTTCTTCCGTCAACAGACGCTTTTTCTGGGCGCTTCGCTCGCACGTGGAACTCTTTCGTGTCATCACGAACCCTTCATCCTCTCTGTCAACAACTCAAATCAACTGACTGTTGGATTTAAAATTTCATGGTGAATTATGGTTGTACGTAGAAATGAAGTAAGGGAGAATGATGTCCTGCGATCTTGTTTGAAGCCACTCATCTGGCTGTCTGTACGTCAAAGACAGAAACGAGTCGTAATACAAATATTACATCATTACTTTTGCCCTAGTTATTGGCGAAAGAACTATAAGGTTTGAAAGTCAGGAACATATAACGAAAGCTTAAGGCACCATGATTAACCTCTGTTGTGAAAATTACTTTTAACCTAACGAAAAATGGATAAAGTGACATTTCCTTTCCTAAGTTGAACGCACACTGTACGTACGCACTACACAAACATACAAATCATCTGGCTTTTTGTGCGAACAGCGAAAGTGCCCTTTCTTTTTTTCGTGGCTTTTCTGTGTCAGCGTTCTCCCATTATATTTCTATGGGTTGATATTGCCTTCTGAATGCACACGTAATGTTATTTGCGACTAGGAGATTGGAAGACGGATTTGTCCTTCTTCGGGCCCCCAATTAGCACATTTCGTTGCCAGCATCACATAGACGTTTACATTTCCATATACATTTACGTAACCTATACATATAGTCACGTCTATGTAGAGTTAGAGTTAGATGAGGTTTTACAGCTCAGTTTCTCACCAATTGGATTAAGTCGGGCCGGCCACGGCCTTTTTTCCAGTTGTGGCTCACTGGCTTGTTTTCCCTACTCCATTGCTTATGCTGAGCACCAAGCACAATGGCAGTAGGTTCCGTTTTTAAAGTCTTCGGTATGACCCGGCCAGGAGTCGAACCCCAGACCTTCCGGCTGCAAGTCGGATGCTCTCTAACCATTCACGTCTATGTAAACTACATATGAGTATGCGTATACGTGTACATGTAGGTGTATGTATACATATACGTAGAGATCGTTCTTGCCAAGTTCTTAGGTTTCGGACTCACGTCCCTCCTCTCTCATGTCCAACACAACCCCCTTGAATAGGACCACTTTGAGAATATGTGGACAAAGTAAAAGTTCTGGGATATAAAGGGAGTCTTATTTTCATTCTTATTTTGTTTGCTCAAAACGCATTTAAAAAATTAAGAAAGTACTTATGAAAAACAGAAGACTTCATACAAGTCATCAAGGAAAGCATGACAAGTCATAGGCATAAGAGGAAAGGGCAAGGGGGTTAAGGGCGGCAACCGCCACCATGAGAAAAACGTCAATTTTAGGGCAAAAAAGGTGTTGATTTTTCAGGGCAAAGTCATGATTATTTGCAAATTAATTATAATTTCAGGGCAACAACATCCCCCCATTTTGAAATGTCTTTCCATATACCTAACCTCTCAAATTACAAAAATTTAAAAACGCAGAAACTAGAGGCACAGTACAATTCCCGTGAATATTTATATATACCGAATATCGAAATAAAATCATTGGAGATACAGAACTTGATAGGGAAAAAGGTGTAAAGAACTCCAAACTTTTTTTAAAAAATGGTGTATTCATACATTATGGGAACACGGAAGCGGGGTAAATTAAAGATAAAAACGCTCTTCCCAACCTCATTTTGAAACCTTCGGGGAAATCTTACAAATTTCGTTTTATTTCCCTCACAAGAAGGTCTACTTTTCATGGCATTTCAGATCATAAATATTGCATATTTAAGGCAAACCAAAGAGTTACTCTGCATTGCTGTAACGATTCAATGACAAAAAATATTGTCAGATGAACAAACCCAGCCATACATAAATTAGAATGCCTTGGTATACTAATTTCAGATGAGTTGGCTGTATTTGACCTTTCACGCATACCTTTGACCTTTGACCTTTAAAAGAAGGATTTAGGCTTGAATCCGGTTTTGATTTGTTAGATGGGTAATCCATCTTAGCATTCTGCTGAAATCTGCTTGGAATCCGAAGTGTGGTTCTCAAGATATTAGGAGATGAAATTGTCACATTTTCAAGCCCATGTGAACTTGAAGCCATATTGTGGCATTAAAACCTCACATTAATGAACTCTCTTTTGTTTTTCTTTAAATTTTACAACTAACTTTCTTTTCCATAATTTCATGTTATTGGAAGTGTGAAAGCTTAAAAGGCATGGAAATTTTACAACCTCAAATTCGTCATTCAAAGCTCATATTGCTATTAACTTCAAGGTCAAAACAACACATTGAAAGAAGCAAAAACAAAGCATTGCCTGCCAATGTGAGGAGATGATGTAGCCCCTGCTTGCTT
This sequence comes from Holothuria leucospilota, assembly GCA_029531755.1. Lineage (NCBI taxonomy): Eukaryota > Metazoa > Echinodermata > Holothuroidea > Aspidochirotida > Holothuriidae > Holothuria > Holothuria leucospilota. The sequence continues at coordinate 20,950,124 of CM055966.1, forward strand.
CAAGCTCTCTTCAAGCCACAAATTTAGAAACCCCATTTGCTGATATCTCGAGAACTACCCGTTGAAATTGAACAAAAATTTCACCAGAATGCTTAGATAAGTTTCATCTCCACACATCAAAATTAATTGTTTGCTTAGACCCTTTCTTTAATCTTCTTTGCAATGGTCAAGAATATTGCTTGTGATTCTTTTAATAGTTCTTCATAGCAAGCACATCGCGCTCTTTGTCGCCACTGACCTACAGTACGTAAACTCAGGAAATTATTGGATGAAAGTTAGCGGATTATAGAGGAAAGAAATTGAGCATGTAAGGTGTTTTTACTTCCGATTGAGGATCTTGTACCACTCCAACCTATGTTTGATTTCCACTGTAAAACAATGTAAGCTTGGGAGCATCTTAGATAAGTACTGTCATTGCTCCGAACAAATACCTTGTTTTATGTATATAGTTACTTCCTTTACTTGTCCAGTTGTCCGTCCGGCGGACTTGCAGTAATTCTGTCTTGCACCTAGAAATGCTACATATTTCCACCTGCTGTTAGTGTGGCTCTAGAGCAGAGTCTGTTCAGAGACACATTCCTAGAAATGTAAGTGCAGAACCGGTAAGTTTCTACTTAAACTTTGTTTTTAAATAATTTTCAAGCACTCTGTGTTTTTTACTAAAGTCTGACCCTCCGACAGTTAGGTTTAGCGCCTTCGGGACTAACAGGTGAGGGTGTGACTCTCCCAAAATGAACCTACCGTTTTCAAGACCAGGGAGATGTTAATACCACCTCCCTGGTAAAACCCTGGATCCGCGCTTCAACAAACATTTTCTCACGGACCTTATGACCATGATGCTCTATCGTTTCTTTGCATGGACGGCGATCCGGGGGGGGGGGACCTGTCCCCCTTATATTTGAAAAATCTTCCATTGATTATTGTTTTTCACACAGTAAATTATTTGAAAATGGGGTTATCCCCCCCCCCCCCATATTGAGAATAAATCGCCGCCCATGTTTCTTTGCATTGACTTTGTCTTACACACACCCTACACAAATTAGCCGAACAACATTAGTTATCAGGGCCGGATCCAAGGGGGTGTAAGGGGCACACGCCCCTATTTTCGGCAAAGCAATAATATTTGTAACCAGAAGTTTACATCTCCAAGCCCATGAAAAAGGTATGATCAGAAAAAATCCTAACAGAATACATTGAAATAAGTTTAACCAAATGCTGGCAACTAAGAACTTTTCATGAGGCAAATCCTTTCTGAATCAACTATCCATCATTTTACCCCCCTCCCCTCCCCTGGATCCGACCCTAAGTTATAATGAGACATCGCCTTGACTATAGCCATACCGCATATTATTTATTAAGGGGCAGAACCTCCTTTCCCTGGGCCAGAAAAAAAAACCTTTGAAAATCAAGCTAATTGCCTTCCCAACTTTTCCAATAATTTGTCGGAAAATTGATTTGCCAATCACAGGGGGCTACAGTCCCAATCCCTGGCTCGTCACGCCTTTGGTCTGGCTAACTGAATTAAACCTGGTGTCACTTTATGATCAATTAAGGTTGTGAGGGTTAATTTCATATTTAAAGAGCGTGAAAAGCGTGTGTGTGTCTTTAAGTATTACATTTCACAATCATTGTTCTCAAGAGAAGCGTTTCGAATACATTATTTCATTAGTAGCCCATTTGCATCACTAAGTTATATGATAACACATAAAGGAATAGTAAAAGGAAGGGAACACATTACAGTTAACAAACAGCCATTGTAACGAAAACTTGTGACGGGCTCATCCAACTGTCCATTACGATTATACTAGTGAATTTCACTCAAAACGTTGACCAACGGAAATCATGGTTCACCGGTATCGTCGAAACTACAGCAACACGCAAGAGCTTCTTCTACCGTGATAGAGAGATGCCGTGACTTAGGTGGCGTTATTAGGGGCTATCATTCTCCCAAGACGTCCCTTTTTCTTCAATGAAAATATGTAGGTTTGTATTCAAAAATAATTTTACATGCTAGATAGTAAATGGAAATCATCTGCTGTTTTAAAATAATGGTGTCTTACCCTTTCGATCATGACTTAACACTGGCGGCGTGAACAGGGTATATAAAGTGGGGGTATGAAAATGGGGTAGTATGGGTAGAAGCACCGAGATCAAGTTTTTGCAGACACCCCCTCACTTGAGCTTAGAATGCATTACCCGATATTATGCTTGTTATTACTAAAATGACAATTTTCAAATGAAAACTAGCAAGAAAAGTTTCAAAATTTTTTTTTTATAAAAGTGAGGGGGTAGAAATGTCCCCTTTCCTCACCTGAGGCTACCCCAAGAGTAACAAAATGTAGAACTACCTAATTGTATAAGTGTATTGGACCTCTTTAAATTGTGCCAAAATTTTTGATGTATAAATGTTACAAGCGGCCAGAAAGTTCATCATAGACCTATATTTGCTCGAAAATTGCAAAACTTCTGCCCGAATAAGGGTGGGATTGGAATGAGGGCTTAAATGTTTCTGTCTTTTCTCTCCTTCACTTTAAAATCAAAGGTGTGGGCGTGTTTTACAACTTTTCCTAGTCTGTACGTGATATTTGATTCAACCTTCTGAAAGTGCATCATCATAATGCGTTTTAAGTTCTGCATTTACGCAGTATAATATTTCTTCAGTTCACTTGAATGTCCATATGACTTTGTCAAAATATTGAGGTCATTCGAGAATGCTCTCGAAAATTTATGAACAATATAACTGTTTGGTTCATACTATTCAAGTGGCTTTTCACGTGATCAAGCCAAAGCTAAATTTAGAGAGGCCCAAACTTCTGTTTGTCCTCCATATAAAAGAATATAAAAGATTCCTAGTTAATCATACATACTTTAATGTAATTGTTTAATTAATTGACCGCCTCTTTAACACGGGAATCTTCGGCCTATTGAACCGCTTCAATAGCAATTGAGATATGAACACAGTACAACAAACTGCGATACACAAAGTTCTCGGTGGAACAAACACAATTCAGTTCACACGATTTGCAAAATAATCAGGTAATATGCTTGCATACAAAATTTCGCTTTCGCTTACTTTATTTCTCGCTAGGTTACGCTCCAAAGAAGGTGAAAGTGCTTCTTATACATGTTTTAACATCGTATCGTCTTCACTCGATTGAAGCGATAAATGATTCTCACAAACTCGCTAGACTTTACACTGAGCCATAACAATCTCGCAAAGGCAAAAGTGACCAACGCAGCGGTGAACCGAATGCACGACCGACCAGTGACAAGACTTTACAATGGCAGTTCTGAGATCATTTTTGGCTGTAATTGTCCTTGTAACTCTGGATCTATTCGGGCGAAGCTATGGGGGTGTCATCACGTTAAATACAACTCAGACCGATCAAAAAATTCGTACAGGTAAGGACATGTTTGTGATACAGGGAGATGTCACTAGAGCGGCACCTACCTGGGTGAACCATATTATTCAAAACAGTGTTAGGGATCATCTATTGTTTTATCATTTTTTCAAGAGAAAAAAACTCAAAAACTCACTTGAAGGCGGAGGGAGGTGGGTGGGGGGGGGGGGGCAAGTCCCATGTGCGTTTCTCGAAAGTTAATAGGTTACCATACTAGATTTGTAGCCCAAATTAATTATCAGGCGGCCGTAGCCTGTGGGGGCAGGGGCAGTCCCCCCCCCCGAGATTGCCAAATCATAAATAAAAGTTGACCTACTTGAGAAAGTAATACTGAATTCTGAAAGTTTCACTGCCCAATTATGATTTCAAGGCCCAGAATACCTGGGAAATCGCATCTATTCGAGTTTCTCTTCCTGACGAATGAACAAACTTCATCTTAAAAGATACAACACTTGGATACACCAGCATATACGCTGGTTTAAGGTTAAGTAGCCTATGATTACCTTTGATTGTTAGCTAACCTCAATGAGCTGGTAGAGAAACTTTTAATTTAAAGGGCGTAAGCAGTCTTAGCAAATTTATTTAGAAACAACAGCTTAATCTCACAAATATCCTCTTATTTGACTTCAATTATCTTTCATGATATGTTAGAACGTAAATATTGTATAATCAAGGCAGACCAAGGAGGTTCTTTACACGTGACTTTCACAACTCAGTGAGAAACATATCATAACATGATTCTCAAAAGCCATTCGTGAAATAGGATACCCGGAGACACTAATTTTTATTGGGGGTTGACTGCATTTCTCCTTTAAATCAACTAACTTTTCTCCTTGAAATCTTAATTTGTTTTTAAAGCATGAAGTATAAAAGTAAAGAATGTTTAGATGCAACCTTAAAGTCTAACATATGTCATTTCCCCCCAGTGGCGTAGCCAGGTTTTTTGTCAGGGGGACAAGAGCATCAAGATTACCCCCAATTAGTGATCTGCTTCGTAATAATCAGTGTTCTCCGCAGGTCCCAAATTTGTCCGGGTGCTTTCCTCTGACCTGGCTGATGTGACTGATCGCCGTCCTGGGGGAGGGGTCTAAGGGGAGGGGGTTCCCTCTCCCCCTCTGGAAAATTTTTGCTCATATAAGGTGGGCTAGATGCAAATGGTGCCACATTTGGTGCTAAATGTAAACTGAATACATCACCAAGAATTCCTATTTTTTTAGGAAGCTTTTTTATCTTGCTTGTCTTCAGGTCTTGGTGAATTTTTCTTGAGTCCTACTGGTAGATCAGAATCACAATGGGTGAAGTACAGTAATTAAGTGAACCCTGGTACACCTTTCCCTTCATCAGTTCACCACATTCACCACAATCAGTCCAAAGTTTACGAGGACCTGCCCTTGTAGCAGAGTTTAGCACTTGACCACTGACCCATTCTAACAAACTGCATATACCACAATGCTGCTGCTTTAATTATCAAGAAACATTGGAAGTATACAGTAAAAGGACAGAGTTCCTTGTCAGAGGTCCAGAGATCCCATGCTGTATAAAGCAGATAGTAAAACGTAACTAGTACAACTATAAGCATGGTGTCATAATTCCATCTCTGAAAACCTTAATGAGGATTGGTTGTGCCAGTGTGGCATATACTTTTAAATAAGTGAAGTGTACTGGTTGAGAAATTTAAAATTTTACCAGATCATGCGCAAATTTCACCATATGTTCACTTCCAAAATTTCCCCCAAGATTTTTCCAGAGGGGGCAACTCGCCCCCCCCTGTCCCCCTGGCTACGCCACTGCTGGACAATAACGAACCCTGACGTCTGCCCCTGCACAACTCTCCTATACCGGAAAATGCCGGATTCTCAAGTTAAACCGGGGGTTAAAGTTGTGGCAGTGGGGGGTCGTCCGAGTGAAAATTGTTTCAGGACCATTTGTACATGCCTACTTACACACAAGCAATTATGTAGAATACATTACGCGTTTTACCTCAGCTATAGAGAGCCTGAAACTAAATTAGACGGTTTTTCCATACAAGAAATGCATAGAACGCCTAGTCAGTAGCAGGATCGCCGTAGCCAGACAAGGTCCTGAAGGGGTGAGATGGCTTCTAGGAGGGAGGGGAATACTCTTTTAGGGGGCGAGATGTATAATAATGTGTCAAGGCAATGGTAACTTGAAATTTTCTAAGGGGCGACAATTTCCCTTTAATGAATAATAACTGTGCAGTTAAGTTTCTTGCCTAGCTCTTTAAAACTTGACAAGAAGTGAAAATGCTTTCATAAGACGCATGTATAAGACTCTAGTCGCTAAATGAAACAACTGTTACACCAGTTATACATACATAGAAGAGTTCCTGTGAACAAGTGTACATATGGTTAATGTAAACATCAAATGCGTTAAAATAGGAACTAAAACGTGATCATTTAAAAGCAGTACGGTGATGTTAGGATTAAGCATATAAACTCGTGTACGAGCTGGCACTGAAGAGGCACAGACATGCTTACAATGTGTGTAGTCAAGCGTTTAGGTGTTTAAAGTGCTAATGCATTCTATCGTTTCTTCGCCTTAATGCTATGACACGTTCAAAAATGTTACAAGTGCAACTCTCGTACCATAATATGACACATAAAATAAACCTTCTTGTGAAATTATGAAAGCTTATTACATTCATTCTCAAGGTGATGTTCATCTTGAAGAAGGCCCAGGCCTGATCGGGAACGTTGGTGATACTTCAACAGTCTTTACAAAGGTTTCTCCTGATTTTCCTTCCGAGGGAATCTGGCCACATTAACTTTGAAGTCCCATGCCAGCTAGCCACCTCCTCCCCTCCCCCTCCCCTCCCTCCTGACCAGGTCTGCATTTCCAACGAGTGATGTTCTTAAAATCATATAGATGCTACTTACAATTTATACACACTATGTTTTATTAAAAATTGTTCATAAAATATTACCTTTACGTAACAGAACCTATACCGGAACCAAGGTGTGACATACGGTATCTTACTGAGTTCGTACGCTGCTTTTTGCACAATCATTTTGACAAGCCTTTAAGTTTAAGTAAAGTACTAGAAACGAGCTCATTTAAGTTGATTCATTGCTTTGAGAAGTTTCCAACAGTATTTTTTTGATTGACTCAGTTTAATAACTGTACTTTACTTTGTAGCACCTAGAAAGTTGAATGCTCTGTGGGAACTTGGATCCATGATAAAGTGTACCACTGGCAAAGACCTTTTCAGAGCTATATTTGACTACGCATGGTACGGCTGTTATTGTGGATTTGGTGGCAAGGGGGTACCTGTTGATGGCACCGACAGGTATGTATATCGTGACCTCTCATGACAACTGTACCGGTACTTAAGTCTGTTTTGCTAAGTATGTTTTAGTATCCATTGATGTACTAACGTAGGTAGGGGGATGGGGCAACATTTTACCGTTGGCCTCTGGTCGAAAACAAGATATCCTAACTTCTTTGACAGGTCATTTCCCTATAATGCATTGCTACTTTTGTTTAGCCTGTGACATGTGCTGGGTTGTGTTATCCAGAGGGAGTGGGAAGGGGCCAAATCAAGGACCGCGGGGGGGGGGGGCACAAATCTAGCTACGCCAAGGATTTATTCTAGCATGCCGTAGATGATAAGTCAATCATTGCATCAGTAAGGAGCCCTGTGTTTTTTAACAGAATTTGATGAAATGGGCTGTTGCTGAAGTTGCAATCAAGTGTTGCATTCAAGTGAAGTGTTTTTTCTTTTCATTCACTATTTATTGTTATGATGATGATAATAATGATGAAAATGACGACGACGATGTTGATGATGGTGATGCTGGTGGTGGTGTTGGTGGTGGTGGTGGTGGTGACGATGACGATGACGATGATAATAGTTGTGATGGTGAGTGTGATGATGATGACGACGAAGAAGACGTCGATGACAATCACGATCACGATGGTGGTGGTGATGACGATGACGATGATGATAAGGAGTGAGAAACGCCCCACGTGGGTGACAATTCACACAACAACCAAACTTACGTTAAAATTCCCATTCTCTAACAGGTGCTGTATGATCCACGACAACTGTTATGACGTAGCGTTCAAATCACATGACTGTCCTTTCCAACCAGAAGTTTACTACATACTTTACAGGAGACATTTTCATATGAGAAATTGTCTGACACCACAAGCAAATATAACATGTGGTAAGTGTTTTATGTTATATACCGTAGTTGGAGGGAGGAATACAAACCATTCTCGGCCTTTTAACCTTTTCGGACTTTTGGCTAAGATCATGTGTAGTATTTGTTCTTTTCATCCAGTTGAGAATAGAGCCAAGCATGATAGACCCCATGATGTAGAGGCCTGAAGGTCGAGAGGTTGTTCAGTTAAATTTTTTTGTCCTTTCGCGGACGTAGCTCCTTTGTGGAACAGAACAAATTCGGGAGTAACGTTTGGTTTCGCCCTTCGGCTCTTCGCCAGAGAGTCGAGGGGAGTTTGGAAAAAGTACAGTCATTCCCTAGTTCTTCGCCAGCTGCTTTCATTTAGCCTGCCTACTGACGGTTCTTTTTAGAGGCAGGGGGTTTCCTCTAGTGGCAACTCCCTGATGTAGGGCAGTAAAAGGTACTGCACAAGAAGCACAAATATGGCTGTTATCTACCTCATCCTTGGTACTATTTAGGAAGATTTTTATCATTGCTATAGCCCTGTCTCTTAATTACAAGGCTACAGGTATCAATTTGATCCTTCCCCCGGACTGGTCACCTTACCCTTGCCGTATGGCAAGCCGTTTTACTTTTTATTCGATATTTGATGATACCAACAATTAATTGGTGATATCAGCAATTAATTGTTGATATCAGTAAATAGTTGATGATATCACCAAATCATTTAATGATATCAGCAAATAATTGGTGATATCAACAATTATTTGCTGATATCTGCAATTAATTGTTGATATCAGCAATTCATTTGCTGATATCACCCATTCATTTTCTGATATCAGCAATTAATTGCTGATATCAGCAATTATTTGCTGATATCAACAATTAATTGCTGATATTAGCAATGATTTGGTGATATCAGCAAATGAATTGGTGATATCAGCAAATGAATTAATGATATCATCAAATGAATTGCTGATATCAACAATTCCAACATATCACTAATTAATTGGTGATATGAGGGCTAGAATTGTTGATATCATCAAATGATTTGCTGATATCATCAATTAATTTGCTGATATCAGCAAATATTTGTTGATATCAGCAATTATTTGCTGATATCAACAAATAATTGGTGATATCAGCAAATAATTGATGATGTCAGCATATGAATTGGTGATATCAGCAAATGAATTGCTGATATCAACAATTAATTGCAGATATCAGCAAATAATTGTTGATATCACCAATTTCGAATAAAAAGTAAAACGGCTTGCCATACGGCCTCCCCAAATATTCCTTTACTCAAGTTTCATTACGTACAAGATTATGTGCAAAGTAGTTAGCAATACTGGTACATTATCGTACCCGTTGTATATTCTCTGGATTCTCCCACGGTGGCGTTAAATGCTACCAAATGCAAAATATATAAATGTAGGCACTAAATTAATCCTCCTCCAGTCTTTTTAAAACAGCTTAAAAAACAAAAGTTTGACAGCTTGTGAAATTGAATCAGCAATCGGCTTACATTTTAGACTGAAGGTAGTTTTGATGCTACACTTTGCCAGTAAATTTCACTTGAAGTGGTAAATTTTCAAATGTAGGATTCAACAGCTAACTTACACGGAAAGGTTCTTAGGCGTAACCGTCGCAGGGCCGTAGTCTGGGCGAAAATCTAAGCGGAGCACCAATTGGTATGCCTACAGGTAGTTAACACCCAGGCGAACCCTTCCTTTTTCACATATTCTGGGTAGTGAAGGGGGGATGAGGGGCGGGGCACATGTAAATCCTGGCTTAGGTTCAGGCTATCGTTGGCATAGCTTTGAACTGATTATATTTTGGCAAATTGTAATTATTTAGTGATATTCTTTATATTTTGTGGCTGCGCGGAAGACAGGAGGTGTTGTCTAAGACTCTAAGAGGAGGGGACCACGTCCTATACTCTGAGAAATTTTATCTTTGTGAGGTGTTTTGGATGCAAAATGGTGCTATCTTTCTAATGCTTCGAAAAGCGTTGAATTGATTATATGTTTAGGAATCCTCGTTATTTAGTGATTTTGTTCTATCCCGTAAGGATGTAATTGAAGGGGATATTGTCGGGGGGGGGGGGGATTTCACCTCTACTCTTTGAGAAATTTTTCTTGTTCTAAGTATTCCTAGATCCAAAATGGTGTTATCTTTGGTGAAGCTTTGGACCCATAAAATGATCTTAACTTTTAATTACTTACTGAATTTTTCGGCTGTGGCATGCATGGCAACCCTGCAAGGCTGGTACTCGGTGCAGGCTTCCACCCTAACGCCCTTTGTGCGACACTGTTGGAGCCACCATCAGTTGGTGCGTAGCCATAGCGTAGGTCTTGCAATTTTAGACGTTAAAAGTTGCATATAAGCATTTTTTACTTTTAAATTTCATGCTTTAGAAACAAATTTAGATTTCAAAGAGGAAAGTTAGATTTTATTTAAAGGGGAAATAAAGTCACCCCAATTTGAATTAGTGTACCTTGGCATCCTATTCCATGAATGGCTCTGCAATTGAAAATCATGTTTCAATATGTTTCTCACTGCATCAGTTGAAAAATTTACTTATAGACTTACTCCTTGGTACCTTGGACTCCTTGGTTTATCTTGAATATGCAATATTTATGTTCTAACATATCATGAAAGATACTTGAAGTGAAATAGGGGATATCTGTGAGATTAAGCTGTTGCTCAAAATAAGTTTATTAACCTGCTTATGTCCTTTAAATTAAAAGTTACTTTATAAGCTCATTGACTTTAACTAATAATTAAAGCTAATCATTGGCTAATTTATTTTTAGTCAGTGTATATGGTGGTGTATTCAAGCGGTATTCCTTGAAAGAGGAAGATGGTTTATTCTTCAGGCAAGAAAACCCACATAGCCCACATAAAAATGCGTCTACGGCGGGGATCCGAGGATCTCCCGGAAAATTTGGGGAAAAAAGAACCATTAAATGCGATTTTTCAGGTTATTTGGGCCAGGGAGCTGGAAGACAGCTACCTGTTTGGGCCTTGAAACATAATGTGGACATTGAAATTTCACTTACGGTTTGGAAATCTCAGGGGCAGTATACCTCCTGCCCCCGCAGGCTACGGCCCTGCGTCGAGAGGAAGGGGCGGAGAGGGAGCCAGGGGAGAGGGAGGGGGGAGGCAAACATCCCTCCTTTGTCGGTCAAAAATAGTTTGTGAAGTATGCCTTTCTTACACTTTCATTTTGTCAACGCAACTCCTTTGTGGGAACGACTGTTCTATCAAGCCTATAGTATGTGTGTAATCATATGAAATCAATATTTACGTCTGACTTTCTCCACTTCTTTGTATTCTGATAACAGATGCAGCTTCAGCCTATCCAAGTTGGTTTCGATTGTCTCACTGTGCAGCTTCTATATGCAAATGTGATGCGGCCGTATCTATGTGTATTGGAAGGAATCCTTTTAATAGGAGCCATGCATTTTACCCAAAACGAACGTGCAGAAAAGGTAGAGCTCCCACTATTAGCCCAGTAGTGGAGAACGAAGTAACGACCTGGTGACTGTTAGGCTGGTCCAAGGACACAGTAACGCAAATAGAATGCTCCTAGATACGAGTATGCTAGTAAAACACGCCTGAGCACACAAGATTCCTTTCTGGTCTAGCACTGAGTCCATATGGGATAACGGGCTCGAAATCACATAACGAGTATGTTATCAGACGTGATCAAAGTCTCCGTGTGAATGTACTTGTCATCAAGACTGTTACCTGTATTAACACCAGTCATCAATAACACGATGGCTTTCTAGTGACCACCAAACCTGTATGTGATAGTCCTTCCAGATCCTTGATCAGCCACCTTGATAAATCTTCATTTTCCTACGCTGTTGCGAACTGCGCGGACACATTTAGACTTACTAACATGACCTACTTCTCTAAGTGCCATCGGTCATTTGCGGACAGTTAAATTTGTAGTATCGATTACTTCACTGCGTTCATGTACGGAAACATGGATGACGAATCGGGTATCAGAATGATGATCAAATTTTTACGTGAAACCTATCAGGATGTTTCCTGGATCAAGAACACGAGCTTGTTATCAGATCACTCTAAAATACGCAAGTTAGTAAACATCTTGATAAAGCGTCTATTTCCGTATATCAGGCTGTGTACTGTCCAAGATCTACGTTCAAGTGTTCCCGGCCAAATGTGAACAATTGTCTGCATTGAAACTTTCGGACACTTTGATGACTCACCCGGTCAGTGATCTTAGCAGTTCGCGGCTTCAAGTGAATACAACTGAAATAGATTACTGTTGGGTAAGCTTTTACCCGGGTTGGTTACATATGCCTCCTGCTAAACTGTTGGGTAAAAAACTACCCAAGTTGGTTACAAAAGTAACCTGATTGCTTGGTAAAGTGTTACCCAACGAGGGTAATTTTTGAGCAGTTTGGGTAGTTTTTACCCAGCACTTTAGCAGGAGGCATACGTAACCAACCTGGGTAAAAGTTTACCCAACGGTTTCAGGCGCGAATCCAGACATTTCGAAAAGGAGGGGGGGGGGGCTGAAAGCCCCCTTGAATATTCTCCTAGATTAACATTATGCTAATTTTCGCGTATTTGTAATTGTTGATGTGGCGAAAAAGGGGGGGCTGAGCCCGAGGACCCCCCCCCCTTGGATCCGCGCCTGAGTTTTTAAAGTGTACGAAAACCCGCTAAAGGCCTATTTGTGGTTTTTCGTAATCTGTATTACGCACTTTATCCCGTGTGAACACAGGGTTAGTGATAATAATTTAGTTTGTTAGTATTATCTTGAAGAATTCAGGACGTGAAAATGTCGTTACTATTTATTTAATGCAAGATGAACTTAAAACATGCAAAATACCTCATACAAAATTGATCATTTTAAAATTTAGTCAATTTCTAATTTACATACCAAAGAATATACAAATGTGCAAATGTGAAAGCACGTGACGTGGAAGGATGGACTCACAAGGTATTTCTTATATTATTCACATGCACTTTTAACTTCCAAGCCCACAGCGAAACACAGTTCTAAAAATGTACTGCATAAACAAAAAAGAAATGTAACAACCGTGACGGTCTTTGTGCCGGGCAGATAACACATGCACTTCACTGATCACACCCGACATTGCCAAACAGAATTAGCTGTGTGACTTAGGGCGTCACATGGTGATAGTGATATGTAACCGAACGTGTCGTTGCTTCTTTACTAAGGACCAGTGGCGTAGCCAGGATTTTATTAGCAGGGTTCACGGGGGGTCACAGACCTTCCCTAGGGGAGCACAATTTCTGAATTCTCTCCCTCTCCATAGGGCTTATATACAGAACTGTGCATTCCAAAATTTTCCACGGGGGCACCTGGGGTGGCACGGCTTTGTCGTGGGGGCACGTGAACCTCATGCCCCCGTAGCTACGCCACTGCTAAGGACACAGCATTCAATAGTTTAACGAAGTGATCTGATGCCGAAAGTCTGCTGCTGAGATGATGGCCATGAGGCAAAGAAATTGAAAAGGCAATTTGAGTGGTCCTAGCAAATGTAGCCCGCAATGCGTAACCAGGTTGTTCAAAGTAGGGAGAAGGGGAAGGGGAGGGGGAGGGGGAAAAGGGACCGTTTTAACAAGTCAACATAACTCAAGGTAGAATCTGTAAAATTTGAAGAAAAAAAAACATGAGTGTGATCACCTCCCTGGAGTGGGGTGCTGTCTAAAAATAGGTTACATTGAGAAGGTGTCTTAAAAACGAGGATGCTCAGATGCTAACTTGTGCAGCATTTTTCAAATTTTGATGTACCTTTATGCCTAATAGTTTGCCAATGCGGAACTCTACATGAAAGGGGTAGGGTTATCGCGACTTCCTTCCCTCTGTCACGAGCCCGACGTGACGAATGAACTATCCCTAAATCTTCGGGTTCCATCGTGGAGTCAAGGAGGTGGAAACCATGGAGTTAATACTGTGAGAGATTAATTATTATTAATTCAGAGAGCTTAGAGACAATTGATTGACACAAACACCAATCAAAAACATGCATTTCAGACCTCCTTGCATTTGCAACGGCCCGGTGGTGGTGTTAGTAACACGATATACTCCAGCTAGGCAACAGAATGGTGCGGTTTGAATCAGCGTTTTAGCACAGCCAATACAACATGATCGTGTTGCAAAGACCATTACACTCAAAACTTAGTACAGTATTTAAATTTGACACACGAATCTAATCAGTAGTAGAGCCGTTGAAAGGTTCCAATGTTTGGGGGCTGAGTCCTAAATTTTGGCATTTTCTGGTTATTTAAGCTGTTCTCAGGAACAGCTAATTGTAAGTTTTGGAATAAAAACTCAATACTGAAAATTATTGGGGCTGTTGCCACCAGCCTTCCCCTCCCTCGGTTCCAACGGCCATGATCAGTAGGAGCAAGAATCGGATCCTTCTCAAATGTATGAATGACCCAGTGGCGTAGCCACGGGGAGGGTTTTGGGGGTTGAAACCCCCCATGACCCAACCTTGAAAAAAAAATAATTGCAAAAAAAAAAAAACACATGATCACTATAAACTTTATTACATTTGAGGTACAAACATTGCACCATTTTGCATATGGAGACCTGAAATAGCCGTTTTTTCTCCCTGCCCTTAGACCTTTCCCTCATGTCGTTCTCCAAAACCCTCCCCATGACACAATCCTGGCTACGCTACTGGTATGACCCGATGATTCGTTCATTTTATTCAACCAAATCTAGTCAAACTTGAACCATATCGAGTCAAAAAGGCTGTTTGACAAAATTCCGATTCGTACCCTTGTTGGACATATTGTTTTTTACGTGAAGCGAGAGACACTGAATCTTTCCCTTTTGGGGAAACCGAAAACAAACAAGGAAAAGAAAATAAAAGAAACATAGTCAAGCCTATAAATTTGGCATCAGTTTCACTAAGATGTAGACATTCTGCTGGTAGTGAAGTGTAACCAACCATAAGTTTCATGTGTATAATATTTCGGTCGACAGTACAAGCAATAAATAATACTATAGCAAAACTTTCGTTTTTGTATTAGTTTTGACATATCACGTTCTCATCATTTACAAAGTTAAAACCTCATTAAGACTGCTACCGGTACCTAAATGGATATTCAATTACGAACTTCAGATATGCCTATTTCCCTTGTTGTAATGGTGGTGTTCAACGATGACGTAGTCCATATCATTATGCCCGAGGCTGAGCCTCTACACCTCCCCCTTTCCGACATCAAGACCAAGGACGCATTATGCGCTGAGGCCGAGGCCGAGGCCGAAACCGAAGTCAGCTAACTGTAAACTAACTTGAAATAATGAACAGAGAAACGGACTTTTAACCTGGCCCCACCAAGTTACGGTCCCCTTGTGTTATAGCCCCTGTTACGATTCGATACCGTATACGACAGACTAGGCGAGACACATTTGTAAACATCATTGCAAAAACAACACAAAAATGAGTCTTGACAAAAATTTCTTGCACACATTTTGGAAAATTGTTACATAACATTTAATAACGAGCCACAGATCGGTCTCGAACAGGCCTTGGCCAAATTTCAGATGCCAGTGGTACAATGGCAAGGACATAAATATTTCTATTGAGACCTCCAACACCGGTGTTTTTTAAAAGTAAATCAATGTTCAGATTTGGTTGAGTTTTTTCCAGGAAGTGGCGGTCGAAGCCTTGATAAATGCTTGAAATTACCTCAAAAATAATATTTTTGAAGAAAAATCATGAAGTTGCTGTCCACTGAGTTAAGGGCGGGTCACACTACAGCAATTTTCAATCCGAAATCCCATCCGAATTTATCTAAATCGGACCAATAGTTTTTTATTCAGACTTGGTTCTAATGATGGTGATGCTATATCGATAACTGATCCTGGTTTATTTCACGATAAACTGTTCTGCTACCATTATATAACTTATCCCGCTCAACAGAGAGGTATTTGTTCGAAAACCAATTAGATTTTTGCGCGCGTGTCCGGTAAGTGCTGTCTGCCGATGTGACGTTACGGAATAATTAGTTTACATTTCATTTTTGTAGTCCCGTCTGATGCAAATCATATATTTACACAGGTTGGCAAATTTTGGCTCTTTCCGACCAGGGACTGGAGAGGATTTGAACTAAAACTCACAAAAATCGGACCATAATCCTATCCGAAATCGCTCTAGTGTGACCTGCGCCTTAGTGAGAAATAAAGAAGAGGCGTATTGTCCTGCGGTGCATTTTAATCCAAATATGTTGAGTTGTGAAAATATTCAACTGAATGTGATAACAGGAAAAGCTAACGTTGAGTCCGCAGGCGCTTAACGTTTTGCCATCTAGTAAACCTGTAATGTTACGTTTGCAAACACCTCTCCAACATATTGACCATAAAACGCAAGACTTGACTGAATATTAGTCGGCTTTTCAATATCGCACGCTAAAAGGCCGGTGACTACTTACGACGATCGTGTAAACAGGTAGGTACGTTAATCATGGGTAAGACGATGTACACTGTAAACCCTGATATGTTGATATAACTTTAGAAATTGGAGGTAACATACTTTACGGACGTTTTCAAGTTTTATCAACTAAGTTTAGAGTGCATATTCGGCAATACGCATTCTGAACTGATTTGATTGAACTTAAAAACGTCTATGCGGCAAGTTCTCTCAATTCTTCCAAGTTATCCCAAAAAGACGGATTTTACGGTGTTATGAACATATAAGATGATGTACAACCTAATCACGATCATGATGAAACTTAACGCCATCTTTGAAGGAAACATAGTCATCATGTTTACCAGGCGCGGATCCAGAAGGGGGCGCATCCTGCGCACGCCCCCTTTTTTCGATGACCAATGATTTTTTCACCAGCGATATGAAAAAATGAGCAAATAGATATGGAAAATATGCTTCCCAGATGCGTAAAAGCAAAAAAAAAAGGTCTTTAAAATTTTGAAGACCTTTTTTTTTTGCTCGTCGGACTTCCCGGCGATGTGTGCGCCCCCCCCCCCTTTCTTAAAATCCTGGATCCGCCACTGTTTACAACACATGCTGGTCACGTTAATTATAATGATGATGATGTAGGCCTATGTACTACGAGAACCTCCGTTGATTCATCTATCACCAGTTAATCCATCTGAAAAGGGTTCCCGTCTGCTATACCGTTAAATCATTTTAGGGGGTACCACGAAAATAACCTCTTTCCTTCACTTGAATTCTTTCCAGACAAATTCTTCCTTCGACCTGGAAAAATCGCCCCTTGCCATTTCATAATCCAACAGCAAACCTTTCTTCGTGTTATCAATTGGTTAGAAACTGAGCCGTAAAACCTTATCTTACTCTAACTCCTTCGTATGATCGGACAAAACATACCCACTCGACGAAGTCACAACCTGACATGTTAGAAGTTGTCCCATCCCCTGAGTTCAACATAGTCGCCGGCCTACTTGAATTAGCCAGGCATCGAATAAATTTGCACATTAAGATTGCATTTACTGTAGGCTGCATAGACTAGGCTACCGTAACACTGATCAGAAGAGGGTTTGAAAAATAAATCAGACCACTGGAAGCAGATTAAGGGATAGGGAAATTATTAAATATACGAAAGTCCTCACTAGGTGGGTAGACAGGGTGTAGTCAGAAGGATCACAGGAATAACGAGAAAACTATTTGCCATTGGTGCATGCGACAGGCTCCAAAATGACATTTTTAAAGACATTTGGTAATGTTTCATTTCATTTTTCAAAAGTTATCATTATGTTAAGTGGGAGTCACATCAGAATGTTGTTCCAAGGAAAAGGCCGGGTCATACCGAAGACTTTAAAAATGGAACCTACTGCCATTGTGCTTGGTGCTCAGCATAAGCATGGATTAGGAAAAACAAGTCAGTAAGCCACAACTGGAAAAAAGGCCGTGGCCGGCCCGACTTAAACCAATTGGTTAGAAACTGAGCCGTAAAACCTCATCTAAATCTAACCAAGGAAAAGGTGATTTTGGGCAGCATATTTTTCTTTTGGGTCATGCATGGGTAGGATGAAAACGCCACCCCTCCCTTTCCTTGGTTACGCGCCTGGTTCTCCTACAAACTGAGCTATGAAATGACAATTAAATCGTGTTTTCACGTCGCTACTGTTAAAGATCATGGCCTAATTCATTTGACATGAAATGATCGTTGCGATCCAGGCACTCGGTCAAAGTAGGGGATCAGGGGACGGCCTCGTGGAAAAATTTTCTCCCCTTTGAAAATTTGAAATTTCTATCGTCTTAATACACCGTGGTACATCTCGTTCCCTGAAATACTATCACCCACTTCAGACCTATGTCTCCTCCTTCGATACATTTTCTGGCTAAGAGCCTGTTCCGATTGTTAAAATCATTTACCATGGGTGTATCTTTGAGACGGGGAAAGGGATTTCCTCTAACCGCTTAAGGCCATGCGATTCTCCTATCCCACTACGGAAAAGAACAGAAGAGTCAAACTGCTGTAAGCTCATGTAGTTTGAAACTTTACTTGAGAACACAGAGACAAAGCCTTGGCTGAGGGCGCTGAGGGCGCCGGGCCCGCCGGGGGAAGCAACCCTTGAAAAATTTCTCCTGTCAGAAAATTCAAAATTACCATTGCCTTAAAGCATTTTATTGTATTTCTCTCCTGCATAATATAACACCCCTGGAAGCTTTTCTCCCCCCTCGCCTTCAGCACCTTATCTGGCTACGGGCCTGCACAGAAAATTAACTTTACAGATGCGATAGACCTCCTTCGAAATATTTCATTATTTTTCACGATTACCCAGTAAGAATGACACTGTTGCCGGGCAGTCTATATTTTCTAAACTAAATCTTAGCTTGTCAAAAATCTCTTTGTGCATCTTATACGTATTTCCAAGTTTACACTCTTTGTATACTTGCATGCGTGCAAGATTTTAGAGCAAGATATTAACCTTTTCGAATGGACTGTAATTGTAACTAAAATTGGACCGCCACAGTTCCACATTGCTTGATCACCGCACGTTTAATCAGGGTCCTACCTTGCACTGACTACACCATTATGTAATAAAAACCTTAGCGACATGACATTTTTCAAGTTTTAATGCATAAAAGACAATATTTCCTTTTACACTGGCTTTTGGCCTGCAATATTTGTAACAAGCAATTCTTTAGACTGGACATTTTGTGTTTGGTTTAAATGCTACCCGAAATGGAGCGGGGGGGGGGGATGCGCGAGAGTACAGATCCATGTTAAAATCCGCTTGCAAGCATCATTTGCGGTCTTTGAAAAAATCTTGAACTTTAAACACGGTACCCACTCGTGTATAGAATTCTCCATGCCCATAAACATTTTCCAGCAAATTGAAACTACTTAGACTAAACGCAACGCAATTTCATATCTACATAATCTTCATCAGTTAAAAAATTCCGAAGTTTTCCTCGCAAATCTCTGTATCTTCATTTAACCCCCTCCCCCCTTCGCAATACTAGAATTCTAGCTCTGCCAGTCTATATTTAACTCTTATTCAAATTTAAATTAAGGAGGTTGCATTCTTAAAATGTATCCTTAGCATATCAATATGGATTAAGGAGAGCGGACACACAAATCCTGTTAAAAATGTCACTGCTTTCCGATCCGTGTATTGTAATGCATACCAAAGATGTGAAGTTATTATGTACTGGAGAAAGAGACAGTGCCAATAGGTAGTAGCCTACGTGATAAGTAGGAGAGGCTCAGCTTTTATAACGCTCCACGTGTAAAGCATACCTTTTAGTACACCCAAAGAAAAAGATGCACTTGGGATTTGAGTACGTCTATGTTTCCATTAAACATTGTTATTTCGTTTCTCGCACTTGATCTCCTTGCCGCAAACTCTTGGTGGATTTTACAACGTAACGTAAACTCTTTTATGTTTCTGAACTTGTATTGTATATTTGGAAAGATGTCTAAGTTTTGGACAAGGTTGTGTGTATCAAGCCTTCGAAAGATTCTACGCCTGTGGACACCCTTTCTCTGTGAGTTTACCACGTGTGATTATCTCTAACAACTTTGAGAATTTGTCTTTTCTTCTTCGAGAACCTGTTATTTACGGAGTGCATTTTCGGTCCGGAACATATTTTAACGGTGAGCAGTTTAGCCTACATCTTTAAAAAACAACATGGAACACTGGTATAGTTACGAAAGCAAACGAAGGAAAATTGCAGAGTATATACGAGTAGTCACCACAGCCTCTGATTTACAAACTACATTTTGAACCATCTTCAAATCCGTTATTTATAGAGGCCCCCGAGAGAAGTTGTCATCTTTTCCTAATGGAACTGAGTTTCTTTTTTCTTTTCAATTTTTAAAAACTCCTTGACGACTATAAGTCGAGTTACTGATGACGTTTCTTGGGAGGAATCATAAGCGTACGAGGCGGGGGAGGGGTGGGGGGCATGGGGCGTATGTCCTCCCAATTCGGGCAAAATAGTGGATCCATTCGGGCAAATGAGACAGCCAAAAAATAGTTATGCCCTTTTGCAACCGACACAGCGGCATCAACATTCGGGCAGCTTGGTCCAAAATTCTAAATTCGGGCAATAATTATCCCTGACTCCAAGAAATATTGACCCCCGTACGTCTATGGGGGAATATTATCTGTTGCGTGACTAGCTTTGCTCCCTCCAACCCACTATGAGGAGGAGGGGAGGGCACTCATGTACTTATTGTTTAATTGGCCCATCCTGTAAGGGAACTTGGATAAGGAGCTAGCTTGGCCCCCCCTCCCCCCATGTGTCTTTCAAGTTGGAAATTTTAAACCTGGATAAAGAGTTTCGCCGAATATCTGTGTTTTTCATTTGGAATCATTGCTTGGATAAAGTGATAAATGAATAGCTTTTTATTGGAACAGTTTTGTGAAATGGAGACAAGGAGTGAGCAATGGCAATCATTTCAATGTTGATGGCGCCCTAAATTTACAGCGGATAACTTACCGAGCTTTCATATCAAGGTGCTACTATTTACGGAACAACTTGAACGTGTGCAAATACTGTACGTAAGTAAAGAATCGACCTCATATAGCCAGATCCTAATAGAAGATGACTGGGGTAAGTACTGAGGGCCCCTACCCGGTGGGGAGGACGCACGTCCTAGACAGTACTCAATACAGTTATTCAATGCACTTTCATACAGGGTCCATTGCCGAAAATCGAGTCTTTCCCCGTTCATGGTTCTGTTCTGCCTAATGTGAATACATCGGACAGTGGCGAATCTAGTAACGTGCTCTCTCGGCTCCCGGATCTGTCATGAGCTCTTTTTTCCGTGTATTCCATTTGATGGTTTATTCAAAAGGACAACACAAATAAGCATTGGTGCAAAAAAGTAAGAAATAGTCTAGCCTCCCATATCTAATCCGAGATTGCTGGATTCGCCACTGTCAGATGTCTCAATATTGCCCAATAATGTGACCCACCCGTGGCTACGGTCCCTTTAAAGGTTAGCACTTGAAGAGACCGTGTCAGCAAACGAGGAGGATGTTACCCCTTACCTGAACGGGTGATTTTGTTTAATAGTACAGTACAGTAGCATGCAGAGAGTATCATAGTAAAAGAGAGGAATACAGTACAGTACTCCCACTCCAGCGTATACCCCTATTCAGATCTTGAGGACCTCTCCCATCCCAAGTGAGTGCCTTCACTTGGCTTCCATCTTTTTATTGGTTTCCTCACCCACTGTACATTGCATGATAGGAAAGTAAAGTTATTTCTGACACTGTCTGACCAGGTCTGTTTACGTAAGAGTGTACAAAAGTGAAAACTGCCGTATCTTTTGCACCCTTGCATGGCCGTCGGAATTTTCTGAAATGTGGTGGGAGTGGGGAAAGGCTGAATTTTATCATTTTCCAAGGTTATTTGATGGTATTTCATAATATGAAAGTAAAAACAAAAAGGCGTCACATACCCAAGTCCCCAGAGATTCAAATCCCCAGTGCCAGGTTCCGCCGGCCCTGCCTAGGGTGGTCGCACTCGCTGCAATCAGTAAATTGCCATTCAAACTGTACTCCATACTGTAACAAGTTGTTCAGCTCAATATTCCAGTGACGTAACCAAACACTTCTGTCAATAGAGGGCGCTTTTCTTCTTTATCCCCTTTCAACTTCTCGCAAAATATCTGCCTGGACATTACCTCACGGCGTATACGCCTACTTGAGCTGATTGGTTAATTATTGTATATGCTTAGTTCAAGGCCAGCCTGTTAAACAACACTGTACAAAATACTTTAGCCAAAAGGCTGTGCTAGTCCGGGACTGCACTCTGTAAAAACTGCGTAACAGTTTGCATTAGCAAACACTGTCAGACGGAGGAAGGGGATGGGGTAGAGCAGTGTCTCGACAGGAGAATAGATCAGTACTCCTATCTCGTAAGATCTGTAAAGGTGTTGACATTTTATAGACTGTCGGGGAAAGGGTGGTTTGTGATTACTTCTGTATCTTCGATATGACAAGCAATGTAAAACCTGCAAGTTTCTTTCACTCAAAATGACTTTTTAAAACACAAGCGTTCTTTAAGAACGTTTTGCAGGTGCCTTTTTTAGCACCGTCTATCCGGCAAAAATAAATCGGTACAATATAGTAATCCTCATCACAGCACAGATAAAAAAAATACTAAAACCAAGCTTGAGATTCACTGAAATAGACTTGAGATTTGACTGTCTTTACAGGATCGAGCTAAATATTCCATTACATAATCACCGGTCCAAGTTTGTGCATGTGCCAACTGGTCATGATTGAAAAGCACAATGACCACTGGTCATAATAATGCAACCTTTTGAAATCAATAACTGTCACCTTGACTTCACCCTCAAATACTTTGTCATTTACCCCTCAGTACCACTTTTCAGCTGATTTCTCTTAACTGTACATAACCCAAACTTCATAAAGGACGCCCGCTTTAACACCCTTTCACAAGCCCGCCCCCATTCAAACAAATTACCTCCTTTGGTGCATGCTTCCCATTCGGGTGTAAGATGACACCATTTGGTTGTTATGTTATGGGAAAGATGCAGAACCTTTAAATCTTCTCCACAAATCGATTCTTTCCACGATCAAACCCACAATGTATCGAGATGATAGTATCGAAAATGCATCAACCGCGGCAATTGCCGCAGCTTCCCGGGAGCGCGGTAATGTATATAGGGTTCAAACGTAATCTGCCCTTGAGGGTAAGGTAACGTTCAGGTGAGATTTGGTTCTCGTTTCTTTCCATTTAACATATTTTACGTGAATACTCTAGGCCTAAGTCTTAAGGCATAAGGCCTTCGCATTCGTACATACATTTGCCATTGGGAACATGGACACTATCTGCAGCCCATCATGGTCAACCGCTTATTCTTATCTGGTATGGTCGATAAGAAAGGATTTTACCTTTGACAGCGCATTATAAAATTTCATTTGATTTCAGTGGAATTTGTAGCATGTTGCAGCTATTAGCGGGTTGAAATGGGACAAACAGTAATTGAACGTTAAAGGATTGTTCAACAGCCCCTTTTTACTAGCGTATTATTTAGACATTTAGACATTAAGAGATATGTATTCATATCTGAATGTAATAAATTAGATTTGGAAGTCACAAGACTTTAAAAACTGGATCTAGTAAATCCAACATTTAGATGTTGATTAGGGCTATAGATATAGGGATTTAGTTTCACAGCAATTAGAAAATTAATTAAGACATTTAGAGTGAAATGTATAGATTTAAAGAGTAGTAGGTCTAGACTTTCAAATGTACACTATTTTATGTAGATGTTGATATAGATACGTTCAGATGAATATTTGCAGATTAAGATAAGGGATTAAAGTCGATATCAAAGGATTTTCAATTACACATTCAGATTGAAAGATACAATTTGCTTGTTCAGATAAAGGCATTTCTCTAGATTCAGACTTAGATTTAGATTTAGCTTAGATTTAGACTTAGAATTTAAACTCATGAGATTTAGATCTTCATTACAGGAGTATTTATAGTTTAATTTCATCTACGATTTATCAAAGCTTGAAAAGGGTAATTTGGTTTTCCCACAGGCTAGACTTACACAATAAGTCTAGAATTACACAATAAGGCTAGACTTACACAGACTTAAACTTAACTTACACAGGTTTAGGCTAGGCTAAGGTTTCACTTTTAACAGGCAAATAGCATAATGTATAGGTTGAAATATTCGTTGTAAGATATTGCGGTTTGCGCATAGAAATATGGATCGGTCTTTATAAAAGAAATATCAATTTATACTTAGGCTAGACTTGAACATGCTTAGGCTAGACATACACTCAAGACTCATTTGACATAGTAGAATTCGTTAGTTGCAATAAATGATTAGAGGAAGCAGATAACTCCTGGAAATTTTAATTTACAGTCATAAACGATAGTTAATATAAGACGAAACTAAGGCTTAGTCATTTATTACAGTCAGGTCTAATTTGAGATGAGAAAATTCGTTAGTTGCAATATTCATAATTAGATGTAGGGGATTACCTACAGAAATTTGGACTTAAATTTACTAGCTTTCACTACTTTTCATGAGGCTAGACATTAACAGGCTCAGGCTAGACTTAGACCTATGAATAATTTAAAAAAGGCCTGGTAAATTAGTTAATTGCAATACTTAATATTAGATATAACGGATTAGTTGTGGAAACTTTTGTTTATATTTATTAATCAATATTAATTCGTACCTAGGCTAGACTTACGTTAATATGAAATAGAAGAATTCGTTCGCTGTAATGTGATTACAAGAGAGAGCGGATTACTCATAGAAGTTTGGATTAATATTCATAAACCAGTATTAATTTATTTTAAGGCTAGGCTTACGCAGGCCTAGGCTAATCTCACATTCAGGTCTTATTTGAAATCGTAAAACTTGTTCGTTGCATTATTTACAATTAGATATAGCAGTTTACTCATAGAAATGTGTATTTTATTAATAGACCCATATTAATTTTGCCTTGGGCTAGGCTTGAACGAGCTCAGGTTCTAGCTGGACTTAACACTTGAAATATTACAATTCCCTTTATTGAAGGTATAGGGCATAGGCTTACCTGTAGAATTTGAATTTATCTTTATAAAACAATCTTAGTTTATACTTAGACTAGATTTACACAGGCGTAGGTTAGACCTACATTCAGGCTCTTGAAGTAAGTAATTCGTTGGATGCAATGTTAGCAGATTACTAATGTAAATTTGCACAAGCCCAGGCAAGGGTTAGACTAAAGGAGAATTTGAAATTGATGATTAGATACAGAGGGCCACTTATAGAAATTAAAATATATATTTATACATTAATATTTATTTGGACCTAGGCTAGACTAACGAAAGCTAAGCTGGGCTCACATTCAAGACTAAATGAAAAAGTGTACATTGTTAATGCAATATCCATAGTTAAATATGATGGATTACTAATAGAAATTATGACTAATACTTAAGCTATACTCATGCAGGCTTAGGCTAGAATTACACTTAATGCTAATTTGATATACCGGGAGTCATATTTAGATGTACAGGATAACTCGTAGAAATTTAGATTTAAATTTATAAACAATATTATTTTATACGTAGGCTAGATTTACACATGCTAAGTCTAAGCTTACACCCAAAAGTCGCTTGACTAGGGCAATTCATTAGATTTTAATATTCAGTTAAATGCATCGATTACCCTAAGAAATTCATATTTACAGACCAATAGTAATTCTTATTACAAACCAATATTATACTACCCTAAGGCTAGACTTACCCACTGGCAGGCTTAGTCTAGACTTACACTCAAGACTTATCTTAAAGAGTTTAAATCTAATTTGAAATTCTGTGTTCCTAAAATAAAAATGATAAGCCATGAAAAGTGCTACCTATATTTATCTACAAATATTAATTTCTGCTTAGGCTAGACTTACAAAGGCTTAGGCTAGATTAATTTTAATATAATTTGAAATAGTATTATTCGTTTTACGCAGTATTCAAAACTAAATGTAAAAGCATTGTGCTAGAAATTTGGTTTTATATTCACAAACCAATATTTCTGTATACTTGGCTAGGCGTAATTAAGGTAGGGCTATAGACCAACACCTAAGACTTCCTTGAAACAGTGTCATTTGTTAGTTTGCAGCATTCATACCTAGATGAAGAAGACAATTTACAGAAATTTGGATTCATATTTATTAACTTTCACTCTTTTCATTAGTCTAGACATTAACAGGCTTAGGCTAGACTTAGACCTATGATAATTTCAAAAAAGCCTAGTATTATTCGTCAATTGCAATATTCAGTACAAGACGGATTAGTTACAGAAAGTTTTGTTTAGTTATAAATCTATACAAATTCGTACCTAGGCTAGACTTACACTGTAGAATAATATGAAATAGAAGAATTCGTAAGATGCAATAGTGATTAGAGATACCGGATTAATCATGGAAGTTGGATTTATATTCATAAACCAGTATTAATTTATATTAAGACCTAAGACCAGGCTTACGGAGGCTTAGACTAATGTTACACTCAGGTCTAATTTAAGATATAAGATTTGTTAGCTGCATTATTTACAATTAGATAAAGCAGTTTACACAAATAAATGTGGATTTTTATTTATAGACCCATATTGATTTGACTTAGCCAGACTTGAACATGCTCAGGTTCTGGCTAGACTTAACACTTGAAATATTAAAAACCCCTATAGTTAAGGCATAGGGCATAGGTTGGGTTTATGTTTATGAAAGAATCTTTGTTTATACTTCTAAAGACTTGATTTACACAGGAGAAGGTTAGAACAGACTTACACTCAGGACTAGTTTGAAGTAAGATAATCGTTAGATGCAATGGTAGTATAAGAAATAGCGTATTTCTCATGGAAATTGGCATAGGCTTAGGCAAGGTTTAAACTAAAGGAGAGTTTGAAATTTGATTAGATACAGAGAACTACTTACAGATATTATTAGTGAATATTAATTTTAAATATTAATTATGAATATTAATTTAGACTAAGGCTAGACTAGCAAAAGCGTAAGCTGGACTCACATTCAAGACGAATGAAATAGTATAATTTTAAGTGCAATATGACGGATTACCAATAGAACTATGATTTATACTTAGGCTATACTCACACAAGCGTAGGTTAGAACAGAATTGCACTTAATGCTAATTCGATATAGAAGATCTCGTTAGCCAATATTCATACTTAGAAACAGAGGAATAGTCGTAAGAAATTTAGATTTAGATTTATAAACAATACTTTTGTATACTTGGGCTAGGCTTACACAGGCTAAGTCCAGGCTTACACCCAAAAGTCACTTGAATAGTGTAATTCGTTGGTTGTTAATATTTAGGTAAATAAAAAGGATTACCCCCAGGAGTTTTTATAAACCAATATTATTCTATACTTAGGCTAGACCCAGGCTGAGGCTAGACTGAAACTACTTAACTTGAAAGAGTGTAATTTGAAACTTTTAGTTCCCAAAATGTAGAGGATAAGTCGTAACAATTTCGTTTTATATTAAGATTATTTTTACTTAGCCTAGACTTAACACAGGGTCAGGGTATACTTAATCTATATCAGAAAAAGAGGATTAGTCATACAAATTTTGATATTTATAGACAAATTTATTTATTAGGCTAGACTGACTCAGGCTTGAGGTAGACTTACTCTTTATACTAATGTTACTAATTTGAAATAGTATAAATTGTTTTTTGCTGATTAATAATTAAAAATAGAATATTAGTCATTGATTTTGATTATATTAACAAACCCATTTACTTAGTACTGGCTAGACTTAATTAAGCTAAGCCTAGACCAGCACTTACCTGAAGCAGTGTAATTTGTTTGCAATGTTCATAAGTAGATGTAGTAGATGTAGAAGACTTAGTACAGAAATTTAGAATTATATTTATAAATCATCACTCCTTCTCATTAGGCTAGACTTTGAAAAAGGAAAAGGACTAGATGAAATTCGTCAGTTGCAAGTGAGTATTAGGTATTGAGAATTAATTCTAGAAATTTCGATATTTATAGACTACTGTTAATTTGTGCTTAGGCTAGGCTTACTCAGGCTTAGGCTAATGTAGTATAGGCTAGACTTAGACCAACGAATAATTTGGAAAAAGGGGGGTTAGTATAGGTCTTGAACTGCAATATTGAGGATTGAATATAGCGGATTATCAACAGAAATTTTGATTTGTTAACAAACCACTATTTGAACTTATCTAGACTTGAACAGGCTTGGGCTAGATTTATCCTCAAGACTAGTATGAAATAGTGTAATCGGTTACTTGCAATAGTCATAATTTGATATAGCGTAATATTCATAGAAAATTAAGAATTATAGACAATTTATATTTAGGCTAGACTTACCCAGGCTAATGCTAGACTTACACTCAAGACTCACTTGAAAAAGTGTTGTTCGTTATTTTGTCATCTTTCTGATAAGACATAGAAGATTTTAGTCCTAGAAATTTAGATTTAACATCTTTAAACGAATATTAATTTGTACTAGATTCAACAGGCTTAGGCTAGGCTAGACTAGGCTAGGCTAGACAAGGCTAGACAAGGCTAGGCTGGGCTAGGCTAGTAAGGCTCACCTGACAAATTACAATTGTTAGTTTGCAACATCCATGACTAGATGAAGAGGACTTGTTAAGGTTTGCATGTAGAAATAAATATGAATTTTTGAGTTTAATTTGTAATGAAGCCAAAGCTTCCATGACTAGATGAAGAGGACTTATTAGGTTTGGGTGTAGAAATAAATATGTATTGTTGAGTTTAGTCAAAGCGTGTAGTACCGTATTGTAATTTATATTTGACATTATGGATGATTTGGATATAATCTTCAGAATTAGACACAGAGATTTAAGGGTACTAATTTAGACATAGGTTTTAGAAGTCTAGGGATAAAAAGTAGCAAAGTTGATAGACCTAAGCGATTTGAATGTAGTTTAATTTGAGGATATAATAGTATACCATATGATTTAGATGCTTCGCAGATGCAGGCATAAATCTAGATGTAGCTTTTATACGGAGAGATTTAAGTTACAACTTCTACATAGATTTTATATTTCGTTTTGAAGAGGAAGCAGTTGATTACAAATTTTACAATTAAACTAAGGGATGTTTATATAGACTTTTGGATTTGTTGTTAAGATGAGGATAATTAGATCTTGAGAGTTTAACTTTGACTCTGGCAGTTGGAGATTTTAAGATAGTTTCCAAAAAATGAATTGATAATAATTAGTCAAAAGGGGACAGCTATAGAATTTAGCTCTATATTCATTATCTATATTCATTACCAAGTATTCAAAAGTTAGATTATATTGTAATTTAAAAACCATCTATACAATATCTAGCATGAGACACAACCACGACTTAGATAATAATGTAAATGCAATTGCATATTATGAGAATGAGATACACAGGCGTAGGGGTTTTGATTCAGTCATAGGATATAGATTTGGGGAGTTTGTCATTCAAAGTTCTGATATAACTGTAAGTATGTGATTTTAGATGTAGACATGAAAGTACATGTAGGTTTACATTTAGGTTACGAGGATGATAAGTTAGATCTCCCCATTGATTGCTCAAAGTTAGATCCAAAGATTTCATTTAAGTTGGATATTTATTAAAAGTTATATGTGATGGTACTTGCATGTAAGACATATGGTTAAATGTAACTTTAATAATATTTAATGATAGTTTACAATGGCACTTGCAAGATATGTAACCTTATTACTAATTGAACAGTACTTGATAATGGTTTACAATGCTGGACTTTAACTTTAAAAATTAGACTTTACAAGCTGACACCTGCAAAATAAGTAAGCTTATGACTAATTTAATAGTGGAAAAGAATAGTTTACAATGTAGGAATGGAACTATGGGATAGCACTTACAAACTAGGTATGTAAGCCTATGACTAAATGTAGTCGAATGCTATTTAATCGAGTTTACAATCTAGTACTGAAACTTCACTGTTAGACTTTAAGCTGGCATGCACCTCCAGAATGATCAAGCCTATGACTAATTTAAAAGTATTTAACAATAGTTTACAGTGAAGGAATGTCTGACACTTTTTAGCATGGCACTTGCAATTAGGTATGTAAGCCTATATCCAATGCTATTTAATCGAGTTTACAGTCTAGTACTGAAACTTCACTGTTAGACTTTAAGCTGGCACCTGCAGAATGAGCAAGCTTATGACTAATTTAAAAGTATTTAACAATAGTTTACAATGAAGGAATGACACTTTTTAGAATGGCACTTGCAATTAGGTATGTAAGCCTATATTGGATACTATTTAATCGAGTTTACAATCTAGCACTGAAACTTCACTGTTAGACTTTAAGCTGGCACCTGCAGAATGAGCAAGCTTATGACTAATTTAAAAGTATTTAACAATAGTTTACAACGTATGAATAACACTTTTTGGGATGGCACTTGCAATGAGGTATGTAAGCCTAAATTGAATACTATTTAATCAAATTAACAATTTAGTACTGAAACTTCACTGTTAGACTTTAAGCTGGCACTTACAAATAAGTCTGCTTATGACTAATTTAATAGTATTTAAAAGAGGTCACGATGTAGTACTAAAACTTGGCCGGCACTAGCAAATTATGTAAGTCTTTCACTAAAATGAAGCGTAAACGTAATTAATGAGAGCGTACAGTGTAGTAAATGGACATGAACCGATCCTTGTGGAGACCTATGATAAGTGTAATTCAAAGCATTTACAGATAGTTCACAATGTAGGAATGAAACTTTATAGTTGGACATTGGCCGGCAGTTGCAAAGTACGCAAGCCTATGCCTTGATGTAATTAAATAATTTATATTGATATTTTGCAATGTACTACTGAAGCATGGGCTAGCACTTAGGCAATGCGTACATAAGTCTATGATTAAATGCGCTTTAACAGCATTTAATAATAGTTCATAATTTAATACTTAAATAGCAGGATATGGGCTGTCACTTGATAAGTACGTAAGCCAATCCATACATTAAATCTATTTGGTTAATATTTAATAATAGTTTACAATAAAGTACTGGAACTTATTTAGACATGGGCGGCACTTAAAAAATACATAGTGACTTTGGTGGCAATTTTTATAAGTTTAATCATCAGTTATAAAGTAAGATATAGTTTTGGAATGGAAGAATAGGATTGGAGGCGTATTGAGGGATCAGATCGAAGTGCAGCTTTAGATTTATATTCGGATTGTGAAATGTAGAATTAAAAAAATCTCAGTTAGTCTAGATTCATATGTCAGTAATTCGTAGGCGTTACAACATAGATTTAGAAATAAATGGTGGAAATAAAAGTGAATAGAGGTGGAAGTTCAATATAAAGACATCCTAGGTTATTAGCAGTGTATTAGATATAGATGCGGATCTTTGTTTAGATTTCATGCACATTTTAATTTAACTTTTACTTGAGATTGAGTGTAGATTTATAAGCTTGAGGTGAAAGATGCTCACGATTTTGCATTTCAACAAAAGGTTAGATGAAAAGATTAGATTTGTGCAATCGAATTAAATTTGAAGATTTTAGATTAGGATATCCAGATTTGGATTTAAGAGTTTAGATTCGATTTTGATCTCAATTTGGAGAATCGAATTTGATAATTTAGACTGAGCTGTTGAGGGGTTAAAGCAAATTTTCAAAAAGTGGGGGTGGGGGCACAGCCTGTGAGGCACTCTACAAAATTGGACAAATTCTTTAGGGCGCAAAGGTGGTGACAAATTGCCGTGTGTGATGCCTATATGTACTGTATATTAACAAAATACTTCCTAAGTTGGCAGAACCTGGAATACAGGGGCCCTTGGATGAGTGCAGGGGAAAACGCTCCATTAGAGGACCAAAAGCTTGCTCCGGAAGCACTTGGGAGGGGGGGGGGGCGGGGTATATTAACAACATTGTGGGCATTATAATTTAAGCGCTTAATCTTTCATTGGCGCGCAATGTGCACTAGACATAGACGCGGATCCAGGGGGGCGCCCCCTTTTTTCGATGACCAACTATTTTTTGACCAATATTTTTTTTTTTTTGCCGAAAAATGAGCAAATAGGTATGGAAAGTATGCTTCCCAGATGCCGGGAAATCGCATCTAAGCGCATCTAGAATTCAAATTTTCTTGAAGGAGGATCCCAAAATCCACCGCCGTGGCTTCGCGCCTTCGAAGCTCGCTAGTCGGCCTTTGGCCGGCGGTGGGTGCGCCTTCCCTTTCTCAAAATCCTGGACAGACGCGCCTGAGACATACCAACAGTACGAAAATTTGACTAAATCAGCGTAACTTGGGGTGAGATGACGATGCAGAGCGTGTAGGCTGGTGGATGTATGGCGGTTGTCGTGTAGGCTTTAGAAATTAATTATCGCTCAAGCTGACGTAGATAAGTAATCATAGGTCAACTCATACTCTAAGTCAGTGCTCGCTTGGTGCGCTGAAGAAAATGTAATTAAAACATGAAGTTATTGCACTGTCAGTTGTTTTTGAAGCAAATGAACAAAGGATTAGCCTAGTTCAGTTTTGCAGAAGTGCCAGATTTAGTTGGGGGGGGGGGGGAGTCGGAGACAAGGGGAGATATTTTTTTGTTCTCCTGTAGCGCTCCCGCGCCGATAATGTACCTTGCCCTAATGAGGGAGGTGACAAGGAATGACCCTAGCCACCCTAGCGTGCCACTTCCTAGAGCAAAATTATTTTTCCTTTGTGGCAACTGAAAAATATTTGCCAGTCCCTGGCTCCCATAGTTAATCAGTGAAATAGTAGAACACTGAGCCCTCTCGGCAATTGCCTTTCTGTATTCCACTAGTTGCACAATTATGTGGGATAAATTTCCTTCAACTTTGGAATCTTGACAACTCATTGGAAATTTTCTCATTGAAAATCGTTAATTTCTATACTAAAATATTACTACCTCTCGCAAATTTAATATGAAGAACAGATACTACCGCTATTGTAATCAAAAGGCCAAGAAGCGGCGTGTGGCCTCGAATGAAAATTATTTGTCTGCCGTCCTACAATCATATAGTGGAAGCAGTCATGCCGATTGTAATTTAACGGGTACTTTTATTGAACTTTCCAATAGACTAGACCCTTTTCCACATAGCAATTACACAGGAGTGTGGGACAGAATTTTGGTGTGTGCCGTTTTTGGCCACAATAAAATGCCATTGACAAAAACGACGCACACCAAAACTCTGTCCCACAATGCTTTGTAATCGCTATTTGGAAAAGGGTCTATGTGGACACGAAGGTAGCCTTAAAAAGTCATTTACATACGGTCAGAGCA
This sequence comes from Holothuria leucospilota, assembly GCA_029531755.1. NCBI lineage: Eukaryota > Metazoa > Echinodermata > Holothuroidea > Aspidochirotida > Holothuriidae > Holothuria > Holothuria leucospilota. The sequence goes on from CM055966.1 coordinate 20,982,951, forward strand.
GCAGTTATTATGAAATCAACTACACATTGATTTGGTAGTCATTCTTTTAATTAACTAGAATATAAATGATAATAAAAACAGATAAGAAAAATTCATTTTGAATAATATTTAACGTAGTCTGTGGACTTTATTTAATCGTATCTAAAAAGCCTACCTAGACTGAACCCAATGATATCAATCGTTCAAATTTATTAGGAATATTTTCAATTAGCTGTATGTTTTATTACCAATACTATTCACCTTTGTAAAATTAGTTAACTTTTCCTTACCTTTAAAATGAGGACGTAGAACCAATTTTAATGTTGCCAATTCTTAGTAAAAGATAGACTTGCAGCATTCAGTGACCTTAATTTTATAAAAAAAATTTCTTGTACCCAAAATGATTCTGCATTAAAAAGTTGCAAGTTTTACAACAAAGAGTACAGATGCTTAGCATTATCGCAGCTAAAAGACCGAGAAAAGATTTAGCCCTCAACTAAAATCAAAACCACCCAAGGACGCTCAATAGTAACCATTACTTTAATTGCCGATAATCGAACAGTAATCAGGTACTTCTATCAATGATGATACAATACCCAGCTTAGCTTAGGAAATGTACCTGCCTTTGTAAGATGAATACCTTAGCAACAAAAAAAGCAAAAACAAAAACAAAGAAAAAAAAAACCCGGATTGAAAACAGTAAGAACGTTTTTTGAGAAGAATTTTGGGAGAAAGGGGCGGAGGAAGGGATAACAATGCCGCTGCTTCCTGATATGTAAAATATATTAGGGAAACCCAGAGGCAAAGGGAATATAGGAAAAAGACCGCACAAGGAGTTGTGTTGTTATGAAAACTGAAATTGTGACGAAACCCAACCAATGTAGTGGGGGAGGGGAAGGGGAGGGGTTACTTAAGTGTTTGTCACGGGGATCGATGTGGAATAGAAGGGAGGGATCATTCCCGTAACCAGGAAGAATAAACATTAAAGGTATGTAGAAAGAGGTGGGGATAGTTAGTGAAGCTAGAGAGGCACTATTGTGGAAGGAATCATGGTCCTTTTTGGCCTACAGTCAGCTACACAGACCTACAGGGACAGAGTAAAAGCTTAGATGGTCTCTTGCAGGGATCTAGCACGGGCTTTATTAGTAAAACAATATAGCAAAAAAGTTGGGCCACAATTGAGTTGCAGTGTCTTTGGATTTCCCTAGGCCCGTAGCCAGACAAATTACTAAAGGGGTGAGATAGCTTCCGGGGGGAAATTAGGGTTGAGATATACTAAATGAAGTAAGGTAATAGTAGGCATACTTTTTGGGGGCGAAATTTTTCAAGGGGAGACACCTTGGCTACGGGCTTGATTTCCCCACCTCTTGTTTACAGGAACGGTAATTTCTCTTTCTCGTCGGTATTCAGAATTTTGGAAGGTATAGATGAAGACGCTGCACTGTACATAGAGTAAAAGATGCTGAGGAATTCTGAGAGTGCATACCACACAAGGTGTAAAATTTTCGACGGATTGTGCGATTTAGTAGGACCAAATAACTTATGACAATGAGAAAAGACAAAGAACTTTTGTGTGTGAAAATACCTGTCATTACAACATAAAAATTTTCAAAAGGAATAAAGCAAAACTTTTAGCAGTCAAAAGTTTTTCTTTCGCAAAAGGAAACATCAGGGACTTTGACGACATGAAAACAGACAGGGACAATCTATTTCGCTCCTATACCTACCTCATGGTACCTTTTACAGCTCGGAAAACAATACTAGCAATGAAATTTACTGGATTACGCCCTCTTCTATCTGATAGTACGCTTGCTTCAAGTCGTCTTTGTTTCATTGATACCAGAGTAATGACAGTCTTCTTCTGCTAACAAAATTGTCATCATCGAACTAAGATTAGCAGTCAAATGTTTGAGGATTCACCATTATGACAATGGACGAGGAACATTTTATTTTCGTGTATGAGGTCATCTCAGGACTTGGTGACAATATTTTCAACAGCGAACAACAAACCATACATAATTTATTTTGCTTTTCTTAATTTCTGACAGAGCCTTTATTATGGAGCATGTGCAAGTTATTCAATTTTTTGAGCATCATTATTCTTAACAACTCCCATATTATTGAGGGCGTTATCCCCAAAATAAATAGTGGGATGCAATGTGCTACAAAATTTGAGATGATTTGAAGTTTGATCCTCAAAAGAGCAGCCAGGGTTAAACTCAGTCAAGGGTAAATTAGACGAAGCAATGAATGCCGTATTGGAAAGAATTCTTTGCAAGCAAAACTGGAACTCTGCAACTCCAATACTACAATGTCACATGGGCACGGACAAACAAGAGAACCAGATTGGAATTCAGGATATACTAAATAGCCAAGAGACATGCAGAGATGCCAATGACGACAGACTATGCTGCCCTCATTCACGGAGAAACTTTTCGAAATCTTTGAGGAGGGTTAGTTAGTTAGTTAGATAATATTTAACGACACACCAACACGAATGTGTTATATAGTGTCAACTAGATAAATTCGCCCAAGTCCGCCCCTTTAGTCGCCTCTTACGACAGGCGGGGAATACCGTGGGCATATTCTACAACCCCCAACCCACAGGGGGCGGCTAAATTACCTATTGATCGGATCAGCGACTACTGACAATAACAGAGAAGATTGACTCATGGAGTTACCATGGAGTTACCACCTCCATGATTGACTGGAACGCACGTTGGGACTTAATCAAAGAGAAAAAATCACAGAGCTGAAGTGATTTGATTCTAGATTTATCGCACACATGATGAAACTTGACCCATCAGATGTCAAAAGCTTTTGGAACGCACATTCATAGGCTTACGTTGGAATTGAAGCACGGTCAGTAAAGCAAGTCATGCACCATAAGCCTTTCACCAACGGTATTATCCAGGGTGTGAGAAGTGGTGCAGCAGGGTCACCATCATTTCGTGTGTGTGGGTGTGTGTATGTGTGATGGGAAGAGGCAAATTCAAATAACCTCTCCAAATACCCATCTCAGTATCTGACTACGGTACCATATTCGCATGTACAGGATATTTGCGCTTAAAGTGTGGCAAGCGCAAGGGAATTTTGCCCACCCTCTATACTGCGACACACTGGGGAATGAAAAACCGCCCCTCTGAATAGGCGATGCCGACCACTTTTAAGATGCGGAAGGTGGCACAGACTCAAAGCCAGAGTGTTGCTATGGGGTCCAGGATGAAATGACTTAACGGGACTGGAGTCTCTGTATAGGAGCCCGAAGTTTACCTCTCAAGGACACGGGGTCGTGCACCACCTTAGGTCCCCTGTTGGGTCCAGGGAAAATTTCATAAAAAAATGGAGGTAAAAAATGGAGGTTGTAGAATGAAGCATATAAATGTTATGTTAATAATACAGTAAGTCGGTAAGTCAGTGAGGAACACGCCCGTAGCCAAGGGGGTGGGCAGGGGGCGCGGAGAAAACGTTTCCCCCTTGAAAATTCCTATTGCCTTAATGTATTTGAGTATAATTCGTGCCCCCTAAAAATATTTCGCCCCCTTGAAGCTTGAAGCTATCTCCCACCCCTTTCAGTACCTTGTCTGGCTACGGGCCGGGGGGGGGGGGTAACCAATAAAGCAAAGTGAGGTGAGGTACCGTAGAAAAGGTTAAGGTCAGCAAGGTAAGGTGAGGTTTATGAGGTAAAGGTTAAGGTAACAAACTTGGAGAGGTAAGTAATGTAAGCTGGGTAAGTAAGGTAAGCTGGCAAGGAAAGGGAAGATGGGTAAAGGTAAGTAGCGACGGTGAGTAAGATGGTCAGAAATTACAAATTAGAAAGGGAAGAGAAGGGAGGTAAGTAAGAGGTAAGTGAAGGAAGGTAAGCAGGGTAAGGTGAAGTTATTGGTGTAAAGGGTGAGGTAACAACCTTGGGTAAGTAAATTAGCAAGGAAAGGGAAGAAGGTCAAAGGTGAGTAACGACGGTAAGTAAGATAGTCAGAAATAACATGTGAGGTTAGTAAGGGAAGGTAAGTGAAGTATGTTACGTGAGGTTGGGTGAGGTGAGGTATCGGCTGGTGCTGTGGCCGAGTGGATAAAGGCTGTTGCATTTGAGGCGATGAAGCTTAGCAACCGGGAGGTTCGGGGTTCAATCCGCGGCCGGGTTAAAGAAAGGTAGTTTTTCATCCAAGAGCAGTCTACAGTTTTCCTATCTGAACTGGCCTTTTAAAAGATACAAAATTTGACCTAAATTGTTAAGTTGGTTAGCCACCTGACGTGAAGTTGTAATTCATAAGTCACGGCTTCTCCCACATCCGTTTTCGCTTAGCGTCGTAGAACGACTGCCCTTGAAGGCCTTCAGTGTGAAGGAGGTACTGGTAAATAGGGAAGTAATGAAAGGTAAGTTAGAAAGGTAAGGGGAGGTAAGGAAACCGGGGTAAGAATAAGGGATTTTATGGTAAAGGCGTGAAGGCAAGTAACGTAGGTCATGCAGGTAAGTGAGTGTGGTAAGTTTAGCAAGGTAAGGTAGGGTTAGTAAGGGAAGTTAAGTACAGTAAAAGCTGTACTGTTTCTTCTTACCCAAGAAAAAGTGTGAAAATGATTTTTTGGTCTTATATCATCGTCATTTCTTGCAATTCGAAAAAGCATACATGCGTCATCGAGTCCCCCCCCCCCAACTTTAAAGTACACTTTCGACGCTTTTGAGAATGATAAAAAATGTATGATACCTAAGTGAGGTAAGGCAAGTACGGTGAGGTGAGGTAAGTGGACTCGGAGGTAAGAATATAACGTGGGGTTAAGGTGACATGTAAAGGTAAGTAACCTTTTAAAGTAAGGTTTGTACGGTACCATGGGAAGCTTGCTTTCTTGGACTCCGCTTAGTGTTCCCATGTCTTCTGATAGTTTCCCTTTGGACCTCAATAGGCCTGCTAAGAAACTCCCTTTTCTCTAAGCCGTCCTGGGAGAGCTTCCATGCTTCACTGGGCCTCTGCTTAACCCAATTAAATGAGCATTTGTAGGGAATATCTTCTCTATATCGATCTTTGTGGCTGTGTGGGGTGACCTTACGACACCCTACGTGATGCTCTGACCAAGAACTAACGCCGTCACTGCTTGTATCTACAATCCTCCAGCATCACCAAATCGACCGGCCGTCTACGTCAGATTTCTAGTATAATATTGAAATGTTGGATGTGATATATGTTTTTTTTTCCATAGGCTTACTAAGATCTTCTGGTGCTTCTTCCCTTCTCCTCCTTTTCCATATGGCTTGGAGCCCCTGTTTTATGGCCCTCGTTCTCCCCAGCACCCGAGAGCAGCGCAGAACAGTTGAACTGTTCAATCAAGGGTAGAAAAACGCACCAAAGCTGAGACCTGCACTTCCATACAAAACAACATGCACGGCACATAACCGTGCTGTATGAATGGGAAATTGCTCCAGTGTACCAGGTCATGCAATTACGTTACTACCGAAGAGGATAATGATTACCTGGAGTCTGAGGATTACTGAGATAGAGATACCAGCCTAGATACAAGAGTGGGCAACAATGAATCACGTGGCAGTGATGAAACCCCCACCGTTGAGTGGATAATACAAACTCCCTTGCCTAAGTGCAAGAAAGTTTGGGGGACCTGCAGCCATGGTATCTACAGGGGTCCTACATACACCCCACATAAGTAAAGGTAAGTGTAACAAGTAAAACAATTTGTTCATATTTACAGCACTTTGGTACAATCCCACCAGTTAATTTTTTTTTTCATTTTCGTATTCTTTACTCATCCCCTTCCTTGGAAGAAGAGGTTTTCTTGTTCTATTCTCAGCCTTTTTCAAGCGATGATCTAACTGAAGCTACGACTAGTCTACATGCTTCTCTGTTACACCATGGGGTGCAATCAAAATGCACAATATTTGAATCTCTTGTCCCAAAACTGTAGCTAACTCAGAACATTGAGTTATGCACATACAAGGCAAAGCTGGTAAAAGCAAGGGTCCACATCCCTCCTTCGGCTCAGAAGCCCTGTGGGGTTTAGGTGGGATCCGATACCATATCAGCTGTATAAGTGGCATCAATTGTGGCTAAATTTTTCTCGTTCTGGAGCAAAGGAAACATCCTCTCTTCATGGCTTTGAACTTTTTTTCATCAGACTAGTAAAACCATAATCCATTTTTCATCATTTTCACAAGAGGTTCAAAATGTATTCTTTCTTTGGACCCTCTCTTGGAGGGCGTGCTATGAAAAAAAAAAACAAAAAACGGAAGTGACTTTTTTCCGGCAAATATCGTCGTTTATTTAAATTTTCCCTCCCACATCTGTGCCTATTCGGCGTAGCTGTTCAAGGTGATGCTGAGAGGGTTTGAACCAGTGAATTATAATTGGGTATCTATTTGCAGGAAGCCAATCGCTTTGCTCGGTTCATCTTTCGAGAAGTGGCGAAGAGCAAAGATCCTTCGACCCTCCCAGCCTTTTGGAAAGTGACTAAGACTTTGCAAAAGTGGTTAGGACTTACGAGCGTCGGATGAGGATGTTGAATGGTGATCCTGGGAGCAGGACTGGGATCGATTAGTACAACCCTGCCTCATTACCCTCTGAGCACTAGTCGAAAAAGAAGACAAATCTGAAGTATGGCAAATCAACGACCAGTCTGGTACAGCGTCCTCGATAAGCCCAAACGGTTACCTTCATAGATGGTGTCGAATAAGTACTTCTCTTTTAACATACATACTCTACTACGAGGGCAGCCAGTACAGGTGCAGGGGTAATACAGACCGCCAAGCGGGCAACTCAAACGGCTTCCTGACCCAGAATCGTAAGCTATAGCCTTCTGTGTGTGCTTTAAATGCAGTGTAATCTGACCTGTCTCAGAGGGCTATATCTCATTTCAATCATTAACTGTCAGAGTGGTGCTAATCATTGGCGTCACCAAATGGGGACAGGGAAGGGGGCACGGGAAAGTTTGTCTTACCGCCCATGTGCCCCACAAAAGCATTACAAAAAGCAATGCACAAACATACCTTATAAATGTAGACTTGGACATGAGGACTAGGGGGAGTCCTCGAGTTATTAAAGGGAGCTCGGATGAGAGGGAGCTTTACGCCGGCTGCCATGCATCAATGTATTTCACAAATACACCAATCCCGCTCGAGGCACATGACCTTTTCTCAGCACTCTGAACACTGTTAGCACAAATTAGTCAAACATTGTCTGATACGCCTAACCCAAGTTAGTCAAAGGCGTTTGACTAATTTTGTACCAATTGACTAGATTTCTGACCAATTTTCAACCTCTTTGACCAATTTTTTACCAATAATTATTGGTCCATCATTGTGCAATTAGTCAAATATCATTAGAAATTGGTCAAAATGAGTGACTAAAATAGGTTAGGCGTATCAGACAATGTTTGACTAATTTGTGTTTACAGTGAACAGTCTTGGACAACATCGACAAATAGTGAATCCGTCAGTGCTTTATCACCCTCAGCCAAGACCGTCGAAATGAGGAGAGAATCTCGACGGTCAAGATGTCCACGATAACCCTGCACAGTCGATGAGCTTATGTGCAGCTTTGTGACTACAAGTTTACACAATCTAGAAAGACAATGGATGTCAACAGCTTTAGATTTTTTTATTCTCTTCAACCAGTTCGCGAGGCTTTCATAGGCCTACGTATTGAAACTTATAGGCCTAATAAGCTTTCTCGTGCATTTTCAGTTAAAATTACTGTTTTTTATTCACTAACTGTGCGATTATTTCCGCAATTTTTTTTTTTTGTAGACCCCAGTATTACCAGTCACTGGACTGCCGTGGGTGCTGTTGTATTTTCTCTGCAACGTTTTATTTTATGCTGGGGAAGTCAAGTTTCATTGACCGATTCCATACATGTGTATGTATAGCTCCCTTACCTGGGTACTGCTGTACCATATATGCCGCAAAGATATTATAAGCATAGATTCCAAACTCCTATACCTACACTGTTACTCTCAGTGACTCCACATGGAGACGCATATATCGGGACGGAAGTGTTGATTGGACATGCGCACCGTTCTATTCCGCGATCTGCGTACAAAAATAAGAACGCGTCACAGAAAATTTCATTGTTAAAAGAGGTTACGGTAGCTTGCGTGCACTTTTACAACGCGTTCTATACGGGCAGAATACATTTCTCTGTGTATTATCCGGAGTACTTGACGCACAGTTCTGCGCGCTCTGGAAACAAACGCGCTAGCTGCTTTCCCGTTACGAGCGCGTAAGTAATTGAACCCGCATATAAAACTGCGTCACTTGAAGATACCAGAGAAACTGACCAATGAATGTCCATGAACTTGCAAAACCAGTCACTGTGCGTTCATGTTCAAGTGTAAATACGTAGATGCCGCGTTCAAGAAGAAATAAGTTATTCTTGTTAAAGTGGAATTTATTGAGGCGTAGCTACTTCTCCAGTCAACAACATTCAAAAATAACAAGTATTAATACTTTTGTAAGACGATGTTTTGGCCTCCACGAGGAATCAACGCGCCATTTTAAGTTTGGAATCTATGCTTGTAATATCTTTGATATGCCATACCTGAAACTCGCTTCTAAGGCCTATCGGGGAGCGCAGTCTCCGTGCATGTTTGTCTTTTCGTCTGCACTTGTACATCAATGACGTACAAAGTGAAGAGCTAGCTCGCCGTGATATGCGTCCTTTCAACGCTACATAATGAAGGATACGCGTGTGCCAACACACATGCGTGGGTCCATGTGTCACGCGCGAGGCACAAGATGCGTACAAGCACACGTACATTTCTCCAAAGATATACGCCTTAAACGTGAGGCGCATAATATTTTAAACATTGTTCTTTTTAACCCACTGGATCTACGCAGTGGATACATGGTATCGGTATTGTAAGGCAGGGAGCTATAGTTCGTAATCGTAGTCACTTGTGGATTTTTATTGGATTAACCTAAAGGTCGGGTCTATTGGAATGGAAGAGACTTCAAGGTAAAATTTGTTTCCTTTCTTATATACCTCAAACCTTTCTTAATTATTTTAACTCCGTTTAAACTGCGGATGCATCCTGATGTTTTATAGGAAAGCTTCCTTTAAGGAATATTCCATTGACAAGTTTAGTGATCTCAAATGAAAGAGAACAATTTTTCATGAGGTCCAGCCTACATGCCCTTCAAACCGCAAATATTTCCGTTTAAAGATGCATTATTGTACTTGTCAATAGCAGGTTTCCAATTGCTCCAAAGTTGCAAAATGTTATGTAGCCTAGTATACTGCGTTCCCCTATTTTCGTGCGTCCCCTATTTTCGTGCAGCACGTACATATATCGTTAAGCCTACATCTATTTTCGGCTAGCCTAACTGCACGAAAATACGGGTCTCCATCCTACCAGAAGATTTCTTCAAAACGTTTTGTTGTTCTTTCAAATTGAAGTGTTCTAGTTGGCCTTGAAACTTGACACTAGTAAAATATTGAATGACATTTTTTTCAGATTGAGCTTAAAATTTTGTGACAATAAAGGTTACAACCCTAGGACATTCATATTTCATTTAGGCCTAGCCTACATGTGTCAAGATTTATAAAGAAACAGGCCTACAGTATGTGTACCAATAGCGTGAAGCACATTTATTGGCTGTATTTTTCAGAACTTATCAAATTGTACATCGAGTATCATCCATATTCAGTACAAAGCCATAGTCTTTCATACAACATTAAAATAATCTCGCAAAGTTTATTAAGATATCGGTAAACACAAGTTTATTGGTTTCACGCTATTGGTACACATACTGTAGGCCTAGCCTACAAAAGATGGACAATTAGTCTGTATGACATCACAAATTTCCCATAATAGTAAATAGGCTTAATTTAACAGCCTACCCTGCTGTGGACTGAATATTTTCTTTAAAAATTCATAACTGCTAATCGCAACACCATGTACACCATGAAAAATATCTCCCGATTTTATAAAACTCGTATTTTGTGGCCGGAGTATCCCTTAAATGTTAGCGTAGGCTATAGGCCTATCAGGCTTTGAGTCGGTCACCGCATTGCCTCCAAATTGGACAACAGGCTTGCTATTGTCTATACGGCTAGGCTAAGTAAAAATCTCCTCAACAGGCTCCAGCACGAAATAACAACAGCTCAAAATTGTCGAAAATAAGCCTGCTTTTATTCTTATTTCAAAGTTCCCCTATCTCCAGGGTTACTATGGAAAGACATTCTCCAATGCACTCTTGCGTAGAGTGGGCAGTATTAAATTCCTTAGAGGGATAATGCATTACTCAATTTGCATTATGTAACTCGGTATCCTAATTCATGAATGACTCTAACGCATGTGACACTGTTTTTGTTACTGAATTGTTTAATTCATGCAGGTGGCTACTTGGTCTAGTTTACCTTCAGCATGAAATATTTTTGTATGAATAATCATGAAAGATATCTGTAGAGGAAATTAGGGGAAATTTGTAAGATTTAGCTGATATTTCAAAATAAATTTGGGGCGACTGCTCTTTTTATTGGTTCTGGTATCTGTTATTCAAATGAAGTTAAATATTGCTATCAGTATCTTTGCCCCTTTGCTTGTCCTCTCTATTCCATTCCCAGATTACGTTTGATGGTAGGGGAGCATCAGACCCTCCGTCTGACTCCAACAGACCAGTGTTCAATCTAGTGTGGGCAGTATTCAATAGACGAGTTGGGAAATGTTTGCACACAATGCATCATGGGGATGGGTCAAAGGTGAATTGAATCACTAACCTTCGCGGCAGTTATCGAATTTGTAACCCTCTCGAACGTACACATTCATCGTTCGAATTAGTGCATTCAATGTAGGTGCAGGAATAATACGCGTCCGCCGGGCGGGCAAGTGTAAAACGTCCATGCGCACACAGGCGAGACAGTTGTCAAGGTACAACTGACCTTGTGACCCCGCCGGAAGTTCCGAATTAACGAACCCACGTATCATTAACCCAGTTTTTGACCACAGTGTTTTTTATTGTCATTTTATTGCCCTTAGTTCACAGCAAAAATTACTTAAGTCTCTGATATTTAAGCTCAATTTTTCGTCAATTGCCTTATACAATATTAAAAACAAACATTTAAATTGAAAAAGTGAATAAAGGAATTGATTTTGATAAGCTGAATGCTGGTAGTACCATACTAACATCAAGGTTTGTAGACCAGAATTCAACTTTAACTGTTAAGTACTACATATACTTTCCAAAGCTGAGCCTAGCCCCCTACTACCTCCCCTAAATGACAAAAGCTGACCCCCTCGATCGAACTTTTCAAGTTCGTGACTGTTAGCCTTAGCTCCCAGTTCCCATAAATATTGCAGATGAAGCATTTTCAATTGGATCAAAATCACGAAGTGTCATAACAAGAGAAGCTTAACTGACGATTTAAGAGAATTGATTTGTCATGACTTAAAGCGCTGGTCACGCTAGAGCGAGTTCGGATAGGATTAAGGTCCGATTTTTTGTGAGTTTTAGTTAACATCTTCTCCAACCCTGGTCGGAAAGAGACAAAAAATTGCAGGCCTGTGTAAATATATGATTTGCTTCAGAGGACGACGAAAATAAAGTGTAAACTAATTATTTCGTGACGTCACCTCGGTAGACAGCGTTTATTGGACGCGCGTCCAAAAATCGGATTGATTTTCGAACAAATACCGCTCTATAAGTTATGTAGAGGTAGCAGAACAATTTATCGTAAAACAAACTAGGATCAGTTATCGATATAGCGTGACCATCCTTAGAGCAAAGTCTGAATAAAAAACTATTGATCCGATTAAGAAAAATTTTGATCGGATTTCGGATTGAAAATCGCTGTAGTGTGACCCGCCCTTAAACCTATATGTAATGAGCAAGTCGAATTATAGGCCTACACTGAATTTTGCCGAATATAAGGCTGTTTTGCATACCAATAGTGAGTATGGGGTATACTTGATGGTATCGTTTGAATCCCTTGATAATCCTATTTTGGGACAGGAGTGACATATGAATAACAATAGGCGGTTGAATATTGGGTGGGGTTAAATACCGTACTCTCTCACCTAAAACTATTTAAAAAATTGCTCCAGAATACTGTGAATGGTTTCATTACATCATTTGGTCATTCGTTTTTATTGTCACGATATCATTTCATCTAATCTATTTTGAAATTACTGGGCTTTCACACTGTTTGGGTGGCCCACTTAATCTCTGTTCTAACTCTGTAGTTTCTTGAAAGCTTGCACATGAAATCAAGGGCTTGGATCCATCTCCAAAGGTGGAGGGACTTTTCACCATTTGCGAATCGCCGTCCTGGGGAAGGTCTAAAGGGGACCTTGAAAAAATGCAAATTGGAAGGTGTCTATATTGCAAATAATGCCATATTTTGGCCATTTAGCTTTAAATGTAATGCCCAATTCGTAATCTATGTTATATTATTGAAAAAGTGTGTGTGTGTGTGGGGGGGGGGACTTATTTGAGATGTGCCCCCTTCCAAAAAAGTGACGGGGACGCGTCCCCCATGATCCACGCCCATGCATAAAATACCTTCTCACTGGGATGATTGTGGGAATGTTTATATGCTTTGGGAAATGCGTAAGTGGCCTTATTAGGTTCCCTGGCTCGAAGTCCGCTTAGTCTAGAGAATTTATCTCAATATCTAAACGTGAGAAATTTCAAGTAACAAAAAAGGATACCCTGCAGCAAAGATTTGCCACCTAGGAAGATAAGACTGCAGAAAATTGTTTTTGTTTTTTTGCAGAGACAAAAGTATTTAACGCCTTTGTTCTTAAAGTGGCCTTATTAGGTTCCGCCTTCATATGCATTTTATGAGCTGCTCATAAATTTTCAGTGATGACTTTTGTCTACCGTAGTTCACAGTCTGCCAACTGACTGTAATAGGTCGGTTTTTAGCCTATAGGCTTTCCAAACTACTGTAGTTTCAGTGAACAAACTGCAGGGTAAAAACATGGCCGAAAGACTATACTGGCTATAAGTTTATGTAGAAAACGAAATGTAGAAAATTGCCTCATTTACTAAGCCAACGATTTCAGATGGGTATTGAGAACAGCTTGTGAGAAGAGACTAAGCTTGCGGTTGAGGAGCCGACAAAAGATTTCCTGCCAGCTTATCGCTGTACGACAAAGCGAACGCAATATAGCATCATGATCATGTGACAGAAGCCAACTTCGCAGAGCTGCTACGCAGGTTAGGATAGACGTACTAGGCCCTATTTGACAGTTTAAGGTAGATCAAAAGTAGCCAGAGTCTGGAGGTCCCCTAGCCATGTTTTGACCATTCACTTAATTAGAACTAGACTAAAGCTCAGTATGGGAAGCTCAAAAGGGGTCGTAACAGAATATCGGTAAGATTAAAAGATGTGTTTTAGTTTATTATTGTTGTTAGAAGTTGCTGTATAGTTTAGTAAGCCAAATCACTCTTGGCTCATCTGCTAAGTTACAACATTTGTAAGAATATTACTTTCTGCTGTTTCTATTTAATAACAAGACATGTTTGAACAGTATGGTTCCTTTTTTTTGGGGGGGGGGGAGGGGGAGACACCAAGGGCAGTTATAAGAAAGGTGTAGGCTATAATATACTACATGAAATAATGTATAGGACGATAAGACCCCAGTATTAGCACCAAATTACCATTACGAATTTTTTTCAAAGCGCTATATTTTGATTTTATTTTTGAATATTAGCCTTAGTTTTCCCTCGTCACCTCAGGTATTGGACATGTTCCATCATCAGTTTGTCGTGCCAATCGTTCCTTACAAAACAAACGAAAAGGTAAAAAGTAGCACAGCTGTGGTACAAGGTGAAAAGTGTGGCCCTCTAAGCTCTGAAGTGTGGCAAAACCTTATGCCAACATGTCTTCAAATTGTACACTATTTTATCACTGCAGGGCATGAACTATTGCATCTAGTCGACTAAGATATCTGTTTTTGCATGATAACTCATTCAAAATTTGGGACAGATCGGACTGGGGCATAGCTAGGGTATATTTAGAGTAAGGGCTAAGAACAATGCACATTTAGTATCATAAAAGTCGACAGTGTTCCAGTACCGGGATTACTTTTGCTTACTATCAGCACGAGGCAAACTAAAACTCAGAATTTCACAAACCAGAAACCTGTTAAGAAATACGACCAAAACAGGCAGGATTTAGAGATGGCATGAACTTACTCAGAGCGTACAGCTTAATGTGACTGCGCTTTATGTAATATGAGGAGTCCGCGGACTCAGCCTGGAGCAGGCGCAAAGCCAGGATTTGGTTGTGGGGAGGGGCGGAATGGTGCGTTAAACCACACTAACCTCAAAACACTGTAAGCACCACCGGACCCAGAATACCTCCCTCAAGAACGTGGGATAAAGGCGCCCCCTCAGGATTTTCTTCGTAATAAAGATTGCAGGTCAGGAGGGCAGGAAAACCTATCGAAGTATTTTTTCAAGAGACAGATGACTTTAGGGTATTATTTTCTCGCACTTGGGTCATGAGGAGTTTGAACCCCTTGGCTACCCGCCTGGCTAGGAAAATTGGATTCCGACCATCATACATTATAGCCTCTAATCTGTAGGTCTGAGATTTGAGGATAACGGGTAAATTTTGGTAACAGGTGAAAGGGCAAAAGATAAAAAGGATGGGATCAATTCGTCGAAAAAGTCCAGCCTGAGGGCAAGGAGTACCACTGTATAAGGGAAGTTAGTATGTACGGTAACAGATGAATGACAAATTTGTGAATTCGTCTGAAACAGAGGGATAAACGCGCACGGGCCGGGGGGGGGGGGCAGGCCCGTAGAGCGACAAGATGCTGAAGGGGGATAGCTTCCGAGACGAAAATATTTTTAGGGGGCGAGATATACCACAATGCATTATGTAAATTTACATCAGTATTTTCTGGGAGCGAAAATTGTCATTGGGGCGTCCCCGCCCCCTTGGTAAGGCCTTGAGTCCTCATCCATACCCTGAATTCGGACTACACTTTCGTCTCCGGAGAGGTTTTAAAAACAAAATCGGACCATTTTCTCGGGCAATACTGGCTATTTTCAAGCAAAAACGACTTAGAAGGAATATCCCGCAAATACCCCTATGAGTATCGTCTGCATTCATATCATTTGCTAAGAAGGAACCAGGTTGTACGGGAAACGGGATTACCAAGAGTGCGGAACCTATCAGACATTGTAAATGACGTAAACAAAGACAACAAAATTGCAGCTATACATCTTGTGTTGATTTAATTGAATTTCATGGTTCTGGTAATTTCAGTACATAATGTTTAATTTTGGGAGTTGGCGACGTCTTCTGTTTTGCTTCTTTGACGGTGCTGGATGAAAACTGTGTGAACTTTGTTTATACCTTCAAAAACCGCTTGAGTGACTTCACTACGCTACCTCTTCGATAGTCCCCTTTTCACAGGATAAACCTGCAATGAGCACATAACATTCGCTGCAACCTGCCGTGTCCCTTTCTTTCTCTCGAGCTTTGGTGACTCTCGTGGAATTCCTTCGTGGGTTGTGACTGTCCCAATTTTAGCGGGTAATGTTCAACAACCAAGCAACATTACCAATTAACAGATGAATCCCCGACTTTAATTACTTCTCCATCAATTCATTTGGGAGAGAAGGCACAGCGTTAGTCGCAAAACCCAACCGCATTCATCTTCAGCAGTCTGACTTAAGTGAGCAAAGGAGCCACATCTATTCCCCATTTGAAAATGGGATGATGCAAAGACGCATCGGCCCATCACGCTGGCGGTATGTCTCACTCTTATCCTCGATCACGTAATTTCTAGAAAATAGGTGGTGGTATCCCTAGGATTAGAGACGGAGTTGGGGTGATGTGGGAATGGAGTGGGGTGGGTAAATGCATTTACAGAGGTAGGGATAGTGCCTAGGTGTAATATTATACACTTGTAATTGAATTTAGGAAGTTGCCAATATAAGGAGACAGGGCTTGTAGCATTTTAGAATTGGCTACTTGAAAATTGAAGTATTTGGGCCAGACGGCATGAAAATTTCAAATGAGGGTCGATCCACCCAAACATCCGGGTACCTAAGGGAGCTATGCTACTGTACACAATCTTCTAGAGGCTCATTCAGGTGTATTTTTGCATTCACCCTGTCTTTTACAATACAATTTGAACACTTTCGCAATAAGTAGTGAAACAAAAGTATCAAAGGTTTCCAAAGTTTCATAACAGTTTAAGGGTGTTTAAAATCGGGACTTGCTGCATTGTGGTGGATTCAACTTACCTTACCTCACACCAGGAGTAATTTAAACGCACAGCGGTCCCCTCGCCTGAAGCTGAATGAATCGTGTGTGGCTTAGGGTGGTTGTTGCCGAAGTTGCTTGAGGCAGTAGGGAAGGGGTAAGGCACATCTCGGAGGGGAAGGGAAAAGACAAATTTGGAGAAAGAGTACGCCTTGGTCAGTTGGTTGACACTGATAACAGACAGTTACTCGAGGGCTTCCCCTTACTGGTGAGAACAGATGGATACATTTGACAAGGGATAAAACTCACCTGAACGAGGGTCTTCAGAGGAGAGTCTTTGGGATGCAAACTCGAGTTTGGTTGCCTTGGCAACGAAGAGGATATTACCTAGGTATGCCAGCCGTGGGTCAACTTGCTGAATAGGTTGTAAAACAAGGGAAGATTCGTGGAAGGAAAGTGCAGATTATCACCGTTTACGATCATGTTATGCTGCATTTGATACTCGTAACGTCACAGTGACATCATCATGATTCACTGAAGCAGCTGAACACTCTAAACACACACTCTAATAAATCGGGGCACAGACCGAAACATTGTCAAATATTTTGACTAGAACTGGTTTAAAATTGACTACATTGGGTTTAAAATGACTGTTTATTTTTCATTCTATTAAATGTAGTCCAATATTTGACAAGACTCGGGGTTCGTGCCCGAATTATTAGACTCTTCTCGCATTTAAAGAGAGCGTTTTTAGAGTGTATTAATGATGTAAGCCGGACTACGTGAGCAATCGCAATACAACATGATTCAGAATACCAAAGGAATCAATAACGAAAGTTAAAATTGCTGTAACAAAAAAGCCAGTCGTATTTTAGGCTATATAGAATCTTCAGTGGACGTTTTATCTACATTTTGGGAGAGCAAGTTGCAACATATAATTCTTTTAGAACCCGGAAGGTGGTTTATGATGGCCAGAAAAAGATATCGAATAACATCTTGTAATAAGTCACTAGTTCGATCGACCGAAAATTTCTTTCATCACATTGGCCTAAAAAAAAACATGTTTGTATAGTTAAGTGTTGTAGCCGCGTACTGAAATTTTGGGGGGCAAATTAGGGCAATGTCATTATTTGTTGGGTGAATCGAAAATGCAAACTGTAAATCTGAACAATTACAAAATAATTTGGTAATTTTATTTGAGAGTAATAGAGGAAAGGAATCTTGGATGAAGGGTGAATGCCGCCATTACATTTTCGCTTTGCCCTCTGACTTGTCTGCTGACCTAAAGTACATGGCAACAATTTTGGGAATTGACTTTCGATCTGTTCAAATTTTCTATGGGATTCAGAATCACTGCAGACTGAACCGCACAAAAACCCTTCTCGTTGCTTTGATGCTTGTCTATTTGCAAAACGGGTGGGGGATGGGAGTAGACTAAGGCGCGTGTAAGCTTTCATGAAAGAACACTCACGTTCAAATCGCTCTTTTTTAAAATTCCATATCCCTGCGGGGATAATAAATTACTGTGAAGAAAGGCATGAGGGTACGGGGGTCAATATTTCTGGGATAATTTTTGTCCGAATTTAGAATTTTGGACCAAGTTGCCGGAATTTTGATACCGCTGTGTCGGTTGCAAAAAGGCATAATTTATTTTCTTGGCTGTCTTATTTGCCCGAATGGATCAACTATTTTTGCCCGATTTGGGAGGGCATATGCCCCCCTGCCCCCTCCTCGTACGCTTATGAAGAAAGGTACAGTCGCGTAATGTAGCTTTAAGCAACTAAAATCAGAATTTGGTTCCCAATACTAATTTGAGGGATATCGACTTTCGTTTTATGTTTTAGGTGGTGGGGAATGTCTGTATTTAACGTAATGCGTGTTTCTGAAGTTGACCGGTAGATAATTGGTACGACAAGCACAAGATGGCTTAAGTACGGCCACGCATTTTGTCTTAAAAAAAATTCAGGACAGATAAGCAAACCAGTAGATCCGTTGTGTGATTCATTGCCGAGCGGTGCCTCAATGTTAGACCTTTATATGAACTAATTATATTACATGAGATACCATATACCCACAAGATTAACACAGTTTGACCTGTCATGACCCCAAATGACCTTTGACCCCACCAAAACCAATGCTAAACTATAACTTAATGTGGAGCTACATGATAAGTTAGATATCCCTCAAGAGATATATCCTATTTACAAGGTTTCACAGCTTGTCTTCCTGTGAACTTAAACAACCTTTAACCGCCACCAAAAGCGAAAGAGGTCATGAATTGCATGTGGAGAATCCAAAAGATAAAAAATTAAGATCCTTCAAGTCGACCCTTCCTGAGATGTGGTGGTCACGTGTTTTGCACAATTTGATTCCCGGATACTTAAAATGGAACGCAATTTGGAACACCCACATGCTAAATATTACCCTTCATGAAATATCGTATTTACGGGGTTTTCAATATTTGACCTCTGTTGACCCCATGCGACCTCTGACCTCTATGAACTCATTATGGGATATTCACATGCTAAGTATCATATGATAACTAGTTTCACCTTTGGTGGCCTCAGAGGATCTTTGACCTCAATCCAAAATAGTAAGCTTGTTGTTTTTATAAAGACAAATCTATAAACAAAGTATGAGAGGTATCTATCATTGTTACTGGTAGGCTTCCTTGAGATACCGCGTTTTACAAGTTTTCGGGTTTTGACCACCGGGGACCTCAAAAACGTCTGATTCCCCACCAAGAGCGATAGAGTTCTCTCTATAAATACGAACAATCTATATATACTAAGAATGTAAGTTTTCCTCATGCCCAACTTTGTTTACAAGCTAAGCGTTTCAAACACACATACATACACACGCCAGCGTGATTGCATAGATTCCTTCGTCTTCGGCCACGGAATCAAAAAGGAATGTCCAATTGACAAAGAGTTCTTCGTTAATCCGGAGAACAAAAGTAGGAAAAAACAATCAAGACGGTCGTTTTTAAAACGATGCCATGCACACGATTGATTTTCAAGAATGTGATTGCTGGCATTTGATTATCTGTCCTGTTAAAAGGCGCGTCCCGGCTTACATCATCAAAAACAGGCAGGCATTTATCAAACTTGAACAAGGATTTGTTACTGTACTAATCAAGTCCACTTTGAGTTGGAACTCCCATTTAAGTGTGAAAATTATTCAGACGGCTCCCTTGAAACGAAGTGTCAACATTTCATAATATGTTATCAATTGTTTAGTTTGTTTAAACTCATCAATGAAAGCGAAACGAGATAGTGCTATGTACAGGCTGTCAGTGACAAATTATGGCAAGTTACGTCGAATATCAGTTTACCTCGAGTCACTGGGTATCGTCGTGTCCATTCCAGTCTTTCCGAGTCCCTGTGTTTTATGTAGAGTATATACGGCATGTCATCTTGATTCTATGATTATGTAAATAAGTTAAATAAAACCACGACTTCATTAACTTTACAGAGGTTACATATATTTTTCTAAAAAAAAAAAAATAGGCATTCGCCTTACAAGGTTACAGTTCAATTTTTCTAAAAATGTTAGGAGGCAAGAAATTTTCTTTGTGAGCTACGACTCCTCCCCTTAGCATCTTGGCTGGGGCATGACCTGGAAAACAAACTATCTCCCAACCGATCAATCTGCTATTTTCGGTCACTGACTAGAGGTGATACGAAAGGGCACCTAGTCGGTTTCATCCCCCTCAACCATACATTGGAACCTAATACAAAACAGCTTCTGAAACACGTCAAGACGTGGTGAATATTAATAACACATCAGCGATAAGCCTGAATAACTGCGTAAAATGTGTGAAGATGAAAATAAAGGCCCAATGCCAGGGGCAGATAATTACAGCAAATGTGGTCAACATGTGACACACAAGGAAAAAAATATACTTTTGTTCCCTTCGGCAAGTCGAATAGTCCATGCACATAGCCAAGGGTGAATAGAAGGAGCGCCACCTATTAGAAAAATTCTCACCCACCAGAAAAAAAAAATATAATACATTGCCTTACCTGGCATATATCTCCACCCTGTAAAATGCCCCCCCCCCCTCCCCATTCGCGTAAAGCCGCTAAGTACGCTAGTACGTGTACAGGCTGTATTTTAGGCGAAGTAAGACTTAAGGAACTTTCTTGTTATTTTGTGGAATTTTATTATTATTTCCTCTTGCATTGTGCCTCACAGCATGGAAGTACTACCATGCTCACAGTAATTCTTCATTGGATGAATTGTTTTTCTCTGTCATTCAAAACAACCCTAAACGTAAAGCACGGTGCTTCATGGGATGTACATTATTTTAATAACCTACGACCCACGGAGGATTTACTTAACGTCCTGTGGAGATTCGACCATTGAGTAGCACAGAACTCCCTGATTCGACAGGCCTCGACAGGCTGATCGATGCCGAGTCTTGAGTTACGTCGAGTCACCGTAAAGGTGCGTTCACACCAAAACCGAAATCTGCTGCGTTTTGTGGGCGGGACGCGAAATTTGTTATCTCAGAACGAATGGGGCGATTTCCAACATTTTCATTGGAGTGAAATTGCCCCTAGTTGTCCTGGGAAAACATTTTCGCGTCCCGCCCGCAAAACGCAGCAGATTTCGGTTTTGGTGTGAACGCACCTTAATGGAGTACTGGACGAGTCTTTTTGAGTCTCAGCCTAGCTTCGTGTCACCTCGAGACCCTGTGTAAATTTGGTTTAGCTAGCGCCTCTTATTATACGAGTTTGGTCGATAGTTGGGATTATACGAGTTGTTCGATACCATCATCAATTATTTTTTTAGTTGAGTTTATTTTATAATTACATAAGTTGACTTATACACAAGCCCGTAGCCAGGGGGGAAGGGGCGGCGCCTCATAAAATATTTTTTCGCCCCCTAGAAAATTCAAAATTACCGTTGAGTTAATGCATTTTAGTAGGCCTATGTCTCTCCTAAGAAAATTTTTTGCCCCCTCCTTTCCCCGCCCGGAAGCTATTTCGCCTCTCCCTCAGTACCTTGTCTCACCTGCTTTTAAGTCACTGATTTAAAGCTATTAATGGGGTTCCCTGTCGAGGCATGACTTCACTCTAAAAACTGTTGGGTGAACTTTTACCCAGGTTGGTTAAGTATGACTCCTGCTAAAGTATTGGGTAAAAAACTACTCAAGTTGGTAAAAAGTTTACCCTCTTTGGGTAAAACTTTTATCAAGCAATGGGTACATTTGTAACCAACTTGGTTATCTTTTTTAACCAATAGTTAGCAGGTGGTTTAAGTAACGAACCTGGGTAAAACTTTACCAGACAGTTTTTAGAGTGTTTAAAGTCGAGTCGAGTCACTGTAAGTAAAGAGAAGAGCTATTCGAGTAGTCTTAAGTTTTGAGACTCAGATCACATCAAGTCTATGGACCTTTGCTAACTAAAGGGTCGAGTTGAGTTTTTTTACAACTTTTTTTAGTTTGACTAGAGTGTGACTTGAGTCTGACTCAAGTAAATGCCAGCTACTGGAGTGATTCTAACGCTGCTCATAAGTAACAAATCCATGTTCATGTCGGCTCTCAGTATGCAGGACAAATGACGTCACTGTGACGTAATAGCTGTTTAGAGATCAGGGTAACAACATAAAGTGATCGTAAATGGTGATAATCTACACTTTCCTTCCAAGAATCACATCACTAGGTCATTTACCTGTGTCTTATAACGTACACAGCAAGTAGACAGAGCTGACATACCTGGATAAGTCCTTGTCCGTTGTCAAGGCAGCAAAACCCGATTTTACATCTCAAACAACCTCTTCGGAGGACCTTCGTTCAGGTTAGATTAATCCTCTGTCAAATGTTTCCATCTGTTTTCACAAGCAAGGGGAAACACAAGAGTGACTGCCTGATATCAGTGTCAACCAACTGACCAAGATGCACTCTTCCACCAAGTTTGTCTTCTCTCTTCCCGTCTGAGATGAGTCTGACCCCTTCTCACCTGCGTCAAGCAACTTTGGCAAGAACCCTTTTCAATCCAACTTCAGACAAAAGGGATGGAACTGTACGCTTGGATGACACCTGGTGTAGGTAAGCCAAACTTTTTGTTTCTGTCCACCACGCAGAGACAAGTCCCAGTATTGTACACCCTTTCACCGTCATGAACTTTTTTCTTACCAATAATACTTTGATTTTACAATCCTACTGCAGGGCTGTTTCAATCGTGCTGCAGAACACAGGGCATATGCAAAAAAAATTGCCGGCCCCCACAAAAATTGTGAACACTAACATGGCTGGGTGAGGGGATAAGGCGGTGGGGGGTAGGGTGGTACGACTGTGCTCTCTGGGCGGCACAAACTCTAGTTCCACCTCTGATCGTGTATCATCGATATTACAAGAACAGAATAGATTCCAAGACATACCGTTGCCAAACATCCAGGGATCCACGAATGGCGTCTTTCACCATTTACCCTCTTGTGGCTATAGGGAGATGACGTTTGCCGTGTGAATTTTTTCGTGAACTCACTTTGTCAAACAGTTGTAAATGGTTCCGATTAAGTCTACGACAATACCTATGCCTTTTCGTTCCAAAGAGTTAGCAGGAGAAGCAAAAAAAATCTGGATATTCTTCAGTCAATTAAGAATATTGCTCTTCGTTTACCAATACCCGCAGTCTCCTGATGTTGTTGAAAGAGTCTGACAAAGTCACTCACGTTCTTTTCTCTCCATCTTACTATTCCCAGACAGTCTTCCGATGTCGTTGGAAGAGTCTGGCAAAGTCACTGAAGTTCTTTTCTCTGCATCTTCCTATTCCCAGACAGTCTTCCGATGTTGTTGGAAGAGTCTGGCAAAGTCACTCAAGTTCTTTTCTCTCCATCTTTCTATTCCCTGATTGTCTTCCGATGCTGTTGGAAGAGTCTGGAAAAGTCAATCAAGTTATTAACCCTTTTCTAACTATTCCCAGACAGTCTTCCGATGTTGTTGGAAGAGTCTGGAAAAGTCACTCAAGTTCTTTTCTCTCCATCTTACTATTCCCTGACAGTCTTCCGATGTTGTTGGAAGAGTCTGGCAAAGTCACTCGAGTTATTTTCCCTTTTTCTAACTATTCCCAGACAGTCTTGCGATGTTGTTGAAAGAGTCTGGAAAAGTCACTCAAGTTCTTTTCTCTCCATCTTTCTGTTCCCTGACAGTCTTCCGATGTTGTTGGAAGAGTCTGGCAAAGTCACTCAAGTTCTTTTCTCTCCATCTTACTGTTCCCAGACAGTCTTCCGATGTTGCTGAAAGAGTCTGGATAAGTCACTCAAGTTCTTTTCTCTCCATCTTACTATTCCCAGACAGTCTCCCGATGTTGTTGGAAGAGTCTGACAAAGTCACTCAAGTTCTTTTCTCTCCATCTTACTATTCCCAGACAGTCTTCCGATGTTGTTGGAAGAGTCTGACAAAGTCACTCAAGTTCTTTTCTCTCCATCTTGCTATTCCCTGACAGTCTTCCGATGTTGTTGGAAGAGTCTGACAAAGTCACTCAAGTTCTTTTCTCTCCATCTTGCTATTCCCTGACAGTCTTCCGATGTTGTTGGAAGTGTCTGACAAAGTCACTCAAGTTCTTTTCTCTCCATTTTACTATAGTCAGACAGTCTTCCGATGTTGTTGGAAGTGTCTGACAAAGTCACTCAAGTTCTTTTCTCTCCATCTTGCTATTCCCAGACAGTCTTCCGATGTTGTTGGAAGAGTCTGACAAAGTCACTCAAGTTCTTTTCTCTCCATCTTGCTATTCTCAGACAGTCTTCCGATGTTGTTGGAAGTGTCTGACAAAGTCACTCAAGTTCTTTTCTCTCCATCTTGCTATTCCCTGACAGTCTTCCGATGTTGTTGGAAGTGTCTGACAAAGTCACTCAAGTTCTTTTCTCTCCATCTTGCTATTCTCAGACAGTCTTCCGATGTTGTTGGAAGTGTCTGACAAAGTCACTCAAGTTCTTTTCTCTCCATCTTGCTATCCCCTGACAGTCTTCCGATGTTGTTGGAAGTGTCTGACAAAGTCACTCAAGTTCTTTTCTCTCCATCTTACTATTCCCAGACAGTCTTCCGATGTTGTTGGAAGTGTCTGACAAAGTCACTCAAGTTCTTATCCATTTTGTTCGAAGGTCGCAGTTGTTCAAGTTCTTCACAATACTTTTGAGTTTGAGATGGTTTAAACATAATTGAATAAGTTAGCTGCTTACGGTACTTTAATATGCTTTAATATGCTTGTATGGATTATATGTCGATGCAGAATATCGTGCCTTGTCCAAGTGTGTATTCGCTGCCTTGAAAATGTTCTGTGTGGTATTTAGTGAGCATTGCTTGAATGTCTTCCCTGTTCATCGGAGAGACAAGGATAATAGCGCCACCATTTAGTGTCATATGAGGGTGTACATCGAACAAGAGAACACGGCCGTCTTCAGTTGGCACGAATAACATGAAGCTGCTATTAAAAACATAAATCAGAGCTTCCTTCTTGTCAACGTCTAACTCACCGACATATTTAGCCAATGAACTCTCATCGGATGAAGGGGCGGTTATTTCGAGGTCGAGGCTGGCAGGCAACGAGACATTATCGTTTTCGACCCCCATTGACTCAGCTATTGCTATGTCCATTACGCTCATTTCATTCCACCGGAGCTCTGGGCAGTAGCCTTTATCTCGGAGTATCGATAGTGCTTCTGTGGCCTCCAAGAAGTCACCTTTTGCGAAATGGTTAATATGAATTTGGTTACCCTTAGCGATGGTTGAGAAAATTCGCTTTCTGATGTAGACGATTTCGTCATAACTGTCGAAAATGCTTCCGTCTTGCATATTTCGTCTGTAGTAGTCACTAGCAAGAAGGATGTGGTTAATGGCACATGACATAATCCCGTTGCCGCCACGGGGTAAGCGCTGTTTTTGGTCAATGGGCGCGATATTGAACTGGTGAATCCTCCTATCAAGCAACCAGCCTCTCAGTCCTGTTTTGCTAGTGGGGATCAGCGGGAAGTAATCATGCTCGTCAAGGCTCTCTCTGTCAGTAGATTCCTAGAGTTTAAAAACAAATACAAATTTATTGACGAATTCTGCCCTCTTTAGGAGCAAAAGCAAGTGAATAGACGAGTTGGGCAATGTTTCCACGCAAGGCAGTATGGGAATGGGTCAAAGGTGAAGTGTACCGCGCTTACAGTGTCCCAGCGCGGGTGTTACATGATGAGCATGCAGAGCTAAACGTTGACCGTTGTCATGGTACACTTGACCTTATGACCCGACCGGAAGTACGGAATTTCCCAACTCGTCAATTGTCGGGCGACTAGTCGCCGTCGGAGACTACATATTTTTTTCAAACCAAACAAGGATTCCCGACGTAATTGGAAAATTTCTCCGAAGTAAGGGCCAAGGCCCCTGCCTCCTGTCGGGCACCATTCCCCCTTTCAAATTAGTCTTCTTATCAAAACTGAAGTAAATTTTTACCCAAACGGTCAATCAATCATCCTTTTATTTCCCAAGCACCTGTATTATACACCTACATTTAAGGTGCATTCACCACCAAAACCGAAATCTTCTGCGTTCTGCGGGCGGAATGCGGAATTTTTTTTCCATAACAAATAGGGGCAATTTTTTCCATGAAAATTTAAAAAATAGCCTCATTCGTTCTGATATAACAAATTTCGCGTCCCACCCGCAAAACGAAGCAGAATTTTGTTTTGGTGTGAACGCACTTTTACTTTGAGTAAGCCCATGTTACGAGGGGCTGAGAAAACAGAGTCCGCGGGTTTTCCGGTGCGAGATGTTTTTCGATGTTTTGTTTTTCACAAAATAGGCCTGTGTCCGATTCAAACACCATTATTTCACTTTCTCCAAATGACAAAATTCTGACGTGACTTTGATTTGCATCCGGGAATTACGCTCCAGTACGACTATTTCATTATCAATAAGGGTTGCAAGATAGTCAAAAGAGAAATGAGTACTTAGGCCACAGGTTTCTAACGCTTGTATGACAGCCAAGGTAACTCCCTCGAGATACTTTCTACGTCTTACCCGAAATAAAAGAAGGGTTTCGACTTGTTTTTTAAACTTTTCAAAGCTCAAAGCATTGCCAATGATAGCACTATTATACACGCAATAGGCCGTACATACACAAAAAATTTGCAATGAGGAGGTACGGTACCCCCCCCCCCCACCCCTTTCTTAAAATACCTCAACAGGATGGTCTACTCCAACCAAGGAAACGCGCGAAAAATCGCTGTGAACCTACACATGAACATTTGTATTTTAATCAAATCTTAAATTTTACCTACCTCATGCTCTTCATCGTCATCCGAGACGAGTGCAGCTTGAGCTTGGTTACTTGCATGGGCCTGAGCCTCATCAGTAAGAGCTTCCTCCAGTTTATCGACTTTACGTTTGGTCTGGATTCGAGTCGTTGCTGCTTCCTGGGGCTTGGTTTCGACCTGGGACGCCGTCAGAACCGCGTCCTCGATGTCTTCCTGGACTTCAACGTTTTCCTCGGCCTTCCCCTCAGCCTCCTCCACAATGGTATCAATGTGGACCCTTGCTTTGGTTTCACTGTACGTCTTCTTGAAACCTTTCTTGTCGAAAGAAACATCTGTAACCGTTTCTCTCAAATCTTTGATGGTTGGGAGGGAGCAAGAAACTTCCTTTGAAATGAGACCCTGGCAAACTTTTGGTAGGCCTCCCACTGATCGTTGTTTGTATGAAATTTTTGATAAAGGCAAGTGGCTGGTGGTTATTATGTTGCTTATGTTGTGTCCCTCCTTAACGGTGGGCGAAGATGACACTGCTGGGCCAACAGCATCATGTTTAAAGGAAACCCTTCTTTGAGCTTCCTCTGAGATCTTTGGCAGTTTCTCTGCTTTATGTTCTTGACATGGTTCTGTGATGACACGAGGACGGTAAAAGTCATCGTCTGAAAATTCAGTTGTCTTCTTCTTTTGCTTGCAGCAGGCAAGGCAGGATAAGCCAGAGCAGAGTCGCGAGAACCACCCCCGATGGCTTTTGTCTTTTTGCTTTTTCTTAGAATCACCTTTAGGGTGGACCTTGCGCCCTCTCTTCTTACGGCGACCCATTTATATCCTCGCTTCTCTGTAAACAAATGCATGATTAATATTGGAATAAAATATATGCATTAAAAAGTGGTTAACTATAGGCGGACAAAACTTTCGGTAGAAATTCTTAAACTCAGAAAAGTAACTTTTACATGGTCATTTCTCTCTAAATTCTGTTGCATTCATTTTGTAAGACAGTGGTAACTATGATGGTAAGTTCAAGACCTGTAGGTTTTAATAAGCACTGAAATGACCAGTGTATTGACCTGATGTGTAAAAGACCTTTTACAGCCCTATATTTTTATCCGTAAGCAACGGCCGTATTTAACACAGCTGTGCTTCCTAAGTTTGCAGTACGATATATAACACGTAGGGTTATTCTTGAGGGCAGGGGAAGCCTATCATCTTACGAAGGTGATTAAAAAGAGTATTTTTCATTTAAGCGTATTTTGTGGAAGAATCGGATAAGAGCATTATTTATCTATAAGTATACATGATGTACTTTCATTACTGGCTAGGAAGTTCATGCCAGAATTACCTCACGCTTTCCATGTTTAGCAGGACAAAGGATTCTCTGATTCAAGGAAGAAAACACCCATTCATTTTGAAATGAATTATTCATAAGCCTAGTTGTACGGAGAGGGAGGGTGGGGGTAGGCGACACAGTACCCATTCAGGCAGAAAATTTGCAATTTTAAGACAAACTTTTAGGGCCTATATGCTATTTTTCGGGCATACGTTCTTGAAATTTCGGGCAAAAGTGAGCAACCCCCCTCCCCCTACCTCTCCTATGAGCGTGGTACCCTTACGCTTATGGGCAAGATTGTCACAGAAGAGAAAGGATTTAGAGTTAGATAAGGTTTCACGGCTCAGTTTCTGACCAATTGGTTTAAGTCGGGCCGGCCACGGCCTTTTTTCAGTTGTAGCTCACTGCCTTGTTTTCCCTCCTCCATTGCTTATGCTGCACCAAGGAGTGAAAGGAAGTAGATCGACACTTAACGGAATCAATACCGGCCAACTATTATTTGGGAATCCGTTACTTATTATGTAGAGTGTATAGCTAATGGAGGGTTACAATCTTCCTTGGATGGGCCGAGTAAATGAAAAATTTAGGAAAGCGATCGGAAACAGGAAACTGATAAGGAAATTAAAAATGATAAAAGTCAGTAAAAAGCGCAGGGAAAACTGACCACCTTTGTAAATATTTAACATAACGCTTAGTTGCTTTTGTGGCGCGTTTCGTACGCACCCATTATCCAACTGTTACGGACGGGTGATTAATTTTTTAAACACTTTTACTTATATTCCCACATTGTTGTATACGCTTTTGGGCGATGTTAAGAAAAAAAATCAAACATTTACCATACACGGTGCTACCAATTGTAAAATTCTTACATCTGACATCGGGCAGTGTATTTTAAACTTTTTTCGCGTACATGTAACTCTCTAGTCAACTTTTTGCTATACATGGTGGAATGGCGGTGGGGGCATTTACCCCTCCCCCTTAATTCTCTTCCGCATATCGCCAGAAAAAGTCACCTAAAATTAACACGTACGTCGCTGATATGCTATTGCCCCTAGAAATGTTTCTTTCTGTCAGCTTTTTTCACCACTTTCAAAACGCTGCCATCGCCACTGGTTCTGAGCTATGGCAAGAAATACTTTAGGCATGTGACAGGGTTACGTTGGGATATTATTACTTTGGTTTAGTATTTGCTATGGTGCTTTCAAACTCATTTGTATTAGGAGTAGAGGGTTTCGCTTTTAAATTCATCTACATTAGCTTTTGTATTTTAAAGCAGTTGTGTTGCAAGGAAATTCCGTAGAGCGATTACCCCAAAAATTTTCAAAAAAGATGATGCCTTCCCAAACCTTGCTGTGGCAGTTGTAGCAGAAGCCGAGGCCAAGATCCTCCCCTTATTTCATTGTGATTAACAGCTCATTCGTAAAGTAGATCTCACTTTTCGATCAGTCAATGAGCAGAACTATGCTACGCTACTTGGCTAAAGTCACCAGGTTAACATTTCAATCAAGTCATTATTCACCCCTCCCTATGAAATGGTACACCCCTTGTGATCCTGATAAAATTTAGAACAATTATGCCATTTAGTGTAATATTTCTTATCTTTTTGGAAAATTTGTATCCCAGAATTTTCATCTTTATTGTAGCTGAATTAGGGCATAGTCCATAGACTCTTTTCCAAACAGGAATTACAAAGGATTGTGGGATAGATTTTTGGTGTGCATCATTTTTTGCCACAGCAATATGCCATTGACAAAAACATCGCGTACCAGAACTTATCCCACAAGCCATTGCAATTGCTATTTGGAAAAAGGTCTATTGCCCCCCTCCTAAAACACCAATGTTCAATAATGGTCACATAAAGGTGTAACCACAAAGTTTTTAAAAAAAAAATTAAGAGGGTTAAATGGGTGTGAATTTTCAGTATGTTTACTATTTCGTACTGTGATGGCAAAAAAGAGGAGAGTATTGCGTTTGTGCTAAAGTAAATTTTCGTCCCCATGAAGCTATAATTTATAGCTGTAGAATGATATGCAATTTCGAATAAGTATCTGGGAAACTTTGTTTTCAAGAAAAAATCTTCTCAAATAAAGATATTGACTGCTTTCTAGCTATAATTTGTTCACCCATTCATTCAAAGTTTTAAAACATTGATAACTCTCATGGTGAAACTGAACAGTTTATAGGAAAATATTGTTTGTTGTAATGAAAATTTCCATATCTTTGAAATCGTGTTATATTGATGTAAAATTATGGAAAATGAGTACCTATTTGTCTAAAAGACGGTTCTTTCAGGACGAAATTCACTGCTTTGTGGCTAAAAAATAATTTTCTCACCCAAACTTTCTAATTTTCAAATGAAGTGTGTACAGCACTCGGCTTATGTGAAATAATTTAAGGAAGGTCCACTATTGCCATAGTTTATTGCAAGCCCTGGCCGGGGGGGGGGGCTGGAGGGCGGAGTCCCGTTGGAAAAATTTTCGCCCCTAAAAAATTACCATTTTCTTAATGCATTTTAATTTATCTCGCCCCCAAAACATACCCAGCCACCATATTCGGTCTGACTACGGGACTGGTTATTGGTGAGACTAAATGGTTAACAATGATAAAAGTATTAGCTGTTTGTGTCTTGTTGTTACACTTCAAACACAGTATTTCCCTTTAATAATGATAGCCATGTATTTTACGCCCATGCAATGTTAATGCAACGTTGATTCATTTAACTACCTGGCCCTTCTTGCTTGGTCACGAGGGCAAATCTCCCAGGTGTAGCAAACAGTTGGTGATGGGGAGATGCGGGTGAGGGGGACCAAGTAGGAAAGTGCCAAAAGTTCACCCCAGCAGACAGCTTCAGAAAATCATCCGGTGTGAAATCAATTTTTCTCCTTATGTACGTTCCCTTACTGAGACAAATTGGGTTACAAAGTCTGCACAAAGGAAAAGCGTGGAAGTGTAATGATATCTCTTTGGCGCCACAGGTGACATTGCAGTGCGGAAATCTCGGTAGAAACGAAATAACATGAAGCTTTTAGCTGACATCCAAATGACACTAGGAACACCTTTGCAAATATCTCGATTTTATCAGTTTTGAACAAAACTTGTAAGGGGGGAGGGGGTGAAAAGGGAAGAGATGTAGCCAGAGGAAAAGAAATCTAATTAAAATTTATTGGATGTTTTTAGAATTCGAATTATTCTTGGTTGTAGGATACAGTTGCAAATGTATTAAAATGCAGTAACTAAGGACCGATAATGTGTGCATTCGAAGCACCGCGAAAAACGTTGTAAAACAGTTTGTGTCAAGATTAATATTTAAAATCTTGTAAGTAGCGACACAAATACGATAGTCATGCATGATATTAGTTTGAGACATGGGTTTCCCCTGGATGCCCTCTTTGGAGGTTGACAATTAAATTGGTTGCATTTTTTTTTCCGAAAATAGGTATCACCAGAATAATTCCGTATATTATTAAGTATAGTCCTTATGCATTGACATCACACTGACGTCATTTTGGGTGAAAACAATGAAGCACACGTGCACGAACGGCGTGGATTTCGACGCAAGTGTAGTAGACTTACGCGCGTATACCATTGGTTGACAAATCAGCTGTCTGCATTTATTGGTGTAACTTGCAATGATACGCGCTTTTCTGCCATTTTCCTCCAAAAGAGGGAGCACTTTCTCCATTGTGACATCATATGCATAAGGTCTATTATGTTGTCCTATATGGTCAAGGGGCCCTGGGGTGAACGATTCCGCACGAAGCCTCCCAGATTTTTCTATTAGAAATTATTTTGCAAGAAAAAATGCATACACAGGTACAGGCTCTGCACTGCACTTACACACTTTCAATCTCCCTCCTGGCCGGGTCATACCAAAGACTTTAAAAATGGAACCTACTACCATTGTGCATGGTGCTCAGCATAAGCAATGGAGTAGGGAAAACAAGCCAGTGAGCCACAACTGGAAAAAATGCTGTGGCCGGCCTGACTTAAACCAATTGGTTAGAAACTGAGCCGTAAAACCTCATCTAACTCTAACTTTCGATCTCCAAGCAAAATTAACCTGCTAAAAAGGCGGGTCTCAGTTCAGAATTCCAGGTGATTCGCTAGGCTTTTCCATTTTTCACTTACTTTAGATATGTAACTCCAACTTCGAAAAAATAAAATTCGATTCGGGAAGGGGGGGGGGACTTCTTTTTTTCTCTCCTTTACAATCATGTTTCTTTATGATTACACCTATGCAAACGGTCATGCTTGTAAAACTCTCTTTGAATTAAATTGCAACTCTTGTGGTTGATTTTGAAGAGAACGGTTAAGATAGGTTTCGACTGAATCACGTCGACACCTTACCCTACCCTTACAGATGTCTGTTGTTTAAATGCCTTTGGGGTTCATTTTAAATTTTGGTCGAAAGTCAATGAGGGTGGGGTACTACAACCTCGAGACACGACATCTACAGTAGTTAAGAGTGTGTTCCTTCAGTGGGTGGGTGAATGGTGGGGGAGGTGCTTAGTGTAAATCCAAACAGAAAATTTCTTAGAATCCATCGACTTACAAAAGAGAGGCTAGTTTCAGGGCTTCAATTTGTTTTGAAAGTGGGGAGGGGGAGGGGGAGGAGGCTCTTGTCTGAAACTTGTGTCCTAAGGAAAGGGTTCTTTGGTGCTACGTGGTAAAATATTTTAGGGTACTATAAATCTATTAGGAGATGTTTAAAATAACACAATAGTATGCATGGAAAGTCTAGGTAAAAGCATAATTTAAGGAATTCGGTCAATAAACTTGGGGTGGGGACAAAACGCATTAGGATCCATCACCCAAATTAGAAATTAACATCGGAGCACGATGCTAACTTATGAAAAGTGATTTAGATACTGCTTAGGTCTAATATTTCTATTGAATTGCTCATATTAAACTTGTTCTCATTTTAATCTTATATGATTTAGATATGTATGGCGTAAACTTCACGCTATACTTGCCCCCTGTGGGCTGGGGGTTGTAGAATATGCCCACGGTATTTCCCGCCTGTCGTAAGAGGCGACTAAAGGGAAGGACTTGCACTGTATTTAAACTTTGCATGACACTATATAACACATTTGTGTTGGTGTGTCGTTAAATTTTATCTAACTAATTCACGCTATACTTTCACACTAGCAAGAAGCAGTTTAACGAAGCTCATTACTGTACATTTTCTTATTTTGTTCACCCTGCTTCCCTTTTTACTTTGCATAGGCGTAAGGAGCATGAGGGAATACAGCTTAAAACGTGGGGGCAAACTCCGTCATTTTTCAAGGACGAGGACCCCTATTTGTTACCTCAGTAAAATACATTAAATTATTTCAAAATAATATCAATTTTTTCAGTTAGAGTACTTCAAACAGTAGGCAAAATGTACAATTAAATTGCATCTAGGGAAGCTCAAATATCCAAAAACGTTCTCTAAAGGGAAAGGCGGAGATACCCTTCTCTTAGACCTCTCATCCAGGACGGCAGCCCAAGACATGAAGCTCCCCCCCCCTCCCATCAAATTACAGCTTCCATATGCAAATCATGATGGTCGAGGGTTGACCCCCCCAAGAGGAAGGGAACCCAAGTACTTTTGTGTAGGGAGGGGAAAGGGTAATAAGGGGTAGGGAAAGAGAATGTAAAGGGGAGGTGAAGGGGAGGAGAGAGGCTTTGTGGGGTGACAGTGGTTTGCAGCCATACTTCAGTGTTTTGTAGCCATGCTAGAGTTTTCTATTTAATAAGGAAGTAAAATATTCCTTTTCATACTTCTTCGACCAATTCTCTCTTATTACTTTATAACAAATCATTGAGGACTGATATTTAGGATTCATTTGTGCCATTTTTACGGTTCAGAAAAGCCGAGCAATTGTGTCTTATCGCACCCCCTCCCCCTTCATGAAAAGAATTAAAGAACTAATTGATCCCAAGTCTATTCCACTCATTCAGAAAAACGAAAGCCAGGAAAGTCCCTACCCTATCCCCCTTCTGAAAATAGAACCCAAGGAGGTCCCTTCCTATCCTCCTTCAGAACAAAAATAAAACCCAAGTAGGTCTCTACCCTATCCCCCTTCAGATTAAAAATAAAAAAATTTCCCTAGAAGGGTCCTACCCTATACCCCTTTATGACAAAAAACCAAGGTCCCTACCTTATCTCCCTTCAGAAAAAAAATGCAATGGAGGCCCTGAAAAAACCAAGGAAGTCCCTACCCTATCCACCTTCAGAAAATAGAACCCAAGGAGGTCCCTACCCTATCCCCTTCAGGTTAAATAAAAAAAATTACCCAAGTAGGGCCCTACCTTATACCCCCTTATGACAAAAACCAAGTTCCTGCCTTATCCCCCTTTAGGAAAAAAGCTATGGAGGCCCTGAAAAAAAAAACAAAGTCCCTATGCTACCCTATCCCCCTTCAGGAAATAGAACCTAAGGAGGTCACTACCGTATTCCCTTTCAGAACAAAACCAAAACCCAAGTAGGGCCTTATCTTATACCCCCTTATGACAAAACCCCAAGGTCCCTACTTTATCCCCCTTCAGAACAAATGCTATGGAGGTCCTGAAAAACCCCAAGGAAGTCCCTACCCTATCCCTTTCAGAAAATAGAACCCAAAGAGGTCCCTACCATATCCCCCTTCAGAACAAAAATTAAACACAAGTAGGCCCCTACCCTATCCCCCTTCAGAATAAAAAACAGAAGTAGGGCCCTACCTTATAGCCCCTTATGACAAAAAAACCAAGGTCCCTACCTTACCCCCTTCAGAAAATATGCTATGGAGGCCCTGTGTATGGTACATGTTTTAAGTGCAATGACATGTGGCATTTACTTTTGTGTACTTTTTTTTTTGGTAATATTACTTAATAAATAAGTACAAGAGACTGATAAAAAGAAGACAAAACTGCCAAGCAGATCTCTGATTTATTTCATTGGATGCACACTGCTGTGAATGAAAGCGATCAGGTTAAGTCAACTGTATAACAACAATAATTCGCAATGCATCCTGTAAATTTACAGTAATTCCTTAAGTATTTTTTCATATAAACTTCTAAAAAATTTGCCAGTCCATCTCTCTATGCTGATAAAATTGAATTTGTTTGAAAATACAAAAACAATAACATTCCCTATACACTATCATTTTAGGTACAGCATGGACTGCAGCAATACTTAGGGCCCTTGACCACCCAGAGGAGCAGTGCCCGCATTATGACCAGTTGGGGGAATATCTTCTTTAAGCTGCCAGTTTTGTATGACTTACTTTTATTCTTCCTCCCGGGACGGCCTAGAACCAGACTGGCTACATACCGTTCGTGTATTATCAGGGTCGGATATTCTGATTAGGCACAGTAGGTCATGTTTTAAGTGCCTACGAAAAAGATTGGGACCTACGAAAATACGCCTAAATGAACCTAGTATCGAGGGCTTTTAACTTTTAGGCCTCCACAGGCCTTGTGACTAGAGCCCTTGAAACATTTTACCCCCGGCCTATTTTATTGTAGACTTACCATTACGTTTTCGTGTAAAAGAGATGTGTAAAAGTAATATAAATAGGATTAAGTAGTTTAAGCTTAACGTTTTTGTATCGATAAACAGTTCTTTTCATCTTTTAATAATTTCATACATTTTATATAGTAAGATATGTAGCCTAAGTCGACTAACGTAGACATCTGGGAATAAGGCATTCATTTAATATCATGTTTAATTTGCCCATTCACTAGAGAATAAACCTTAAATTAACATATGTTTTTTGTGAAAGCCTATTGCGTTGCATGAATAGCTACTTTGGTTATATGTGGCACCATACCCCACTGTACTAGAGGTCAATAGGTCTGCTTCTTAACTTTTTGTACCGTAAAAATACCGACATACAAGGATTATCAATTTCTCATCATTTTAAGTGAATTTTTCGAGTCCATTTATTCTTACCTGGAAGTTATTTGAATATTCCTGTAAATTTTGGCTCTGTAACTATCGTCTGAAGCAAAAGAAAATGGACCACGAGACTTGAGTTGTCAATGAACAAACGCAAATGCTATAGTGTACACGTACACACGTATATACAACTGTTAGTTGTACACATATATTGTTATCACATAACGCGCAATGTTGACATAGAAGTTGCGATGTGCGTGCGGTTGTCATGACATTGCGTCCTGCGTGCCTTGCGTGCATTTCACCGATGCGTGTCCCAAGTTGCGTCTGCGTGAAAATTTCGTAAGTTGAACGGTTATGGAACGCAGTCTTGTTTAATGATTCAATTATAATAACGCGCTGGATAAAACATTTGTAAAAGCTCATCGTTGAAACTTTTTAGAAGTTTTCCCCTAAGATTTATTTTACAGTTCCTTAATAAGATACCCGTTACCGTTGATATTTCAGAGGTTAGGTCTTTGGATGTTTCATTTTATTTTAATTTGAGAGCACCGAAGTACACCTTCGATTTGCTCAAAGACATTTTCCAAAAAGCTAAAAACACATACATACAAAGCGCATGTGCATAGTCTTTACGCACGGGTATAGCGGTGGTGCAAAGTTAAGACATCAGAGAAGGGCGCATGTGGGGTTATTTAATATCTAAGGAGGGCGCAGTGACCGAAATTTGTGTGAAAAAGTAGGAGTAGGATGGACGATATTTGAAGCACAAATTTACCGTTTGAAAAATAATGCATTCGAATGGAAGTTGGGTTTATATTGGGTATCCTCTTATCCTCGGGATCTCCGCCTACAGGGAGGGTTACAATTTTAGTGGGCTGATATTCAGAGCAATACAACAGTGGAATATAACGTGGTAGAGGACGAAATTTGTCAGTGGCTTATCACATAGGCGTAGGAAGCTGTTTTCGAGTGGGGGCGGAACGTTGTTTCGGACCCCCGTCTTGGGAAGGGGTCTAACACCGGTTGGCGTGTGGCGTACAGAGGCATTTTTGCCAAGCATGCCCCCAGATTGCTGGAAATGGCAGTCCCAAGGCCTTGTAAGTCACTATTCATGTTTTAGAAATTTACACAATTTGTAGGTGGAGAATAAGACTTACCTTTATATGGGGATCTTCAAAATCAGGATTTTCGGTATCCTGGTAGAGGTCGAGTTTCTCAAGCAAAATCGGGGTAACTTCGTGGAAATCGAGATGTTTATTATACGTGTCAGGGAAGCAGTAATTCAGGAAGAGGGGAAGTACGTTTACTGGTAGGATAAATAGGTAATAAAACAGTAGCAATGTTTTGTTGCTAACAATAATAGTATACTTTCTAGCCAAACACCATTTTAATGGTCTGAAAGTCCTTAAAAAGGTTTACTTCAATCTTTTCGATTCGTAAAACTTCTCACACACGGGGAATAACAACGACTTTGGGCGGGTCTTTGTAGAAAAGGCTTGGGGTAACAATTTTCATGTAAGCAGCAATAAAGACATACGTGAAGCCTTAACTAATTTACATATAATCCCAACCCCCTTAAAAATAAGCAAAAGTAGGTCTATTTCTAAACTAGCGTCTGCTTGACTTTTCACCGTTTAAAACTCACCATAATATACCTGTACAATTTTCGTCTTCTGAAAGTTTTAGAAAGATTTGTGATGGGCGGGTTTTAGTCGTATTCATTCTAAAAGACACCTTAACCTCCTATAGCTTAAATACCTTCGGGGTCCATTTAAAATTTTGGTCGAAAATCGATGAGGGTGTGGTGTACTATAAGCTGGCGACACGGAATCTTTAGATGGGGCATGGGCGTCAATCCTGCGGTACGGGGGACAAGTCCCCCCACATTTCGATGGGTGGGGGACACAACATCAAATGTCCCCCCTACATTTGCCTAAAAGAGTAGTGTCGTGGCTCTATTTGACCGGCTTTTTGAGTGTCATGTAGGTTTGTTGGGCAATTGTTCAGTGTCTCGATGTTAATGCCAAAATTTCGGCGCGCTTCGCGCGCATGCGTCACGGTTTCCACTCCGTCTCATGACCATTAAAAAGGTAATTATACATGGAACTATTCTGATCACAACACTTTCCGAAAACAGACATACATTTCCAAACATCTGTAGGGGCCTCTCAACAATATGGGATCATTCAATCAGTGGCGTACGCAGAGGGGAGGGCCATTCGGTCATGCCCCCTCACTGATTCCTTTTTTTTTTTTAACTTCCTAAAAATAAGTAAATTTTTTAACACAAATTTTACTTCAAAAGGTAGCATATGTGGCACCAGATTCCATGTAATGACACCAAATTTTTCAAAGGGGAGGGGGACACCCCATTGGGCCATGCCCTTTCTCACTGATGCCTATTTTTAGTTCCTAAAAATACGTAATTTTTTAAAACAAATTTTACTTCAAAAGGTAGCATATGTGGCACCAGCTAGATTGCATGTAAGGACACCTAATTTTTCAAAAATTTTCAAAGGGGAGGGGGACACCCCATTGGGCCATGGTCCCCCTCACTGATGCCTATTTTTTAGTTCCTAAAAAAACGTAAATTTTTTAACACAAACTTTACTTCAAAAGGTAACACATGTGGCACCAGATTGCATGTAAGGACACCTAATTTTTCAAAAAATTTTCCTTCCTTAGACCCCTCCCCCAGGCCGACGGTCACACAACATACTGCATCCCCCCCCCCTCCTTGAGAGAAATCCTGGGTACGCCACTGCATTCAGTCTAATTTGTAGCATGATATGTGGAAAGTTTACCTTTTCGCCGAAGTCGTTATCGGTATAGATGGTGATTGTTAATACACTTACGACTAAAAAGCATTCTGAAAACGCCCTTGCTAGTCCTTCACACCTTTGCTATACTACGATCAGCTCCAAAAATATCCCAAAGATAGCACCATTTTGCATCTAAGCAACCTTAAATTATCAAATATTTCTCAAAGGGGAGGGCTATCCCTCATCTATCATCTATTATCATCTATGATGGTCACGTTAACTTTGAAATGATAATATTTATTAGAATAGGACAACGTCAGTCATCAATAAGGGGGGGGGGGGAGGAAAGGGCCTATAGGAAGACACCCCCTCTTCAAAACCAAAGGGATTGGTTTGTGTTAAGTCATGTATGCCCCCCCAGATTTGAATACGGATTGACGCCCCTGAGATGGGGTGTGTTCCTTCATGATTTTAGGTCATTGAACCAGATGGGGTTGCTTAGTTAAAAGACCACAGAAAATTTCTTAGAATCCGTGGACCCACGCAAGGAAGGCCTAAGTTTCGGGAATCAATTTGTTTTGAAAGTGGGGAACTCTGGTTTGACACTAAACGCTCGTCCTAAGAAAAGCGTCCTTTGGTGCTACATGCTTCAATATTTTAAGGTACTATAAACCTTTTAAGGGAAGGGTTAAAGCAAAAAATTAATTTTCATATGTAATAGAGGAACTAAATCTATGCAATTTGAGGAAACTTTCATTCACATCGGACATGTGGTACTTGATAAATTAGCAAATGAAGTTACTGCATTTGTGACGAGTGGCGCCGCCAGGCTTTGGTGATTGGGGGGACACAACAGATAATGCCGTAATGGCACTTCAGTTAACCTCCCAAGTCTGCGCAAAATGCGTTTTTTTTTTCGTGTGCTCCCTTTTTCGTATACACAGTGGGGGATCACTACTTTGTCAGGTGTCACTGCACTAAGGTGCCTTCCTGGGGGAGGGGTCTAGGGGGACCACCCCCTCCCCATTTTCGTTTATTTAAAGTTGCTTAGATGCAAAATGGTGCTATCTTTATGATATTTTTGGAGCTTATCACATACCTGTATGGCTGGGAAATGTCCATAGTTTAATTTCTCCGACTGGCTGGATGTTTTTCCAGCTGAGTGGCGACGCTTAAATATTCCCTTTTTTATGCGCCCTGCGTTTTGAATATAGCCGTGAGGACCTCTCCTTTGTCACCACATAAAGGTGCCGTCCTGGGGGAGGGGTCTAAGGGGAGTCGGTGTCACCCTCCCCTTTGAGAAATTTTTGCTTATTTAAGGTTTCTTAGATGCAAATGGTGCTATCTTTTGGAATATTTTTGGAGCTGATCAAATATAGCTGGAAAATTCCCATAATCTAGTGAATTCTAATTTTTGGTTAGTTGAAATAGGAGAGCATGTTGTCTAAGAGAAGAATGCGTTGTCAACAAACCTCCTGAAGACTCCCTTTTGGCTACTTTACCGCTATTGGCAAAGTTTTTACCCCAAAATACGTGCGTGGAGTCCACAGAAACATTTTTGGACTATAACGAGATTTTTCCTCCCCTTCATTGTGCATTATAAAAAGGCATCTAAGGCTGGCAGATACCTGTATAGGGCCTTCCGGAAGCTCTGGATCAAGTACATTAAATGGAGCAATGACATAATGCTTATTACTAGACATCCAAATGATAATATAGAGTAGAGCACTTTACAACTACCGTATTTTTACTAATTTTGAACGAAAATCCAGATGAACAGCTTCCAGCTATGGGGAACGGGCGGGAGGGAGAGTATTGGTGCAAGAAGGTGATATTAGACCTCCCTGATAGTTATAGCAAAAGGGGTGAAGGACTAACAAAGGCGTTTTTCAGAACGCTTTTTTGTCGTAAGTGTACTGAAAATCACCATCTATCAAGGGCGTAGCCAGGAATTTGTCAAGGGGGGCGAAGCCCATAGACCGACTCTCAGCGCTTTGCGCCACCATGAGTTGGCGCAAAGCGCAAGAAAATTTTGGCCCAAAGTGCCTCCCAGATCGCTGGAAATGGCACTTCCCAAGCCTATTTTACCGCATATAAATAAGGGGAACACTAGCAATATTGTAAAAAAAAAACATTAAAAATTACCAAACATATGCTCAAGGGGCGACTGCCCCCTTCACCCCTTTGGCTACGTGTCTGCCATCTATACCGATAATGGCTGCGCGCAAAGCGATCGGTAAAATTTTTTCGAAAATATATAACGGCAAATACGTAATTTCAACTTTCCAAATCATGCTACAACAACTTAGATTGAAAGATAGCATATTGATGCTAGACCCCTGCAGATGTTGTGATTATAGTTCCATCTATTATTATCTTAATAATGGTCATGAGATGGAGTGCAAAACCGTAAAGCATGCGCGCAAAGCGCGCGAAATTTTTCATTAAATGAAATTTCCATGACAAAACCTGCATTCAGAATCTGCATCGAGACACTTTCAATTGCCCAACAAACCTACATGCCACTCAAAAAGCCAGTTTTTTACCTGTTAATTCGTGAACAGCTTTCAACTTTTGCTGCTGTGCTTTTCCGGGAGTTGCTATCAGAAGATATTGATAATAAGAACACAGTGGAAAGGTTTGAAGCGCGCGGAGCGCTCGAAATTTTTGATAGTTTGCGAAGGATTTGCAAACATTCTGATAGTTTGAGAAACATTTGTGATAGAAAATGATTAAATAGATCTATCACTCGGTTGAAGCACATCTCACCCTACCCCCTACAGAAATCTATAGCTTAATCGCCTTTTGAGATCATTTTAAAATTTTCAAAAAATTCATTGGGTGGGGCACGCGCCCCCATGACCCCCACCGTGCTGGCGCCACTGTTTGTGACCCATAGTGTGCTTGACGTACGTTATCCACCTTCAAACTAGCAAAAAGCAGTTTAATAAAGTATATTACTGTAACTTTTTTTTTGCTCACCATGCATTTCTTTTTACTTTGCATAGGCCTAAGAAGCGTGATTGTCTATATCTAAAAATGTGGGGTTGCTTTAGTATGCCCCTCACTTTTCAAGTACGAAAACCACTATTTGTTCCCTTTGCAAAATACATCAAATTGTTTCAAAATAATATCAAACTCGAAATAGAGTACTTCAAAAAGTAGGCAAAATGTACCATTAAATTTCATAGGTAG
The DNA here is from genome assembly GCA_029531755.1 of Holothuria leucospilota. Lineage (NCBI taxonomy): Eukaryota > Metazoa > Echinodermata > Holothuroidea > Aspidochirotida > Holothuriidae > Holothuria > Holothuria leucospilota. The sequence goes on from CM055966.1 coordinate 21,024,483, forward strand.
TTCAAATGTTCAAAAATTTATCCAAAGGTGAAGGCGGAAACTCCTGCTCCTTTTAGACCCCTCCCCAGGACGGTAGTCCCAAACCTAAAGCCCCAACCCAAGCTAATTAGTTTCCTAGGTCTATGCACCATTTCCAATTCTGATGGTCGGGGGGGGGGTTGACCCCACAAGAGGAAGGGACCTCAAGTGGGAAGGGGAAAGAAAAGCCAAGGAGATCCCTGCCCTCCTTCCGTCCTTTTAAAATAAAAATTACACCGAGCTCCCTACCATTCCCCTTCTAATAAAAGTAAGGAAGTCCCTACCCTGTTCCCCTTCAGAAAATAAAACCCAAGGAGGTCCCTACCCTATCCCCCATTTGAACTGTAAACCAAGGAAGTCCCTGCTATTCCCTCTTCAGCATAAACTCAAGGAGGTTCCTTCATTATCCCCCTTTAGAAAAATCCAAGAAGATCCCTGCCCTACCCCCTTCTAAAATAAAAATATCACGGAAGAGTCCCTATCCTATCCCTCTTCAGAAAATAAAACTCCCCTAGCCTATCCCTCCTTCAGAAAAAAAAACCTATGAAGGTCTCTACCCTACCCCCCTTCAGAGAAAAAAAAACCCTTCAGAAAAAAACCAAGGAGGTCTCTATCTTATCGCTCCTTCAGAACAAAAATAAAGTGGGTCCCTACCATGTAGCCCTTATGAAAAACCAAGGCCTCTGCCTTATCCCCCTTCAGAAAAAGAAAGTATCTCTACCATATCCCCCCCCCCCCCATCTTACGAAAAAACTAAGTTCCCTATGTTATCCCCCTTCAGAAAGAAAAATGGAGGTCCTGTGTATGCTACATGTGTTTTCAAATCCTATGTATGGGGACATTTACTTTGTGTTCATTTTTAGTAGGTGGGGTGGGGGGTAATATTATTTAATATACAAGTAAAAGAGACTGCTAAAAGAAGACAAACTGCCAAAGAGATCTCTGATTTATTTCACTGCGTGCATATTGCCCCTGTGAATGAAAAGTTCATTGTATAACAACAATAATTCGTAATATATACAGTGTGTCAATTCACTGTAAGAATTTCTTCATATAAACTTTTAACAATTTACCAATCCATCTCTCTGTGCTGATAGAATTAAATTTGTTTGAAGAAATACAAAAATAATAACTTTCCATATACTATCAGCTTAATACAAAGACAGTTTTAGGTACAGCATAGACCGCTGCAATACTTAGAGCCCTTAACGACCCAGCGGAGCTGTGCCCGCCATGTGACCCGACTGGGGAAATATATTCTTTAAGCTGTCACTTTTGTCTGACTTATTTTATTCTTTCTCTCGGGACGGCCTATAACCAGACTGGCTTGGTACCGTCCGTGTATTACCAGGGCCGGATATTCTTAATAGGCACAGTATGTCATGTTTTAAGTGCCTACGAAGAAGATTGGGACCAACGAAAATACGCTTAAATGAACCTAGTATCGAGGGCTTTTTACTTAGGCCTCCACTGCAAGCCTTGTGACCATAGGCCCTTGAAACACTTTACCGGCCTGTTTATTGTACACTTTCTATTACGTTATTGTGTATTTTTAGAGATGTGTTAAAGTGATAGAAATAGGACTGAGAAGTTCATGCTAACTTTTATCGATAAACAGTTCTTTCATCTTTTGTAAGTTCATATAATTTATATCGTAAGATCTGTAGCCTTAAGTCGACTTACTTAGACATTTGCGAATAAGGCATTTATTCAATATCATGTTTAATTTGTCCTTTCACTAGAGAATAAGCCTTCAATTAACATCGATGTTTTTGTGAAAGCCTATTGCGTTGTATGAATGGGTACTTTGGTTATATGTGGTACCAAACACCACCAAATAGGTCTATTTGATGACATTTTGTACCGTAAAAATACCGACATACAAAGATTATCAATTTTCTCATAATTTTTATTGAATTTTTCGAATTAATTTATTCTTACCTGGAAGTTATTTGAATATTCCTGTAAGTTTTGGCTCTGTAACTATCGTCTGAAGCAAAAGAAGTTGGACCACGAGAATAAAGTTGTCAATGAACAAACGCAGATGTTATAGTGTACACACGTATATGTAGCTATTAGTTGTACACATGTTATCACGTAACGCGCAATATTAACGTCGAAATTGCGATGTGCGTGCGGTTGTCATGCCATTGCGTCCTGCGTGCCGTGCGTGCATTTCACCGATGCGTGTCCCAAAGTTGCGTCTGCGTGAAAGTCTTGTAAGTTGAACGGTTATGGAATGCAGTCTTGTTTAATGATTCAATTATAATAACGCGCTGGATGTAAAAACGTTTGTAAAATCTCTAAGTTGAAAATTTCATCAGTTTTCCTCTTCATAAGATTTATTTTACAGCGTCTGAATAGTATATCTTTGATATTTCAGAGGTTAGGTCTTTGGATGTTGTCTTTGAATGTGCGAGCACGAAGTACGCTTCGATTTGCCCAAGACATTTCCTAAAAAAGGGCTGGTGAAAATAAGCCGAAAACACATACATACAAAGCGCATGTGCAAAGCCTTTACGCATTGAATACGGGTATAGTGGTGTTGCAAGGATAAGACATCAGAGAGGGTGCAAGTGGGGTTAGCTCATATTTAAGGGGGAGCAGTGACGGAAATTGTGTGAAAAAGTAGGGGTGGGATGGACAATATTTGAAGCAAAATTTACAGTTTGAATAAACAATTCAGTGTATTCGACCCGAAGAGTTGGATATATATATATATATATATATATATATATATATATATATATATATATATATATATATATATATATATATATATATTGATATATTGGGTATACATCCTCCCATTCTAGTAATCTCTGTCCACAGGGAGGGTTACAATTCGGGCAGGCCCGTAGTCAGGGGGCCAAGGGGGTGAGGTCCCTTGAAAATTTTTCGCATCCCTAGAAGATCAAAAATTACCATTGCCGTAATGCATTTTAATGTTTCGCCCCCTCTGGAAAATTTTTCTCCCCCTAGAAGCTTTTTCGCCCCCCTTCAGCACCTTGTCTGGCTACGGGACTGAATTCTGGGTATGCTGATATTTAGGGCAATATATATATCAGTGGAATAGAAAGACTAACTACGTAGAGTACGAAAATGTCGATGGCTTATCAAATATGGTCGAGGATATTGACCTTTTAGCATTAGCATAAGAGCCGGTGGGTCTGGGGTCTGCAGCCCCCGAGTTCGGAAAACCTATAATTTTTTAATTTGCGCAGATTTTTGGGAAAATGCGGCAATGTCCCGGATAAACAAAGGTATGCCGCAGGCAGAACGACCAAGCCCCGTAGAAAAAAAAATTTCCTCACGTCCATGTCCCTTCCAGGAGAGCAGGGTACCCAATCTAAGAACCTTATCAAAAGATTTTGAAGTTGGGGAAACATTGGCGACTATCATTGCCTTTTTCATTTTGACATGGGGATGCGATATCTAAGGACAACGCCACCGTCGGTTGGCGCATGGCGTACTCAGGCATTTCTGCCAAGCATGCCCCCAGATGACCAAGTTTTTCAAGTAAAATCGAGGTAACCTCTTGGAAATTGATATGTCTGAGACACTCTGTCAGGTTTGCTGTGTTTATTTTACATGTCAAGGAAACAATAATGAGAGGGGAGGGGAATTTCATCGAATAAGAAAATACACAAGTAAACACGTTTCCTGATAATAAATAGGTAATAAAACAATAGCAATACTTTGCTGTTAACAATAATAATACTTTCTAGCCCAGCACGATTTTATTTGCCTGAAAGGTCTTAAAAAGGTCTCCCCTAATCCTTCTATTCGTAGAAGTTCTCACACACAGGAAATAATCACGCCCTGGGGGCAGTTCTTCGTAGAGGTGGCTTGGGGTAACAATTTACATACAAGCAGCAATAAAAACATAGGTTAAGCCTAAACTAATACACATATAAACCCCCCACCCCTGCCCCATCTAAACTAACGTCTGCTTGACTTTTCACCGTTTAATACTCACCATAATATTCTTGTACCATTTTCTTTCGTTGACTACCAACCACGTAGGCAACCGGTGCCATTGTTACATTCCTGCTATCACCGGAACTGGGATTGCAGCAGGGCCTCTCAGTTGGCCGAATGTCCCCCGCTTAGCCATGCTGTCAGTGGGCTGGGTACGTCGACGGCCTAGTAATGAGAAAAATGTGCAACGTGGTTTAGTTCTCCTAATAGGAGTTGCTGAGGTGAGCCTGGGGTGCAAATGACCCCCTTTTCTGCTTAAATACCACGCGATAAATATACCCGTATTCCATCCGAGTTTTGCTTCTGCGTGCTTACTTTTTTGGGGGAACGACCCCCTTTAATATTTTTTGTGGCGACGTCCATCCTCCTCCTGCCGTGTTCGTTCCAGTAGACCCTTTTCCAAATAGCAATTACAAAGGATAATGGGATAGAGTTTTGGTATGTTTCGTTCTTGTCAATGGCATTCTACGGTGGTCAAAAAGACGCGTACCAAAATTCCACCCCTTAATCCTTTGTAATTGCTATTTGGAAATGGGTCTATTCAAGAGCTATGAAGTGCTAAGGCGTGTGTGTAAGACACGTTCTAATCATAAATAGCAACGTTTTTTGTTCGTCTCCGTTCTCAAGTTAGTAGCAATGTGTAGAGTTGTATTAAAGGGAGAATGCAGTCACCCCAATAAAGAATTGTATAGTAGACTATCCTATTTCCTGAATGGATCTTGAGAATCATGTGACAGTATTTTTCTCACTCAATTGTAAAATTTACAAGAAGCAACTGCTTGTTTTACCTTAAATATGCAATATTTATGTCCTAAAATATTATAAAAGATACTTGGAAGAGAAATAACAAGAAATTTGTGACATTTAGCTATTGTTTCAAAGTAAGTTTGGGGCGACTGCTTTTGACCTTTAAAGATACCTTTAATTCATCTAAAGGAGGTAAGTTTTCCAATGCTCAGAATAATGCGCAAAGGAATAAAGCTCCCTATAGTCGGCATTCTACGGTGGTCAAAAAAGACGCGTAGCAAAATTCCACCCCTATTCCTTCCTATTTTAAGGCAAAATATAGCTATGTTCCGGGCAAACGTGTTTAAAATTTTGTTCACAAGCGCACCTCCAGTAAAAGTGGTGCCGTACGCATGTAATGATTTACATATCCGATCAAAAAGTAAGTCAATTACCGGATCTCTCACCTCTCGAAGACCCTGCCTATTAACTTAGATTGTATCTTATTGCCTAGAAAAAAATTTCAGGTGATTGGATTGTGCTTAATGAAGTGGATTCTTTTGTTTCGATGCTGCTTCGAGGAGAATTTCTATTGTAGTTTCGAAACATGGGGGGTGGGGGGGGGGTGCTGTCCTTTTCGCTTATAGTTGAGGAGCCATATACCTACTGAACTTTTTGTGAAAAGTTGTGTTAATTTTTCTTATTTTTTGCGTCAAAGAAGACTTTGAAATCTGTGCGGGAAAGTACAGTTCTTGTAACTAAAAGCATGTGCTTGCCATTTTGTAAAAGGCAAATTTCTTTTCATAAATTTTATGTTTTACTGATAAATTTATAATTATAGTTTCTTTGTTTTATAAAACAAGTTGCCGAGTGTTAAAATAATCTATGTCGTCATTCAGGATTGTTGCTGCAACGTTTTTTACATGTGATGCCGTATGTGAGTCGAGAACGTTGTGTTTCGTTGCGATTTATGATTCCATGATTAACTCCAAATTCCGTGAACTGTCCTGTCAGTCATTTTCATGGAATTGATTCTTTTTTTTTTAATTCATGGCAAACTTTACACCGCAGAGAGGACTCTTCCCAGGAATATGACTGAACCAGGAATATGCCGTACAGCATGCCACGTAGTGACTCAAATTTGTGTCTTTTCCTGTAACAAACATAAATGACTGAAGAAAGAATATACCGTACAGCCTGCTACGTAGGCAAATAGGGCCAAGGTTTTTGTTGCCAATGGTAACCTTTCTCTTCCGCTCAAAATTTTCATATTCAATATCAAGATCAATTGTAATCATTGCCCGCTCGGATCAGTGGCGGATCCAGGATTTGGCAGAAGGGGGGGGGGGGGCCCAGGTCATAGTGGTTTGTATAAAAGTCCGATCTGGGGGAGGGATCTAAGGGGGAGGCGGTGCACCAGGGGTGGTGGCAGGGTATTTTGATAGGAGGTAAAGTATGTGATGAGTGATCGCCGTCCTGGGGGAGGGGTCTAAGGGGAGGAGGTTGTCCCTCTCCCCTTTAAGAAAATTTTTGTTAAGTTAAGATTGCTCAAATGCAAAATGGTGATGTCTTTGGTATAATTTTTGAACTGATCATACATGGCTGGAAAGTATTCATAATTCAGTCAATTTTAATTTTTGGTTGGGTGGAACATGCTTTTCTGGGGAGGGGTCTAAGGGGAGGTGTCCCCTCCCCTTTAAGAAAATTTTTGTTAATTTAAGATTGCTCAGATGCAAAATGGTGATGTCTTTAGTATATTTTTGAAACTGATCATATATGGCTGGAAAATGCTCATAATTTAGTGAAATTTAAATTTTTGGTTGGGTGAAACATGCTTCTCTGGGGAGGTGTCCCCTCCCCTTTAAGAAAATTTTTGTTAATTTAAGATTGCTTAGATGCAAAATGGTGATGTCTTTAGTATATTTTTGAAACTGATCATATATGGCTGGAAAATGCTCATAATTTAGTGAAATTTAAATTTTGGTTGAATGAAAGAGGAGAGTAGCCTTTTTGTCCACATATTAGGATGGCAGTTTCCCGAATTGAAGTCTTGTTTTTCCTTATATTACCCTAAATTCGAAGTACATTTCATTAAAGTAAATTGCAAAGCTTAAAGAAGACGCTAATGTTGCAGCAAGTTATAGTTAAGAGCCTGAGGTTGTTGAAAATATTCCTCTAAATATGAAAGCATTCTGAAATTCCCTTGAAAGTAGAAGCAGTGTTCCCAATGCTGTGGGCCCGGCCGGTAATAGACTGAAGTTAGCAATCCAATACAGCGCTCATGGGTAACCCCTTGCAATGCCCGGAAATAGTTACTGTGACCAATATAAGCCAAAATGTTATCAGCCGGAGGTCAGTAACAGAATTATTAACATAAGACTTATTTTCTGAGGTAGAAATTTAAATAATGAACAAATTTGAATTTCACTCTGACACATCACAAAGGCCTATTTAATTGGAATAGGGTATAGTCATTTGTTTTATGAAGTTGAAAAAAACTTCAAAAATTCCTGGAAGGGGGGGGGGGGCGGGCCCCCTGCCCCCCCTAAATCCGCCCCTGCGGATGACCATGACTTAGGGTACGGGAATTCTTCCAATTGGGGAGGGAGGGAGGGGGCGGCAGCACTTACCAGAAATGTGAATCATTTTCCTGAAATCAGCAAATTTCCCGTCTGTCCGAACGGGAAAAGTAGCTTCAGCCCTTCGCCTCCTCTTTCACCCGCCTCTTACTCCTGTAGGAAAAGGTGTGTAACCCCCACACCTATATTGTTAGAATATATATGTGTTATTTAGATTACGTAATTGACACCTGCTGGGAAGGTAAACAGGATCAGTGACACATTGTCAAAATGACAATGAAAGAACTGCTCCTTTTCTTAGAGCTGTTTCCTATAGCTGAACTCTTTTTTTGGGGGGAGGGGGGGGGGTCGGGTAAGTCAACAAAGGATTAACGTTGGGAACAACGAGACCTGTCAATCAACTTTTGATTCTTGACAGGGTTCTAATTATTCCAGATATACTACATTTTGCCGGACGGGTTGGGATTTCTGTGTTCTTCCTTACACCCCCTGACCATTGTTTAGTGTGTGTTGGAGGGGGGGGGGTATCGTGTTGGAGGGGGGTATCTTATTCCGTTGATAAATTTAACCTACTAGGTCTTTGACAAAGAGTCCGAGTGAGCATAGTATACTAAGATGATGAGATTTGTTTGTTGTAATTTTTGATGTGTTGTGGGAGGTAAGGTAAAAACACATGGACTAAATTAATGCTAAAAAGTGTTACAATAACTTTTTCTTGTGGTATGTCCTTCCTTTGTTGATATCCGTAGAGGACCAGAGTCGCGGAAAATGTCTAAGATTGGAGGCTGACCCAAATTGTGGTATTTTTAATGTATTTTTGGCTGTTATAAGCATAATGAGTGATATTTGGAAGGAAGTGTTCAAACTGAAATTCCAGTGGGTGGCTCCCCGTTTCCGAGAGCCTGGGAACAGGACACTGTTTCTATTGAAAAAAAAAATGGAATAGTTTGGGTTGTCATTAAAGGATTTGCCTTGAAGCAAAATCAAGTAAACCTTATAACTGTCCCCGTCGGGAGTACATATCGTGCATATTGAGGTTCTTCGACGATATCGGGGAACACCTCCCCTTAGGGAGGGGCATGACCCCCTTCCCTTCCCTTCCCCCCACATGGCTCCACCCAATTTTTGCTCTTGTCCATTTCTTGAGTTTTAACTATAAATGCTTTCTTTTTCAGGCAAATCGAGGTCTACAACTCTTCAGAAGGTGCCATTGCATTGAACAATTTGAAGGATGGGCTAATCATGGGTGCACTAACGTGTGGCTCAGGGTTAATCATGGGCTACTGTTTGCCTCATGCTGTAGGAACAACGCCAGAAACCTAGTGACCACTGAAGATGAAGATCCGTCGAATTCCATTCCAAGTCTCAAGTCACCGAAGAGCCCGAATCCGGCCAGTTCACGCGTCGTTACCCCTTCCTCCACGGAGTTACCCGTTTCTTTACTTTCGATAAAACTGAAACATCACGAACACCCGTCTGCAACTGCCAAGTCCGACCAGGGCCGTAGCCTGGGCGAAATCCTCAAGGGCATGCAGATCATGACACTATCCAAGCGAAGAACCAAGTGGCATGCCGTTAGGTAGCTGATACCCGGACGGGCCTTTCTTTGTCACCTGTGCATGCGTGCAATCCTGAGGGAGTGTTCTAACGGGAGGGGGTTACATATAGGGTCTGGCTTAGGTGCAAAATGGTATAGAATCTTTGCCATAGTTTTGAACTGATTGTATGGTTAGGAATTGTCAAAATGTAGAGATTTAATTCTACCTTTTGGCTGGGCGTAAGGCAACTGGTGCTGGCTACAGGCGCGGATCCAGACATTTCGAAAAGGGGGGGGGGGGCTGAAAGCCCCCTTGAATATTCTCCTAGATTAACTTTATGCTTATTGTCGTGTATTTGTTATTGTTGATGTGGCGAAAAAGGGGGGGGGGCTGAGCCCGAGAAAGCCCCCCCCCCTTGGATCCGCGCCTGGTCTAAGTAAGGAACTGTAACCTTAAAGGGAAAAAATGCGTGTTTTACAGAAAATTTCAAAACCGTTAGTCATAGATACGGATTATAGATAATTCAAAATAAAGCAGTAAGGTAGCTTTCTTTCCAAGAAATAAGGTTCTTACAGAAAGGAATTCAATTATTTGATGCTCAAAATGAATTTGTTGGCCCAAACTTTCAAAAATTCAAACAGTGATGCAACGTCCGTCACTCTTGTAATGCATAATATTTTGAGGAGATCAAGTAATTGCTGGAGTGTGTTGGTGAGACTGAATGTTTTAAAACTCATAGCCATTTCTTTGTATGCCATGCTTGTATATTTTCAACGTCATATTTCCCTTAAACTCTGAGAAATTTTTGTCAAAGTGAAGTGGCTTAGAACCAAAATGCTTTGGTAAAGCTTAGTCAAGCGATAAACTGATTACATGTTACTGAATCCGCATTATTTTTGTCTAGTTTTTCTCCTGTGTACTTAAGGGAATATTGCTTAAGGGAGGGGTGACACTATCCCCCTACCCTTTGAGAATATTTTTGTGTTTCCCAGATCCCAAATGGTGCTATCTTTGGTAAAGCTTCGAACTAATAAGTTTAGTAATTTTTGGTATTTATTGGATTTTACGGGTGTGCCATCACATCCCCCACCAGGCTGGTACTCGGTGAGGGCTGTCTCTCTATACGTTACTTGGGGACACAATCAATTGGCGTGTAGACGTAAGAAAATTTTTGGTCGAAATGCCTTCTAGTTGGGGGAAATGGAACATTCTAGAGTAGACCTTGCAATTAGTTGTATCTAAACATTCTCTACGTTGAGATTTCATGCTCCAGACACAAATTTAGATTTTACATTCAAGTTATCTTTCAAGCTCATTGACATATAATTAAAGTTAATTATAGGCTATTTCATAAAAGCACGCTGTGACACGGTATGAGAAATAATACTATTTATATTAACATGTTTAACCTGCTTATAGAGGGATTTCAGTCACGTGACTTTAACCAACTAGACGCAATTTTGAAGGGCAGGATCGCGCGTCTCTTTGGTTTTGACGGGCACGCGTCCACTGTGTCACAGTAGTATCTATGGTTATGCCGTGCGCGTGAGTTGTAAATTCGCTTACGGCGTGTGTGTTTTGCCCTTCAGTGCCAGGGAATCCATTGCGCGTGACGTCACGTGAAATCCCTCTATATGCAGGTGTATTCAAGCTGCGTATCATGCAGGAGGGAAGAGAGGGTTCATTCGTCAGGAAGAGTACCCACGTAAGAACACCTGGCACGGCGGGGTTACGTTACGGGACCTCCCTAGGGAAATATGGGGAAAAGGGAATCCTCAGATGCGATTCCCAAGGTTCTCGAGGCCTTAAAGACGGATTTGCATCACCCCAAGTATGACTATTAGTTGGGGGTAAGCAAAAGTCTCAGGTGATGACTCTTTGATTGACATCAGAATTACAAAATTCAAAAGATGTAGAGCAGCTCATATTACATATCATGCATGTGTTTGGATTACACATGGGGTCTTTTATTCTCACCAGGATGTGGCCTTGAGCAGTGACCTGTGTTTGTGTTAGCACAAGGAGAAGCAGTAAAGACAATTATGGGCGGGGCTTACCACCAAGTAGAAGTTATACTTGGGGTGATGCAAATCCCTCTTTAAAAGTCATAACTAGAACATAAAAAGTTTCAGTATTTCAGTATTTTTTTCTCAATTGGCACTCAAACGGTTTGGGAATCTCTCTTTGCATTCCCCCTTGTTTTCATCCTTCCCATTGTTGGTTAAAATTTCTGAAATTTTTCAGCTTGGAACATTTTGAGCTGTGGTCTAAAGGCTAAGTAGCCTATTGTTGTAATAAGCCCATGCGCACCCCCCTCCCTTGTTTTTATCCTTCCCATTGTTGGTTACAATTTCTGAAATTAGACTTTTTTTCAGCTTGGAACATTTTGAGCTGTGGTCTAAAGGCTAAGTAGCCTATTGTTGTAATAAGTCCATGCGCAGTTTTCTAAGACTAGAAACATACGCAATGGAACTCGGCACAGCTGATGAAATCGCGCGTTGGCAGTGAGATGGAATACGCGTCATCTTCACAATAGACCTTATGCATATGATGTCACAAAGGAGAACTGAAGTGAGGAAAAGCGCGTATCATTGCAAGTTACACCAATAAATGCAGACAGCTGATTTGTCAACCAATGGTATACGCACGTAAGTCTGCTACACGTGCGGCGAAATTCACGCCATTCGTGCACGTGTGCTTCATTGTTTTCACCCAAAATGTCGTCAGTGTGATGTCAATGCATAGCGTCTATAAACCTTATGCACTGACGCCACGCGACGTCATTTTGGTGGCAAAACAATGAAGTAAACTGTAGGCACGACGTAGTAAACTTCGCACGCGCTTGAAGAAGACTACGCGCTTTATCCGACTAGTACACAAATCAGCTGCACTTGTTTGTGTTAGTTGCAATTATACGAGCTTGCCTCCATTTGGAGGGATCACTTCCTGTTCTGTGACATCATATGCACAAGGCTTATTTGAACCATTCACCTAACTCCAAGGTACTTCAAACTCAGGTCACGCACTGTAATGTAGGACCTAAGCGGTACTCACGATCCACGCGGCACGGACAGAATGACCCCACACACACGCCATCACCATTGCGCTTTGAAATGAATAACCATGCTCTGCCTTATGAAAATCTCATAAATTTATATCTTACTTTCCTTACAAGTATCTCTCATGAGGCTTCATGCTGTAAATATCATATATATTAGCGGCAAAGCAAGGCGTAAATTATCTGCATGCCAATTCAGTATACCAAACAAAAAATTGCGGCGAAATTGAAACAAGCCATTCATGAATTAGGATACAAGGGAATACTGATTCAGTTGGGCGACTGCCTCATTTTCCGAGGCGCTAGGGTTGCGTTGTGAGGAATCATCGACGCATTACTCCTGCGTTTTCGTAAAATCTGTCACCCATTTTGTCACCTTACGGAAGGGGATAAATACCGGAACAATGTTAAATAAGAATCACTGAAGTTGTATGTTATCCACCTTGTCTGTGTTGGTGGGTTATGGTAGCCACGCATTTCGGGCCCGGGTATACATTTTGTTTCAAAGGAGAGCGGCTACATCCCCAGGACCCAAATATTATGATAATTCTTGAAGACAATTTCAAATAGACTTTTGTTTCGTCTAGAGCCCTGACCAAGACACATGCACACAGGGTTACTGGATGTCTTTTGGGTTAATATGTATGCGCATGTGAGTGCGTATATGTTTGCGCATTTTACTAAATGTTAAGAACATAGGCGATACTTTTCCTTCGTTCTTCGTTTTGACAGCTTGACATTCAGCTATCATCATTCATGTCATATGTGAAATCAGCGCTGGAGCATTGTTTTTTCAATTAGCTATCAGCAAGGACAAAATCCCCCAGCGCATCGTAAACTAAATGATTTCACTTCAAAATCACCATATGGTAATTAAAGGGAAATACTGCGTTTGTTTTACAGAAAATTTTAATGTCTTTGAAACCAATCCTAATAGATTCAGAATGATACACAATTCAAAATAAGGTAACACGGGAGCTTTCTTTTCAAGAAAAAAGGCTCTAACAGGAAGAAATTCGGTCATCTGTTGTACAAAAATAATTTGTTCACCCAAACTTTCAAAAATTCAAATGATGCAACATCCCTTACTCTTTCAATGCATATTTTGAGGAGATAAAGCTATTGCTGGAGTTCGTGAGACTGAATGGTTTAATAATGGTTACAGGTAATTTTATTGTATGCCATGTTGGTGCATTTTAAACGCAATATTTCCCTTTAACATAACAGGCAACGCCATAAAGGCTCTCTAAGCTCACTCCAGACAGTAACACTTCTCCCCACTAAGTTCTAGCCCCTCCTCCAATTTAAACCAAGCCTCCGGTGTAGTTTACCTCTAAGACGGAGCCTGCCCTGAGCTTAATTGCTCAAGGCAATATTGTCAAGCACAGTGTGTGAAAACTTAATTGGGAACACAACACTGACTGTACAGGTCATTGTTGACCAATCAGAGTGAAACTGTATTGTTTCAATGAATGTCAAAGTGCAGTTACCAGCTATATTGAAAAGTCTGGGGATACTCTTAAATATGTTTGGGCAGAAAGTTGCTAGCAACTCCCTGGTTTGGGGGATGCCATATTCCCTTTTAACTGGGAACCACCTGAATATTATTTTCTAGAAGGTGGTGTAAATTTCTCAGGGTCGAAAGACAAAAAGCTAGACGCCAGAAATCTGTAATTGTCATTCTACAGGCAACCAAGCAAGGGCGACTTAAAGCAAGCATTCAAGGAAGTAAGTAGGTAGGCCCCATCTGGTAGGAATTCTTTTATGGGGCTAGCTGTTTAAAGACAGACAGTCGTCACCCCAAACTATATTTTTAGTGTAGGGGTATGAAAATTCTCAGTTGGTGACTGCTCTTTGATTGACATCAAAGTTTGAAAATTTGAAAGATACAGTGTAGCTCACATTCCACACAAGGCAAAGAGAGTGCTTTTATTACATTTTATTGCCTTGCATGCTCACCAGGACATGGCTTTAAGCAATAAAACAGGTTTATTCCTGCACAAGGAGGAGCTTCATACAGTTATGGCAGGAGCTAGAAGTTGCATAGTTGGGAGAATTGGAACTGTCTGGGATCATGAAAATTCCCCTTTAATAGTTGATGAAAGTAGAAGTAAAATCAGACTTCAAAGATTTACTGAAACAATGTTCATATTAATGATAACTTCTGTACCTTTATTTGACTTTCTTGATTAAATGTGGGTAACACAGGATACAACAAAAACTTAAATATTATACATCTGCCAAAAAATACTCGATTTATCAAGAATCCCAGTGTTAACCAAGCAATTATTTTACGTCTGTAATGTCAGTCCATGCAGTGCCAGATAACCCCCTAGACACAGTAGGCACTAAGACCCCTGGACATCAACTTTGGGTAGGACTCCAAAGGACATGCCAGTAAGTCACCCAAAGATATTAGTGCCTATGGGCCCCTTTGCTGAGGTTAATCCAGCACTGAGAACATGGAGGGCTGATGAAGAAAAAATCTCTGCTGCCAGCCTGCTAAATTCAATACTTAAAACTGTCAAATCCACCACATATATTGTGGAGGATTTTAATTCTCTAATTTATCATGGAATTCCCCATCACTCATGTTTCTCTACATACAATTGGCAAGAAAGTTTCAAGAGTCGTTGGTTCCCAATAAGGAATCATAAGCTGGCAAGCATTAAAATTACAAAAGCACATTTTGATAGCACTAATAGTTGTTACGATAAAATGGCCTTAGTGAATTCAGGTTCAGGAGGACACAGGCTCAATGAGGACCCTATACCAAGTTGCTCATGGATAAAACACTACCAAACTATGTCTTCTCTTCTGAATACTTGCTCAGAGAGCAAAGGGCAGGGGAGTCAAACTGCTCCTATATCTGCCATTTAACTTCCCATCCCATAGTGGTGAGTGTATCCCCAGTCTCTAGCCACTCCCCCAAAACTGGGAAGGGTACAGACCTCTAGCACTTGAAGGACATGAGGTGCATAAAAACACCCATTTTCTCAATTGAAATGCATAACAGGCCTACGGAATTATGAATAAAAATGCCTGATCTTATTGTCAACATGATATACATTTTGGAGAATAAACAAATGTTTTCTTGTAATTTTAATTGCCAAAGTAATGAAACAATGTTAAACCTCTTTCATATCAAATTCTACAAACAAAAAAGTATGATATATCTCTCTCTATTTCATTTACAATCAGGCACCATGTCAAAACTTCATTCTGCAGCTACCTCTGTAAAGCTGTAGGGGCTGCCACCCCTTCACTCTGCTACTGGTAGTATCACTGCAACTTCCACAGCCAACACAAATATTTAAATTGTTCTTAATAACCATGGTTAAAAACAAATTAATATACAGCATAACACTTAGTGCAGATACTTAAGAAACCACAGATTGCAAGGTTATACATTTAATAGTTCAGCCTATGATTTTACTCTATATACATAATGAATAAAACAGATAATACTCTAACAAGGTAAGACACGTAAGGATTTGAGGCACCACAAACTATGCACTATATGCAACAAGTTCTCGCTAACCTGTTTTATATAAGTCAGATCCAGTTTATCAAAGAAGGCCCATAAAACTTTGAAAGACTGCCCTTGAAATCATCTTCCTGAAATATTGCCAAAACATCCTTGAAGGACTTGAAGGACTATTCCATTCACAAAGAGGGTGTGAAGAAGTTACAATGTTTTATCACATGACACACCCCAAACCAATATCTTGCTCATAAAGAAATATATTCTTGTTTGCTTGTTTGAAGATAGATTATTCTTGTCAAGAAAGACTTCCATTTGAATCAAGGTTTCAAATGTTAATACCTTTTGTTGTTCTTTACATAGATTTTCCTACAGACTGTATATTTACAATGAAATAATATGTTAAGATTACACGGAAACAGAAAAACCTGGTTCAAGCAGTCTGCCTGTATCACATTACATACAGTTTTTCCAGTTTTTCCACCATGCAATGTACTGCCATGAAATGAAAATGACCATTTGTTTGAAACTTCATCACTGTCAAAAGCAACATGCTACTGAAATGTGGTTAACACCAGTCAGGTAGGAAAGTTCCCTTGATTTTAAGAAACTTGTATTTTGTCAATGGTATCTTCCTTTAAACTCAGGCAGGCTTTTAATTCTTCTTAGAGGAAAAATATTCATCAATGAAAGAGAATCCTAGAGATGTTCATATTTTCACATTTTTTTTTTTCAATCGTCATCCTTCTGAAAGATATGGGTACCAAAATTTTCATTTTCTACATTAAACTTAAAGATCAAAGATCAGAAATATCTTTCAAGAAATGTCACTAAAGTCTAGGTGATTATCTGATATATTCTGGAGCACATCAAATATTAAAATACCTATTTTCAAGCTGCTCTTGTCACAATGACTCTAAGAACCATTCAAATAATTAAAACATGAATGAAACTGTTGGCTGTACTCAGGATGAGCCATGATATGTTTATATCACTGACTACACAACATGTTACTACGATAATTCCTTCATTAGAAAAAACAAAAAGCGTGTTATACTAAAATTTCAAACTGAAACCTTACTCTTTTAGACAGTAAAACAAGTGACTCACTCTTCAATATCATATCATATCATTACACAAATGCGTAACCCTGGGGTTTAATATATATAATTATGAATACTTCAACAATCAAATAGTTACTGCTTTAAGCTGTAATCCTGTACATTATAACATCTATAGGAAATTTTCACCAAGTCACAACATTGCATCATTTCTCTGATTGTTGAACACTTTGATGGCCAAGCATTCACTGTACTACATTAGCTTTGTGTGTGCATGTGCGGTTCACTGAATGCAACTCCTGCACACAAGCCGCCATGGCCAGCACGACAATCTGAAACATGCTGACGTCACATGAAATACCTTTCTTCTTGTTTTTTAAGAAATTGTGCGACAAAATATCTATAGCTATTAAAATTTGCACTTTCCCATACAAAGCTTTACGTCACAACAAAGTGTTACTATATATACAACTGGGGGTTTCCATTCACAGTTGATCACAGTGATTAGTCTTGCATTACTCTCTGCAGAAAATATACGACCATTAACATGACGATGCTTGGTATGAGTCCAGTGGCATCACAGCTCTCATCTGAGTAGACAGTGCAGTCTCCAACTCCAACTGTAAGGATCAAAAAAAAAATCAATTACATCATTCAAACTTGAGGTACAAAAGAAGAAATAATGGAGTGATGGTTGAGGGGTGACAAGGAACAAAAAAAAAAGTCATATAGTTAAATGATCTATCCAATGGTGCTTCGTTCTAATGTTTTACAGTTTCTGTCTTGATTACAAACCATCCCATGTGGGAGGCAAGCCTGAGTTGCATGGAGAAACACCCAATTACCTTCTGTAGGAGTCGAACCCATTAACCTGTGAAACACACTGGTGCAAAACAGCGTAAACCACCCAACAGACCCCCAAAACATTTAAAATAGTGTGCATGTATATTGATTGATACTGAGAACTGAGAGTAAGGCTAATGGAGTTGAATGCTTAATGTATCTCAAGAAAGGTAATATTTCCTGTCAGGGTTTGCATGCTTCATGTGTTGATACCTGATTGACAACTGAAGGCAACATCTGTGAGAAGTTCATGAATCAATGCTATACTTGACATGTTACATGGTTACATAAGTACATCTCTTTGGTTTTTGGGGGTTGCAGAGGTCAAACTGTGAAAACATTTGGAAAGAAAGAGAAAGAGGTGACCCCCCCCCAGCCTAAACATGATAGCTGGGTACAATTTCCACTTGTTCCAAAAGAAATGATGAGAAGTGACCCATGGTTACCCTTGTAGTTTGTGTGATCATACTGGGTTTTACTTGCCCTGTATACTTCATTTAACCATTTACCAGATCTTGGCACAAAATAAAAATACATTGTGATAAAATAATAATGCTTGTGATCATCTACTACCCTCTCCCTGCACCATACTTTTCCCCAGTCTATCCCCCTTTTTACAGGAAATAGTAACTTGACCACTTGAAACTCCACCTCCTACCCTGGTACATCCATGATTTTCTTTTTTGATTCCTTGCCGAAGGCAGGTAAGGAATCTATGCGATGGTGATGTCGTGTGTGCGTGTGCGTGTGTGTGTGTATGTGATGCCTAGCTTGTAAACACGATATCTCAAGATAGCAACGACCGACACTTTTTTAATTTGGTATATAGATTTGTCATGTTAAGAAAAAGAACCCTATTGTTTTTGGTGAAGGTCAAAAAAGGTCATTTGAGTTCACCACGGTAAAAGCAGAAAAGCTCTTAATCATGATATCTCAAGATAGCAATGATTAACACTTTTCATATTTGGTATATAGATTTGTCATGCTGCGAGGAAGAAGCCTATTGTTTTTGGTGGAGGTCAAAGGTGATTTGAGGTCACCAGAGGTCAAAAACCGAAAACTTTGTAAACACGATATCTCAAGTTAGCAATGACCGACACTTTTCATATTTGGTATACAGATTTGTCATGTCAAGAGGAAGAATCCTATTGTTTTTGGTGGAAGTCAAAGGTCATCTGAGGTCACCAGAGGTTAAACTGCGAAAACCTTGTAAACAGTTTGTAAACATGATATCTTGAGATAGCAATGACCGACATTTTTCATATTTGGTATATAGATTTGTCATGTTGAGAGGAAGATTCCTATAGTTTTTTGGTGAAGGTCAAAGGTCATTTGAGGTCACCGGAGGTAAAAAGCCGAAAAGGTCGTAATCACGATATCTCATGATAGGAATGACCGACACTTTTCATATTTGGTGTATAGATTTTTCATGTTGAGAGAAGGAACCCTATTGTTTTTGGTGGAGGTCAAAGGTCATTTGAGGTCACCAGAGGTCAAAGACCAAAAACCGTGAAATCGCAATATGTCAAGATAGGAATGGCCGATACAGATTGTCATGTTAAATGGAAGAATGCTGTTGTTTTTGGTAGAGGTCAAAGGACATCTAAGGTCACCAGAGGTTAAACTGCGAAAATCTTGTAAATGGCTTGTAATCACTGTATCTCAAGAAAGCAATGACAGACACTTTTCATATTTGGTATATAGATTTGTCATGTTGAGAGGAAGAATCCTATTGTTTTTGGTGAAAACCAAAGGTCATTTGGGGTCACTGGAGATAAAAAAAACCAAAAAGCTTGTAGCCACAATATCTCAAGGTAAGAATGAAGGACACTTTATATCTGGTATATAGATTTGTAATGATGTAAGGAAGAAACCAATTGTTTTTGGTGGAGGTCAAAGGTCATCTAGGGTTAGTAGAGGTCGCAAAAGCAAAATTTCCAAAGAATTCCCAAGATTGTTATCTGGGGTCACCGGGGGCAAAAAGTAACATTTCCCAAGAATTTGAAAGATTGTTGTATTGGGTTTCCAGAGGTCAAAAAGCAAAATTTCTCAAGAATTCCTAAGATCATCATCTGGGTCACTAAAGGTCGAAAAGCAACATTTCCCAAGAATTCCCAAGATTGTCATCTGGGGTTATCAGAGGATAAAAAGCAAAATTTCCCAAGAATTCTCAAGATTGTTATATGGGTCACCACAGGTCAAAAAGCAAAATTTCCCAAGTATTCCCAAGATCATCTGGGGTCACCAGAGGTCAAAAAAAGCAAAATTTTCTAAGAATTTTCAAGATCCACGATTCATTGGAGTTGAATCCCTTTCAAGACACTTCAGTTTTTCCTTTTTTGTTACATTTGGTGGGTTCAGAGGTCATGTGAGGTCAGCAGAGGTCAAATCGTTAAAACAGCATAAAATAATGTAGTCAAGAAAGATATTGAGGTGTGCAACAAAGCATCCCTATTCGGCAAGGAATCACTAAGCCTTTGGGCTTTGTTTTTTTTTAATTCACGTAATTCCAAGAGAGGTCAGTAGCTATAGCTGAATTAGTGCAAGGGAGGTGTGTGGTCTCTGTAGATGAAATTCCATTTAGCAGATTTCTTTTTCTAAAATTTTCAAAATGTGGGTGGTTCTAAGGTTTAATACAAACATTTGAGCAGAAGGATTTTAAAAAGTTCTTTTAAAAAGGCCCTGGTTCAAATCCCAATGTTACACTTTTGGTTTTCCTCAAGTCTTAAGCTCTGCTGCATTGTATAAAATAAAACCAGCATCTGTATCATCTGGGAATGCAGTCATAGCGTAGTGGAAAGGAAGAAGACTAAGATGCCAGAGGTTCTCGGTTCAAGACCAGGATGGAGCAGCAGACTGTACAGATGGACATCACAAAAAGGGAGGGCAGCAGGTTGAGAGAGTGGCAGGCATGCCAACAAAGTGGAGATGGTTTGTCAAAGGGAGAATGAAGAGGGCAACACCATTTTTTACATCTTGCCAAGTTCAAGTTCATTGCCAAGTTCAAATTCAAGTTCATTGCCAAGTTCAATGCCAACACCATCTCTTGCCAAGTTCATTGCCAAGTTCAAGTTCATTGCCAAGTTCAAGTTCATTGCCAAGTTCAATGCCAACACCATCTCTTGCCAAGTTCATTGCCAAGTTCAAGTTCATTGCCAAGTTCAATGCCAACACCATCTCTTGCCAAGTTCATTGCCAAGTTCATTGCCAAGTTCAAGTTCATTGCCAACACCATCTCTTGCCAAGTTCATTGCCAAGTTCATTGCCAAGTTCAAGTTCATTGCCAAGTTCAATACCAACATCATCTCTTGCCAAGTTCATTGCCAAGTTCAAGGGCAACTTCAACATCTCTTGCCAAGGTCATCTCTCTCAAAAGGTCAATTAAGTCAATATGCTTCTCCCCACAGAGTCAATCCTGTATCCAAAGAGGGCCACTGTTATGCAGGGCAACTGCAGGTTTATATTAGATTAGAAACATATTTTCTTCAACTGGTTTTACCACAATACATTGCAATACACAGTCTGACATGCTGAAAACAGCAGGTTCCAAATAAATCACCATCACCTGGTTAAGTAAAAACTAAGGGAATATTCTCTAAAACTTTGTTTTCATGTAATGTAAGTTCATTACATTCAATAAGTACCGAAAAGTTAAAACAAGGTTGAGTAATATTTTTCACTTTTTTATGTTCTTATCAATTGGTGCCCATGCCCTCCCCCCTCCCCACCAACTCCAATGCTTTTCCAGAAATGTGCAATTATTTAGTCCCTGCTCTGACTGATGAAACCTGTAGCCAGGCCGTTAATGTAAGGAATGGGTCAAGAAAATCACCCCAGCTTTTGAAGGGAGTTAGCCAGGAAAATTGCAGAGATTTGGAGGGAACTTTATACATACTTTCAAAACTTTATTGATACAAAATACTGTCCTGCTATGCTGAGAGTTTGCAGAGATATAAAGTGACATGTGCAGCCATGTGATGCCCTGCATGCCCTGCCGGGCTTTGTTTGGAACACACTATTTCCATAAATCACATCCTTGGTTACAACCCACTATACCTGGGTATCTATCCTACCCAGGATACCCAGGGGGGAGGGGTTACAACTGGCAAGCCCATAACACCCCATGAACTAATCAAAGAGATCAATTGCATTTTTAATATCATCTATAACTATTATTTACATTATAATTTATATTAAAAATTCTTATTTTAATGAAGTTCATACCAAATTACTGACACCCAAACCTACAGACAGATGCTTGTCTATTAATCATAACAATATATTTTGATGTACAAATTTACCCCGGTAAATGTTACAAAGCAGTAACTGTTTCAAAAGTAGTTTTTTTTCTTAAAAAATACGTCAACCAACCATCCAAGCCTCTGTAAAGAAAGACAAAACCACTCTACTATCTAATACTTGATGACCCACTAGCTGATGTCCAGAAATAATTGTGACATACCAAGTTGTTATACAGTGAAATAACCAATGTTTCATTGGGTGGACGATGGCTCCAAAAACTGACAACAATGGTTGAGCATACAAACCAAAGTTGAAAACAGAGTCAGCAAATTTAATAACAAAAATTACTTTTTTGAAATTAAATTTAGGCAGGACACTTTCCTCCACCACCCCTAGCCCCCACTTCCTAAGTTGTAATGTACACGAGTTCTAATACTTATTGCTGTTTTATTAAACTGTCGTATTTTGTCAAACTGTTTAATCATGTCAAACATTTGGTCTCACATATTGCTATAGCATTTTGCTCCATGTAGAGGGCATTTGCCAAATGACTCAACTCATGGCAAATTATAAGAAAATTATATACATTGTAGACTTGCATTGTGAGTACATAAAGAGTATGGCTACAAATGCAGTGTCTCTTACTGTGAGTATGAAAAACATACTTGTAGTTTGAGTACAATGTCAAGAGTGTGACTACAAATGCAGTGTATCTTACTGTGAGTATGAGTAACATACTTGTATTGTGAGCACAATGTCAAGAGTGTGACTACAAATGCAGTGTCTCTTACTGTGAGTATGAGTATCGTACTTGCAGTGTGAGTACAATTGGGCTCAACCGATGTGGTTTTTTGCTGCCGATCCGATGTCCGATGTTTTTATCACAACATCCGTTGTGATAAAAATATCCGATCCGATCCGGTATTTTCGCTATCAATGCTTTTACACCATTTCACAGTGCGATCAAATATTCCTTATGCCTTGTGAGCCATGCCTATGCATGCACATCGGCTTAAACGAATTTCCTTTAAAAATTCCCCTCCATGTTTTGCTTATACCTTTCATTCACAAAACGATGTTTATATGACAATTCTATGACCAAATAAAGCTTCGAAAATAAGCAATCGGCGGATTATCGGTGACTCTTCATTCATAGCACATAATTCCATGATTGAACTGACTTTCACCTACTCACAGTAAGCCTACTAATTCCCCTAACAAAATGCAATACCTTTCGTTCTCTGTTCGTAGCTCAAGTCGCTCGCACTAATGAACGTTAAAACAGAAATAAGTCCGCGATTTAGTGCATGTACTTTGCCATTTCGCGCCATCCTACCTTGCTTTACCTACACATAAACAGATTGTGTAGGCTTACACGTGTAAATTTGTTTTGAGTATTTCATATAGCAGTACGTAATGCATGCACGCATGTACTATATAGCCATATGTAAATATTTGTTCCATGCTAGCTAGAAAGCTTGCTGTGTGCAAAGTTATGCAGCTAGGAGTTTTGGGTATCGGGGTGATGTTGCAGACATCGTTTATTACGAAAGCCATAAAAGCACATGGCACTCTTAATTTCACACAAATGAACATGCATGTCTTACATAAAAAGCTTCCGCCGTAACTACTGCAAACTATGATGTAAAAACTGGAAATTTAGTCATACAAGCAGCGATCGAAAAACACCGTTATTTCCCGGACCACGCCCCATGTTCTTGCTATGTGCGTCAACGTCATTACAGAACAGGTGCGTAGCCTAATGTATGGGTGTTTGCATACAATTACGGACCTACACATGCACTGGCTTCACTGTGCTTTCATGATGCATTTCACTTTAACTTCTCTGTACAGAACATGCACATGCCTAAGGTATCCGTGTTTGCGTACATTTCGGCCCTTTATATATCAAACATACAATTAATGACTGCGAATTCCACACTTCGTTTCGTTCATTGATAAATTTCGGTGAATTGAAAGTGGGTGGACATGATCGCTAGACTCTACGTACAGATTTTAAAAGCTTGTGCATATTGCGAATATCACAGTGCCTGTCAATAGAACCAGTTTTCGCTGTTGATATGGAATTTAGGAGATTAAACTGAAATTGACAGCCCTAGTTCATCACAAGGGCTGTTGTCGGTCGTAATAAAATGATTAATCCTATTTATCTGTTCATTTCTTTGTTGTAAAGAAATCACGTACTATCACTATACATCCCTGACATACGTACATGAAATTTTCGACGCTCGGAACATCGGCAATCATCGGCAAGTGCAATTTGCTATATTTTGCCGATCCGATGTTTTACCGATAGTCCTAACATCGGCCCGATCCGATATCCGATCCCATTATCGGTTGACCCCTAAGTACAATGTCATGAGTATGAGTGCAAGTGTAGTGAGGCTGGCTGTTAGTTTGACTACCAGTTCAAATATTTTGCTTTAGGTCCAATGCCTAATTTTCAAAATGTGTGAGTACCCTGAAGAAATCAATTCTTATGCAAGTACAGGCACATTCATCAAAATCTTAGTGCTAATATGATTGTCACCACACAACCCAACTAGGTTCCACAGGCCTGTAATCTTGTAGAGCATGAAATAACTATGTACATGGCATAGACAAATAGGTAAAGGCATCTCACATCACTAAGGGGTACACCTCTAAAAAGAATCAACACTTTTCGATTTTTATGTTAACCCCACTCATGAGAATCCCCCCCACCACACCCCCACCAAAATAAGCAGAAAAGTACAATATATAAGAATGCAAATTTGCCTAGATGCCCCAGTCACAACTGACCAAGTAGTACAAATGTCACTGTTCAGATTGTGAAAAAGTAGAGCTCTGCTGGGAAAATATATGCCCCCACTTAAAGATTATTGGGTCTATTCTGATGGCCAGAAGGCTATTTTTATTGTTTTTTGACATTTATTTAGGGGTGGAGGAAGGGGGCAAGTTTCATAACATGTGGCATTTTTGTGACCATGTAGAGCATGGTCCTAGGAGGTATTTTGGCCATTCTGAGGACAAGTTTAACCTCACCAGTGTATTTTTGTAGGCTGATGATCATCCATGCCCATGAAAAGGCTAGTATCAATAACAGTATCATTTAAAACTGAAGGAACCTATTCTTCAAAAATAGTTCTTGGTATGCAATGGAGGAAGTACTTGATAGTGTGCAAGTTTACACCTACAGAAACTTTGTGTACAGAATGACTTGTTCATAGCAGTGATCATTTGATGCAGTCTAAAGTTCACAAGAAATGTCAAGTTACCTGTTGGTGTTACAGTATCCTGTCCACCATTTTCATCAAGTCCTCCGTTGCAGGCTCTGAAGCACACTCTTGATGAGCTTGCAATAGGGGTACTCTGATGATATTGAACACTGCCCCCATTATGTTGACCTCCTTCTAAAGGTTGTAGGATGAAGACACAGTTATTATCACCAAATAACATATCCTGCAAGGAAAGGAATAATATAAATGTTGCATCAAGGCACTCAACATATCCTGCGTATGAAGCAACAACACAAATCTTGCATAAGGCCAAACAACATATCCTGCAAGGAAAGCAACAACATGAATTTTGCATTGTCAAACAACATATCCTGCAAGGAAGCAACCATTACGTCAAACAACATATCCTGCAAGGGAAGCAACTGCATGAATGTTGCATCAAGTCACTCAACATATCCTGTGATGGAAGCAACCACGTTGTGTAGCTTCCAATTAAACATTTAACCAACACTTTTGAACTTTTTCATCAACTTTTCTCTGATGGGAAACCTTACAAACCCTTGGATGAAATACCATACTATGACCTTACATTTTCTCACATGCTGCAATGACTCTGCAAAATCTTATTACATTGTCTAATTGGGGTACCATGTCAGAGCTTAGCAAATAGCCCAATTCAAAATACACTCTTTGTTAGTGTAAGATTTCAATGAAGTCCCATGGGCTAGTAAAATTTTTCTACTCAGTCAATGCAAAAAGCAAAGCCAACATTATCCTTCAAATAACATCTTCCACTGATTACTAATTCATAAAAATATAAAATGTTTTTTGATGAAATGCTTCCATCACAAATTTGATAAAAACTGTTCATTTGCTACATTTGCAATTGTTAAGTTCCCTAACTGTACCATCATGTAAGTCATATTGTACATGAGGTCCAGACCAAATCGATTTATACTTATATGCGCTAGACTGGACATCCTTGAATTGCTACTCTGTATGGTATAGTACACACATGCATATGTATTACTGTTTTGAAGAAATGAACTGAGAACTTGTACTTCCACAGATACACTGCTTGCATGTATGTTTGTTATATACTGTGATGATGTATCACGTTGCAATCAAGGAAAGGCAACTGGATTAGTTTTTTAAAACTTCATGGTTGTGGAAGCAGTGATTATACCAGCTGGATATATACTGTGGCAGCAGATGGCTGTATATGCAGACCATTAATACACAGACAGGAGTAATTAAGTAATTCAAGTCACCCCAAATGATACTAAAAATACACAGACAGGAGTAATCCAAGTCCACCCCAAATGATACTAAAACAAAAACTGTCTATTCAAGCATGCAGAGAAGGTTGTCAACAACTTCATGTTAAGGCTGTTATAATGATAATATTATGCCATAGCCATCAGGATAGTTTGATGTCATGAACTGGGGCTAGTGCAATTTGCAAATGTACTTTGGGCTCCTAATAAACCAGTGGAAATTCTGCATTAGGACCTTCTCTGCCCATAAGGAATACCGAGTCCCCTACTTTTGGACAAAAACGGGAGATTAGACATCTAATGCACTACAGATAGCTGGTACAGTTGGCCAGTACTACAGCAGATGTGTCTACAATCATATTGAGGCTGAGTCAATTACTGTATGTGCACTCAAGGGTGCATCCTACTGCTGGTAGTACTTTTGGTACCCCTCCCTGTTAACTTGAGCACCATTCTTCAATGGGCTGGACTGGCCATAATGTGAGCCCTGTATCTTGTTATCAATCTACTTGCCCAAGGCCGTTGCCAATGCATGGAGCTCTGAACTGCATTTCTGAGGAAGACATTTCTGTCAATCTATCAAATCTTCAAGCTTCCTGTTTCTTCCAAACTGCCCACCCATTGGCTAAATGGAAAAGTAACAGCCTACCATTTTAAGGGATGGAGGCCAAGTTGCCATGTAATTGGTAAACCTCACTGCTTCCATTGCAGGCTTCGACAATTTTTTTTCATTGCCTGTCTACCAGGCTAGCTGTTCTCTAAATCTACTTGTGCACATGAATATCCACTTGTGCATTCCTGATCTGCCTAATACCCTTTGAACTCCTTTAAACTTGAATAATAATAAATAGTATTCACTTTTTATATAGCACTTTATCACCGAGGTATCAAAGCGGTTCACAAATATTACCCCCTCCATGGTCAGCAGTAACCCATCCTAGAGACAACCCCTCTAGACAGCTGCAGCTAAATCAGCACCAATGATGCAAGTTACCTTACATACATGTACCCATTTAACTGCTGGGTGGAGAGAAGGTATATCAAAAGCACCTTGCCTAGGCACACCATGTGATGAACCTGACAGGACTCGAACTGGCAGCCCTAGGATCACAAGTCTGACACTTTAACCAATACGCCACCATGCTCATTATGGAGGACAAGGCTGTGCTTGGGTACTTGTCTGACGGGCTACAATACTGAACAATGCACTTGGCCGAGTGATTTTTTTTTGTTGCCCCAGGCTGTTGGGCAAGGATTTGTTGAAGCCTGTTCCAATGCCACTTTCTTTTGGAAATATTTCATATTTGACCATTAAATCCTTGAAAACTCATGGCCATATTAAACTCAATGTTATAAGCCCACACCAAAACCTAGTTGCTGGTATCCCCACCCATCCAAAGTGAAAAATGCCCCCAAATGTAAATGATTTCAACACTCAGTCTGGTCAAATTTGAAAGAGTAATTTGTCCAAAAACATGGATATGCTCATTATCATACATTTGGTAGACATTTCAATATTTAACTATGTATCAAATTTTTGACTTAGTTGAAATGCAACTCTACTAAGCAGTCACACCAATAAGGTAAGGCCTGGGCTTGTCTTCACTTCCAGTTTTCTGCACAAGTTATGTTAAAAAAACTTTCTCCTGGGCTGAGAAAATCAACACAACTACACCAGGCATTCTCAACTATATTCAATGAAGTGATTAAATAAAAACATACAAGGAGTGCCACCATCCAACCTGGTGACCAGTCGTCCCGTGGGAGTAATTATATCGAAACATGTTTATCGCAACACTCACAACACTCACAATAAACTGTATACAGCAGCGTTTCGCACAGTAACATTTTCGTGTACCGTCCCTGTAGTGAAGCTTGCAACTGTGAGGCTTGCATACTACAGGGGCTTCCCCACCTGTTACCTACAGTAACTGTAGCTGCCATGATACTCGTAAGTGCGTCCAATTGACAGGTTGAGGGTGTGACTGTCTGAACAATAGGAGTTCCGCGGCTTGTTCCATTTGTCATGCAGCCAGCCGGCCGGCCGGGTACCATCTGAAATGGTGCTGCATGCCATCAGTGGTGTGCATGCCTTGAGAAAGCCTGCACTAAACAATAGATTTTTCTTTGTATGGCTGAAACTATAGGATACCTGTTCAGCATCTTCTGTGTTGCGTTTCCTCTTGAAGCTGAATTGCAATATTCCATTTTCATATGTAACCGATGTATCAGTGATATCTTGACTGTCGTCTTCAACAACACCGCTGGTTGACCTAGCCCCAAGGAAATAGTCCTTCACAGAACCAGTACTAGTAGCTTCGTCATACCAAGCAAGAACAGCATCAGAGTTAACCTGTGGTGAAAATACAGTAAAATATAGTATAATGTATCCAAATAATCACATCAAAGGAAGAGCTGAAGCAATTAAAAGTTTTGTTTTTGATATTTGAAAAATGGAGCTATTATGCATTCTAATGAAAATAACTTTCCATTCCAATGTGTGGTTCTCAAAATTAGCAGATAAAGTTAGTACATTTTTACCTTATGGGGAAATTGAAGCAACCAAGAGCCATCTCATCTCACCCCCATTTATGAAGAACAAAACAGTGTTGATTAATGTGAGGTTCCAATGTCAGGTGAGCTTGCTTCAAGTTTGGTCTGCCGTGCAAATATCTTGAGAACCACAAAGAGGAACTGAATGGAAATTGCTTACAGCACCAAAATCCTTAAATTAATCACCCCTCTGATACATCAAAACTTTGCCATTTCAGTGATTCTCTAGCATTTGGGGCAAATGGGCATTTTCACATGAATTTATACTTCTGAGTAATTTCAGGGGCCATAAGTTTCATTTGTTTCCTTATTTGCATGGGCTCTCTAAATCTTCTGTGATCCACAGGCCACTACTAGAAACTCAAGAGGCTATAGCTACGAAGGAAAAAGTTAACTTTACATAAAGGTTACAGAGAATTTTTACCTGATATTTCTTAGTTTCACTCAATATCATTAAATGAGATGTTCTCTTACTTTTATACCTTGACTGCAGGGGTCAATTATGATGACCCTGCATGTATAAGCAAAGAAATCAAAGCAGCTTCCTTTTCTAGGAAAAGCTACAAAACAAAAAGGGGAAAGTGCACTCTGAAGAAAATTGAGAAAACTAGGAGACCCCAGGGGAGAAAAAAGTAGGAATACTTGACACCATAACAGGTATCTTGCCCCTGATGCTCCTTGTCATACAAGTAGTGTACCACCAACGGCACCTAGCTTCCATACATTAATTGCCAGATTTTCTGTGTTGGAGGTGGGCACCAAATGGGGGTGGCCACCAAAATGTAATTAAATATTCCAAGATAAATAATTTGCACAAAAACACTCAGCAAGTATCTTCTTGTAGGCTATGAAAACTTTCCACAGCACCTTTCACCTCTTAAGAGTTTATTTTTGACAAGTAATGACATCATAAAGTGTATAGATATTTGTTTCTCAGAGTTTGTTTCCTGTTACTAAGGTAGCCTAAAATTTGAATTTTTTTTTTTTACCTAAACCTCAGCCCTAGTGGAGCTGAGGTGGGCTGTGTCTATATCTGTTCAAGGACATATATTTGAACAGCTATAAGACTGGCACATCTGAATATCATATGCACTACTGCAGGACAAGGCAAACACATTAGCCTTCAACCTACCATTGATCCCTCTTGAGAAAATCCAATGCCTGTCCACTGGGTGTGGTCCATGGTTGCTCTGATAGTAAACTCAACCTCATCTTCATCTGAATTATACTGCCATTCAACTGTGTAGGTACAGGCTGACCCAGAACATCCCGATGGCTGGGCCAATTGTCCACCACACTGGGAGCCACCACCCGATGGATTGGGATCAGCTGAAAGACAAATGCAGTTTAACTAGATCAAACCTCATTCTTCTGACATTTGTTCTTTTTTCTATATCAATTAAAACTCTAAGGCATTGCATGATATTAACTTTTCCCAACAGATATCTCATCCCATCTCTTATCTGTGGCTACCCTCTTGATAGCCCAGGCCAACTCCACTATCAAATACAGACACCAGGTGCACTTCTGTCTAATGAAGCAAAAATTACACAACCAAAAAACTAATTATGTGAAATACCCCAAGCAGCACAACTAGCTTTCTTCTGCCAGTTATTGAACTCTAAACACTGCAGCTGTAACAGTAGAGACAAATTAACAATGAGTGAAATGCAGACTTTTATACCGTTAAATGGGTCACATATATAATCCCATTATATCAGCAGACTACCTTGTAACTGTGACAATGGTCAGTCTCGTGGGTCAATGGGGTAACATTTTACTGGGAAACTTTCAAATAATAAAAATAAAACAGTGTGACCTAGTTAGGCTCCTGGTTGAGCAGGGTTTTTAACCTTCCTGTTGAAGTTCTAAGCTGGGGATGGGGGGGGGTATTATCCATTTTTTCATTATTTGCACAAACATACAAAAAGTAAACAGGGGATGAGGGGGTCAAGGATACATGTATACTGCTATTTTCTCAAAACAATAACAATTTTATGCTGCTTCTTTTAAAAACATAAGAAATAACAATGACATTTTGCTAGAAATCATACTTCACATTTTTCAAAGTGCTTTCTCGGAAAGGATTTGAAGAAAGACTACATTTGTAGGCTCCTGCAAACGGTGAAAACACATGAATGATGACTGTGGGAGCTCCACGATTCAAAGCTACCATGGCATAAACTGCAAATGGTGAAAACACATGAATGATGACTACGGAAGCTCCACCATTCAAACCTAGCATGGCATAAACCTAGTGACTTTCAATAATCTGAGCTCTCAGAGCAAGATGATGTTCATTCCTGTATGTTAATTCCTGTAAGAAAATTGGTGAATATATATATATATATATATATATATATGCTAGGCTTGAATCGTGGAGCTTCCTTTTTTTCATCCAGCTTATCAAACAGATTGTTTGTGGTTTTGCCCACATGTTGTTTACTGTGATATTTCAGACACTCAACTCACCGTAAAAGTCCAGACCTCTAATGATACCTCGTTGCATACCACTGGTTCCATGGTACTTTACATCATCCTTCTGGTAAAACAGATAATCCTCAATGTTTTTAGCCTCACATCTCTCCAAACCGCTTCGAGGTCTATGAACCTCTCTGCCCCTCTCTTGACCCCTAGCCCAGATGACATCCATTCCTTGCTGATTTGCAATGGCATGGTCTGCCATGTCACTCGCTATTGAGAAAGAAATGTAAAGTCACAACAAACGTAGAAAAATACCTCATAAAAAGGAATATGTTTTGAACACCAGTAAAGTCAAATTTCTGAAACAGGCACATAATTTCCCATCAGAAGATTAAGTTCCAGTTTTAACTCGATTGTCATATGGGTTGATGATATCACAGGTCAGAATCAGTGTTGGGACTAAGTCTCAGAAATCCCCCCTTCCATAATATTTGGGCAGGATTTTGATAAGTTGCAACAAAAAAGTCAACTTTTCCAACAGATTTTCCCAACAAGTGCAGAAGATTCCCATACATGACTTTAAAATTTATGGGATTGCTGAGAAAATTGCGGAATCTCACAATCCAGCTACCCAATGCGAACAATGGACAGATCAACGTATGACCATCTATATATTCTAAGTGAAAGAGTCAATGTTTCATTTGTCCACAAAGTAAAGGTACACAGGGAAGCAAAGCTGAAGGTCTTAAGGCCCAGCCTCAAACTTAGGCCAACCATGAGGACAAGTTTTGTGGCCTTGACTTTGTGAAGTGATGCCTTGCACTCTCTGGCCTAAAAAATTTTGCACTGTTTGCACTCTGCACTGTTTTGTTTCATAATACCTACCAATTTCCCAGGGGACCCATAAAAATATGCACAACATTTTCTGTGGAATAATATTGCTGTTGAAAAGTGTGTGTCTCACCAAGATGGTCAAAAAGTGTCAGTCTATAGCTTTGTATTGTACATAACATCAGTATATAGTTAGCTGGTCTCAGTCACCAGGGTGAAGCCATGGCAACTGATACTGTTTACATTGATTCATAATACTTTGTGAGAGTGGTGAGTTTGACAAATGAGCTCCAGTTTTTCTTATTCCCACACAAAAAGACCTTTTGGCTATTTCTTTTCCAGCTGCATTGAAACCTAGATTATATATTTATCAAGGTTACTTCAATGAAATACACTTCAAACATTCATTTAAATAGATTATATCACCTTTAGCTTCCACTTTTAGACAAATGCTCACCACCCTACAGCACCAGGTTCTCAAGGGTTTGCTCCGACCTTGCTCTGCAGAATATGTTTTCTGTGTTTTATCACAAAAACGGTATCACCAGAAATCAACATTAACTCTTTACATGCAAATGGAGGTAAGTATCTCAACTCATATGTAGACTTCAAAACCAGGGAGTTTTGGGGAATTTGAAAAATAGATCCAGCAGCATTTCAGTTTTTCATGTTGATAAATAGCAGAAATGTCGCAAAACTCCCTCGTTTGCAGGGCCAAACAGAAGATTTTGTGTTATCTGGTACATGTTTGGTTGTATATTGTTAGGAAGAGCATGAAGGCTAAGGCACCCTTGAAAAGTATGCCATTTTGTAGGGCACCATTACCAAAAATATGCAGGCCACGGCCTCTGTGGCCTTCACTTGTCTCCAGCCTTGATTGCCTGCTCTGTCTGGCAAAAACTAATAGCACCATGGAATCCCCTTCTACTAGAGGGTGCCCTTACCGTGGGTATTTATTTTCCATTTTTGCCTTAACAGTGTAGAAAAATAGACATAAGAATGCTGATTAGACTCACTCTCAAGTTTTCTTCTGAAAACAACAGTGGTTTTTCCATTTTCTTCTTTGGCTGCAGCAGCCACTAAATCATCCTGCCCTCCATAGAAATCATCACGTCTCGGCGTTGAGCGATCCCTAGTGTAGAAGTCCCCGACATTACCAAAAAGTCCTTTAGCTTTTCCAATAATGATGTCTACACAGTCCATTGGATGAAGATTTCTCCCTGGGAAGAAGACAAAAAGTTTCATAATTGACATTCCTGGAATACTGGAATAGTGCCCTCCATTTGCTTTGCAAGTCTTTGCTTTGCAAGTCTTGCTGCCAACAAGACCAGCAATTTTTTATGACAACTTCTGTGGCCAACCTTCACAGCCTTAATGAAGCAGACAGAACTGGTACACACTTTCTAATTAATTCAGTGTGAATAAGGGTTTGAAAGGTGGTTTGGGACTGGACATTAACCCTAAAAAGGAGAAGCTACTTTTTGGCATTTTTATTTATCAGGAATATTTCTACAGCAGATTCTCAGCAAACTGTACTGTACTTTTGCCTCAATTTAAGCATTCTTTCATTGAAATTCAAAGACCAGCTTAAAGCACAAATCACAATTAATTTAAAACAGCAACATTAAAAGAGAAATGAGCTTCCAACAAGTTTGATGTTGATTGGTAAGGTTCATGCACATTCATTCTAGCCAATATGTGACTATAGCTTAGAGCAGGAGCCTCTAGAGATCTCTTCCACATGCTCCAACTGGCCCCTTCTCCATGTAAGAAGTCTAAATGAACACACTGTACCTTTCTTGGACCACCCCACCCAATGTTTAACCCATTAATTAGGAAAGCATGAAGTAAGTTTCTTCAAAGGCAGACAGACTGCTATTGAGTTCTCACATAGCAGACAAATTCCCTAGCTACCTTCCCTCTCCGTCATCCACAATGGTAATCTCACTCAGCTCAAGGCTCACTTTTTTTCTTTCCAGACAGTTAAAATTATCCCCACTTAAGTTTTTTTCAGCTCCCTCCTTTATTTAAAACAATAACAGCCTTTGGTATCTTCCATGCAAAGGCCTAGATGCACTTTTATTGCCCAAAGCTATGTTCTGCTGAGTACACTACTAAACATGATGTCGGCAATGCTACTGTACATCTCACATTTCACATTTCCCTAATGTGCACAAATTGTCCAATCAGAGCAGCTTCCTATTTAGCAGCATAATTTGACCTTGACAAGTTTTTATGTAAATCAAAGTAAATTCTGACTGCACTTAGTCTAAAATGTGTCTGCTTTCAATGTAGTGCTTTGATGCATTGACAATCTTCCACTACTACAGACCAAAATCATGCTAGCCTGAACACCGAGTAAACTTGTAATACCCGATGAGAAAACTGTCCATCTATTGTATGGATGAATGATTTTAGAGAACAGAATGACACTAATATGTGTTAATTTTGATAGCCTACTTGCCTGTTTCACAAACACTAGTAACAACTCCCGTGGGGAAGAATAATGATAAAGAGAAATACAAACACAAAAGGTTTCAATGCCATGGCAATGCACACGTAATGACAACATACGTCATGACAAGACACACCTAACATAACCTTCAATGGTATTAGTAATAACGTTAAGTTTATCAACTTTGGTACTACCTACATCTTGGAAACCTTGAAGTTGAGTAAAAGGCTTGCATTGTTTCATGTCCCCAAATTACTGACAGAAAACTGGAATCTCTTTCTACCAGAGAAACTGAAATAAGCTTACAGTGGTACAACACCGACAAACCACTATTCTGTTGCATTGATAATAATTTGCTTTCATCACAATTATCTTTTACTTCCTTCCCTTACCAAATACCTTCAAAATCTCACCTCTTATTACGCACATATTGCCACCTTGACTTATAACACTGAATACCACTCATTTAAAAGGCAGACATCTATCATGCCAGATACATTTTAGGTTTGAAACAACAAAAATTTAAGCTTGGTGATTAAGCTTTGATTGACCAGGGTTATTGCACTTTCTCCCATCTACGATTCTAGGACTTCCCATGACCTTTACAACATGTCTTCCATGACTTTCCAGACATATCATGTACTTCCCTTTTTTTGAAAAAATTTAAGCTGGACTTAACTGCATCATTTCATGACCTTTCAACAATTTTCAAGTTTCATGACTTTCCATTACTTTTAATGTATGTTCACTTTTTCCATGACTTTCAAGGCCTGGAATATACAAGACTAAAATTCAATTTTTTTCCAGCCTTTCCATGACCAGTGGCAATCAAGTTAACATGTGATTCCCCTCTCGGTGACTGGCCAATGCTTTGTGTGGATCACACACACAGTAGCATACAAATCAGGGAATAATTTAGTATTCAAATTTTGCATAGCAGTTTTGAGAATTTTTTCCTTCTGTAGTGTAAAATCACTGAAAACCCTATGGTTATGCACACAAAAAAGTGCTACAAATTTTTGCATTTGAGTAGCAATTTGGCCAGCTTGTGCAGCAAATTGCGATGCGATACTGGATAAATTATTCCCTGCTAAGTACAACATGGCTTTGATGAATTAAAGGGAAATTTTCATGATCCCAGACAGTTCCAATTCTCCCAACTATGCAACTTCTAGCTCCTCCCGTAACTGTATGAAACTCCTTCTTGTGCAGGAATAAACCTGTTTTATTGCTTAAGGCCATGCCCTGGTGAGCAAACAAGGCTATAAAATGTAATAAAAGCACTCTCTCTGCCTTGTGTGGAAAGTGAGCTACTCTGCATCTTTCAAATTTTCAAACTTTGATGTCAATCAAACAGCAGTCACCAACTAAGAATTTTGATACCCCCACTAAAATATACTCTGGGGTGATGACTGTCTTTAAACTGCAGACATTTTCCTGTCAAGTGCTAGTGACGGCTGCTTTTGAAATTGAAGAAGTGGATTGAAAGAGTGGATACATTACAACTTTCTTTGCAAGAATTTTACCTGTTTTGGATGAGGAAATTTAAGTCTTTAAGATTTACCTATTAGTACAAGTCAGCTAGCCCAGAAATCATAACAATTATATCACTTTTAACAGGAGGGTGAGACTGTATCTGCCACTTGTCATGGTAACACCAAAGTACTTCCACAGTGAACAACCTACAAAAACAGCAGCTATCTGTAAAAATACCAGCTCCTGCAGGATTTTGTTTTTCAGGGAGATGGCAGTCGTGCCAAGTTTATTTTAAGAAATATGCTAAATCTTTCGAATCTTCACTTATGTTGCTCACAAGTATCTTTCATTATGTTTCTGTATAAAAACATTGAAAGTATGAATGTAAACCAAGGAGTCATTCTGCATGAATTTAACAAATAAGTTACAAAAATATTGTCACATGATTGATAGGAGCCATTCCTGAATGAGGATGCCAGGGTACACTAATTCGAATTGGGGTGACTGCATTTTTCCTTTAAAGGGGAATATTTAAGGCATAAAGTTTGAAAACCATGATTTGTAAATTTACAACAGAATGATAGGCAGTTCAAAATAAGATAGATGGGTATAAAATAAGACAGAGGGGTACATAAAATTGGGGTTCCTCAACTCTCAACACAGGGTAGTCTAAGAGCATGCTAATTAGAATTGTCAATTTTTTACCTCTTTGAGGTGTTGTTTCAAAACCTAGGTGTTATATTTACTATGTATATAAATAACAATGCACACAATACCTGACCACACAGGTTTCTCTTTTACCCAAACCATTAAGCATTGGTTCCGCACCACACTAGGAGTATATAAGACCAATAGTGTTCCCCTCTAGATTTAAAACCCAGCTAATACATCTATTCATAATGGGGAGGAAGGGGAGGGAAGGGGGGTGAGACGGGCAAGACTAAAGAGGCTTTGTCACTCACCACCACCAGCTCCAGTCTCTGGTTCACCCTCTGGTTCCCCAGTAGCCTCAGGCTCACTTTCTGGTTCCCCAGTAGCCTCAGGCTCACTTTCTGGTTCTCCTGTTGCCTCAGGCTCACTTTCTGGTTCGCCTGTTGCCTCAGGCTCACTTTCTGGCTCTGCTGTTGCCTCAGGCTCACTTTCTGGTTCTGCAGTTGCCTCAGGCTCACTTTCTGGCTCTGCCGTTGCCTCAGGCTCACTTTCTGGCTCTGCCGTTGCCTCAGGCTCACTTTCTGGTTCAGCCGATGCTTCTGGTTCAGCTTTGATGAGAATAAAATGTTCCCCTTAAATGACAAATTCTCCAATGTATTCAAATATTAATTTAGTTTCACGAAAACTCATGAGCAACCTTAATTCTAATAGCATGCATGGTACAATGGCATGAATAAATTGCAGGTCTTGTGATATCTCCAGTCAAGACACCACTCCCATTTACCAAAACTATTTGGACCTTTAACTGTCCATGAGACAAAGCCAGGGTTCGACTCAGCCTGTCATCCAGAGACCTGAGACCAGTAGGAAATGAAATTCTACATCAAACCATGGGTACAGCAGAAGACCATGTCAAAGAAAAATAATAAAATACAAAAACACAAAATAAAAAAGTTTGGGGAATTAAAATGCATATAAAGAAATTGAAAAGAGCCCCTTTTTATCTCAACTTTTTCACTAACTCTGCTATCGCTTGGTTATGCAAATGGGTGGGAAATGTGTGAATCTGGGATTCTCCCTGCCAGAAAATTTTGACATTTGGAGGGGGCCACTGCATGGAGGGGAAGTTGGCTTTCTCATATACCAAGACATGTATGAAACTGTGGGAGATATGACTTTCTTCCTGGGAGACAAACAGTTGTTCTGGCCCTGACTTATCAGGAAGTTGCATGACACATGAGGAGAGGTTTCAAGGCAGGAAATTGCAGGTGGACAAAAGCTAAAGAGTAGGGTTAAAGCAGGACCAAAATTTTAAATAAAACAGCAATTAAAAAGAGGATTTTGTGGTCCAAAAGTAGGGTCTTTGGAGGCTTCTGGTAATTGTTTCCAGCAAACACATGGATGTTGACAAATCAGGTACATATGACTCTCGTGAGTTGTATTTAATGTTTTGTTTTCTTTTCTTGTGAGAGGTACTAGCTGGTCAAAAAAGTATGATAAAGTAGGATTTTTCATAAAAAGTG
This sequence comes from Holothuria leucospilota, assembly GCA_029531755.1. NCBI lineage: Eukaryota > Metazoa > Echinodermata > Holothuroidea > Aspidochirotida > Holothuriidae > Holothuria > Holothuria leucospilota. The sequence continues at coordinate 21,062,442 of CM055966.1, forward strand.
GAAGAGGAAGATTAAAATCCTAACAGAGAGTCACTTAAGAGTCACTTCAAAGGCTGTCAAATATTATAGGTTACACACCTTCTGGTTCTGCAGATCCTTCAGGCTCGGCCTCAGGCTCTGCTTGAGGTGAACCACCGGGACTGCTCCAGGAGTTAGCATTACAAGTCCAATTGCTATCATAATCCTCAGTTTCAATCTGAACCCCTCCTTGAGGGAGGGCCTGACGTCTTCGTCGTCTCTGCAAAGCAAAAGCAAGGTCAGCAGATTAACTGGTCTGGCAGAGGGCACTTCAGTCTGGCACACAAAAGACTTCGTGGCAGGGCAACTGGTTGGATGGGATGCCATGTAAAGTGGAAGGAAAACTGGAATTACCCAAGAAAACCTACATACCTTGAGCAGGATTTGAACCCACCCTCTTATGAAACACTTTGGTGCATGGCCACAAGACGAGCCTTTTGCCATTACATTTAGGTTACAAATATACCTGCAAGCTCAGTGAACTGTTTAGAGTTTATTTACTAACACCTTGCAAGACAACAACGCAGATAAATACATTCAAAGAGACTTGTATCAACAAGCTACACATGCAAACTATTAAGATGACTGTATGATTTGTTTATTCATAATGGGTGCACAGAGTGGCACCTCAACTGCCCAAGTGAAGTGTGAGAGGATGTGAATCATTTTAATAGTCAGCTAGCCAACTGGAAATACCAAGCCTGCGGTACTAGGTGTTAGGAAACTACTAAAATGTAATGGCAAATTTCTCGGCATGCATGCAAACCATTCTGCTACTCAGTCTGCAGTGAATAAAAACATATAAGAGAAAGAAGTATTATGCTTGGGTAGGCTGCCAAACTCTTTTTTAGAGGACAGAAGTCATGCAGTGGCTCCATTTACTTTTAAGTCCCAACTGATACTGTCCAAAAATTGCACAAAAATCACATTTTTGCAATTTGGAATTTTCACTGGTCCTGAGTACTTTTGCGTTTGTGGGCAAAAGGAAGTGTAAGGCTTATGGGAGACTCTGGGCCCCACCAAACCCCCTCAAGCACAGGTAACACTAGAGCAATTTGATTTTGGATAGGATTACGGTCTGATTTTTGTGATTATTAGTTAAAATCTTCTCCATCCCTGGTCAAAAAGAGCCAAAAATTTGCCAACCTGTGTAAATATATGATTTGCATCACAGGACTACGAAAATGAAATGTAAATTAATTATTTCGTGGCGTCACATCAGCAGACACCATTGATCAGACATGCATGCAAAAATCGGATTGGTTTACGAACAAATACCGCTATGTTGAGCGGCAAAAGTTATATAATGGTAGCAGAACAGTTTATCGTGAGACAAACTAGGATCAGTTATCGATATAGTGTGACCATCCTCAGAACAAAGTCGGAAAAAAACTATTGGTCCGATTTAAAAAAATTTGGATCTGATTTCGGAGTGAAAATCGCTGTAGTGTGACCCGCCTTTTAAGCATGCCACTGCAGAGCTATACCTCACAACCTTTACCCTGGCTTTAAAGACCACTTGACTAACAGTTACATTATCATTTAAGGCCAAGTGCCTAGTATCTTTCCCTGAAAAAGTAACCAACCTAGCCCAAGACAGTAAAAATTTTCCATGTTTCACTTCTAGCCCTCCTACTAAACACCTTTATGGGTGCACCGCTCAGACAAGCCAACAGCAGCCTGTGTGGAGACTAAATTGCTTGAGGCCATATTCACACACTACTGTCTGTGAGCTGTTTGTTATGCTGACAGTTGGTTACAACTGCACAAGCCATCAATGACATTTAAGAGTGATGCTTTTGCTTAAATTTATGTCAATCAAAGTGCGCTCACCAGTTACATTTAGAAATAAAGGGATATTCCTACGTTTACTGTGATGCAACAATCCCTTTAAATTAAGAAAGGGTATCCTTCTGCAAACATGTGTCACATAAAGGCAGCTCATCACTTTAATGTTGTTCTTCCATTAGCTTCCACCCTAAACTGGGTCTGTTTTGTGGCCTCTGGACCCTTGTGGAAGTTCTCAACAGGTACAAGTTACCTCTCAAATGAAAGCTCACAAGCAGACCTTTCACACCGATTTTAAATTTGTGCATCATGATGGATGAAATTTTGAGCAAAAAGAGCTTGTATAATACCATGGTGGTTCCTGCCTTTTTCACTTCATTCAAAATACCATTTTGCATTTCTGGAGGATATAATACAATGCCAAAACATGCCTGAAATGACCTCAATTTCCTTTATTATTGCTTAATCAGTACTTAAGTTCCTTTGCTACCAAATCCACATCACAAACTGAGCACATCACTTCAGCAACATGGTCTGCACTGTGCCTCCAAAATTTTTTAAGGGTATTAAAAATATATGAGGAAACACCTTCCATGGGGAATTCCTTGATGTAGCGGTGTGCTACCTAAATATTCACTAAGATGGATACATCTACCGGGTGTTGCTGCTGTTTTAAATGAAAACCTTTATAATTCACTTACTCCAGTACTAGAAGGTTCACTGGTAGTTTCAGGAGCACTCTCTGGTTCTGACTCTGGCTCACTTACAGGCTCACCAGTGCGGTACTGGACTGGGAAATTTTGACACGTGCCTGGCAAACCTGGAGGATTAGGTAATAAAAGATGGTTTCTTAAGGGTTCACCCTGGTTACATTCCTCTCTCCAGGGGAAGAGACTGATTGAAAACTGGTAAGTTGAAAAGTTTCCAACATGGCAGCCAATTTGTGGGTGGTCCATACTATCCTCAATCACATGACTTCTCTAAATAAAGGATTAAGGACATGTATTTCTAATCATGCAGCATACCTATGTTATGATATTAATCTTGCTTCTGACATTTTTTGATACGAATCAAAGGCTTGGAACTGATGGAGATGAAGTAGTGTTACCTGTAGCCCCTTCCTCCACCCCCACCCCCACCCCCAGCAAAAAATGCCTTCTTGTCCAAGCCTTTATGAAGCTGAAATTCCACTGAGGAGAATTTTTGACATAACTCTTTACCAATCAATTTTTTCTCTCATGTTCATCGTTTACAACAGGGAAAATGTCAATATATCTAAGAGAAACAAAAACTAGCTAACTCACCATTAGGTCTCCAACCTAAAGCAACCCATGTGGTACTATTAGCCTCAATTGCAATTTCAATTTCACTCTGGTCCTAAGAAAATAAAAGGAGAAAAGTACCATTCAAAGTAAATGAAAAGTAAATAAGTGAAAAAACTGTAAACTTTTATGGCAGCAAATAAAATAGCTTCGAAAATATTTTCATTGTCTCATATAGTTAGTTAGATGAGGTTTTACCGCTCAGTTTATAATTGGTTTAAGTCGGGCCGGCCACGGCCTTTTTTCCAGTTGTGGTTCACGGGCTTGTTTTCCCTACTCCATTGCTTATGCTGAGCACCAAGCACAATGGCAGTAGGTTCCATTTTTAAAGTCTTCGGTATGACCCGGCCAGGAGTCGAACCCCAGACCTTCCAGCTGCAAGTCGGATGCTCTAACCACTTGACCATGCAGTCTCATATAACAATTAGCATTAAGGCATAGTAATCAGCTTCATGTTTACGTAGTATAACACCATGGTTGTGCAACTGATATGCCTGTTGGCGTAAGTATTCCATTACATACTTACCAAGTTATACACAGTTCAAAGATACCCATCCCGCTATATACCACCTGTAATGACCTGATCAGCTATACCAATTATATTCCACATTTGTATACTGAGTATCCACATTTGAAGGTTTTGATCCCTCAAGGACTGCCTCATAAACAAAGTTTGAGCGGGTCCTTTCTCTTGTTGGGGAGGAGGTTAGGTTAGGACTAGCTCATAACCAACATTTGAGAAGGTGTGTCCCTTGCCTTTTATGGAAGAGATGACCTGAATTTCAAGCACTGATCATATTACTATATGACCTAACTTTTCACCTTCAAAGCCATTCTAGAGCCCCAATTCATACTTTAACCCCCTCCCCCCAATCCTTCAAAGCAGTTTTAACTAACCTCTCTTATCATGTAGTAGATCCTATAATCAGGTGACATGCTCCTTGTAAAATACTTGCTCTTGTCAATGTCCACGCTAAAATCTGATGGATTCTCTGAAAACAAAAGTATACATGTAAAAAATTACACACTCTTTAAAATTAAAATCATACCTTTGACACAATCATCTGCTGGGAGGAAGCTCTGCTGAAGTAAAAAGTTCCTGTCTCGCCATAAATCTGGATACTAATTCAAAATATTTTCTTTGCACTGTTGTTTACAAATACTGAAGAAATTCAAACCTGACAAACTGTGAATTGCAATGTTAAGACTATTCTTTTAAAATTCTGTTAAGGAGTAGAAATGGTTCCCTCAGTAATGACCTTTAAGTCCAAAACTTTCACAGCATGAGAGGAAAGTGCCCTTAGTTCAACTGAAAAAGTTGAATCACCCAAGCCGATAAAAAGGAAATCTTGACAGCCGCAGTTAGTGGTTATTGTATTCAGCTTCATGGAAGAATGCTAGCTGCTTCCGATTTGCTGGTCAATGGACATTTCCTGAGCAGTTTCATGGGTGAATGCACACACAGAATACTCTGTTGTACTTGACTTAATCTTAAGTCCTGCCATATGCCTGCCATGGTGGGGAGTAAATTTTTAAGTAGCTAAGGGATATATTCCCCAGCATGTTTTCAATTTGTGTTTAATCACCCTCTCCCCTTCTCCAACCCCAGACCCCAACAGATCTTATGCATATGATGTCACAGGGCAGAAAGTGCTCCCTCACTTAAAGGAAAATGGTGTATCATTTGCAAGTTACACCAACAATGCAGACAGCTGAATGGTGCACCAGGGGATATGCACGTAAGTCTACTACATGCACATGCGAAATCTACGCCGTGAGTGTGCTTCATTGTTTTCCTCCAAAATGACGTCAGTGTGATGTCAATGCATAAGGTCTAATACCCCTTCATGTGCCGGACGACTTCCACCACAAGAAGCAGATTCCATTGGGTAGTTTTATCCAGTTTATATAATTTTTTACTGAAAGGAACCTACCAGATATTCATCTTTATAATTCTATGCCTATGCTTTCCAATCAGTGAAATGAGAACCTTAACCATATTTTCAGGGTAGCAATTACTAGGTACTAGGTCAAAATACATTTTTGCCAAAGCTGAAAAGATTTTCAAGTTTACTGCAATAAAGTAAATGTTTGATTAGCACAGCTGAGATGACAAAGAAAAGTGGTGTGGGAGATAATCACACAATTACAAAATACTGTTGGTTTTTACTTTATACGCATCATGTCAAAACCTCAGACTGCAGCTGCCTCAGCTAAGCTGCAAAGGGCTGCAGCCAAGCTCATTATACACTGTATTACAAATAGCAGCACTAAATTAATACTGCTCTATTGTAACATGTATGATGTCAACAAAGCATGGCTGCAGCTGGAATGCTATGGCTGAGGGCTCCACAGCTTGGCTATTTTGACATGGTGCCTTATTACTTCACAGAGACAGTACCAACCTCTTTCACATTTTCTGCCAAAGTATCCCTGTTCACAGAAACACTGATTACGAGGATATGTGCTCGTAGAAACCCTCCAGCATTCTCCACGATTGCTACAATCAGCTGGGCCTAAGCAGTCATCTGCAAATAATACAAAAGGTAGCCATTGGTTAAATTGTAAGGATGGCAATTAAGATGCATAAAATGATCTATAAAACTGTCTTCTGTGTTAACTGTAACATTTCCACAATCATCACAAACTATAGATAAAAGATTACTACCAATGCTACAATGCTTATGATAATGATTGAGTATATAATATGAAAGTACCAATTAACAATATCACAGTTTGTAGAAACCTGAAAACAAAATTCCAACTGACTCAATTCTTACCCCAGTTTTTACATTGCATGAGCCTACCTGCAGCAAACTGGCAAGTCATCACAATGAAATAATGTGAAAGGCTCTCTAAGCTCACCCCAGACAGTACCAGTTCTCCCTACTAAGTTATTAAGCCCCTCCTCCAATTTAAACCAAGCCACCTGTCTATAGTACACCTCCAAAAGTCTAAGACAGAGCATGGAGCTACTAGGACAGAGCTACAGTAGCCTGCACTGAGTTTAAATTGCTTGAGGCAATACTATGTGTGGGTGAGCTGCAACACTGCAACAGACTGTAAAAGTCATTGTTGACCAACCAAATTTAGTGAAACTGTATTGTTTGAATGAATGTTAATCAAACTGCAGCTATCAATTGTGTTTAGAACTCTGGGGATATTCTTAAATTTGTTTGGGCAGAGAGTTGGTAGCAATTAATTCCCTGGTTTGGGGGGATGCCATATCCCCTTTAACCAGCCTCAATTCCCCATTATAGTTATCCAATCCACCCACGTACTTCATCACAATGCAAAGTCCAGTAACAATGTCACCATTCACTTTGAAGTAATAATTCTAGGTTCACTGTCACACAACGATAGCCAATCACAATCACAATATTAGTTGCACAAAATCCCACGATTCCATGAATGTTTTCTTGAAACATCAATTTTCCTTGCCCTTAACTGAATGGGTTGGCAGTTATCTGTGTGCAGGCTGTAGACTATATCCCTTCTGCAAACAGAGTATAGTTTGGAAGTGTAAAGTACTTCACCCTTGGCCATTGGCAACCCTAATTCTCTCATTACATATCTCACCTCTACTGTGAGTCTGCATACAAAAGAAGTCACACTATGAATGTGCTTCCTCCTAAACACAAACTCCTTGATGACTGTTGAGCCATCAAGTTGGCTCAACAGGATTTTTCCCCACAACCTTTCACTATTTATGTCTACATTCTTAGCATGTATATTTTAAGAAAAAGGAACCTTTCTTCCCCCTTCCCCCCCCCCCCTCCTGCAAATACAAGTACAGGCCCTCCATGTCACGGCTTCTGTGTCCCTAATAGCATGTTAACAGTCGTCTGGGGGCTTGTAGTCAGTCATTCACAAAACATTTGAGAATTTTCATGCAAAGTACTGGCAAGTTGGACAAAGTTACTTCCTCTTATAAAATTTACTGTGCAAATCATGACATGGAATTGATATTTTATCCCATATGTACAACGGATGTCATACTGTTTATTAACTGAAGGTGATGGTCGAGGAATTATGGGGTGCAGTCAGGGACAGTAATTGTGTTTTGAAAATGGGTTTAAAAGTATTAACTGGAGAAACAGCACGTCAGCTGCATAATTATTTTGTACAGAATTACTGGGGGAAAAGTGGGGTGGAGGGAAAGATCTTGTTAGGCATGGGGTTAAACATGCCCCAGAGCCATGCCCCTTCCCCATGGTGCCACCATTGAGTGCAGTATACAGCTTAGAAATGAATTCAAAACTGGCCCAATATAATGTAACAAACAAATTTTATCCCTTCAAATTAGACAGTAAGGAAATACTTTGCATTGTAGGAAGTTATGCTGATAACTCTTTTCAAAATATGTGGACCCAATCTGCATCACCTTCAGTGTGAAAGAAGGTGTTTCATACAAAAGTGAAACTCTAAATTTCTACATCCTGGCTAAAATATTGTTAATATTATATCTTTTGACATTTCTCAGATATATTTCTCTATTAGGTTTACCATTTCTAAGATAATTAATTAGCTGTGTAAAAATTATGATATGGACTGTTCCACAGTATTTAATAGTATCTCTTTTGTTGACTCTGGATAAAATGCCTGCCAGTTCCTGGCCAGCCAAGGTGTAACCAGCATGGGCGTCAATCCTGGGGGGGACAGGGTGACACGTCCCCCCACATTTCGATGGGTGGGGGACACAATATCAAATGTCCTCCCCCCACTTCGTAAAGAGTAGTGTCGTGGCTCTATTTGACTGGCTTTTTGAGTGGCATGTAGGTTTGATGAAAGTGTCTCGATGCAGATTTTGTCAGGGAAATCTGATTTAATGAAAAACTTCGGCGCGCTTCGCGCGCATGCGTCACAGTTTGCACGTCATCTCATGACCATTAAAAAGGTGATTATACAAGGAACTATTCTGATCACAACACTTTCCGAAAACAGAGATACATCTGCAAACATCTGTATAGGGGCCCCTCATCAATATGGGATCCTTCAATCTAATCTGTAAGCATGATGTGGAAGGTCGAAACTTTAAAGCACGTTGTTGCCCTTATACATTTTTTAAAAACTTTTACGAGCGCTTCACGCGAAGCCATTATCGGTATGGATGGTGATTGCTAATACACTTACGAAGAAAAAGCTGAAACGTGCTTGTTAGTCCTTCACACCTTTTGCTACACCTATCAGGGAGGTCTAACATCACCTTACTGCGCCTATTCTCTCCCTCCTGCCTATTCTTCATTGCTGGACGCTGTTCGTCTGGATTTTCGTTCAAAATTAGTAAAAATACGATAGATGTAAAGTGCTTAGCATCATAATCTATTTTACCATTTGGATGTCAGGTAATATGCATTACGCCATTGCCCCATTAATATAATTGATCCAGAGCTTCCAGGAGGTCCTATACAGGTATTTGTCAGCCTTAGATGCTCTTTTATAATGCGCAATGAAGGAAAGGAAAATTTTCATAATAGTCCAAGAAAGTTTCTGTTGATTCAACGCAGGTATTTTTGCTGAAAAACTGCAAAAAAAGTAGCCAAAGGAGGGGCTTCAGGAAGGTTGTTGAAAACGTATTCGATCAGCTCCAAAAATAAACCAAAGATAGTACCATTTTGCATCTAAGCAACCTTAAATTTACGAAAATTTCTCAAAGGGGAGGGGTGTCCCCCTCCCCTTCCACCCCTCCCCCAGGACAACACCTTTTTGTAGTGACAAAGGACGGATCACCACAGTTGTATACAAAACGCAGAGCGCATAAAAACAAAGTGGAATTTACACGCTGCCACTCTGTTGGAAAAACATCCAGCCAGTCCAAACTGGGGCCTTAAAAACATATAACCCTAGCAACGGGCGTGGTTGGGGTCCATGATCTCTGACAATGATCAACACTGCGGAGCGTGGTTTCAGCTATTTTTGGACATGATTAAAGTAACATCTTGAAGTAGTTCCCTGGACTCCGTGTATTTCAACTAGCAGATCATCTATGATGGTCATGTTAACTTTGGAATCATTGGCGTAGACAAAGGGGAGGCAGGGGGTCATGCGCCCCCCATCAAATTCTGAAAAAATTTGTTAATGGAACACAAAAATTGGCTTCAAGTGATGCTAAATGTTGCACCAGATTGCATCTGAGGTTACTTAAATATTCAAAAATTTCTCAAAGGGGAGGTGGACACCCCCTCCCCTTAGACCCCTCCCCCAGGCCGGCGATCAGGCCCCGCAGTTGGTCCCCTCCAAACAAGAATCCTGGCTACGCCAGTCTTTGGAATCCTAACTCTTATTAGAATAGGACAACGTCAGTCATCACAAAAGAGGGACACAGGTGAAGGGCCTATAGAAAGACACGCCCTTTTCAAAAAAAAGGGCTTGATAGTTGGAAGCTGTTATGTGATTCAGCATACTTGTAGAATGATAAATTATTTGCCAGCAATATGTGTGTATTTGATTTCTATATATGGTGATTTCTATATATGGTTATTCCTATAAAATATTTCACAAAATACATAATAATATGTCTCCTTATGCATACAAAATACCATATAAAGTATGCACCAAATCACATTTTCACATTTAAAAACCACACAAAAGCTTCTCACCGTAGGAGGGGGGACACCCCCTCGCATACCCTCCCCCCATCGCGCCCAAGCGCGCTCGGGCTTGGTCACTTCGCTCCCTCGCAGAATCTACCACTTCACCCCCCGGACAAATTTCTGACTACGCGCCTGGTCATGTGTGTCCCCCCCACACTTCAATACGGATTGACGCCCCTGGTAACCAGTGTGCCATTTCATGTTGACATTTTTCAGTCAGAGAACTATTTTTCCACACAACACCCCTAGGGCTATTTGTCAACATTACACCTATTCTTCGAATTAGGGTTGAACAAACAAAGTACAGTATAACAAATGTCTGGCACTAATGTCCCTCTGTCTGTGCCCCACATTTTACTATTTTTGAATTACTATGAAGCTGAGCCTACTGTTTCTTCACAACAAGGTGTAAAACAGACATTATGTAACTTGTAAAATGGCCATTACCCTGATGGATTTTTATCACAATTTTAATCTTTTCTATATGAGACATGCATGACATTAAAGCTCCTATGGGTCTAAAGATTTGCCTTATAGTTATTCAAAAAATATTTTGAGTAAAATTCCTGTAAGTTGGACACAGTTACTTTCCTTTATAAAATCTACTGTGTAAATCATGATATAGAATCAGGGTTGCAGTTACCTCCAAATTTAAAGAGTCCAAAATGTTGATACTGGACCCTTTAGACTGCCCCAACAGTGTGTCTTTGGGGTCCAATGGCAATTTTAAAAGGTCCCACCCAATTTTTGAATTTACGCATAACAAATGCATAATACACAGAGTAAACAATGCACCCAAACAGTATCTGTCCACTATGGAAAAATAACAATGGAAACAATGGTTTTGTACTAACTGATCTTTTTTACTGTCTTGGATTGTCGCAATGCTAAGGAAGGGAGTGAGAGGCACTGAGAGCGGAGATCCTTGTGTATCCGAGATTTCTCGTTGGACCTAAATACAAAGCTAAGGAATCTATTCAGGCATGGGTTCCATGACGCCCAGACGCGCAAGATCACAAACCCTGCATGGAATTGACTTTTCATCCCATTTTTACAATGTCATAGTGTTGATTAACTGGAGGTAAGTGTCAAGGAATTAAAGAAGTAAATCTGGTGGCTTCACCACTCTTCTGAAAGTGGGTCAAATTATTAGGGGTAGAAGAGCATGTCTGCTGAATTATTAATTTGTTTATGGAATGACAGGGACCAATGGGGGATGGAGGAAGAGATCTCAATAAGGATGAGACCAGAAAAAGCCACATGTCCCTGCCTCCTCTTGCTGCCACCTACCCCTCCCCTCCCCCTTTGTGTGCAATGTGTACAGCATTTGTGCACATGGGGGTAGAGTATGCATGAACAGACTTGCAAAATTCTTACCACTAGTATTAGAGGTATATAGGCATGCCGCAATCTAAAGAAATGCTTATACTCAGCTTTTACAGATTAAGATCAGATTCCCCTTATTTTCAGTCCCGTGAATACCTCTTACCCTTCTCACAAAATACATTTGTACCTCTTTAAAATTTGGACAATTCTAAGATAACTCATCAGCTGGGCCAAATTCATGATATGGAGTGCTGCACAGTATTTCTTTCATTACAGTATACCTGCATTAAGTATCTGTGAAATTTTTGCCAGCCAAGGTGTAGTCTGCTGTGTATGTTGAAATTATTTAGGCAAACAACCATTCTTTCATAAAAAATCCCTAAGACTATGTCCACGTTACACCTGTTCTTGGAAAGACGGCTGAACAAACAAAGGATAGGAAATTTCTAGTAACATTCTGTATTTGCACCCCAAATTAACATAACTATGTTTGTTAACTAACTCGAGTCCAAGTTTTATTCACAATGAGGTGTAAAACAGAAATCACACCATCTTGTAAAATGGCCATTATCATGGATTTTGATTAGAATTGTGGCTATGTTTCTTTTCTGTACAAGACAGGTATTACATTAGCATGGATATTATACAAAAATGTTCTAAATGTCCTAACAGGTTCAATTTGAAGAACATTAATCATAAAAATCTTTTCTCTTTTTCTGTCTTATTGTATGCAGGGTCAGAAATTCACTTGTGCTCTGTGAAAACCAAGCCTGATTGTGAATGAACACTGACAAGTTTTGCATTTTCTTTTTGGCTAGAGCAGGCTGGGTTGTACATCGCTAATCCATCCCAACTGTGCTCCCAGGACCAATATTTCATGTAACAAATAGGAGAACATCTACAGTATTTTGCCACTTTCTCTAAGCTGGGAAGGGTGAAGGATCCTTGCTCTGTACAATTGCTCAACAGCCGAACTGAGCAGAGTCAGGAGTGTGAAAACCAGAAGCTCATTTTTAAATCACCATTATGAAACTCGACCCTAGAGTACCCCTGCCAAAAAGCAATTTCATTAAAGTCACCAGAAATCTTCCAGATGGTTCCACCAGGACTGATGTAGAGTACCTCTCAAATGAAAACCAGTGCTCTCTAACCACCAAGCCCACTGTACCACACGTTTTGTTTTTCCCCAAAATGCATCTTTTCTAGTCAGCTTCTGTTTAGTAGATTTTGCTGGTAACACATATCTCATCATGTTACCATTGCATTACTTTCTACTTTGTATCCACACAGCCTGTCACTCTACTTTAATTGAAATATGTGACAAACTTTCCTGCTTTTAGTAACGCTTCACTGAGAGTGACCTCTACATGTAGCTCGTTGCTGCTTGAAATGATTGGGTTTACCAATCACTGGGACGGTAAATTAAATGATGTAAGAATGTACACTTCATAATAGATATATGGACAATACAAATTTACAACAGACTCTCAAGAAGGCTGACCAGGTGCAAAAGTAGGAAAATGTAAGATCAAAATTCTTAATAAAACAGGAGGAAAAAAGTAGGATTTTGTAGACCCAAAGTAGGACTTTTGCAGGATTCCAGTCCGACATCACTACTCACCAGTCTCAAAAGCATCATTATGACTCTTTTAGAAATTTTTCCAATGATCTTTAATGTTAAATTTTTTATGCATTTTACGTAAAAATTTAGGAAAACGTTGGATTTTCAAGAAAAGGAGACCAGGGAGAAAGGTTCAAAAAGGTGGATAATTACTGAAAGAGTCACATGACAAGCCTGAAGTTGTCAACACAAGTATACTGCATAAGCAACAGCCAAATGGAAAACTCTACTCTTAAATCATTTTTTATTCATAGCTGAATGGGAGGATGTGCATTAAATTTAGCAGCAATGTCTGTAAAGTTACAAAGAAGGTCACATGAATGAAGCCTGAGGACAATTGTACTTTTGGAAATAAATATTGCTGCACATCAAAAATTTGTATTTCACTATCACTGATTGGTTAACCATTGCAGCCTTAAACAAAACAAGTTATTTTCCAAATTTCAAAAAAATCTATGCAACGAAAAACGTTCTTTATAAAAAAGTAGTCAATAGCTCAGTATTATGTATGCCTGCACTTAATACACCTGGGAGGTAAATTTGCAGTGTCGAAAGAAAGTTACCATGTAAGGAAAATGAAATTTATATCTGATAATCTTATAATTCTATTCAGCAGAGCGAAAGAAAGTACTTCCACAACTTACACGCTATCACCGTAACAACCAACCAAGGCTTTTTGCTATTAGTGACAGTGCATAAAATATCAGTGAGTCATTTTACTGGGAAAAGTTTGAAGTTGATATTAAAATGCTCTGTCTAATGTAAGCAAAAACAAAGGCAAAGAATTATAAGAATAAAACATGAAAATGTTGAGCCTGATTTTAACTTAGTGTGTTTGTTCACTATCACTGAGGTACATACATTTAGATGACATCCATAATTGCAGGTTACAAACTGCAGAGCCTATCCTCTGAACCATACAAAAGGAACAAGTGTTCTTATCTTCCCCTTTCCCTATAGGGATTCAGGTATGATTTTTGGGGTGGGTGGGGTAGGGTGGGGTGGGGGTGGTGAGCCCCCTTCATCTGAGGAAACTAACCTTCACAGCAGGTGTCAAATGCACCTTTTTCTAAAGTAAAAATGTTCTAACACTGGCAGGTAACGGCAAGCTTCATTTAATTCACTATATTCACTAACGTAATTTAAAGTTACTTCTCAACTGTTTATTGGTTTTGATCAATACTCATGTTCTAAGGAGGAGATCAAAATCTAACAATATTCTATGACCATCTCCCTTTTTTATGTAGTCAGTCAATGGGACTTCTCCACTGAGTGAGTTCAGAGGGAGGGAAATCACACTCTAAAACTCCATTGACTTTTTCATGTGAAATGTATGTAAATCGAGACTTAATTCTGCCAAAGTTTTGTTGAATATTTGATTCTTTTTCATGAATAATTGTAAATATGAATTTTAGTATTATACAATCCGTAGGCAAATTGACAAGGAATTAATTATGCAAAGTTTAGGGAGGGTGGTATAACATGTACAGCCAACATCAGTGCTGGTTACAAAATGTCTGCCAACTGAGGTACAAATTAATGAGGTCAATAATAAAAGAAACAAACAAAAAAATAAATAAATCAAAACTTGCATCACACAAGTTTTCTCTCACCTTCATACTGGCAGAAATCCCCTGTGGCAAGATGATGGCAACTAGTGCATTTTCCATTATTACAGCTAGCCGGACATCCCCTATTACAAGTAGATGTTTCTGAAAAGATAATTTCAAACAGTTTCTTAGTAAGAGACTTTCAAAATTAAATGATTTGATGAACCACACAGTGCCAGAACATCATCCCCAAGGATGTGATTAAAGTGTACCTGAAGTCTTAATTACAGAATACACAGATTGAAAAATTAAATTTATGCCATATTAGTCCAACTCCAATCCTCACAGGATTCAATATTCCTGTGCTGACATAAAGACATTGAAGCTCATGCACTCACTTGAAAAGCGGTACATTGCACAATAATTTGTGACGTCACTCTTGTATTACTTAAATGAAAGTCTTTGCTTTTGTTTTTCCTCTAGGTACTGCACCTTCAATCAAGATGTGACTTATTTTTCAAGGCTACAGAATGACTCAGCTATGGACTTTATGCATATGACATCACAGAACAGAAATTGCGCCCTCACCTGAGGTCAGCCCATAGCATTTCGACTTACACTGGTAGCAAATGCTAACAGCTAATTTCTGTACCAGTTGGATATTAAAGTGCCTAAGTCTACATGATAGACTACGTCGTGCATGTGTGTACCAATTAGTCAACTGTACCAACAGCTATACGTAGCTTCACTGCTTGTCCTCTAACATGATGTCACGGGACATCAATGTATAACGTCTATAGATATTATGCATATGACATCAGAAAACAGAAAGTGTGCCCTCCTATGGAGGCGAGGACATATCATTGCAACTTACACCAACAAATGCACACAGCTGATTTGTGTACAAGTACGATATGGGTGTATGTCTACTACACAGACATGAAGTCTGTCATGCAGGCAGTGTGCTTCATTGTTTACCCTCCAAAATGTTGCATGACATCAATGCATAACATTTATACAGGGCGAGTCCACTCTGCCACTGTTTCATTCAGCTTTTGAGAATTTTGCTGTGGCAGTGTGAATTTTAGGTTTTGACTAAAACTATTGAAAACACACAGTGAAGATAATGGCTCATATAATTAATAATAATCAACCACAGGATGCAGTCTTTACATTTAAAGGATCAAATTCATGTTTGCTTTGCCTTCAAAACTTAGGGGCACAACATCTTGCATGTGCACATTTACTGTATTTTCCAAACTACCCCCTCTCCCAGGCTTTGATAAATCCCCCACCCGACAGTCCGGGACAAGTAAAAAGTTACTCGGGCAAGTACATTGTTAAATATCATATCCCGCCGGGCAAGTACCCTTGCGAAGTCTCCCCAAAGGAGTTTAAAGGCATATTAAGAGTGAACAAGTAGATATTCACACGGACAAGTACACTAAGAGAACAGCTTGCCCGATGGGCAAGTAATGAAAAAAGAATTTGTCAAAAGCCTGCTCTCTCAAAGAAGACAGGGGTGTGAATCCCAATTTCATAAGATAATTTAACCAATAATCAATAGCAAGTCATAAAATAATATGACATGGGGCTTTTAAAAATTTTTGCAAAAATATAACAATCTTGAAAGTATTACAGGGCTCAAATTCAAGCAATCAAAAGTTTAAGAAATATCTCTTCTGTAACAAGGCAAACTGACAGACCAACTTTACCTATGTTGGATGCCAGTTTATACAGTACAGTAGTTGCATATTCTTGACTTATACGTCATTAAAAGGATATGCTTCAAAACACAAGAGACTAACTTCTAATCGCCCAGCTAGTATAACAACTGTCACTGAAGAGTTTATATGCATATATCTGAAATAACATCAAACCTACAGACTTAAAAAAAAAGAAGAAATCTGACTTTCACACTAGTACACACAGTGCAACCTCGAAAAATATGAGAAAACACAGATCGAAGAATTAAGACTCCATGCAAGCAGTATCTCCATGGCAACATGTTCCATTATTGAAATTTTCTTTTACCATGAAACAAAACCTAGATTCACAAAGGAAAATTGACAGAAATACGTACACCTGGAATGACTTGCATCTCTATAACCAACGCTGAGGATGACAGCTTAAATATCTTGTTTATAGAGGCATAGCCATTCCATGCTACTTTGTGCCAGGCTAATAAATTTCCATGGGTAAGTGCTGAAAGTGACTTGAGGAAGAATGGTACCACTTGGAGGGAAGGGAGAAGGAGAGGGGAGAGGGTGAATAGGGAGTGGGGAACGTGGAATATACCAACAAATACAAACCAGCTCTGAGATGGTTATTATCACTCTATAAGCTGTACAAGTTGTTACTGTACTTGTAGACCGAGGGCTGAGGAAATTTGAAAGGCAATGCACATTTCCTCTTCCCAAACATGCATTTATTTTTAATTCTCCAGCTTTCTCCTAGACCCTCCTCCACTTTTAAAAAAAAAGTCCTTTGCACTACTTACCAGATACAAGGCCTACATGTAAACAAACCCCCCCAAACCCCCCCCCCCCCCAAAAAAAAAAAAAAAACTCAACTAATTTGTTTTTATCTTCAATTGAAACAAGTCAAAAGCAAAATATTTTTAAAAATGTGAACAACCTCTGACTCTTCACCACTTTCTTTTTTTCATTAAAATTTTACAGAAAAAGAAAAGTCACCTCTGAAAACTTTACCATCAGGCAGCTATAAGAATATTTTCAACTTGGAACAAACAGTAACTGCCTGATAAATTGCTTCAAGTATTTTCTCTGTTGTAAGTAAGATTTGAGTAAACAATGCCAGTTTTAGTTTCAAGGGTCTTATACACTTTTATGTACATGTGTGTGTATTCATACACCAATAAACAATATGATTGAAACAACAGGAAGTGGGAAGTTTTCAGTTTCTTCATAAATTTTACAACACAAAAGCAAAACAATTCAAAAGTGTCAAAACTTTCAGTAGAAAGAACTACGCATATTGTATAATATGCACATCAGGATGTAAAGAATAGTTAAAATGCCTATTATTTCAACTATTTACATATCATTGTGTGGCCGATCCACACCGACAAAGGGAAAACATTCCATACGGCCTCACTGTAGGGTAGCTAATGTGTTTGCCCTTAAATTCTGCTGAATTGGCACATGGTTTTGTTGTGAATTTTGCCCAGAAAACAACAGTTTTTGTACTCTGAAATCAAAATTTTTTTGGAGGGGGGATTGCCACCCCTCACCCAGCCTCATGTATACCTCTACAGTATGTGAATGTCACTGTAGGTACGCACCTTAACAATGTGTAAAATACAGATATAGGTGGAAGTATTCATGTACTCTTTGATAACCTCCATTACTCATGCTCACTTGAAAATAGCAAAACATCACTGCACGTTAGAGCAGCAATACTGTAGTACAGATGACAAGGCAGTTATGAAACTCCTTTATTATGAATTTCAAATGTATTGCCATGGAGACATATTACAGCAATAGTTACTTATCACTTATCACAAAAGCTCTGTCTAACGAGAGTAAGTGCACACATGTGATTACCAAAAAGACATTTATCATTTCTATTTACATAACATATTTCTCCCTACATCATAAATGTTAAATATTTCAAACGTTTGGCCTTAAACAGTACACACTTTCAGACACACATACACTAACACAGAAATGTAAAGTGTATGCCACTAGGATCATCCTTGAACTTGGTTTCATGCATAACTTCCATGGTGTCACAAAGACAAAACATTTTAAGAATGTACGTTAAGTCAAAATGCCATCTAAACTGTTACTAACTGAGACAATTTAGCAGGTCTTGAATAACCCTACAAGAAATCTGAGTGTGAGATGTAAATTATCCATGCTACTTTATCTTGATACTGTTGGAGTACAGTAGTACAGTAGCAATGTAATACACAGACTTAACTTCTTAACAAGTGAGCTTTATGTCATGTTAAAGCAATTGGTATATGAGTGAGGGCAGTTGGACTAAAGGGCACATTCTCAAATGAACACATTCAGGGATTTGCCCATGTCAGCCACAACTTTTTGGGGTAAAACACAAAAAACCATCAATAGTAGCAATTAAGTCATCTTTGCCAGTTAAGTCAGCCATAAGTCTCTTCATGCCGCTAGAATTCAATAGGCTCGTTTAGCCAAAGTTCCCCGAGAAAAGGCCATTTTCTCGGGTGAAATATATAGACGTCTTATGTCGCCTGATGGCTAAATCCTCCTATTGAATTCTAGCCTCATGTTGCACAAGTAAAATTACTGAAAGTTATAAATAATTTTGACCAGCTGTCATAATTATTTAGACATCTTGACTTAATAGTTGTATTAATGTTCAAAGTTTGAAAACATTGCGAAGAATGCAAGAGCCACTCAAAGTTCAATGTTTAACTGTTTTAAACATGCATCTGCGAGGATTCATGTAATGTGTTGATGGATTTCTGATTTTTACTTCAGGAATGGCTCATCTAGGTTTTGACTTGATCTGCATGGTCATACATCATTTTGAAAGCTCAAGCAGTTGAGGTAACTGTCTTTTCAACCCATAATAAACTTGAAATACACATCACATCATACCTACAGTAACATTGATCAACACTTGGTGATTTTCTTTAAACCATTTAATCAATTATCTCCTTCATAATCCCATGTTTTTGAAGTATGAATATATGATTAGAGAGGCATGGGAATTTTGCCAACTTTGAAATTTCTTTATAATTTACAGTGGAACTCAATACCTATCTATATTTATTCCAAGGTTGAAACAGAAAGCCGAAAGGCTTCGTGATTCCTTGCCATATCAATTGTAACAAACATGAATCACCCACATGATAAGTAAGAGATCCCTCACAGTTATCCTACTTGAGATATCATGTTAATAAGGTTTTGAGCTTTTGAAATCTTGTGACCCAAAATGACCTTTCACCTCCACATAAAACAATAGGGATCACCCACCATATGGCCATCTACATGCCAAAAATGAACAATGTATTCATGAACAATCCACAGGCCAAGTATGGAATCAAAAACAAAGAAATTAAAGAGATTCTCTTCAATTGGAGGACATGACATTACTCCTCCTTGCTTCAAGTTCACTGCAGGTGACAAATTTACTTACTGTAATCTGTAGAGTCTGGAAAGCACCTACAGGAATTAACTGAAGGTTTTCACCTTAACGCTTAAATTTACTTCCTCGATCTTTCACATATCAAAAAATTTGTAAATCTACACTTTCTTCCACACTTCAAATAAAAACTAGGATGCAAAAAAGAATTCAGGTTTTGATGAATTCATTTCAGTAGACTTAAGCTTCATTTTGAACCACAAAAATTCTACAATGTTGATGTTCTGGACCAATGCTAAATATACCCCACCATGTGTGAGAAATTGCTTTGATATCTACCTTGAAATATTCCAACAAGTTTTTCAGGTTTTGACCTCTAGTGACCTGAAATAACCTTTCACTGAATACAAAAACATCAACAACTGCATTTTTGTAGCAAGGTTTACAGATTTTGAACCCCCTGTTCACCCACATAACCTTCGACCTGCACCAAAAATAAAGAGGCCTTTCCTCTCATCATAAGGCATCCACATACTAAGTATCAAATCTATCCAAGCTTCCTAGCTTGTGGTATCTTTTACACAACTTTTCAAAGTTTTGACCCCTCGTGACCCCAAATGACCCTTGACTTCCACCACAACAATAGAGTTCTTCCAAACACCATAAGGCCACAGATCAAGTATAAACTCTGTCCAAGCTTCCTACCTCAAGATATCATGTTAACAAAGTTTTCAGAGTTTGACCCTTGGTGACCCCAGATGACCTTTGACCTCCACCAAAACAAGCATTCTTCCTTTGACCATAAGGCATCCAAGTACAAAGTATGAAATCTATCAAAGTGATATAGGTTTCCTCCCAAACCCAAAATACACCATGACCTTCACGCCTAACCTGAAACCTCATCCTGGTATTCATTACCTTTTATAAGAGAAACAAACCAATAAACAAACATCAAACACTAAGGCTCTGAAAGCAACTATGTATCAAGTTTTAAATTGTCGGTTAGTCAAATATTTCAAAACTGTTTAACATTCTTGAGCCGGAGTTTATTTCTTTTCCTGTTTGACATTCATGAGCCAGAGTTAATTATTTTTTTTTCCTGTTTGACCTTCATGAGCCAGAGATTTCTTTTCCTGTTTGACAATTAACACATGCCTATGCCACCACTGGGAACAATAGAAATATTAGACAAGCGATATTATAGAGGAAATATCTCCAATGAATAGATTTTAATGAGCTAGTTGTAGACATTGCAAAGATTAAAACCATTCATCAACACTCATGTTTGTGGTATACCCATTGGGTATGTAGTGCACAGGGACAGGGGTCACAAATTTCCAGTGAAAAGACTCTTTGCTTGCAGCCTCTGCCACTATTATACCACCCAACGTTCAGACCTGTGGCAGGTCCAGAGGGGGTGCCCTGGGTGCACGTGCACCCCAAAAGATTTCCAAGACTAAAATTTTCATGTACTAAGGTGGACCATGTCTTTAATATTGTATCGCAGACATCTCACTGTTGCTCTCCTTGCCACGGTTTTGATATAGAAACTTGTACACCATATTGAGAGCACCATTTTTTATCTAAGTCCTTCAGATGGGCGACACTCTCCCACAATGGGTAGTGCACCCCCCAAACAAAAATCCTGGATCAACCCCAGGCTCAGACATTTCAGAGCCAACTGGTCAAAACTCAGCCACAAACCACCGATAAAGGAGAAAGTTTTCTCCAACGTAAACAAATTATAATCATTATGTTGATGAACAGATTTATTAATCTTCTTTCTGAATAAAATGTGTAAAATCCTTACCAACCACATTAACCTCCCCACAACTCCAGAAGACATAGGGAGCTCCACTTCCTGTGGTCCACTCCCTTGCATGGCGAGTCAACTGCAGCGTAGCCCTGCCTACAAATTCAGGAGGAAGGGTAACTGCATACGAAGTGGACCTGCAATAAAAGGGACAATCAGACAAATAAATAAGGTTAATCCATTTTTTAGCTTCAACATTTTCATGAGCATGCCAAATGTACATTGGAAGAGTGGAGGGGATCAAAGACCCATGTACAGTATGCTTTTTCAAAATGAATAAAACTGAATTTGATGTAATCAACACTTTTGAAAGTACACTCTGGGAGGGAGAAGAGGATCAGAAGGAAAAGTATGTTTTGCACTCTTGTAAAAATTTTTAGCAAACTGAATACCTGCAAGGAATGGATCATACAATATGACTTCACAAGACATGCAACTGTAGCTTTCATTTCAATATCTTCAGTGTTATTCACTTCTGAGCTGCATATTACTGTAGAACTTGAAATGAGAATTCTGTTTTCAAGGGGTTACACAGGAGACCTTATATTGCAGTATTTTTTGCTATACACTGCTAGGGCTTGATAAAATGCAATGGCTGACCAATTGGATGCATTTACGTTTAGAGAAAACCAAAAAAGGAGGGCTTCACTTGCTACTGAAATCAACAAAATGGGAAAAGGGCACCAAATATCCAGATAATGTAACTATGATTCTTTAATAAGTTTTGCCTCAAAGGGTGCCTAAACACACCTCATATGGTATACGCCTGCCAGAGAGGACATGAAAACCCAGACTTCCCACTATGTACTTGCATATGCTCCACATTAATAATGACTGAAATGTTCAGATACACCACAGCATTTTGACGTAATGCATTAATTTCTGGAAGTAACACTGGTTGTATTAACTGTTATTGAAACTAATGTCCTGAATAATTCAATAATGTGGTGCCTCAAAAGGCTTAACACCTGAGGTAATTAATGCTCTTTAAAATTTGACAATGGCTGGGAAAACCCCCACAGCAAATGACCCTGAGTGGACTTTCTCTGTAAACATTGAGTCATTCTCTTACATCCTACTATAAATCATTGTGATAAGGGGACCAGCTGGACTAGTCCATTATATTGAAAGGGATGAATAAGATTTTAGTCTTTTGTTGTAGTATAAAACAGAGTGTCATTCTCAAAATTTGATTGGCTGTGGTATTTTATTGAGTGCTTAAAATTGTCTAAAATAATTACAGTATATATTGTAAGAATGAAACTTTAGTACTTTAGATAAATACCATAAATGTGAACTTAAATTGTCCAACATCCCTTCTTGTACCCTAGACTATACCCTACAACAGCTAATCCTACACAAAAGTAAAACTGCTACAATGAAATGTCTTTCCAAACATGAAAATGAGAAACACATGACAGAGATGATTTAATGTCAAAATACAGCAAAATTTTTTAACAGAAACTTTTTTGACTCTGTGCAGATTTGACATGCCAATTCCAGCAGAAAAACTATTCAGGAAGATATACAGAATTCCTAAAGATATTGTTCAGAATTCTTCCACATATTTCACTAAAAGGCTGCAAAAATTTGTACAAAATTCCTGTACTGTACATGTAAACTGTACACAGAATGCATTATCATACTTCCACAAATTATCATGAGATTTTTTCAAAGCTATGCCAATCTATAAATTTGTTATATGTGCCCTTGTTCTCTCCAAGTAGGCTTCATTAGTGAATCACCATGGCAACAATCACAAAAATGTATTGACCTCCTCTTCTTGTCTATGCAGGTAGCATTGACAATGTAATTCATTATCCCTTCACTTGTGCTTAACCTATACTCTATTGTAAGTGCTTATTTCTACTGTACTTAAACTTCACAGCTCTGTTTATATATATGTTATCACACAGCTACTGTTAAAATTAAAAACTTTCACTGACTGAGAGCGTGCATGTGGAGTGAAGTCCTCGTTAATTGGCAAAAAAGCATTGTTGCGTGTGTTGAGATTTAAAGGGAAATTGTATCTGCAGTACAGAAAAACACTGTTGCGTGCAGACTGTTGGGGATTAAAGGGAAAAATTACCTTGTGGTACAAAAACTGTACTTTAAAATCCATGATATTGTAGGTAATGAATTTTAGGCAATTCAAAGTAAAATAGTTGCATTTAATGATTAAGATTCTCAGAGAAAGAAATTCACTGCACTGCAGCTCATAAACACTTTGATTTAACACAATCTCTCACACATTTTCAAATTATGAAACATCCATCACTCCTGTAATACATTATATTTTCTAGACTTAAAGCGACTGTCACAGGTTAGTGGTGTAACTAAAGGAATCAATGATAAAAAGCTATTTTGTGGTGATGCAACATAAAGACAATATGCCCCTTTAAGATAGATACAAAGGGCTGGATACAAGCTATACAGAAATATTTCCATTTGTTTCAGTTCCTACTGGATTTAACAGAAAGACACTTGTCATTTTAGACAAAGTAGGATTAAAATACAGAAGTATCTATTCTTCATAAAAACTGGAATAAAAGGGATTTTTTTATTAATGCACTAAAATGGGGAAAAGACTTGCAGACTTTTAGCAGAATTCAACAAATGTGCTCATCAATGGTGACAGCATTAAGCTGACAATATTCTTTAGACATTGTGACTTAATATTTACTAAAAATTTTCGAGTGGGAGGGAGTCAAGTGTAAAAAACAGCATAAAGTAGAATTCTCAAGAATAAAACAGGGAAAGTAGGCGGATAGTTAAAAAAAAAGGTGAAGTACGAAAAGTAGCAGTTACATAAGAGCCTGATATTTGACATGATGAAAAATAAAAGGAATTAAGGAAAACTAAAACTGATGTCATGTTTAATCTAATGAAGATTCTTCTTGCAAGGATCAGTGGCGTGAGTGTTAATGAAATTCACTTCATAAATGTAAAAAAATGTCATCTAACGAGCTAATTGCTACCATGGCAGCTGGACACTGCAATCTACAGACACATGGTTTTTTTCCGCTTATGTGACTGCAAAATGCAGTGACTTGTGTGAACACAATCAATACAGGAAGTTAAAATTCATTCTGACAGGAATATTTGCAGGGCCTATATTTCATTTCTTCTGTGTGGAAGAAAAAGTGTTTTTTCTTTCTCCTTCCTTTGTGATTATGAGAAGAGGGGAAGGAGAGGGGTAAGGGAAAGGATACTCTCCAAGAAAATACAACCATTATTAATGGGCTATAGCATCACTCCAAACATATTTAGGAATATGATCACATCTATAAATATGATTGGTGACTGCACTTTGGTTGATATTAATTCGAACAGTAGTTTCACTCTGGTTGGTCAATGATGACTTGTGCAGTCAGTTGTCTTCCCAATTAAACTCACACACAGTAGTTTGTGGATATGGCCTTCAGCGGTTTAAACATAGAGTAGTGTAGACCACTGTAGCTTTAACAGGGAAGTGCACTAGGCAGGTGCTCTTAGCCTCTTTTTGTTTGAATTGTAGGTAGTGGGTAAGAAGTAAACTGGGTATGGGGAGAATTTTTTACCATCTGTGGTGAGATTCATTGCCCTTTAACAATCAGTTTCATGCAATTTTGAAATTCAAGATCAATCACCCTTCCTCCATTCAGAGTTCCCAGCATTTCACAGAAACAAAATTTTCCCTGAATTTGCAAAAGTCTAGGATAAATAAAGGCCCTATAACTTAAAAGCTGGCACAGATAACCATCCAGTATATACAATGTTTCGGACATGAGACGGACACAATGGTATGTTCAGACTGACCACTTTCCCTTTTTGGCAAATAAAATTCCCTGTCATTTACCTGATTTGATAAAATTTTCTCCAAGTCTCTGGAACTTTCCTTTCATTTGTAAAAATAGAAACTCATTTGCCAGGCTTCACTTCATTTCCAGGATGGCTAGAAACCCTGTTATTCCTCCATGCATGCAAAACAATACCTTCTAATCAATTTAGTACCAAAAATGGAAAAGAAAATCAATTGCACTGTATAAGCTAAGACTGAAAGGCACTGTTTAGGCTTTTATTTTCATAATTCATTCCACTTCCTTGAAACCATGAAAACAAAACAGTACATTTACCAAAATATTTAAAATTCAAACTGTGATCATTTTGTACTAGTATTGGACTGATTATTTGTACGCAATATTGGTGTTGGCTAATATTCCCCATTTTCAACCTGTATAAAATGTTGGTAAAATTTACCCAAATGCCGACACTGTAAAACTGATATTTTGTGTTATGCTTCATAAAAACATTACACTACAGTATTTTAGTCTGACTATAACTTTTGATATTTTTCCCTCTTTTTAAAGTTTAATGAAAGAGAAGGGTAGTGCCCAATAGCCTACATTTTTGTGTAGCCAACACTCATTTCACAAATATCTGAATCGGATCCATATCAGCCGAAGTTGAAAATTGGAATTTGGGTATCAGCAAAATCCGCTACATGTAATATTGGCATATATAACACTTCAGGCCAGTAGCCAGACAAGGTACTGAAGGGGGGTGAAAAAGCTTCCAGGGAGGAAAAATTTTTTCAGGGGGAATTATACTTAAAGACAGACAGTCATCACCCCAAAGTATATTTTTAGTGTGGGGGTATCAAAATTCTCAGTTGGTGACTGCTCTTTGATTGACATCAAAGTTTGAAAATTTGAAAGATGCAGAGTAGCTCCCATTCCACACAAGGCAGAGAGAGTGTTTTTATTACATTTTATAGCCTTGTATGCTCACCAGGACATGGCCTTAAGCAATAAAATAGGTTTATTCCTGCACAAGGAGGAGCTTCATACAGTTGTGGGAGGGGCTAGAAGTTGCATAGTTGGGAGAAGTGGAATTGTCTGGGATGACAAAACTTCCCCTTTAAATGCATTATGGCAATGGTAACTTTTTATCTTCTTGAGGGGGTGGGCAAAAAACCACCTCCCTGGACCCCCTGGTAAAGGGCTTGCAACATTTTTGTATCACTGTCTCCTTCCCATGAATATTATTTCAAGCTTACAGTATTGAATCTCACATCAGAACTGGCCACAAACGTGACTCTAGCTGTAAAGACCTTGACTACACCATTCTGAGGAGACACTCTACGCTAGGTTAACAGTGAAATACAAGAGTCAGAAAGGTGTAAAGTTTGGAAGGCATCAAGGTTGATGTCGTGAACCACGACCATAATTATGATAGAGCTAGGAGTCCAAGTCATGGTAGGTACTAACAGGCACAGAAAAACAGCAGAATCATTCCGCCTTATCTTTAAGACACATTATCATATGCTATGTGTTTTCAAGGATAAGTTTGTATTTAAGTTAAAGAAAAAAAGAAGAATTGTTTTCAGATTAATTCATACTGAGTCAGAGTTCATTCTATGGAAATTTTAGTACTCCACAGAAGGGCAAGGTCTGAGTGCCTTTAGTAAATCTGTGACGTAGGTGATCTGACGTAGGAGACCACTTCACGCCCTCAAAAGCTAAAAAATTTTGTGATTGTCTGAGGTGAATTGTGAGCACTTTAGAGTATTAAACCTGCAACTAAATATCTGAAAATAATTTAATGTAAAGTTAAAGAATCATAATTTTTATATCAAAAGATCTAGTACTGCATAACATCTGATATGTAACTGTGCAATTTGGGGGGCAAACATCAGAGAAAAATGCTGCACTGAGTTAAAGGGCATATTTCCATTTTGATTTGTACAGTATACTCTACCTGGGTATTCTGATTTATGGCTGGTTCTTTCAGCCATGTGACAATATTTTGAGTTGAAACTGAATTAAAATATTCATACAGAAAATCTAAGTTCACAGTTAATATACAATACTGATGAATGTTCTCAAACATTATGAAAGCTGCATGGGTAAAGAAGACTTCTGTAAAGATTAAACATGACGTTTCAAAAAAAAAAAGGTTGAGGTGACTGCTTTTACCCTTTCAATTAGCAGCCAATTGGTTAAGGTGTTGAACTTGTGATCCAAGGATTGCTGGGTCTACTCCTACAGGTCTAGATCATAACCTTGTGTCTTTGGGCAAGATGCTTTATCCAAATTGCCTCTCTCCACCCAAAAGTTAAATGGATACCCGTGAGGCAAATTGTCACTGGGTGTGCCATCAGGGCAGCTGCCACACTGCAGGGATTGTCTGGAGGGATTGACCCCTGCTCAATTTATCACTGAGCAGGTGTAATATTGTGCTGCACCTTTGATTAATAAGATTGCCTAGATATTAGCATATTAAAAATGCAAATACAGTATATTATTACTCCATCACCAAGATATTGCTATTACACTGCTCATCTTTATATTAGGCACCATGTCAATATCTCAGGCTGCAGCTACTGTAGTAAAGCTGCAGGAGCTGCAGGCAAGCTGTGCTCCTATATAAAAATTCATACAGTATTGTCAATTTTGCCATAGTAGTTAGATAATGTTTTACGGCTCAGTTTCTAACCAACTGGTTTAAGTTGGGCCTGCCACAGCCTTCTTTCCAGTTGTGGCTCACTGGCTTGTTTTCCCTACTCCATTGCTTATGCTGAGCGCCAAGCACAATGGCAGTAGGTCCCATTTTTAAAGTCTCCGGTATGACCCTGCGAGGAGCCCACCCCCACACCTTCTGGCTACAAGTCAGGTGCTCTTATTACCACCTGACCATGCAGTCGGTTTTGCCATAGTAAAATGCAACCCTTTCCTGCCCATCAATTCCACCCCTTCCCCGTGCCAGTGCCTGGCTACACAAATGCCCAGAATATCAGTTTCATACTAGACACAAGTCTAAACAATGGTTTTGATGTCATTTCAGTTTAGAATATTACAGTAGGACCACACTGTTGCTGCAATATATATTGTATACACAGTCCATATGGCAAAATGAGACATTCTGCTAGTCAAAGCACCATGCAAAGAAATTATGAGGCTGATCGGTTAAATGTTGACCTGGTGGCCAAAATTTCAGTTGCAACCTACAGTGTTCAAATGTGTCTTATATGTTTGATAGAGGTGTACTTACTGGGAAAGTAGAAAAAAAAAATTCACACCTTCCGAACAGCCCGGAATGTACCATTTTAAGTAAGGGGTTGTGGAAAAGCACGTCATGGACGGACATTTCTTACATCTCAATTAATTTGTAACAGTTTTATTCTTCATAAACTTGTTGAAGTTTTGTATGGTAGTATTTAAGCAAATGACCTTTTTCTATAATCATGCTGAATTTAAATGAAAAAGACTGAATTGAGCTTCATTCATTGATCATTTCACATAATTTTTTATTGCAGATTAAGTAATGTCCGTCCATGACACAAAAAGGGGAGGGAAAATGTATTTCCATTTAATGTGGGAAGAATTTAAGGAAAGTATCTGCTGAGCTATCTCTACTAAATATTAACTTCAGTTCACAGCCCTTTAAGAAAAGTACAGTGTTACTACATGTCTTACATTTGCAATACAAATTTTGTCATGGACAGACAAGGTATCAAATGTCCGTCAACAACAAATCAAACTAAGCTACATAAACCCCCCTCTGACTACAGTAGAATAGCAAAACATGGAAAATCTGTTAGTAGGGCAATTATGACCTTGTTTTCCTTTCCTATTCTTTTAAGATGTATGGTGTATCTCAGTTTTCCCTTGTTTTTTGTGTTTGCATATGAGAAAATGATGACTACAGCTAACTGAAATTTCTTGAAGTAATCAGTTTCAAGAAATTTGGGACTTTATTTAAAGAAAGTGTTATTTGAGTTTTGGAAACACTGCACATAGTTTTGAAGCAGATGCCAGCTGCACATGAGAGAGCCACTATCCAGCATCGTTGCCATACTCAAACCACTAAACAGTGTTCAAGGCTCAGCTACAAGGGAAACCTTTACCTTAAATTGACATTTCAAAAGCTAAAAGGATATTTCTCGATAGTATTTCAGCAGAATGATATCAATGTGTTAAATAGTCATTCGTTGAACATTTAAAACCTGTTCCCATACAGATGAAGGTGATTGCCATCATTTTGCATTCAACTGAAGTTTTTCCCATGTTGGGATTTTGCTGTAACTTTTCCTTCTCACCACCAAATATTCCAAAGATGCTGTGGTCAGCTCAATACAGTGAACATTACATAGAGCATTTAAAAATTAGACTTAGAGTAAAATACAGTTTTGCAAATTTGGACAATACTCCTTTAGTAACTGAAAATACCAAAAAGTTTCCTTGTTGCCAATTACAGTAATGTTAGTGGGAAACATTATCTATTCCATGGATATGAAATTTTTGTGTGCTTTTTAATGTTTCACAATGGAACTACAATTTTTACTATGTAACCATGCAAACATGCATTTTATCTATATTGAAATGTTTAAGAGGTCACAGAGTACCAAGCAAAGAATGGAATATTGAATTGAAAGTTTTACAGTTTGTAATATTGTAATCGATTTGGAAGTTGTTAGTTCTGTCACTGAAAGTTTTGTGCAAATTGTCAATTTAGTGCTTCAATGAATATTGTATATTACCACTTTCTGAGGTTAAAAAGGTTTAGAGCTCTACTTTTGAAATATTTGAGAAGTTACAGTATCGACCAAAGAATTGAAAATTGAACTGAACGTATTACAATTTGTAATAATGTAATTGATTTGAAACAAGGGAGCATTTATTGTTAGTACTGTTGATGACATTTTCGAATTTTCTGCTCAAATTATTAATTTAGTGCTTCAGGGAATATTGCATATTAGCACTTTTTCTGTTAAAAGTCGAAAATTTTGCTGGTTTCTGGTTCACTGTTTAGCCTGTGAAGGCTGCTGTGTTTGACTCTTCAAATAAACCTGTTCAGTACTGAATCACGACAGTTCCTACGATACAATTTTGGTGAGTGTCCGACCATGACAAGGGAAGTGTCCGTCTATGACAAAATACAGTTTTTAACCCTTCATCCTTGGAATAAACAGACTTTTCCAATTATTTTTTATAAAACACTGCTGCTGGCAAGGAGCTTCCAACTGACAACTTTTGTATTTTTTCAAAGCAGGTTGACCCTCTCATTGACTTTAGCTGTCCGTCCATGATGCCCAGAAATACTTTTGTTTTGCGTGACAGTCAGAAATGAAAGATTGCTTGAAAATGACACATACCTGTTAAACAAGGAAACTAATACACCTTTTGTTTCTATATTAAATTATTTGTTAACTTACATTAGTTTATATAGAAATGTGACAAGAGTACCAAAAAGTGAAACACCTCAAATTATCTTGTCCGTCCATGACACAGATGTTTTGTTGATTCTATTTTTAGTAATGCACCATGGCAACCAACTTTTGTAAGACTCTGGTAGAGTTGATGATACCCTTTAACATAAAACCCATAACCTTAGTGCAAATATCAGTAAATGTTTTTAGTACCCCTTTTCTTTATCAAAATTCCAGAAAATGTCCGTCCCTGACAAACCGATCAGCCTCTTATAATTTAAATAAAGTTAAGCTTTTAAATTGCTTGAAAGTTTATACCCATCTTTTGAATACATATATAAAATGTAAAGAAAGCTTACGTAATGTCATCATCATTTATAAATGTTGCATTTCCAGTTAAGTTAGCAAGAATTTCATTTCCTCTTATCAGTCGAAGGCGAAATCCACCCTGAAAAAGAAATGGAAACCAGTCATTTCAAACCCAGCAAGCAATCCTGAAAATCCACCAATCACTTGCCACCTTAACATTTTTCATTCTGAAAATTTAAGTTATTGCTATCCACTTCTTTACCCAGCACAAAGAGACCTTTTTTGCTCAGCCATTTTCTTGTTTGGGAACAAGAGATGCTTTGATCCAAAAAGAGGCATTGCACTGAGGTGACCTGCACAGGCAGGCAGATTTACAGTACCTGGCTCTACGGTCCCTCCCATGAAGATATCATGACGCACAACCAAATGTGATGTTTTCACTCAGAAAAACTTTAAAGAATAAAGCCCCCTACATGCCATGAAAATGCCCATAAGCCTACAGTCCCGAGTAGTCCCCCACAGCCCGGGAAAGTCTTATTAGTGATGGTCAGTAACTTTCACATT
Organism: Holothuria leucospilota; assembly: GCA_029531755.1. Classification (NCBI taxonomy): domain Eukaryota; kingdom Metazoa; phylum Echinodermata; class Holothuroidea; order Aspidochirotida; family Holothuriidae; genus Holothuria; species Holothuria leucospilota. The sequence goes on from CM055966.1 coordinate 21,093,627, forward strand.
CTGTGGTTTTAGTCCAGCAAGTTGTATCTTCACAACAGTGCTCAATCCCGACATATGATCCGGCCAAGCCCTAGTAGCCACTGGAACTACTTATTAAGCACCACAAGTCATTATTTGCTTGAGTGCACATTGTGCTGATAGAGTTGGAGTTTTGTTACCGTGTTTTGATGCAAGCCTGATTAACTGTGGTCAGCTTCTACAAGAATTTGGACTAAAAGGACTTTCATGTCATGTACTGTAATGATAATAACAGTGATGAGGAGCGAAATAGACTGATAATAACATAATATTTCTGATTTATAGAGGGCACGAATCCACTTTGCAGAATGCTCACAGCACTATACGTAAATCCTCCACAATCTGTTCATTCCAAAGATCCAGCTCAAGCCCCTGGGGTCCATATTACCATCAGTCTGCCATTTTAGCCCTCAAGGTTAAATGTTGTTATTATGTATGTAATAAAAAATTTGTGGATTTACTGTTCATCTTTACTGTTCTCAAGATGTACCTCTTCAAAGTTTGATGAATTCTGACCTGTCTAAAGTAAAAACTAGTTAACAAGGTAACAACAATGGGTGACTTATGTACCTAATACAGGTGTTTTAGTTACAGATGAATTTCAGGGACACCACAGTAGAAGCAATGAACTGTTAAAGCTTTCTATTGCTTTTTATGAATTAGGACACGAAGGTTTAGTAACCTAAGATTTTGTTAATTTCCTTCATTTACAGTATCACCAAAACTGACTGTGAACTACGTATGTTATTCATCCCATGCACAATGCCACTTACAGTACTTACATACAGTACATGGCTTTTGACTGTTGCCTTTTAATGTGTTGGGAGAATAACACTACAGACTGGAAGTTCAACTCTGCATAGACTCTTTTCCCAATAGGAATTACAAAGGATTGTGGGATAGAATTTTGGTGTGCATCGTTTTTTGCCACAGCAAAATGCCATTGACAACAACATCGCCTACCAGAACTCTGTCCCACAATCCATTGCAATTGCTATTTGGAAAAGGGTCTATGTATAAGCACATCAATCCCTGCCCCCTCCCTGCACCATCCCCACCAGCACAGACTTCTGCTTAAGTCAACTCTCAGTCATTAATTTACTTTAAAATTTGCTAAATGCTGTATCAGTTAGCATCGTATCATCTTTGGCTATTAAAAGATATTCTTCAGTTAACCTCTCCTTGGACCCTACCGATCAGCATGGCTTTAATTTGTATTCATAAATTTATTATGTTACAACTTCTACCCCTTCCAATTGAAAAGTGGCCATCCCCATTAACAGAAAGCCCGATTACAGGCCTGCAGACGTACCTATGTACAGTAATATCTACATATAGCACTATATGATAAAGCATAAACCAGCCTTTTCCCAGAAGTAGTTTGTGAAAACCCAAGGTGTCACCAAACTCACCTTTGCTTAACAGGGTACCGGCAATGTGCCAGTGAAAATAACCCTTGTCTGCTTGCTATTAAAGAACTCGGTGAGAAATACTAGTCTAAGTGAATTATTTCTGGATTAGTGTGGTGTTTAAGGGAACTGATTCTCAATGGAAAGGACAGGTCAGCACACTTCCAAGGACACGTTCTACAATACATATCAAGGTCAGTTTGTGACAAAGTCATAGGTGTAGGGGCACAGGGAGAGGGGTTGCAGCCACCCTCCCTCCATTTCAGCAGAAAATTTGTTTTTTTGTTTTTTTTTTTCTTTTCTGGCAAATGAACTGTATGTTACTTCTGGGCGAGCATTCATTAATTTTTAAGCAAAAGCACTCAGTGCCCACCTTCCATTGATAGTAAAGGTGATGTCATATGCCTATGGGCAGTGTTCCCAATATTTAACAAACACAAAATTCCTTAATGTTTCTTTGATTAGCTGGGCATTTTCTAAAATTCTCTTGGCCTTTCCTGACTGAAAAGAATTTTAAAACTAATTTTCCTGCTTTTCTTTGATTTTCAGGAACAATATTTTAATTACAATTTTGACCACCAGAAACGATCAAAGTCATAACAATGGCTATTGTAATAATTATAAAAATGTATTACAGCCTAGACAATCGAAAGATAAATGTTCTACAAGGCAGTACAGATATGGCAAAATGCAAACAAAGAAATTGGTTAACAAAACAGATAAAACTCATTAAATGCACTGCACGTAGTGAAAAGAGCAGCAGCTAAATTTGCAACTGAGTAATACTACCTTAAAAAGGTAACCAGACCATCAAAAACAATTAAAGTAGCAAAAAGTAGACAAAAAAGGGCCAAATCACCCAAAAGTACATCTTAAAAGGATTTTTTCTTCATTTTCAGTTTCTTAAATTCATGAATGTTATGACACCAATAAATACATTTCCTCATACAATAATATGCAATGATAGCCTTCACTCAGACTGCAAGGCTTATTTTCACCTTTTGTCCATACTACAGCCTAGAAGCACTTTGCGTGTCTGTCCTTTGTTTGAGAAGTCATAGGAAGTACTCACTATACATGCTGCACATTCACTGCCAACAAGGTCTCAATATTTATGAAAAGTATCCATGTTTACAGAGGGAAGCTAAAAATGATTTAAATATTAGACAAGCATACATCTTTATAATGAAGGAAGAAGTAATTAAGGGACCTACCATACATGGCAAAGAAAGAAATCATGTAAAAAAGGGAAACCAAAGGGATTTTCCTTTGGTAAATATCTTTTGTCCCTGTTGTACAAGAAAGCTCATAAATCTATTACTTGCCAGTAAAAATAAACTTTATGTAAACATACATTTGTATATAATGCAGCTACCAAATCAATTGTTTCCAACCTTGACAAAAGTGTCAATACAACTGCGAACAACCCACTCATCTGTGACTATATAACTTAAGGCGTATTCATTGATGTCAAGTGCTCTTTAACGAAAAAAGAGTCGGTAGATCTGTATTTATTGCTCGTAAGAGGAAGGATGATGACCAGCATATAGGTTAGCCTAAAATCTAGCCTAAATAGATGTGGGCTTAATGATGTAAATATATACTGCATGAAAATAGGGGTAGCAAGAAAAAAGGGAACATACTAAAACACTGACACTGAGTTTCAAGTGTTCTTTCACCTATAGTTTTATTGATATTCATTGACGGTATCACCCGATCTTTCTATCAACTAGTCAAACTCTCCTACATCATTATCGGCAACATTTAATTGAAATACAGATTACAGATATTATATCCAACCCACATTTGCAGACCTATACTTCAAACAAATGATATGTGATTTTCGAAAGACTGAATTTCAAGTTCTGAATATTTTGCCTCCTGTTAATGAATGGACTTTTCATCGTTGTGCACAATAGCCTATAATTTTGTGTAAAGTACATTCATTCCTTAACCAGTTAACTGCATATGACAGATATAGCTGTCATGCCCTAACTTCATGCTACTGTGTATAACAGACATATCTGTCCGTAATATATTTTGTACACAAATTAATTGCCCAGTGGGAGTTTAAGCTAGGTTCTAGGCGCCCTCTATTGATAGGGATATTAGTATTTTGCCAGACGGTTATTGCAGGCAATAATGGTACATACGTAAACATGAGGTAATGAGGAGCCAAGTGGACTTTTAATTCTGCAGTACTGGTTAAGCAGTGTTCGTCAATATTGAGAACTGTGATATATGACATCAATAACATTGGTTCTTCCCTACACCGTATGGGATCAACTGGTGCATATACAGGCAGTGACATGCTGTAAAACATGTTCTTATATCATTCAAAACAAAAGACATTTTTACAATGAGGTTCTGTGTCTTTCCTTACCCTATGGGAATATGCCAAGTGCCAAGTCACATTGAACGTAGACCCTTTTTCAAGTTCAGTTACAACAGTGTTATTATCTGTAAGAAAAGAGAAAAAATAGTCAAATGTTTGTGACAACATTGTGATTAGAAATATCATACCATGCTCAAGTAGGGTATACAGTACTTCAACAAATCCACAAATGGCTGATGATTGCTGGAGAATTCTGGCCATACTATGCAAAGAATATCTTAACCAGCAAATACCCAAACATGAAACTCATTTCTACAACAGCCACGTACATGGGATGTCTTAGTAGGGAAGCCATTTGCCAACTTTGCTAGAAGCAAGTTACTTGCCAGATATGCAAGTAATTTCATGTTTCCAATCAGTGTTTGATTGCTGGAGTCCCCCATGTAAGTCCAATTATTCTGCAAATAAAACAACTGCATTGTCTGCAGGATATTCCCACATCTTCTGAGCTGCCAAAACCAGCCAGTTATACAACAGAAATAAATGCAATGTAAACAGTCCCGCACAAATATATTTCAAAAGCAGGTGATGACCCTTTTGATATATATTTTCTATGCAAACTCCAATACATAAAGGTACATAATACAAAAACTGCTCTAATACATAAAGGTGCTTCACCGACCTCACACGGTCAGACATCTCTTTGGTTGTTGAATGCTTTCCCTGTCAAGCATTCATGTGTCACAGTAGTATCTATGGTAATGCCGTACCCATGTACTGTAAATATTCTTACTGTGCATGTGCATTGCCCGGCGGTATGGCAATCCCAAGTGTGTGATGTCACTTGAAATACCTCTATATAAAACTGCAATATTCATTCAGTATGCAATTTATTTTGTGTGATAATGGATTGATTCATATGAATGGACATGGGTCTTAACTCCAGGTGGTTGTACTGTCGTCAAATGTACCAGTCATCCCTGTTGCCTACACCATTCAATATGTATGTAACATGATGTTCATCTCACCCTAAAAATTGTGCATACACAATTGATCATAGTGCATCACTCCCACTTGCCTCTATACCAGGGGCGGACTGACAATGAACTGGGCCCTCGGGGAAAATGGGTATAGGGCCCTCCTCCTTCCCAACCTGAATCAAGTTTCCCTCACCTCACCCTGGATTTCCTAATTTTCCGATTTTCATTACAATTTCCGAAACGCAGTGTGGGCCCCTATCTGTGTGGGCCCTCGGGCAGTGCCCAGTTGCCCGACCGCTCAGTCCGCCCCTGCTCTATACCAACAGTAAATTTATGCTGTTACTGTATATTAGGGTCAGGGTTAGCAGGCTAGTGGACTGATAGAACTTGGGACTAATTGACCGTCAGTCTATCTATCCCCACTGATGAAAAGAATTAAGAAATTCATGATACACCTTGAGCTACAAAGATGTTCACTCTTACAAACCTCCTGTACCCTCCCAATCCAGCTCAATAAAGCAAAACATTACAAAAGACTTTATTCAGTCACTACAAGCTGTTACAGTAATATCCTCTTTAATAATGCCGTAAGTGTTTTAATGAAAAATTTTTGATTTACATGAAAATGTCACTACTGCCCACCTGGTCCCTAAGAAGAGAAACAGGAAAAAAAATTCACTGAGCTAATACCCAATGGAAAGTTGAGACCACAATACTACACATATACACAAAACTCATATACTCAATGTCAAAAAGGTTCTTTAAAGGGACTGTTGCATCACACCCAAACATGTAAAGAAACCCTCTGAGCCATCTGTATTTAAATTACAACTGATAACTGCAGTTTGATTGACATGCTGTAAGTTGAAAAAACTTCAATCTGAATGTCCAATGACGACTTGTGCACATCCCTGAAATGTGATGTAATGTTGCCCATTGCATAACAGACAGGTCACCCATGGTTGTGAACTCAACAGAATATGGCCTTGAGCAATTTAAACTTAGTGCAGAACACTGAAGTTTTGGGAGGTGCGGGAGCCACTTTTTTCTTTCTTTAGTAGCTTGAAGTAAACTAAGCTGGATGACTTTAATTGTCTGGGATGAAATAATTGGCCCAAAACAGACAACGGTAGCCACACATTGAAGAGAATATATAAAACTTGTACAATTCTTACGTGTGAATTGGCATCAAAACAACAGTTATGCATCTACTTGATGAGTGTAATGGGCAGCTATTTAGGCCACAAGCTTGTGTATAACATGCATGCAGGAGTACACAGGACAGAGCTCCACCATTTTATGGGAGGCTTAAAAAATAAGAAAGCAGTATATTTTAACACTCTTTTTAAGTTTACCAGTGGGGGTAACTGGAGAGCCTGAAAACTTGTGGAGGTAAAGGGGGACCAACTTGTGGGAAGTTCATGCCCTGTGTTCCCCTCCCCCCCAACACCCCAGATATGCCACATGTAATTCTATAAACAGCCATTCAAGAGTAATTTTATAAGCAGCCATTCAAGGCAGCCTACATTATATATACCTTGAAGATGTTTCACTGTTGCAAAGGACAGCTCCTCACATCAATGCATCAATACACAGAGAAAATAAAGATATTATCATCTCAACATCTTTCTGAACAATACACAGCCACACCCGACAGCAATTTGCAAATTAACTACATACAGGCAAAATGAATCCTTAAATCACACTTTTCCCTTAAGTTCTGTATTCTGCTCATCACAAAGGCAAGAACACTAATTTTTTTCTATCTTACATAAATTTATCAATGTGCACTATTCTGCAGTCTTCTAGTTAACAATAATACCATCTTAGTAACTATGGCAACCATTGTCACAGAACTGGATTACTACTGTATTTATGTGCAACAGATCATCTAGCCTTGAACCACAAATGAAGGAATACCTACTATTATCAGTTTATAATTTGAGCAGGCATCTTGGTTTTCTCTCAGTGTGTGGACAGCAACTACTATGAGCAGTTGCTGTAAATCCCTCTCCGATGCAATCTAAAGCTTTGCATAAATAATGTAACATATAATTAAGAGAGACGTGCCCGCTCCCTCTAAAAGCATACATGCACAGAAAGCCAACCTAGGTTTTTATCAACAGTGTACTGTGTTTACATTTTTTGACAGAATAATATCCTTCAATGCAACAATCAGGAAGAAAAAAGTTAAAAGGTACTGATGCAAAAATAGAAACTTCATAGCTAAAATGGTGCCAAAAACATTGACAAATTTTCCAAACAAATCTTTTGTTAATTGTACAAGACTTTTACAGTGACTGACTGGTATCACTCGATTTACTGAATTATACGGTATAGTTATACTGTAGATTTGTAAGTCAGGTCCTTTTTAAATTCATCCATTCACAACTTTGAGGAAACAAACTTTTGAAAGATGAAATAGAAAAAAATGTACAAGTATGAGGGTATACAATATTCTTTCTAGAGGGCTGAGCCAACTTTGCCCCAGAAAAACTTGGGTGAACTGGAAAACTTATTCCAGCATTTACAAATTTTCACTTAAGAAACAAATCTGCTGAAACTGCAGCCTCAACCGCCCCCCCCCCCCTCCCCTGTGCCCTGGCATGTATACCTATGGGTGCAAGACATATAATTCATTCATATACAGTATTACTATGGCAAAGTACCTGAAACTGTTACACTGCTTTAAAATTTTGTCTTTAGTACTAATTGGTATTGATTTAGCAGAACTAATATGAACATTTTTTGTAAATAACTGTACTTATTAATGTACTATACAAATGTAAGATGAAGCAAAGTATTGATGTAAATGTGTAGCAGATTGATGTACTGGAGATACACTGATGGACTTTATGTAGCAAGGTAATATGAAGCTAGAAGATGCACTGTTGTAGCCTGTATAGCAGGGTAATTTTGTTGAGATACCTTGAACTAATTTATGTAGGAGGGTAAAGTCAATGAGCTGCAATGATCCAATCTACATATTTAGTAGGGAGATGAATAGCACTATCACACAAGAAAACCTGAGAAAAGGTGGAAAAATACCCTCCAAAGGAGGAAGGAGAAAAACCAGGAAACTAACTGCATGTTAAAGTTTAGACTTTGGCAGATAGAGTAGGAAGAGGTAGGGCGCCCTCGCATCAGGGGCACCGGTGTCTGCTGTGCTACCACAAATCTACCAGGTACTAATTGCAGGTAGGTGAGGGTTACATAGGTAAATAGAAGGTAATGAGGGACGAAGTAGATTAGAGAATTACTCCATGTAACAGACCTTATGTCACGATGCGTGCATTTGAAGCAAGGTAATGTCAAGTAGCTGCATTAATGTAATGCACCATGACTGTCAAAATAGTTAAGCTGCAGCTGCCTCAGCCAAGCTGCAGGTGCTGCAGCCATATGCTTTGTTTCCATGCACAGGAATAAAGAAATCTTACTATCACAATGAGTAAGCAAGGATGTTCAAGGTTAAGGAAGGAGACAATACAACCATATCTGTCAGACAATAAGTACATGTAGAAGAATTGGCATTCAGGTATCAAACTTTCACTGACAAGTCTTTTTGTTCCTACTGTTTAGCACCTTGACTTCCCCCTTACTAATGACTCTGCCCCTTTCACACCCCAGTAATCCTGAAACAACTGCCTTTGACATTGTTTTCATGTGAGCTTTAACCAAGGTTTGAAGTTGAATGAGTGTTAATGAACATTCAAATACTGCACTTCCTTTGCATCCCCTACTACTTTGATGCATCTTCTGCTTTGAACATGGTTCAAACCTAAATCATTCCCCCTAACTTTTGACATCTTTCCTCGTCACTTAGAAACAATTCACAATGCAAGCTGTGTGGACAGTCTTCAACGAAGTTAACAGAAAGGAAAAAAATTGCGACCAATAATAAAAAGTGTAGAATTTCATATTTTTGTAAGACAACTCGCAACTAAAAGTAAACTGGTTCAATGCAAGAAATATTGCAATAAGTACTACCATAATCCGAGTTGATCCTGATATTGTGGCAGACACTTTGAGGAGAAAAGCAAGAGTACCATTGGAAATGAATATGGCTTTAAAGTTTCTGCAGAATGTTGGGTCTCCTTCCTAAAACCTCCCTGTTGTAAGAGAGCAAGCATGGCTGCAGGGCCCTTGCAGCATGGCTGAGACAGCTGCAGCCAGACATTTTGACACAATGCCTTATCCATGTAGCAGAGTAATATTACCCACGAGACAAGTAGTAAGGCTTTCAAGATGGCTACTGGAATCCATACAATCTAAGATGTTTCAACAAGAATACTGTCAGATGATAAAGTTAATAGTCAAGCCATCATTAAAAGTGGCTCAAATCTCTTGAAGTCTGAGTCACTTAGCATCAGAGCCCTTCTGATGAAAGCTTTACAAATGTCAAGTTATTCTACAGCAATGCTAACTGAAACGTCTCAAAAGGAAGGAGATCAAAAGAGATACTTAAGTACTTGTTTCTTGTTACTGTGGCCTTGTGTTAATCAGAATTGTTGATGGTGATTACACTAGGCTCAAAGCAATTAACGGTAGGCCTACTGGGCAACAGAATATAGTAAATCACTTGAGAGTTAAAAGTATATGGACATGTAAGCAAAACAGTTCAGTTACTCACAAGTGATAGATTAAGATACCCTGATGAAAAATCTGTTGCAATTACTTCAATACCATTCACTGTTCTCAAGATTTATCTGTTCAAACATTGACCTTTTTTGAATTTTCTCATGAGCTATGCAACATAATGATGTGGAGCATTCTGCTGATAATCATTTCGGCATTATCAGGTAAGTATGTGCTTACAAGCTAGTTTCTAATTTTGTGTGCAATTTTTGACATTTTGAAAGGAGGAAACAGCAGAGCTCTACAAATAAACCCGTCAAGGCATGCAAACATTACAACTGTCCTTGGAATAAGGATTAAACAAACAAATGATAACATGAAACATATCTCAAGAGCCCCTCTTAGTCACAAATTTGCATGTGGCTCATGTTTATTCATGATGTACAGTAAGTGCAAAAACAGTAATTTTCTTTTAAAGTGGTCAATATTGGATGGATTTTGATGGGGATTGTGATTATTTTTGATGTTATTTTACTGAATGATTTTAGCATCAAACAGGCAGGTACAGTATGACATTAACATGTCCACAGACCTTTAAGGCATAAATGTAAACTATGGAATTTCAGTATCTTGCATGAATATGTCCACTCTGTGACTAAAATAATGTCACATGATTTGAAAGAACTAAAAATAATATAGCTCATAGACTGTACTGCACTGTTTGTTTAAATGTGAGTGACAGATGTATCTTTTAATCAACTCTACATCACTTCTATGTTTAAAAGTTTTTTCTGCATGCTTTCCTTTGCACTACAGCTCATATTTTTATGAGATTAAATAACAGGGTTTTTTTTTGGGGGGGGGGAGGGGAAAAAAGCAGGCCCCTAGACATCTTCCTGAAGGAAGAACAGAATGTGAATTAAAATTTATCAAACAATATACTGTAATTAACTGATGGAAAAGAAAAAGTTGCAATTTCTGTAATGGCTTCCATGGAGAAATAATTGGGATTGTGTCTTAAGTAATCAGACCTCAGTCTGAAAAATTTGCCATGCACACACAAGACCTGACCCATACAACTAAGCTGCATGGTTTGGAACTAGGCCATGCAGAACATTGCTAGAAAGTATATCTGATAAAACAGCGAAAGTACATCCAAATTAATACCTAGTACATTTTAGTATGCTGATCACGAATCTTAATTTTGCCAACTTCATATGTACAGTATGGTACAGGTACAGGGTACCATATGTAACCACCCTAAATTGCACAGATTTCTGAAAAATTCAGTTGTTGCCATCCAAAAAGTGTAATAAATCATTAGACACTTACCCTAACAGGATAACTTTCCAATCTGGACCCACACCATGTATTTTAACACCATACCTGCACCTTACAATGAAAGTTCAAACTAGGTCACTGGCACAATAAGACAAATCAAATATTTAATCTAGGTTAGTACTACTGTAATACCTACAATATGTACATAGTTTGGTGTCCTAAAATTACATAGTTCTTTGAGAGTAACTATGGAATACAAGGCCACTCGTGGGGTTGCGGAAGCGGGGAATGCTCAGTAAACTTATACTAACACATAAAAAAGCCTTTCAATTTTTTCTTTTTCTTTGTTTTTTTTTTGGGGGGGGGGGAGTCCACTCCAAGTATCTGCTTGGGTAAATGTATAATTTCGATATTAAAGAAAAAATCTTAAGTATACCTCCAATTTTTTTTAATTTGACTGGATGCATAGGCCTAGCTAGACGGCTCAGACACTTTGTGAAGATAAATATTTACAAATGAAATTGGAAAGTGTGAAATGAATATCTACAAATGAAATAGAGAAGTGTGAAATGACCCATCATTATTCAGCCAATCCACAGCAATATGAAATGTGCTTTCTTTCTTGTACATGTTATGCATGACGTTTTGTGACGTCATAGCTATTTAATATGCAATTAGTTCAAACTTGGTCTTTTGAAAGGCCAATTTCTAATCAACTGGACAGTTATAAAAAAAATAATTCTTCTGAATTAATGAAGGATACTACAATTTATAATCTACCCTTCTGGGTTTTTTGAATTTTTATTACAGGTATTGAAGTTTTTATGTTACTGTAGCTATGGGTTACAGTGTAGCTAGGCTAGATGTGTTGAAATAAATCACAGGCTTGTCAGTTCATAACCAATATCTTTTTACGTATTTGTCATCCTGCTGAAATGTAGTTACAATTTAACAGATTATATGCAGACGTTACCAAGACTTTATTTTCATGGAACTGACGCAAAGGGAACATGGAGCTGACTTTACAGGAACTAGTGCACATGATGTCAGCCAGATTATTGGCCTACTGTTTATTCTGCCTGTGCAGAATAGGTATCACGAAAGTCAGATTTGATCGTGTGTCAAAGTGTGTCAACTAGCTCAGCAGTCTAAATACAACTCAAATTATTGAATTTTTATTGTGAATGATGAAGGTGCAGTATTCATGGAGGGGGGGGGGGGAGGGGGAAATTACTAAAATAGTCTCTTCCCTCACTCAGGCCCAGCTTATTCACTGACAGTGAGAATAAAATAAAGTGTCATGTAGCAAAAAGCACCTCATTGCAATTGTGTGTCAAGTTGGCAACTTTATCAAAGTTCAGGCCCCTCTTTAACATCGAAAGTGATACCGTATATTCTCTCATAAACATCCTGGGGGCAGTTGCATTTTTGAAAAGGGGGGCATTTATTTGAGAGTATATTTTAATTAAAATAATAAATAACTACTGAAGTCTACACTAGTGTCTTCCAACGAGCTACGTGTTTCTTACTGTAGATGTAGAGTTGAAGGATAGCTTGCAGGGCAGCTCTATCCCCCGGCTTCCTCGCAGGGTTGCTGTTTCACTGTAACTGTTGTTGTTATAGGCCTAGCCCCTTTGTTTTTAATACAAAACCACAACACCTTCGGCTTCTCCCTCAGCGAATGGCCACTGAATAATTGTTTCGCCTTTTAAAAATTTACAGGGGGCGTTTATTAGAGAGAGCGTCTATTAGAGAATACTGTATGCGGTATGAGTAATGTAGGACAATTATCTAGAATAGTGGTTCCCAACCAGGGGCGTTATCGCCCCCTGGGGCATTTGCACAAATCAGGGCGGTGATGAGCACCAAGGGGGCAGCAGGGGACGTTTTGAAAAAATGGGATACTCAATTTAAACCAAGGCTTTACAAGATTCTAAAAGCTTTTCTCTAGCTGAACTCTCAGATTGGTTCACACAAAAAGGAGATGAATGGAGTCAACAACTTGAGTAGGTCTTCCCTTCCTAGATGCCACAAGATCACATTTACTGTGACAGTGTTTAATTTCAATTTTTCTTGTAAGGACCCTCATATTCCCATCAGTGATAGTGAAAGCAGTGACCGAAGGGGTCATAGCTAAAAATCGTCCTGCAAATTTAACCTTGAATGTAGTTTTCTTCCTTGCAGTCCATAAACATGACATACTGACAGAAGTGACAATTGTAGGTAACTGTAACAAAATAGGTAACTTTGGCAAAGAACTATGAAGTAAAACTTTAAAATGTTTTCAAAAATGCAGTTTTCGGTGCGCCAATTTTTGCTTTCTCATTATGTCTACATGTTGGACAGCTTGACTGGCGCAAGTATTTCAATTCCCCATGCCACCTATACGATCGTTCTTCCTCCAGTGACAGGACAAGCCCCTTTCAGCATCAAAGGGAACTCCTGTTATTTATTATAGAAATACAAACTGGGCTAAGGCTAATTTTGCAATCTTTTTAGTTTGTATTTAAGGTTATTAGGTAATCAGAAGATAGCCAAAATTTGAATGACAGTACGTCATTCTGGCATCAACAATATCGTAAATGCTTTATAGCTTCCGGGGCGAATCCCCCAGTTGCCCACTGGAATGTTGACCTTTAGCCTCATTTTGGGGAACAGTCCACAACTCCATGGGGCCCTGGCAAAGTCAGTTAAATACCAAAGACAATTCTCCTCTCTTGACCATGATCAAGCATTCCAGCTTTTGTAAAACGTGGATTAAAGAGTCGCCATCTCAAGAGGGTGTCAGTTTCTTAAGTTCGGCATTGCTGTTTTGCTCCCCTGGGTCGAACCCACATGTAAAAATGATGTATGCCATGGTAGGTCTACCCTTTTATTTCAGCATGTCTTGTTTTATTACTGTCGTTTAATCCATAGCAATAGTCAATAGTAAGCTATAGACGGGGGGGAGGGGGACATTTGCCCATTCTCATTTGGTGAAAGGGGGCCTTTAGCTGGAAAAGGTTGGGAACCACTGATCTAGAATATTACACCAGCCCAACAAGCCTCCATAATTCCCAGCCAGGGCCAGTACTACACAATGCTGTTTCTTCAAGTAAGAAAACTGGTCTTAAAATTATAAGAGCACTCATCACTTGCTATATCAACACTGATTACCAACCACATTCTTACTGGTCATATGGGTATTCTGTTTAAGTTCTGAGTCATTTTAGTCTATTAAAAGAGAGAAATCATAAAGCTACATTTCAGCCAGGGTGACTGTTATTGTATCAAGTACCATACCTACACAGTATACAGCCTGTTGTGTACAACATACATGTACATAGCTACTGTATGATGTAAAGAAAAACAAGGCTTTCATGCAGTACACCTTTCTGAGACATTCAGAGAGTTATACAGGCAGCAGTTGGTGGAAGTAACAGTAACACTCTCAGATCATGCCACTGGTTTTTTTTCTGAATATGACCCTAGGCCTATTGTAAATGAAAAGTTCAGACTACAATTTTCTACATAAATCACACTCCACTTTATACTCACAATGTGCACTGCAAAATCTCTGTGGTAACATCGGATAGATATATACAAAAGCATGCACTAAAGAAATCAACAGCAGCTTGATCTTGCGAGGCACACTACGTATACCATCATAAGATGTGGCATTCTGGGGCCTTTGGGAATGATACCCATTTTTGGCCTTCATTTTCTCACAAAGTAGGCTAGAAAGAGAGGTATAATTTTAACAACTTCTTCGTAAAAATAATAGTCCCTAAAATCAAAATTTTCCTGATATGATACTAAGTCACACCTTCCATTGCATTATTTAACAATTTGAACCTTAAGGCACATTCGTCATCGGTTCCACGAAATTTCATCTTGTTAGACTGAATTTTGGGGCGTGCCTTGGAAAACCAGGTCTTAGGTCTCACTAACTTGCTCATTGCAGATCGGCTGTATTGTCCATTACCTACTGGGTCCACAATGAATAGGCCCTACTCTACAGAGGATTTGCATGCTCAGATGAAGTCCTTGAACAGGACCATGTTCAACAATAACTGAAGCTACTGCGTGGACTAGCCACATTTTGGGCCAGTAAAATTAAGGGCAACTCACGAGCCATGCAGAGTGAATGATGTCGTAAATAGAAAAACCTAAATTCTCAATATTTCTGAGTGTATGCACCAATGTATAGCAGAAGCTAAAGTAATAAAATTGGTAGAGCTTAATTTTAATTTGAGAACGACTTATCATCATGATTGTTTTCCATTTTAAGTCCACAACCATTATTTTGAAGTTGATGCCACAAAGTGAAACCTTTGCCCTAATTTGCACAAAAAGGCCTCTCCACTACAGAACACATACAGCATACATGTGCGTGACTACAGCTAATTTCCTATTATGTAAAAGGTGCTACGCCATTGAGATCAATACTCAAGAGAGCAAATTCTTTCAGAAAAAGGTAGCTACAGTAATTGGAGGACACTTTACAAGATGTTTCCTTCTGCCAATGAAAACTTATCTTATATCATTGGAAAGAACTGAAGAGTCCTTCTTTCATTGCACAAGACAAGTACATATAATGATCACAATAACAACAGATTGCACTGACATAAGTGGGACACCCTCACCGCCTCGCATCAAACAAGGTAACTATCGGCAAAAACAAGGCATAAATTTGCTTCATTTACTGTACAAGGTCTTTACAAAAAAGGATGTAAAAAACAGCAATATCAATGAAAAGAAGAATTACTCAATTAAATGAGGTGAAACGATTGTGTACCTTCAAGAACTCTGAATGGGAGACAAAAGTCTCTCAAAAGCACCAAAAGTTCTGCAGGATTCCCC
Organism: Holothuria leucospilota; assembly: GCA_029531755.1. Lineage (NCBI taxonomy): Eukaryota > Metazoa > Echinodermata > Holothuroidea > Aspidochirotida > Holothuriidae > Holothuria > Holothuria leucospilota. Next base: position 21,109,067 of record CM055966.1, read on the forward strand.
ATATTTATAAAAGCCAGACAATTACAGATGGATGTTAGTGTGGATGCTTGGATTCTGAGTGAATAATTCAAAAAATGCTTACAGAGTGGATGAGCAGATGCTAGAATGTGGAGTCAAACTTTGGAGTGTTGGATAAACAGTGACACACTGCATCCTCACCAGACTGGAAACTTTGCACTTTGCACAGGCAAGTGTCTTGTGATTTTAACTTTTTCCTTAGAAATGACACAATTTCGTGAAATCTGCACAATATCAGTGGTTCAATATTTTTAATGTACCCACAAATGGGTACAGTGTTGGCACTTACGTTTTTACATACATGTATGGGTAGGCTTGGATAAATTTTGAGTTTCCTGCATGGCTGTGGCTACTTATTCGCATGCATGCATTTGCTACTAATATTCGACATGCATGCATGGACAGACATGATTTCTAGCAATGTCTTGGGTTAGGTTAGGTTAGGTTAGATGAGGTTTAACGTCCCACTTTCCAAACAAATGGGCCAAGTTGAGATGACCACGGCCTTTTTTCCAGTTGTGGCTCACTGGCTTGTTTTCCCTACTCCATTGTTTATGCTGAGCACCAAGCACAAAGGAAGTAGGTTCCATTTTTAAAGTCTTTGGTATGACCCGGCCAGGATTTGAACCCTAGACCTTCCGGCTGCAAGTCTCTAACCACTTGACCACAGCAGCAATGTTTTGGGAGGCCAGGCACTAAACCGTGCAAGTTATTTGTGCACGTCATATCTTGTACACACACTTGGCAAACTTTCCAGTCTGGTATCCATGCATCTTATGCTAAAACAGTGGCCTTAGGCCTATATTGTACAGTTGTACTTAGTCCTTGAACAGGACCATCTAGAGTACTACAGTACGTTAAGAGCAATCTACTCCGTACTGCATAAAACAAAGTGTGTGCAGCAAAGAGACTCCTGTTCAAGGACTATTTAGTTGTACTGTTATTTCAGAACACAAACAGTAACCTTCTAGAACCCTACTGGAAAGTTCATCTATTCAAACACATCAGTGGCATATGGAACTTTTTGGCATAGGCTTATGGCATAATCAAATTCAATGAATTTCACCATATTATTGGCATCCATGCGGCGCACAATCTCATTCTGGTGTAACAATAGCACTAGCCTACACCCCATGCCTAACAAAATGACAAATAACAGTAAGTACTATAAAGGCCAAACGATAGCCTACTGAAGCCTATATGTTTGGCGTAATTCTGAGCCAGACTGTAAAGTTTGGCCTGTGCGGGGAACACGTTCCCCTACGAAAAAAGGAATGTTTTATTGCCTTATTGGTCGACTGTTCCACTTTATAATGGGGATTTCTTCCTCATTTAGTTTGCCCCTTACGGCTGAAGGACAACCTAATTGTATCTTCCATAACACGAAGGAACCTTGAAGCTTTTACAACCCTGCTCGTTGAATCGATCCTGTTTTACGATGGATTAGTCCAGGTAGCGATACTGGAATGTAAAATTGTCCTTGATGTTTTTTAATGGCAGGATGATTTTGGATGAAATCATCCCAAAGCATTAAGTTTTGTCCCATTTTTCAGTTCACTGAGTGGAAAAGGTGGCATGGAGTGGTTTGGTATGTTGCAAGATAGAAATACCATCACATCTGAAGAGGTTATCCTGAATCCTTGCTTAAACAAGGACTGTGGGAGCCAGTTTCAAGTTGCGGCTAATCATCAAAGCAGCCCAATATGTTCAAGAATAGCCTATAAGTCTTTTAAGGTGGCTCAAAATGCCCATGCCCAAAAAAGGTGAGGGGACTTTTAGCACCCACACCCATCCCCCCCCCCCCCCGTCTCAGTAGTCCCTGTCAGGCACAGGCATTCGAAACATTACATACATAGACAACACACTATATATATATATATATATATATATATATATATATATATATATATATATATATATATATATATTAACAAGGTAGGGCATTTCTCAGTACCAAGCACGAATTTTGGCCTTATTTTTTCACTCTTACTCTTACTGCGAACCTCAAAAGACTTTGTAAATCACGTTATCTGTTCCAGTAGAACATCCACCACCTCATTGGATACAATTCTGTGCATAAGATTAATTCCAAACAGTAAAAGGTGAGAAAATAAAATTTGGAGCACAAGCAGTCGCCTCGCACTTCACTGCATGCATGCGATACAAATGATAGTAACCTGCGTAGCTATCTATGCCGTCTTTCTCACGGAAACACGTAACGGATGATGAAGCAAAGCAAAAGATAGTATGGATAGCTTTATGCTTACTCTGCTCAACAGCACCTGTGGGCAGTGGACACATGCATGCAGGCCTCAATGTAGCCTATCTATGCCTTAGGCAAGGCTAAACATACAGTAATTATTGCATACCCATAGCCCAATTCATAGGGCAGGCCCAAGGATGTCTAGGATATATTGGCTTCGCCTCGCCTTGTGTAACAACGTGGTTGGCACTGGCTTAGCCTATGATCACATTCACAGTACCCGTATCAGGCCTAGGCCTAGCTACTGTACATTAAGCCCAATAATTAGCCTAAGCTAGGCCTGTGTAAGCTTGCACTAGTTTAGTACAGTAACGTCAGTAGAGGCTATTATAATTAGACTTTAATTTTGAAATGGTTTCAAATTAAAGGCAGTTCTAACGTCGAGGTTTATAGGCTGGTTCGCCGTAGTCTCAGTAACGTTGCTAACGGTAAGAAGTAAGCCTGAGCTGAGATGAGAGCTTCAGTAACACCAGAGAGTTGCCACAGATTCTCTAGCAACACTACCAAAACAGACAGCCCATAGACGTGTAAGGTATGCTCTACGTACTGCACGTACTTACTTTACGTGAATACAGCCTATTTTAAGTTCGTGTGGCATGTGCAGTACAATTGATTCCGTGATGTAATTCGCAGGATTAAGTGTGCACCTGTTCCTGCCAAGTTCACAGACAGGAGGGTGTATGGCAGTGAGAGAAAAGTGCGAACCCTAACAATCCTTGAGATTTGCTAGCTCTTCGTCCGTGACCGAAGAACTGCCCGACCCAGGACAATTTCCACCCCGGACAACCCCCCAGACGATTTCCAGTCATGACATTATCCCTCAGGCAACTCCCTCACTAAAAAAATGATCCGGACTTGGGTGGACTTACATGTGAAGAAATTTCCCAGGGAGGAATTGTTCTGTGGTGGGCGGGGATTGTCTAGGAGGAAATTGTCTGGGTAGCCAATTATCTTCCAAAATTTCATTTCTCGAGTTGTAGTAAAAATCATCACTGAAATAACACAGCGAATATAATCAGTAAAAGAGCTTTAGGCAACAGATTTGACCAAAGGGTCATCCCACACAGTTTGGTCCATGGGCAAGGGCATTATGCAAGTCTAGGTAGCCTAACGAGTTTCCTGAAGCTTTAAAATATGAGTGAAAATTTGAAGCTTTGAATTGTCCTTAGACAGTACTGCTTGAGCACACATGATGGAAGTGAAGCCTAAATAGCATCTTAAAATCCGCCACCCCACGACCCCAAGCTTCCTTCCAGAAATTCCCAGAAAGAAAATGTGTTCCAGAGTTGCAACAGGCCATGCCATCACTCAGAGCACCCGGGCTAGATATGGAAGGGTGAAAACCAAACCTTAACCCCCCAGCATTCAGATGGGTCTTTTATGCGTGACCCGGCCCTCTCTACACTGGCTGAAAGGAATAGACAGCCAGCGCATACCACTCAATGTTATGCAAACTTGTACGGCACAAGCAAGACCTGTCTTGAAATCTTTATTGTTTGTTTGAATGTTTTTATTACCTGACTGCATTCCACACGGTCCATTAGTTCGGACGTTGTCTAGGAAATCAAAGTCATACTGCCTTGCAGGAGGAAATGTTAACCGCACATGCGCAGTGGAAATTCCTAGCAGAACGCTAAGAACGAGTACAACGGATTTCATTGTGATCTGAAAAGAGAAAAAGAAATAATTAAGAACGTATGACGGACTTACCTAAGATTCTTTACACTGATGTATCCTCACATGTGGTTTCATCTTAATTTTGATCTCCCTGTACAAGTTTTGAGAATGTTTTGGTTTGCGTTCATTTTAAAGTTAACGCCTCGAGTATGTTACTCAGATCTAAATTAAGCTGAAAAATAAGATACGCCCTTTCTAAAATGGCGATAAAGTACCACAACATCTATTACTCCATAGACCCTTTTCCAAATAGCAACTACAAAGGATTATGGGATAGACTTTAAGTAAGCATTTTTTTGTCCACAGTAAAATGCCATTGACGAAAACGACACACACCAAAACTCGATCCCACAATCCTTTGTAATTGCTATTTGGAAAAGGGTCTATTGAAAGACAAATTATATTTAACAAGAAACATTCCGTTCTGCAGTGAGGATATTGATTGACTGTAACATTCTTTCACTATTACTTTGTGATTCAATGTTTTCATTCTAGTCAGTACTTTTTTATTACCTTTTATGAAACAAACAGGGAAGTGTGGAAAAAATTAAATTATAAATCACGATGTTATTTTGTGTCTTGAAAAGGTGGGAGCATTGTATGGGCATTGTATATGAAACATTGTTAAGTAGCAGGAGCCAAGTCTTGATTTAGTGGAATTGGTGCTTACTGCCCAAACTGTAATAAATTTTCGATCCTTTTCCAGTTTTCCTAACGTTAATGTTAGTTTCTTTCAACCACGGCGTTAAAATCTGTCTGGAGGACTAGGCAGAATGGCAAATGCAGGGTATATGACTTGAGGACTTTAAATTTGCTTTAGTGTAAACCGCGCTCAGTACATGCTATCGTACACATCCTGGTAAAAACCGGTTTCTATTATTATTATTATTATTATTATTATTATTATTATTATTATTATTATTATTATTATTATTATTATTATTATTATTATTATTATTATTATTATTATTATTATTATTATTATATATTATTATTATTATTATTATTATTATTATTATTATATTATTATTATTATTATTATTATTATTATTATTATTATTATTATTATTATATTATTATTATTATTATTATTATTATTATTATTATTATTATTATTATTATTATTATTATTATTATTATTATTATTATTATTATTATTATTATTATTATTATTATTATTATTATTATTATTATTATTATTATTATTATTATTATTATTATTATTATTATTATTATTATTATTATTATTATTATTATTATTATTATTATTATTATTATTATTATTATTATTATTATTATTATTATTATTATTATTATTATTATTATTATTATTATTATTATTATTATTATTATTATTATTATTATTATTCTTATTATTATTATTATTATTATTATTATTATTATTATTATTATTATTATTATTATTATTATTATTATTATTATTATTATTATATCCCTGTTTTTCTCACAACCTTTCTTGGTTGGTATTCATTCTTTTGTCCCTCAGACCTCGGGGTCCTACCCGGACCCTGGGAGGTCGAGCACTCGTCTTAGTATGTGGGCGCTGCCGAGAATCCCTTGCTTTATGAGTTTCCTCATATCATGACCTCCTGGAATTCTTCGGAGGTGGTCATCTAGTTGTGTGCTGACCGCTCCGAGTGCCCCCACCACTACCGGTATTACCTCCGCTTTGACGTTCCATAGTCTTTGTATTTCTAACTTCAGGTCTTGGTATTTCTGCACTTTCTCGCCTTCCTTATCCCTGACATTCTTGTCCAATGGGACCGCAACATCTATTATTTTGGCCGTCTTTTCCTGTTTGTCTATAACTATTAGGTCAGGTCTCCTTGCCGTTACGATCCTGTCAGTCCTGACCTCGAAGTCCCAGAGGACTTTAACTTGCTCTGTTTCCGTAACCGCCTCTGGTTTGTGTAACCATGGTTGTCGTTCTGAAGTGGGGATTCGGTAGTGCTGACAGATTTCTAGGTGTAGAGCTGCTGCCACGCTGTTATGCCTCTTCAGGTATTCAGTTCCAGCCAACTTCTGGCAGCCTGCTATGATGTGGCTTACTGTCTCATCTGCTTCCCTGCACATTCGGCACTTGCTGTCGTCGGACTGTTTCAGGATCTTGGCCTGGTGATATTTTGTGCACAATGCTTGGTCTTGTGCGGCCGTGATTAGTGCCTCTGTTTCTATTTTAAGCCCTGTGCAAGATGGCCACTTGTAAGCCATTTCTATGTTGGTAACCTGCTCTACCTGCTCGGGGTATTGTCCATGTAGTGGCTTTTCTTTCCATTTACTTTGGTACCTTTGTGACCATCCTGCCTTCCATTGGTCTCTTGTCTCCACTTCTTGTTGTTGGGGCCTGGCCTGCCAGACGGCCTGCAGTAGGGGCTCAGTTGCTCTCCTTCTTTCGATATATTTATCGAGCCCCACCTTCTCGCCAGTTATCGTAGCTTCCACCTCTTTCAGCCCTCTACCCCCTTGATGTCGTGGGAGGTAGAGCCTGTGCACGTCCGCTCTTGGGTGGAGCCCTCCGTAGATGTTCAGGAGCTTCCTTGTCCTGCGGTCAAGTTCTGCCATCTCTGTTCTGGTCCACTCGATGATTCCTGCAGTGTAGCTGATGACTGGCATGGCATATGTGTTCAAGGCCTGGATCTTGTTTTGCCCGGTCAGTTTTGTCTTCAGGACTTGTCTGATCCTCTTTCTGTAGGTCTTTATTGTGTTGGCCTTTACTTTCTCTTGGAGATTCTCCATGCCCTGCAGGATACCGAGGTACTTGTATCCCTTGTCTACTTCAACGTCCTGTATTCTCCCGATGTCTAGGAGAAGTCCCTGTGTAGCCTCTACCTTCCCTCTTTTGATGATTAATCTACCACACTTCTCAAGGTCGAACTTTATACCGATGTCATTGCCGAAGATTCGGACTGTGTTTATTATCGAGTCGATATCTCTTAATTCTTCCGGTATAATTTCAGGTTGTACAGGAGATGGTGTATTGTGATTGTGAGACCCAATTTCAGTTTGTAACCGCACCTTGAGTTCTTGAGTATGTGGCTGAGGGGGTTAAGGGCTACACAGAACAGTAGCGGTGACAATGCATCTCCCTGGAAGATTCCACAACGAATCGGGATTTTCGCAAGGCGCTGTCCGTTTGCGGTCAAATCTGTGGTCCAGTGTGGCATGGTCTCTTCTATCAGAGTGCAGATCTTCGGGTCGAGTTTGTGTATTCGCATGGCCTCTATTATCCACGAGTGGGGTACTGAGTCATAGGCCTTCTGATAGTCGATCCATGCTACTGCCAGATTGGTTCGGCGGGTTCTGGAGTCCTTGCACACTGTCTTGTCAATGATCAGCTGATCCTTGGTGCCTCGGCTACCGGGCCTGGCCCCTTTCTGTTCTTCTGCCAGGATGTTGTGTTCATCAAGGTGGGCCATCACTTTGTCTGCCAGTATCCCTGAGAGGAGTTTCCATGTCGTAGGTAGGCAAGTTATTGGCCTGTAGTTGGCAGGTGTGATGCCCTTGGCAGGATCTTTCTGGATGAGGGTTGTTCTACCATGTGTCAGCCATCTGGGTATAGTTGTTGGATCATTGACAACCTGCTGTAGTTGTGCAGCTATTCTGTGGTGGAGGCTCGTCATCTTTTTCAGCCAGAACCCTGTACTTGGTCCGGTCCGGGACTTCCAGTTTGACATCTTTTGGGTCTTTATTCTCACCACTTCCTCCGTTATCGTTGTTGGTGGCTGTGGGGGGATGGCCTCGTGGCAGGTATTGAAGTCCTTTATCCATTTGGCCTCATTCCTGTGTTGTTTGGGCACTCCCCATATTCCACGCCAGAATCTTTCTGTCTCTTCCCTGTCTGGTACTGGTTGGGGTTCGTTAGTGCCATTGCTCCGCAGACTCTGGTACACTCGTCCAGGCTGTTCTCTGAACATCTTGTTGACTCTATATTGCTCATTTCTGGCACCGTAATTATTATTATTATTAATTATTATTATTATTATTATTATTATTATTATTATTATTATTATTATTATTATTATTATTATTATTATTATTATTATTATTATTATTATTATTATTATTATTATTATTATTATTATTATTATTATTATTATTATTATTATTATTATTATTATTATTATTATTATTATTATTATTCGAGGCTGTGATGCTGTAGTGAGAGGACGTGGCGAAGTTTGGCTCGAGATATTTACAGTTTTAGATAGTATTTTCTTCCTTCTTGAGAAGATATTTTCCTTTCTGGTAAGCTTGCATTGTTCTATTATTGATACTATGGAAAAGCGGGGAAGAGGCAGACCGCCTGGGAGCAAAAATAAGAAAAAAGGAGAGGCAGACGCTTCCCAGCCCAGACTATCTCCTAGCCAGCTTAGGCCTACTGTTAGCCTATCGAACCTTGCTGCGACTGTGGAGGACTCGTATGATGACGTGTCACTTAGTACCGGGCTGCACAGTCTTGATGCAGCTATTGAAAATATCACCGTGGAACTTAGTAAAATCAGAAAGGAATTTGCCAGTGCAATTGAGGAGCATAGTAAGCTAATTTCTTCCCTACGCAAGGAAAACGAGTGTTTAACTGAAAAGGTAAAAAATTTAGAGAAACGTCAAGAGGTCTTTGAGAAACAACTTAACAAACAAGAACGTATTTCAAGACGGAGTAACTTTCGAATTGTGGGAGTGAAGCAAGAAAGAGACGAAGACTGTTTGAAAACTGTTGCTGAAATCCTCACTGATATGGGTTTACCGAACCCCCAGATTGAAAGGGCCCACCGCGACGGAAGAGCAGTTGCGGGGCGTTATAGACATATATTGGTAAAGATGTCCTTCTATCAAGACAAGGTCGGGGTGATGAAGGAGGCGAGAAGGGCGTTGGCCGGTAAAGATTTTTATATTATAGACGACCTAACTAAGCTGGATTTACAAGAGAAACGTCGCTGGAGGACTCAAGTTAATGATCTCTACCAGCAGGGGACGAGGCTTCGCTTTGCAGGGGGCTGTTGGAGGGGTGCTGATGGCAAGCCGTATAACTTTACTTAAACATCGTGTCGACCAGCCGCTCATTTTGTCGCTTTTTTAGATTCTTTTAAGGATGATTGTACTGCCATGATCAATATTATTTTTTCTATATTCAGCCATTCTTCGGACAGTGCACAGTGGTGAATCTGTTTCGACTATTTTGTCATTTTTCATTGGAAGGTACAGATGCTCTATTTGAGAGCGTTGTGTTCATTATTTTGTTTGTATTTTTCCTGTGGATTGATGTTTATTTTCCTTTTCAAACCTCCTGTAAGTATAAAGTATTTGATTCTTGTAATGCATGTTAGTTCTACTGTTCCTTTGATTGCCTGCGATCATTGGTATTTATCCTTGTCATTCTTAAGATGGCATCCACCCTAAGCTTTGTAACTTACAATGGGAGAGGTCTCAGGCAATCAAAAAAGAGAAGACGTTTGTTTGCGTTTCTGCACCGTAATAACTATGATGTGTGCCTGTTACAAGAAACCCATAGCTGCATCCAGGATGAAATCTACTGGAAAAACGAGTGGGGAGGTAGTATTATATTTTGCCATGGATCTAAGGACAGTCGTGGCGTTTGCGTACTTATTAAACCCTCTCTTGCTGTTTCTATTCACAAGGAATGTATTCATGCTTACGGTAGGTTTATCATTCTTGATATCGAGATTAATAACAGTATATTTACGTTGGTTGGGGTCTATGGGCCAAACATTGATACCCCATCATTTTACACTGAGCTTTGTGATAAGATGGGCAGTTTCTTATGTGAAACAATTGTTATGGCCGGCGACTTTAACTTTGTATTTTCACTGGAACTGGATAAGACGGGAGGCCAGGCTAAAACTAATTTCAAAGCCCGGGATAAATGTTTGTCTTTGATGTCAGTTTACAGTTTAATAGATATTTGGCGGGAGATGAATCCCTTTGGTAAGCATTACACTTGGAGCTCGAACATAACTCCAGATATACATTGTAGACTAGATTATTTTCTCATTTCTCATTACCTGAGACCTTCTGTTCATTCTGTACATTTTTCACCTGGGTTACAGTCTGATCATTGCTTTTGCATTCTTGTAATAGCTCCTGTTCAAATGGCCAGAGGCCCAGGAATTTGGAATTAATAATTCTCTTCTAGATGATACAATTTATGTGTCCAATATGAATAATTGTATTATTGACGCTTTGAAAGAAGTCGGCCCTCATAACCCTGCCGTATCTTGGGACTTTGTTAAATATAAAATTCGTAAATTTTCTATGGCTTATTCTAAGGAAAAGGCCAAGCTAAGGCGTCGTAGGGAATATGAATTACTTAAGATTATATCGTCTTTGGAACAACAACTATTTTTTAACCCGTCTGCTTCTGTCAGTTCCCAGCTAAAGAAAGCAAATTTTGAACTCCTCGATTATTATGATTTCAAACTACGCGGTACAATTATTAGGTCAAAGGCAAGGTGGGTAGAAGATGGCGAGAAGAATAGTAAATATTTTTTGAATCTTGAAAAGAGGAACAAGTCATTCAATACCATAACTTCTCTTAAAAATAATGCGGGTATTGTAATTGATCATCAAAGAGGTATTTTGGATGAAATTTTCAATTTCTATTCAAAACTATACAGTTCTCATTCTTGTTCTAATGAAACGTTTTTCAATACTCTCCCGGATTTTAACTCAATTCCGGACTGTGACTTATCTGTTTGTGAAGGGGATCTTACATTAGAAGAATGTTCTGCGGCCTTGCCACTCCATGACCAATGATAAATCTCCAGGCTCTGATGGTCTGTCAACCAACTTTTACAAAAAATTTTGGCACTTAATAGGTCCTCATGTAGTTTCAAGTTTGAATTATGCATTTCATTCAGGTTCTCTTGCGACTGAACAGTCTCGTGGTATAATTTCGTTAATTTTAAAGCCTGGAAAGGAATTCAATAAACTGGAAAATTATCGTCCGATTACATTACTTAACACAGACTACAAAATTGGAGCCAAAGCTTTGGCTACGCGACTCAAATCTTGTATTGCTTCCCTTATAGGACCTACCCAAACTGGTTTTGTTAGAGGCCGCTTTATTGGAGAGAATATTAGATATGTTTTAGACTTAATTGATTATACTAATGATAATAACATTCCGGGGTTCTTGCTTTTTGTTGATTTTCAAAAAGCATTTGATAAATTAGACTGGGCTTTTATCCAAAAGACGTTTACTTATTTTGGCTTTGGTGAGGATTTTAAGAAATGGGTTTCTGTGTTGTATAATAATAGCAATGCTTGTGTTATTAATAACGGCTTCTCAACTGGTTACTTTCATATAAGCAGAGGAGTCAGGCAGGGTTGCCCCCTCAGCCCCTATTTGTTTATTTTATGTTCTGAACTCCTATCCATGAGTGTTTCACATAATGAGGAAATAGAAGGTATCTGTGTGGGAAGCTCTACTTATAAAATTTTACAATATGCCGATGATACGGTTTTTCTTCTGGATAGTTCTATTAGTTCCTTACGAGGAACAGTAAAAACTCTGGCTGATTTTTCAGAAGTGTCAGGGTTGACTCTTAATTATACCAAATCTGTCCTGTTTCCTCTGGGTCCTATGTAATCGATTGTCCGTTTACTTCCTTTCGTGACATTGTTGTAAGCAGTGGTCCTGTTACTTACTTGGGCATTTCCTTTACCAATAACAGACACGACCTTTTTGAACTTAACTACTCCCCGAAGTTATCTCGACTAAAATCATGTTTACGTGCGTGGTCTTTTAGAGATATGACTCCAATTGGTCGTAATGTTATAGTTAAGTCGTTTGCCCTTTCCCAACTTGTTTATTTATTCCTGGTCCTTCCTAAGCCCCCATCACATTTTGTCAAAGAACTGGAAAGAATTATTTTTGATTTTATTTGGAATGGACGCCCTGATAAAATTAAGAGAAGTACAATGGTAAATCATATTGGAGATGGTGCTTAAAGGTAACGCATGTAAATAGCTTTATAAAGTCTTTAAAATGTTCTTGGGTGCGTCGTTACCTTTCTGAAAATGCGAGTCCATGGGAAATTATTTTTTGAGATATCTTTAAGGTCTTATGGATCTCGTTTCTTTTTTAAATGTAATTGTGCTAAGACCGATGTTAAATATATCAAGAACATCTTTTTCGTCAAGTCGTAGAAGCGTGGTGTGATGCTACTTTTTCTACACCTGAACTAAATTTTGGAAATGAGTACATTTGGAATAACTCTTATATAAAAATTGATGGAAAAACTGTATTTTATGATAATTTATATGACAAAGGAGTTACGAAAATCATTGACCTGTTTAATGCTAATAATGTACCGTTGGATTACTTAACTTTTACTATAAAATATAATGTTGTGAATTTTCCATTTACATCATACTGGGGTTTAATAAAAGCTATACCTAGACATTGGAGATCCACCTTAACAGATACAGTTATTGAGCCCACTTCGAGTGAACGGTTATTAGAGAAGATTATGGAGCATAAGTTTTCAGTTTCTTACGTAATTTACCCTATCTTATTGATGAGGGTGACGACATTGCCCACTTCGCGTGCTAAGTGGAATAATATCTATCCCGTTGATGAAGATCAGTGGGTTCCTCGTTTTAGGATGCCTTTTAAAAGTATTTCAGAAGCACGTTTACAGTATTTTCAGTTTTCAGTTCTTACATAGAATTATCCCAACTAATAAATTACTATTTTATATGAAAAAGGTGGAATCTCCATTGTGTTCATTTTGTAATATATATGATGAATCCATTGAACATTTATTCTGGGAATGTAGTTTCGTATCAAATTTTCTCTTAGAGATGGAAAGAAGATTCCTCAACAAGCAATTCTTTTTCTCAAAAGAAGATATCTTTTTTGGTTATCATCAAAAAGAATACAGCCCGTATAATTTTTTAATTTTACACTTCAAGTACTATGTTTATGTTTGCTCAAGGAAAAAGATTCAGTTAGATAAGGAAATGTCTTATATAAATTTAAGTTTGCTATCAATGTTCTGCAGCATTGTAAGAAACGCAAGCTTTATAACGATGTAATGAAGACTTTTATACTCGATTAATTTTTTGTTTATATTGACAGTGTGAACACGACATGTTATACCAAAAAGATTTTGAACAAAGCTTAAATAAACAGGAGGAAAAAAAAAAAAAAAAAAAATTATTATTATTATTATTATTATTTTTATTATATTATTATTATTATTATTATTATTATTATTATTATTATTATTATTATTATTATTATTATTATTATTATTATTATTATTATTATTATTATTATTATTATTATTATTATTATTATTATTATTATTATTATTATTATTATTATTATTATTATTATTATTATTATTATTATTATTATTATTATTATTATTATTATTATTAGTATTATTATTATTATTATTATTATTATTATTATTATTATTATTATTATTATTATTATTATTATTATTATTATTATTATTATTATTATCAATGTTGGTTTTGTTGTTGTTGTTGCTGTTTTTGTTGTTATCAAGTTACAAGGGAATCTAACACGGGGAGACGGATCCGACCTGCATAATCCCTTCCCCAATTTACTTGCTACTTCCCCAACAGCACAACCATATTGGGTCCTAACTGGGGCCAAATTGGGCTACCGATTGGGGCCCAATCTGTTTTGTCACACGGATTTCATCTGACCCCAACTGGGCTAACTTAGCCCAATTAATTCCAACTGGATCCCAACTTAGCCTAAATGAGTTAACAGCATCTCTCTCATGAGCTAAATTGGGCCCCAGTTTGGACCTGAGGTAAACACCAACCTCAGCCCAAGCCCAATTAAGCCCAAGCTTCCCAAGTAAAACCCAGCTGGGCCACAACAGGGCTTGCTTGCTGGGTTCATGTAATGGTTGGTCAATGCGAAAGCTTTCGCAACCGGCCTGAGTTTTGTTCCAGTGGAATGAAAGTGGATAACTAAGCTTTTCACCCTAACCTCGACCTAACCTGAAATTCATTCTTCATTTTTCATGATTTCTATGGGAATTTCTGAAAATTGATCCCATTTGTCCTTCATGAGGAAAAACCCTCTCGGTTCCCGACAGTATGCAGTTTAACCCGGGCGTGGCTTCAAATTTGACAAACGCCGAGTAAAGCAACCTACGAGAAACTAGCAAATTTCTTTCTTATTTCTCCAACCTGGGGCGCGCGATTCAAACACCTAACCACTCCCCCTTAACCATTCCCGATACGCACATGCATACCCATTATCGTGTTCACGATGAGATCTCACAAACTAAAGCGAATTCGTTGGATTTAGTTGTCTTTTCACAAGTACCCAATGATCTATTACAGCATTATGAAGTTTTACCAGAAGCTTTGACGTACGCATCATTGGGTGTGAAATGTTTGGACCGCGATTTATCTATTTAACACTGCTTACTACAGCTCCAGTTCCGTAATTGATAGATTATATAAGCAACTGTTTTTTCTTATTTTCAACCAGCTGACTTCTCTTTACTGTCCTGAATAATAAGTGTGATTTGGACACCTCCTTGTTCTAAAGCTCATTTTAGTTTTCGATCAACTAAGTGACCCGAAAAGGAAACCTGACACCGTTATTCCCTCATGCCCCACTTTACCAGAAGGCTATGTCATTAAGGAAAATTCTGGCTTGGGGGATCTCTTGTGAATTGAACTCCCTAACAAATGGTTGTCAGTTACATTTTAACTGCCAAAAATAGTCATAAGAGAAAGGAGCAGAGGGCACCTTGCCACCCCCCCCCCCCATTTTTGGATGGCCTCAAAATTTGGGCAAAATTTGTAGACATTCGGGCAAAATTAGTCTAAAAAGGTGCAGATATTCGGGAAAAAAGTCTTGTGCCCCCTTTCCAAATCAAAATGGTCCCATACGCTTAGCTGCCAAAAGGGCTCTTTAATTTATGGTTTTGTAACAAAAGTATGGGTTGTGTTTCCCAGGACGTAACAAGGCCTGAGAGTGTCATTTCCTGCTATGTAGGAATTGTTGTAGGTAAACTGTTCTTTTTATACTGCAGGTTAACCGATGCATGCTGCGCTTTGCTCAGATTGATATTCCGAACCAACACAGTCCTGCCTGATCCTCTGATATATGTCATAGTATACCTGAAAAATGGATTTGTACATAATACCTTCATGTTATGTTACAAATATTGAGGGACGCCTCTCTGGGTACACTGGGTGGGATGCTGTGAAAATTGGACTTTAGCCACTGTCCGTCATATTTAAGTTAGTCTGTATTCTGTGATTCCCAGAGCCCATATTCAAAACAGTGTATTAACTTTTCTCGCGCCCGCGCAACGTCACCCTCGAAGCAGTTGTCTTTATCAGAGAATCCTAAGCTTCATGCAAATGACGTCACAGAGTCATAGAAACTGAAGTGCGCCTGCTCATTAGACAAACACACTTTTGTACACCCAGTTGAACGACGCGTTTATCCATAGACCTTATGTATTGACATCACACTGAAGTCATTTTGGGTGAAAACATTGGAGCACACGTGCACTCACGGCGTAGATTTTGCCGCACGTGAAGTAGACTTACGCGCGTGTACCATTGGTTGACAAATCAGCTGTCTGCATTTATTGGTGTAACTTGCAATGATACGCGCTTTTCCTCCATTTTCCTCCAAACGAGGGAGCACTTTCTCCTTTGTGACATCATATGCATAAGGTCTATTAGGTGATGACATAAATGCGTACCGGTAAGGTCTATACATTGAACGCCTTATCGTTTTAATGCCCAACAACCAGGAAGACGCTAGACCTAATGACGTCGGTGGAAAACCTCTTCAGCAGCCACAGACGCCCGCTGGATAAGCTGATGTAGCAAACATGAGGAAGATATTGGTAACAAATTTTTCCATTTATCCTACACGAGAAGAGGACGAGGATGAATGTCTTTTTATTTCTTTTATACAAGAGCATTAAAGGGATTTTGCCCAACCATGTCGGTTGTCTAATTGTTACTACGAAACCAAGTGCTGGAGGGCAAACAAAACAATATGTCAATACTGGCACTAGGTGGGGGCAGGGGGACAGGCTCTCCCCGTCGGCAAAGGTTCCCCCTCCCCCCGTGGGGAAATTTTCCAATTTTTTCGGGGAGTCTTGATAGGTATGATAAGCGTGTAACACCCGACGACGAAGAGTTGCCCCGACGGTTTTCAGAATGTTCTCAAGGCAGGCAGATTCTTCAATAAAACCATTTTTCATTGATAAAACGTCACAATTTTTAATATTCCGTAACTTAAGCTCCAAAATTTTCAAATTTTCCTCAAAAAACTCAGATTTTGCTTCAAATATTCTCCAATAAAAGGCTACAATTTTCGGCGCGCTTCTCGCGCCAGGAAAATTTTGCTTTCCCAATCTTCCGGGTAACTCGTCACCTTTTTCGGGGCTCCAGGTTGCTGTTCCCCAGGTCGGGGATCTTGGCTCCTTATCGAACAAATCCTGGACCCTTCCTGCAATACTGGTCTAAATTGTATGCCTAACTTGTAGGCGCAAAAGTGTGCAATGTGATGTTTACTGTGTGCATATGTGCGCGTACTGTCTGGCGCCGATTGTTTGCAATCCACGGCATCCAGGTATCACGGAATTTGACCTTTGGACCTAAGCTGCAAGCGCACTATACTATTTTGCCATCTGAAATGACTTTTTAAGTGAAACCATTCCAAAAGCTTAATTTTTATTCTCACGCAATGGGCTACTGGAAACCACCTGACATGAAATTTCACAAATAAGCTAATGGACTTCTCACACATTAGTGATCTGTAAGTGGTAAAGGGAATTTCCCTTGAAGGCAAAACTACCATAGTATTGCCCTTACACATCTCAACCACAAAGTAGTTCCTATATCTTGCTCATTAGCTTAAAAATATCTAGGCCATTTCCAAAAACATATTTCATCCCCTAGAAGCTATCTCGCCACATCAACACTTTGCCTGGTTATGGGCCTGTCTGAACGACTGCTATTTTACGTAGTTTTTGTAAGTAGTTGTGATTATCACAAGGAGTGCACAATAAACTCGTAGCTATAATTTCGGTCTAGAGTTCCCAACGTGTCGTCAGCGCGCCCGCTTATGCGCAAGAGGTGTGTTATCGATACGCACTCACAATATGATCCTAGATAATATTGTGATACAATATTGACGCCTGTCTGTCAAAATGTCCAACAAAGACGGAAAATCCTAAGCTTAGGATTTCTCTGAAAACTCAATAGCATAGGCTTTTTCGCAAACGTCATTGCGTAAGTGAGCTAGTTTGTGGCACAATGACTGCACGTCGTTCAAAGTATTTGTCTTCTGTGCCCATGGGCTGTTTACACAATTTCTGAGCATGAGCCGAAACTGATGGCACGACAACATGGAGCAGGATAAGTTCCTTTTTCCTGCCAGCAACGATACCATGCATCTGAAGAGTCAAGAATGGACCCATGCGAAGCCCGCCACGAGGATACGCACTCTAGACATTTGAGAACACCAGTCCCACTCATACACTGCTCTCTGCCTATCAAACTTGTATCTAGGGTTGTGCTATGAGCGTGTTACGTAAGCGCAAACGCAAACTCTGAGCACGAGGTGTGACGGCCAGAATGCGCCAGCATGACCTTGTATTGTCACGTGAAAAACTCTTACATTTGGGACTCACCACAATCACTAAATCCTTGTAAATCAGGTCAATCGACAACTTTTCATGCATCATGCATGTCATTTCGTATTTGTGGAAGGAAAGACCAATTAAACGTTCCTAACAATTTAATGGGTCACTAAATTTGGGGGTGGGATGACACCCTACTTCTAAAAAGTGTTTGGGCGCACTTTTTGGGAACTCTTGTACCCCATGTAGCCATAATGAAAGCTCTTTCGGTGAATAAAATAATTATGAGGATTGTGAACCATGCACGTATCGCATCTCGGCCTTTTGGCAACGATCATGTAGTAGCTCTTCTTTTCAGGCAATCAAGAATGGAGCCACGCATGACAGACCCATGATGTAGAGGTCTGAAGTTTAATAGGTTTTTTTAACTAACTTGGGTACTTTTTGTACCCAACGGAGAAAAAAGGGTCCGATAATATAAATATAACTCTCCTCCAAGGCTTCCCCTGGGCCATGCTTGGGGATACTTTAGACGGCCCCACTTGTCCAAATGTCATTTGCATCAAGCTTTCGGTGCAAATGAGTTCGTGAGTCATGCCTCTACTGCATTCTTTTATATGTAGACATTTTAGTATTCATCACTCGAAAGAAAACTTTATTTTGGGCATTTAAGACATAACACCCAATTCAAACTGAAAATTGGGGGGGGGGGTGTAGCTCCCGTATGCCCCTACAACCCCGGCTCCGACGGTCCTTCATATTTCGCTTTAATTTGACGTATGTCGCCTTCATACTTTAAATGGTTGTTTCATTCACATGTACTTCAATTTAACTTGACATTTGTCAATTTCAGAATTTAAGGCACGCTAGACACACCTTAACCGTCCGTACATCGAAACAATCAGAACAACAATACTATTACCTAATCTGACTTCATTGTTATCAAATCCTTTAAACTTACAGCAAGACCTTCCAAACACTTAAGCACCATATCGTAACATCACAGCCTGGTAGTCTAATGCTTTTGAATGATTCACTACGATGAACATAAATGATGACAAGTATTTGAATTTAAATAATAACAAGACAGGGAGATCCCCTACAGCCTAGCTTCTCGACCGGCCGTCCGACACGAGCACTAATATGGCCTGCAGAAGATTTGAGAACCCGACATTTTAATAAGAAATCAGCCACCTTTTATAGAGTCCTAGTTACCTGCAGAATAAACATTAAACATAAAAATCATGTAAAAGTGGCTCTTGGCTCGAAACCCTTGACAGCTCTTGCCTTATGTATATTATCATAGAGTAAGCGGTGCCATTCACCATTACAAAAGAGGTGGCATTATCGAAAGAATTTTCACCAGCCATGGACGTCAGCAGAAAAAAATTCAGGGGGCAAATTTTTTTCACGGGAAATGTTTGACTCCCAGAAAAGAGTTTAGGTGCTACTTTTCACACAGTGTTGACAAAGGCGTAGCCAGGAATTTGTCAAGAGGGGCGAAGTCCATAGACAGACTCTCAGCGCTCCGCGCCACCATGGGTTGGCGCGGAGCGCAAGAAAATTTTGGCCCGAAATGCTTCCCAGATCGCTAGAAATGGCACTTCGAAGGCCTATTTACCGCATATTAAAAGGTAAAACACTAGCAATATCTCACATATAAACTTTAAAAATACCAAAAATATGCTGGGGGGGGGGGGGGGGGAGGTGCGGGTGGAGCCTGAGTGTTGATATTTTTATTAAATTCCTGTTTTGAGAGTAGAAATTCACACTGAGTGAACTGTTAAGAAATGTTGATGTTATATTTTCTTCGTTTTTTCTTTATTTTTCCTTCATTTTTTTTCAAGTTTTTGATTTTCCGGGGCAAGTGCCCCCTCCGGACGCCCATGTCACCAGCTACTTATGAGCAAGTAATCGTAAACAAGGCACAAAGGTTGCTTTTGGCGATGGACCCTGAGTGACCTTTGAAACTTCAAATTGTCATCATCAAAATTTCTGGCACCAAATATAGTATCGTATTACATGTATACATCTAGTCATCTATGGATCTTTGAAATGTGACTTTGAATGAGCCCAATAGTCCCGACAGTGCTTACATAAGTTTTGACACAAAACTTTGAATACATGTACTAAGTTTCACGTATATCCAACAATCTTTTGACTTCAAATGACCCCTGATGATTTCAAACTGACCTCCGAGATTTCTCGCACGTAACGGTGTCCTAGATTTTCCAAGTTTCATACAAATCAAACAATAAGTCCAAATATATGACCTCCAATGACCCCTAATGACCTCAAAATGACCTTACGCTTTTCGGAGCAAGTGGTTATTGAATTTACCAAGTTTGGGTACATAGTGGTTAGAGATCATTGATTTTGACCTGAAGTGACCCCCTGATAACCGCCAAATGACCTTCACACTCTTTAGCACCAAATGGTGATTTCACTTACCAAGTTTGGATTCTATTTGATTTTCGGTTACAAAGAAATTCCAAATTAAAGTTTTCTTCCTTTAACCTCTAATGACCTTAAATGACCTTACATCCAAATTACGTGTACACCCTGAAAGGTGCACAATATGAGGAACATAACGACAAACTTTCATGAACATAATGTGCTCTGTGAGAAAGGACATACATTTTTGAGACTTTCACTTAATAGCCTGCGTTGACACCTTGATAATCTTTGACGTCCACCTTCTGTTGGTCAAAAGTAGCCCCCAAATCATTGATTATTGTGTCCAAGTGTGATCAAAATCCATCAAAAAGTGAATGTTTGAGAGCTCATTGATTGCCGACAGACATGATAGACGGAAAGAGTGACTGTGGCTGATTGCAATACTTCAAACATCTATAAGAGGACGTGCATTGACGCAGGCGCGTAGCCAAGGGGGGGGGCCGAAGGGGGCAGCCGCCTTCCCCCTTGAGCATATTATTGGTATGTTTTAATGTTTATTTTTACAATATTGCTAGTGTTTCCCCTATTTATATGCGGTAAATAGGCCTGAGAAGTGCCATTTCCAGCGATCTGGGAGGCATTTGGGACCAAATTTTTCTTGCGCTTTGCGCCAACCCATGGTGGCACGAAGAGCTGAGAGTCTGTGTTTGGCCTTCGCCCCCTTGACAAGTTCCTGGCTACGCCCTTGCATTGACCTCGGTTTTGTCGGTCATTTTGGACGGCAAAAAAGGAAGTGCCGCCTATCAGGTAATACAGCTGTTTGCTTATTTCTTTCGTTGTCTTTCCAAATCTTGAATTTTTTTAGGGGAAACTTTCTTTTTCTGCTCTTGGAGACATGTGCAACAAATGATAAGCAGTAAATAACAATTTTGTGCAAAAATATTACACACAAGCTAGGTTACAGGCCCTTTTAAAACCAGTCTTGCGTGGTAAGTCATCGAAGTAAGGGGAGGTTTTTGCCGTCCAGAGAAATTAGTCACGTGGTACAAAATACGTCATCTGCACGTTCTCTGCTGGTTTGAATTACAAAACCATCTTCAGTGCCTGCTAAATATGATCATCCAGAATTGTTTTGAACGCCTTTCTGAAATTTACTGAACTTAGAGGGACTGGAATATCCTCCAGATCTGTGTACATCTAGACCGTGCTAAAGTAAACCCTCACTGATTATCATGCATATGCATAAGGTTGGGAAGTACCTCTTTCATCCACTTCAGAATGTAATAAAAAATTATCTTGTAAAATACTAAACATCGGGCGCCAGTCTTTCAAAAATTCTCTTAAGTCCCGGCCCCAAAGTGCAAAGTGTGTTTTTATTTGCACCTACAGAGCAATGTTGTTCAGTTGCATTTTTGCCAACTGATGGAGGGTTTATACCCGAAGCGTGGTGAAATTTTCCGCAAACTTTTAAGTACTTCGTACTATACTTTACCTACCTACCCATATATTCTGAGCTTCGCAGTATCTAAACAATCTTTTGCAAGGCATATCGCAAAATATGCCTTGCAATGGTATCCCGTCGACAACATTCCCGCAACCTTTCCCTCGCGTCGGGGCTTCGGGTAGCTGCCCCCCGTCGGGCAAATCCTGGCTCCGCCCCTGCTGACCCGTGGCCAAGCCATTGGAGTGAACCCCACGACCCAGAGGGAAAAATATAATGCTCTCAATTTACCTGTTTCTTGGAAACTTATTCCGATATGACTCCCTTTTACTATATGGATAACTCTTGAATTGTGAAGTGAATTAAAAAATTACCAAAATGTCTTTTATCATGTCATCTTTTTGGCGCTTCCTCGCCCAGAAATCTTGTGTCATTATTCCTGACTCCCCTTCCCTGTGCAAGACTAAATCCTGGAAACGCGCCTGATTCTGACAGTGATTTTACAGCAAAATTTCAACCAAATTGACCAGCAAGTTTCGTTCCCACTTCCATCATTATTCCACACAATGAGATAAACTACAGATGTTCACCGAGGAGCGAAAGAATCACGTCAGTCTGTTTGGTCAAGATGCCAAAAGGAATTTCATGGAAGCTCATATTTCGATCTTCTCTCTGGCACGCGATGGATATTTCGCTGATTCATGGTGAAAACAACCTCGCTGTTTATTACCATTACTGTGTGCGCCTGCGCGTTGAAGTGCAGACTGGTGACAGCTCAAGTTCATTGTTAGCTTTTGGCTACATTCAATTTTCAGTCTGCTTCCATTTAAATTTCAAACCAATGTAAGGTCGCTCGACCGTAAACTGTTCAGCAAACACTTTCTTAAAACGTTAAATGGTAAAACAATAGAAACGAGTACAGGGGCCTTTTCGGGTAAAATCCTTTGAAATTACCTTCTAAACTTGGCCGACATATACATAAAAAGTTCAATTTCGGCAGCCGTTTTAACTGAGCACAAAGGGGAACAAAACATTGCTTGAGTTCACAACTGAACAAGCTGTGTGTATTTTCATTCCTATTTTATCTTTGTTAGTCTATTATTTCTTTCATCGCGGTCCGAGACAATAAGTGTAAGCGGGTGACAGTCCCTAGCACGTGTATCGACACGCAGTCACACAGATATTAAGTAATTCTGGAATGAGGAATGGACCACTTTAGATAAAAAGGCTAATTGTTTTTTTTTTTTTTTTTTGGCAACCACGTAAAACACACATAATTATGGGCCTAGAATTCTGCTAAAAACGAACAACTTGCAATGGCACACTAACACACTCATCAAACGACTTATAAATTCATAAAATTAGCCGGGTGGGAATCAAGCTGCCAAGGTCAACATTTTTGATCAGACTGCGGGTCAAGTTTTTTCCTGATCCCGATCAGTGATGTTTACGCAAGCCTTTTTTCCAATGTGTGAGAGTGGACAACCTTCTGGAACTGTATCTGGGGAGCAGAGGTGGCAACTCCCTGGGAAGAGTCAACACCTAAGTACCCCGCGGAACGGACGAAGTTTTTTCGTTCAGCTCTTCGCTGCGAAAAACAAACGTCCGCAGGCTTTGGAAACAAATTCCTTTCATCTGCGTAGAAATCCAACGCAAACTTCATTTACATAGCTGTAAGGGGATTGGATGAAGCAAATGTTTATTTAAAAGAAAAACTCTGCTACCATCGCGCGACAGTACGTAGAGTCACAGTGGTCAATGCAACTCGACACAATCCTGGTATTCCCTGGCACCGTGTGTGCATAAACACAGTACAGCGACTCCTCAACTAATTACTAACAACCTACCTCAGCCACGAGAAAAGACAGTTCGATATCTTTCAACCGAAGATTATTTGCCAGCTTCTAAACGAACTCTTTGATATCAGTTGTCATTGTTTGTAAGAGACTGTACATGATCAAGACTTTCATCTAAATTAGAAGCTCTAACGGACGAAATGTATTTATGGTTTAAACGAATTTGTGGTCAACGTAGCGTTGCGAAAATCCGAGTCATTGAGCACCGCCTACCTCAGGAATTGACCAATTGCCGTTCATGCTCATGAACATTAAGTTTATCAACTTTTGGGCTCAGTGAAAGGAATTTATGGCTATCGCCGGCAGGCTCTGAGGGGCGGCATCCTAAAGGGGCGGCAGCCACATAGGCGCTACGCAGGCTAACACCTTAGTCGATCCGACCCGTTATGGCCGTAATCCTGAGTAACACTATTAACAAGGTTTATCCTTGCCCACGCGCATTTTGTACTTTATATTGCTTGTTCGGTCATATTCCAGTGACCTAAGATTTTCATTTGGGGGGCGCAACTGAATGGCAGTGACGTGGCTAGATATTTTTTGTGGTGGGGGGGGGGGCACAAGCAAAATATTTCCGACAGATTATTATCTTGAAGTAATCATGTACTATCTAAGGGTAGCGCCACCATCATCTGGCGTGTAGCGCGGGGAAAAAATTAAAGTATCTCCGAAATTGCCTTAAATGGCACTTCCAGGCCTTGCCAGTAACCATTTTGATGTGTAATTCTGCTTAAAAACATAAGAAATGTTGTTAGTGTTTCAAATGAATTGTTTTTATTTATTTCCGACAGAGACTAGAAATTTCCGACAGAGGCCTTCGTAGGCTTTGTGGGGGGCCACCGCCCCTGCCTCCCCTCTAGCTACGCCACTGCTGAATGGTCTAATAGGGCAGTGACAGTGGATCATATTTATAAGTTGGGGCGTAAAACCCGCAACGAGTGAGGTCCATGGTCCCTTTATATGGCCCCTGGTGGGTTCAAGGGGGCAGAGTACCTGATGGGCCAACCCCCGGAAGCTAGAGGTATTTTAGTGTTTTAGATGCTCTAGGACGATTGCTTCAAAGGATGCAATTCTCTTATTTTGGGGAATTTTGACACTCTTGTACTTTACAGAAAATTTATATTTTACATATGTAACCTACACGTATACACATAGCCATAGCAAGATAACCTCGGGAAGTTGTAAAGTATGCACGTGTGCGCTAAGCATGCAGTAGTTCCACCTGCCTGGTTGCAGTATTTCTTTCTTTTGTCATATACAGAGAGGTAAAACGTCTTTCACAAGTGAGAGGAAACGGCAATAAAATGCTTCGCCAGCTAGACAAGCGTAGTGGAACTTGAAGCGTTGGGTACTCTGCGAACAGGAAGGGAAACATGGGCCACCAAAGGGCCCTCAGGCTGTCGTGGTCAAGGAGTAGTACTATGGTGGGATCTACAATCCTCGACAAAAGTACATGGGACAAACCCCGCTCCCGTATCAATGCTGAAGTCTCGGAACACGTTGGGCGGCCGCAACAGTGAACAGGGGAATGGGGATGTAGACAGGGAATGATGATCTTACTGTTGCTTGTTTTGTCCCATCATTTTTGTCGAGGGTTGTAGGTGGAAAATTCTCTCTACTAGCAGCTGAGTTATTAACAAAATGAGAGTATTTGCATGAAGCTTTCCAGCTTACCTCCCACGCAGCACACCAAGTTCTTCACAGTCTTCGAAACTTTACAAAGCTTTTAACGAAAATCTGCGCGAATGGCTTGCAAAAGAATGAGAGAGAAGGAAGTAGGTATAACCAAAGAGGGAAAGAGCTAACAAGCACTGATTTAAATGTTTATTGTTTGGAAATGTGTTACACAGTCACCATGGATGGAAAATAGGTTATGTTTGAACAAGTTTGTATTGCCAGTTAAAATGTGACAAAACAAGATGCAAACGTACACACGATTGGTTCCAGTGCATTTTATTGCAGATACTCTGCGTATCTTTACGAACTGCGTAAGTTGTTTTCGTGAACACCACTTCAGAAAGTTCTTAAAGTATTTTTACTTACGCAAGAATTTACGCAAATGTTAGTGAATCCCGCCCCTGTGTTCCTACACGGAAAGCAATAGTTTCGAGACATTGTATACCCCACTGTATCCCAAACGAAGGGCTGAACAGAGTCCGCTGCGCGGGGTAGGTTACCGTGCGTGCAGTGAACCACTACCGTTGTGCAGTTCTATACAAAATGTGCAGTGCTAAATTTCTAATCATTTATGTTATAACTGTAGAGAGCTGCACGATTACGAGTAACTGATTACATATTTACTAACATCCAATATATTTCACATTTAAATTACTGGTAAGTATTACTTACTTCATAATATCAAAATATCTTACTGTGACAAAATATCTTACTGTAACAGGATGACCTCCTGCATGGTCAAGTGGTAATTAGGGCATCCGACTTGCAGCCGGAAGGTCTGGGGCTCGACTCCTGGCCGGGTCATACCAAAGACTTTAAAAAATGGAACCTACTGCCATTGTGCTTGGTTCTCAGCTTAAGCAATGGAGTAGAGAAAACAAGCAAGTGAGCCACAACTGGAACAAAGGCCGTGCATTGCCGGCCCGACTTAAACCAATTGGTTAGAAACTGAGCCGTAAAACCTCATCTAACTCTTACTGTGACGTGTGTGTTCGAATACAACAGTTGAAACTTAGCAATGCTTTATTCACTACATGCAGGCATATGTGCTTTAGTGTGTTTAAACAGTAACTTATGACATTTAATACAGTTGTACAAGTAGATGATAAACACCACGCCGTTAAGTTTATACTTTATGTAAATAAGTTGTATTTACTGGGGAAATAGACTGCACAATAGAGAATGGACAATTGCTTGACGTATAGGCAAGGCAAGAAATATGGTAAGGAAAAAACATTAAAAATGAAGGTTTAGAATGTTTTCTATTGACCCTATTTTGCCATTTCCGGGAAATTTGGAAATCACATTGAGGTCATATAAATACTATTTTTTTAGTTTTTGCAGTGGTCCATCAATTTTGTTTCTCATTTGATTAACTATTTTTTCCCTTTTAAATATGTTAATTCTCATGACTGCGCGATGCTGCTAACTCATTCTTTGAAGCTTCTTAGAAAATCGAAAATCACCTTACATAATGTTATGCAATATGTTTAGATGGTCAACCCAGACCTATAGATTTCTCAAAATTCATCTTAGACAATCCAAAACCATCAGGCATTGTGGGCCTAAAGCGGCCTAGAGTCCCTGTTAGCTATGACCCTGGTCTTGCCCTTTTTATAGTACAAAAAATTCCTTAGAATAAATCTTGTGCAGTGTCCCATGTTCGAGAAAAGTCCGATTCCAGTGGCCGAAATTTCAGGTCAGTTCGGGATGGCCTGAATCTTTTGTCTATTGGACAATGTAGCACATCATACACATAATTTTATACTTTTACAGGTGCAGTCCGCCAGGGTTGAGTACGTTTACTGTTAGTAAACGTTCAGCGGTGCCAACAAACGGGGGTGGGGTGGGGCATGGGGTGTTTTCCCAAGTCAAGACTTTCTCCCCTCACTTGCCCTCAGACCGCTTCTGTACAAAGGTACAGTGTACAGAAGCAATACCGCACACGCAGCTTTTAACCTCCACCCCCACCCCCCCCCCACAAAAAAAAAATAAATCCTGCTTTCCCCCATTCATCTCCCACTTTTGAAACTTTGCTGGCGCCGCTGTCAGCGTCATAGCCTATCCCACCCAATAATTCAAGTGACTGCCTGTGATCCTCCATACATTATTACTAGGGTATGCACCAACAGTTATGAACTTGCAATCTTCAGGATATTTTCAACCTTGTACACGGTTGAACTCGAAATTCGGGTGCAGGGGTGACGCCAGGATTAACCGAAGTTGGGAGAGGCTCCCCTACGGGGTGGGGGAGCAACGACACGAGGTCCCGTCAAAGGACTACCAGAATCTGTCATGTGGACCACGGAAGAAAAACATTTGGCTTTCCATTGGCAAAAAAATTTTTTATGGGAGGGGGGGGGGGGTTATGGAGGAAAATTTGGAGGGAGGGTGTACTAAAGAAAATCTGAATTTCCTTTATTTTTTATCTAAGAAAATTTGAAGTTTGGGGGTTTTATTAAAGAATCTGCCTTCCTTGAGGCCAAAATCATGTAAACCGTCGGGGCGTCTGTCCACCGTAAGGGGTTAGATGCTTATTGTACACGTCAAGGTTTCTTTACGAAATGGAATATGTCCCAGACTCGGGCTAGCCTCCCCAACAGATTGGGGCATGCCCCCCACCTGCCGCCACCTCTGGTTACTTGCTCCACGCAAAAGCAAAGAATCCAAGGGGCCGATGGGAAACCTGATGCCGAAGCAAACAATGTAGCTTTAAACTTAAGAAACATTTATTAAACAGGTGCATATTATCCTTTTTTACTGACGGAAATGTTAACATAACAATGTTATATAAGAAAATTATAAAGTGCCAAAAGTTTGCGTCTACGAAAACTGGGGTCCCCAAATTGCAGAGCCGTATGCTATTTTTTTTTTTTTTTTGCTAGAGAATAGGATCGCACTGCACAGACACTTGTCATAGTGACAATTTATTGTCAGCATATCCCCGCATAGTCATTGTAACTGACTACTCATGCTGATCGGTCTTCTAATTGCCTGTCCTCAAACCGTTTCACAATGACAATAATTGGCCGAAAAGTTCTGATGTAAATGAGCTTCCATAGTCTCACGGTCAACGACTTCGTCATTTCTTTTGTTGAATTAAATGTTCCACCGACTACATCGATTATAAATAAAGAAACATGTTTTAGGCAAAATCTGAAACCTCTCCCGCCTTTAAAAATTCAGTGGTTCTGAAGTAGCAGGTCCACATCAACTTTGCATTTGGTAATTAGATCCAAGATTTCATGAAGACATCCATTATTATACTAAGAGAAGTACTTCTATATCTCACAGACCAATACTGTTGGGATGGGGGGGGGGGCAAGATCTATTGTCCTACGGCATATTTCTCAAGTTCTGCAAGCGTTATGGAAGAGTAAATGTATTGTCAACTACTGTTCGAAACAATAGAGCAAACCATGGACAGACTAACTAACGATGTGTGTCAGACAATATGGAATTGAGAATAATTAAATGGTCTTCATTTGATTGAAAGGTCTCTTTGCTTTTATTGTTTAACCACTGTTGACTTTCCTTCTTAATGATGATTTCCTTTCAAAGACCAGTAATCCTGAAACAAAGACCATTGTCAAGATACTGCTTTGAAGATAATTGCGCAGCCGATAAATATGAGCAGTTTTTACCGTTTTAGATCAAAATATCTGTTCGTGCTCTCTTATTTTGCACTATTCCGTTATTATTCTGATTTCTTCATTATGTTAGGAAATATGCCCTTTGGAAAAAAAAGTAGGAGTTAAGATTTTGATGAGAACATTTCAAATGATTCCGGATTGTTCGTGAAATAGTGGAAAATGTATATATTTTCAAAAAGTAACATGAAGATACACTGTGCCCTTTTAAGAAGTGGCACCTGGCGGCACAAATTGAAATCTCAAATCACAAATTTTTCTCTCCTTGACGACTGGCAATGTGATACCATGCCAATGTGTGAAATCAACCTATGAGCTCCCTCAGATGTAGCAGGCGACAAGAACAATTGTCTTCACTGTTTAATCCCTCTAAGTTTTAGAGCAATTGGAGGAACCAGACAATGCGAGGCTTAAGTGTCGGTTAAACACAGTTTTAAAGGAGGAATAAGCGTTGTTTCTCCATCTGTCACATCTCCCTGGTCTAATGTTACTTTCCTAGTTGCCCGGTTTACACTCCAGTTGAAGCATACCCCGCGGAGCAGACTGTTTGTTCAGCTCCTCAGCTTCCCAAACCACCTGAACAAGGAATATGCCGTACCGCCTGCTACGTAGGCAATATGACTGAACAAGGAATATGCCGTACCGCCAGCTACGTAGGCAAGTTGAAGCAGTGACCTGGAAGACCCAATTGACAGACAGAAACACCTTCCACAGAAATGCATTTCAGAAATCTTTGCATGTACAACGTTCGTAGGCTATGGGGTTGCTAATACGATATACCCCACTCTAGTAAAACAATAGAATGATGGGTTGTGAAACAACTTTTAAGTGCAGTCATTACAGCATGATGTTGCTGCCATTCGATATCGAGTCTCACTCGAGTCACGACTAGCAAGCAATTCTCGTAACATGTACAGTAATTACTGCATGGTAGAAAACCATTTCCAGTCATTCATGTTATATGCTACTAGCATTGTAGCATGAAAGACATAAAAATCACGAATCTTTCCCCTAACCCTATCAAATAGCCCTAAAAAACAAGAATAGTCTTTAAGGGGAATCAAACCAAGAATCCCGGAACAAGGTATTAACTAGAGTCTATAGTCTTTACCACTGTACCATGCGGAGTACTCGAAAGGTTCTGTCTAAAATTAACTATTTACGTGTAAATCACTCAGCCGTATCTTACCATTAACAGTTTCTGTAGCACATGCTAAGAAATCATAGCACAGATAAGTATAATTACTGTACAAGTCATGAGGATTGGGCAGGGAGTTACTCCCTGGGTCGGGTGCGTCTAGTCATAGGGTATCGGAACCCGAGTTACGTTTATACATGCAGAGTATCGATACTCGAGAAACGTCGAACCTTACACACTGCTAGTCATTTTGAGTTTCTGTTTAGGTTTAAGTCAGATCGAGTGCTTGTGGCACATGATCCTACGAGTCTGCGGGGCTGGGGATGACCTTACCCAGACCAGAGTTAGGGCCAAAGATATTTCTCGTGCAGACTTTTGGAAGAAATAGGGTAATTTTCTTCTGGAATGCAAAATTTTTTCTCGGGTAAAAGCGGCTCAGTCTGTAAGAAAAAATATATGCCCTGCGCTTATTTTTCCGAGTCCCTGGATATTTACTTCCAGTGTCTCCGAGTAACACGAAATGATAGTCACCTTGAATCTGATAATGTCGAGTTGATTATTTCCTAGTCACTTTTTAGGCATTTGAGTTATTTCAAAGTAAGTTAAAGTTAGTAATAATAAGTTAGTTATGAAGACTGCAGGCACACAAGTTGAATCGAGCCTGGTCACTGCACTGTACAGTACTGGAATCGAGTCGAGTTGTGAGACTCATGTCACAGCGACTATTCAGTACTGATTGGGGACTGATTTATGCAAAATATTTCGAGTAGAGTTTCTTGTAAACAGGTTTAGAACTCCTCCGAGTCTGAGTCTGACCAGGGAGGTGTCCTAACACCTCCCTGGTCTGACCACGAGTAGGGTCATCTGCAAGACGTGTGAAGGTGTACTATCCAGTTGTACTAAGGTAGCGGAGCTATTTTCCGTTGCTCTGAATACAGTCCGATAGCGTAATCTAAAGGTCTTCCTAGGTAAGCCCATAAAGAATGTGGAATTTTCCTCCTCTGTTTGTTTTTAAGTCAATGTTTGCTTTTCAGCACTTACTTCAAAAGCCTGAGGATTTGAATATTTTGAAGTGAAGAGTGTAGCACGATCTGGCGATAGTCCAATTCATTTGCGAGTCTTACGTCACTAAGCAATCACTACCGTTAAAGAGTGTTACAAAATGTCCACTATTTTTCTGATCAAATCTGATAGGAAACTTATGTGACAACACTTGCTATATTTCCTCCAAACTTGTCAGCAATATTCCATATACATCTCGAATACATCATTGCTGCAATCTTCGTAAGGTCAAATGACGTCATGATGATGCAAAGTGGACAAATTGCTTAACACCTTTTGTTATTCCTTAATACTGACTTTTTTCTTAACCTTCAAACTTGACTTTACCGTGACTATATTGTCGCAATTCCCGAATAGCATACGGATTCGTAGATTTAGTAAAAAAAATTGTAGTATGTAGGAGAAAAATAGGGCTAAGTGACAGGTGAGATTCGGGAGCAAGAACTCCAGTTTGGCGGTTTAATGGTAGAAGCCCACTGTGGCAATAACCTAATAAATTAATTAAATGCGTTACATGTAATTCATTTTATGACAGAGTACAAAGGCTTTAGGTCTTACAAAGTCGACACTGCTGTTCTCCGCTTCTCGTGGTAGAGAATGGGGTTTCTATAGGCTGCCCGGCCTAGGATTGCGATGGACATGATATATGTTGAAATATACAAAGTTACGTCCATAAAACAAGTGTCCGGGACAAAATTCCCTCAAAACTGCCCGAAGATCATTCCAGAAATGGAACTACCTAGGCCATTTTAGTTGATTCTATACACTCAGCATTTTGAGATCTCATGGTTTAGAACGTTACATTTTCAAGCAAAGATCAGACATATATCAGAAAAAAATTCACCCCACATGATCACTATGTAGGTGAAAAGTTGGATTCATTTTACTACAGGGCCCGGGTCCTAAACGGTTTTTTTTTATCGGCGGACCCTTGAGTATACATGTCCCGTGCTGCGTACCCACACAGAGAGAACTATTCTTTTGGCAAATACCACACACCCAGGGGCGGATTTGATGTCTGACAGTAGGGGTGCATGCAATCCGAACGAATGACCAAACAGCGTCGAAGAGGCCACGCCAGGGCGGAGTCCATTATTAAGGGCATGGGGTCCAAGGGCAACGTCGCTGGGAGACCAGGGGAAAAGCTTTACACATCTGGGGTATCTTCAAAGAAGTGATCATCAACTTACGATACTTACAAGCAGGCCGAAAAATCAAATTTTTACTGTTTTACTTCACTTTACATCATTTGCAAGTTATCCATAATATTTAAATTCCACCTTAATTTATTTTTTTTTATTATTTCATTATTAATTCATTAATTCAAAGATCTGATAAAAAGTTGGGAGGAAAAGCCCTTTGCCACTCCCGTGATCTCACAACGGCCTGCACAACGCTATTACGATTTTATTGTTAACTGTGTTGACCAAACGATCAATTCATGAGCGAATTGCTAGTCCACTTCTACCCCGCGGAGCGGACGAAGTTTTTTCGTTCAGCTCATGGCTGCGAAGGGGCGGCAGCCTAAAAAAGGCGGCAGCCACAGAGGCGCTACGTAGGCTAGTCCACTTCTAACTCTTCGAACCAAATTATGCATCAAGGACGTTCATGCTTCCCTGCAAAGATCCAGAGTACCCTCAGGAGGTACCGTACGTATACGCCACGCTGAAAACCCCACTTTACAAGCTTTGTTGTGTTCATAGTTACGGGTATGCAATTGAAGGTTAAGTGATAATGTCTTCCGACATAAGCGTAGGGCGGGCTGACGTTTCTGACTGCCGTCCTGAGGAGGGAGTTTCTTCTCCTCTTTGGAAAAAATGATTATTTGAGTGTGGTTAGAGTTTTAAAGACAGACAGTCATCACCCCAAAGTATATTTTTAGTGTATGTATATCAAAATTCTCAGTTGGTGACTGCTCTTTGATTGACATCAAAGTTTGAAAATTTGAAAGATGCAGAGTAGCTCACATTCCACACAAGGCAGAGAGAGTACTGTTATTACATTTTATAGCCTTGTATGCTCACCAGGACATGGCCTTAAGCAATAAAACAGGTTTTATTCTTGCACAAGGAAGAGCCTCATACAGTTATGGGAGGAGCTAGAAGATGCATAGTTGGGAGAATTGGAACTGTCTGGGATCATGAAAATTCCCCTTTAAGGTATATTTAATGATTGTAAAGGTCTCATATATTACTGAAAAAGTTCACATATTTCACAGAGGGAACAAAAAAGAGATTTCCTTTTTTGAAAAGTGGGGGCTTTAAGGCCATATTTTCTGACTGGGGCCTTTAGCCTTTGGTTTCCCCTTGCTTCCTATGCCGATATCTTCTGAAAAATCTGACAGTTTGCGGAACTGCGTAAAGTATACACACGAGAGTCTACATCCATGGAGAGTACGATAAATCAACAGTCGGGCGGCCGACCCCTATCGAGGATAGCAAGCATGGTATCGTATCCACCTCTTCTGCCTTATGAAATGGTCGGACCTGAAGCTTCCCGCCGAGGGTCGCTTACAACACGGCACCGTACGCGGGAACAACTGTCCCCTAAGGTTGGCATGCATGGCATGCATGGTCAAGTGGCTAGAGCATCCGACTTGCAGCCGGAACGTCTGGGGTTCGACTCATGGCCGGGCCATACCGAAGACTTTAAAAATTGAACCCTACTGCCATTGTGCTTGGTGATCAGCATAAGCAATGGAGTAGGGAAAACAAGCCAGTGAGCCACAACTGGATAAAAGGCCGTGGCCGGCCCGACTTAAACCAATTGGTTAGAAACTGAACCGTAAAACCTCATCGAACTCTAACCCAAAGGTTGGCTTTTGTTCCTCATACGGTGCCCCTCTAGATGTTTAAAAAAACTTGGATTAAGTGGTTTATTACTTCTCTTGTATTATAGGTATGATATCATAAAAGAGGGTGAAGTCTGCACAAACGATGTTGTCGTTGGTTTTATACGCAGTATAATGCAGAAAATAGGTGAGAAGATTTTTTCAATAGGCTATATGATTCCAACACACAAAACTGAATGTACCTGCTTGTGCAACTGTAAATTATGTGTAGATGAGGAAGGTTGAGAATGGTCAGTGCAGGAATAAAAATGCGTAAAGTTAGGTTTGGACTGAGTGTGGCTTTGGTCCATTGTACGGCTCCCCTCCTGGGTGTTTAGAACGTAAGTCTGTTTTATAAGCTTGAAGGACACCATGAAGTAGGCTACATTCTTAACACACGATGCTGTTAATTTCTACTAAATATATAAAGGTACAAAGTACAGGGCAGTAATTAAGAAGGTTTTTTTTATTTCGTAAAGGCCCTATGCAAAACTCGATATACCAGCTTGTAAACTATGTTTACGTGTCACAGAGGAGAGAAAACTATAAGTGCTAGTTCTAATGTATTAAAATTTACTATAGGGAATATGCAACTGAAGATGGAATTTACGCAAACGTGTGTCAGCCAACTATACTCATTACCTTAGGGAAGGGGCTACACTAATGGTTGAATGGAATTATAGAAGTAAGTAGGCCTAATGGAAAGAAAATAAAAATTTGTAACGCTCCAAGCGAATCGAAAATTTTGGAGTTGTATTGAAACATTTGCTGTATCTGAGACCAAAACAGCTGAACGGTCGGAGCGACTGATCAACCATGAGAAGTTGATCCCACAGAAGACACAGTCGTACAAACCAATAAAATACCCGTCAGCCTAAAATGTAACTAGTCGTAAAGCAGAGCTCATAAATGAGGTCTTCTCTAGCAGCACTTACTCCCTCACTTGAGTTTTATTGACCTAGCAGATCGTTTTTCAATATTCCATTTTATATACCAACTTGTTCCCAACCACAGAATTCTGTGGTGCCAATTCTCTTGACGGCAGGGGGTAAGTTAAATAGCTGTTGAACAGGTATTAGGTTATTGTGATTTTATTGCTTACTTTTCTTCTATCATTTATAATATTCTGGGGACTTGAATTTGAAAAAAATTAGATCAAGGAAGGTGTAAATTTTCCATAGAATCTGATTTTTCTATAATATTTTTGACAAAGGTGTTCTTTTGAAGAATCTCCTGTGTCATAATATACCCAGTACCAGTCAGCCTTGGCAGGGCCATTAAAATAAAGTGGCAGTGAAGGGCATATCTCCCAATTCGTTGCCAGACTTTCCCTGTTCATTGCCAACTCTTACGACCGTCAGTTCTGTGGGACCATCTTGACATGACGTCGGGCATTGCATACAAACCTACTTTATCAAAGTACAAATTAGTTGTTAGGTTTGTGTCATGATCATCATCATTACTTTACATACCAAAATGATACCCACTGGGCCTAAATAATCGATTGGTACCTTGTGGTGAACTGGGGTCGCGGCCCAGTAAGTATTATATGTTACAACTGATGGCCCTGTGGGTGACAACATTGAAAGAAATATAGAGAAAAGTTGACTCAGTTTAATTACAATTTGCAAAGGTATTGTTTGGCCGTTAGAATGAAGTCTACAACTGACATTGTTTATGGCCGACAGGCCATCATTTATGCATCTTTTAAGACTCACACTGTAGGTCGAGTTGATGAAAGAATGTTCGTTCGTAGAGAGAGAGGATCACGGAAGGGGTTCCAATCATGGTTTTCGAAACAGTAATTCCACTCAAGTTGTCGTACAGAAGTCAGTAATAATGAGACAACTATGCATACTGTGTGCTCGCGAAGCGAGCCGAAAAAATTATTTGAGTATTTGGATTGCATTATATACGGTTAGGTTTTGAATTGTGTGGGCAATGGCTATTGTGTATTCCATAACCATCAAAGATCATGTTGCAAGAAGTTTTGAGGTGACAAACATTTTTGACAGAGACTTTGGAACGTTTGTGGGAAGGGGGTGGGTGGGCGTGGGTGGGGTGGGTTGGCGTGGGTGATTCCTCTAGCTACAGCTACAGGTTTGGGATCGGCAGGCTCCAGTTGCAGTAGGCCTATTTTTAGGTATGGCGGCTTTTAGTATGGAAGTAATGTTAGGCCAATACATCAAACCTGTTGTAAAAATGAGGAGCCTAGCTAGGTTGCACAGCCTGATTCCACAATGCAAACTAGTTGTATACAGTGAAAGCTATCCTATGTGGTGCGTATATACCTGTATCTTGCTGTGATTATGCAATTGCGGTAAGTTAAAACATCTTCCACTGTGAACTTTTAACTAGAATTATTTTTCATACACTTAAACTAACCCCGGCCGTAACATGGTTTTGACATACAAGCCCGAACCACCCAAATTTAAGTGCACTGCGGTTTACCGCAGATTGAGAAACACTTAATACCGACCCATTACATACTGATCGAACTATACGTGCATGCTCTAGATCTGTGCAGCACTTACATTTCGCTACTCGTAATGTATTGATGGTAATTAAGTTACGTATACATCTTCATCAACAACCAATTCCATCTAATTTCGTCTTTCAGAGAATATGCCCAGTGTTTCGTTTTTTCTTTCTTTTAGAATGTATTTTAAACTTTAAAGTATAAAACAAAATAGAAAATTCCTACTTACATTTTGTTGATCAGTAAATTGAAATTTATTCCTAGATTTGAAGCTGAAGTGATGATTCCTTTGTTTGAATACTAAAATACAAGACAAAACCACTTTAAACTTTGCTGATGCGTCAGCGTACTAGCTAGGCAGATGTTTCTATCGATTCGAAAGAGATGCAGACGCTGCATTCTGTAACTATCGTTGTATTAGTGGCTGGCAATACACCAAGTCACGCACACAATAGGAATTCATGAAGTAAAGAAGCCACGCCCCTCTATTGTGGCACACACTGCAGTGGCAGCTCCAAACTCAATGGACCTGAAAAATGGCTTTCCAGTACATTGTCATGGCGAATAAAGACATGTATTTGAAGAGATAAGTGTACTCTCCATATGAACAGGAAGCTCCCTGATATGAAGAAGAAATAGCGGAATTCACTTGCTCACTGTAGACGGCAGAGTGCATACTTTGCCTGAAGAATGCTATGTCTCTCATAATGGTTAAGCGTGAGTAATTGTATAAGTAGCGAGAGTAAAAAGTATTTACCTGATAATTCGCTGAAAAAAGACTTTGCAAGTCTTGTACAGACACCGACTGGCAGATTATAGCTATCAAGCCTCATACTAGAAGTAAGACTATGAACCCGCAAGGGCCTAAAGCTTTGTATTTCCGGCAAGGGGAATCATTGACATGTATATTATAGAACGGGGGACTTGACGTTACTATGTTGGGCCGTAGCCTGCGGGGAGAGGGGATTTCCCCCTGAGATTTCAAAACCTTAAATAAAAGTTAACCTGCTTGAGAAAAAAATACTGAGATGTTGAACATTTCACTGTCCTTATTATGATTTTAAGGCTCTAAGAATCTAGAATATCGAAAATATGGGGTCGTCCGCCTTTTTTCCTTGATTTTCCTGGGCAGGTTCCAGGAGGCGCATTTTATGTGTGGTCAATACTCTTTGAATGAACCCTCTTCCTCCTACATGATGCACAGCTTGAATAAACCTGTATATAAGCAGGCCAAAGATCTTTAGATTATTCCCAGGCCCATAGCCAGACAAGGTACTGAAGGGGGACGAAATGACTGCCAAGGGGCGAAAAATTTTCACGGCGGGCGCGAAATGTTGAAAAATGTGTCAAGCCATAGCAAGTTCAAATTTTCTTGGGGTGAAAAGTTTTCAAGGGGGGGGGGGTAGCTCCCTGCTGTCTCCCCTTGGCTACATGCTTGATTATTTCTCATACCTTGCCACTGACATGCTTCTATAAAATAGCCTATGATTAACTTTAATTATAAGTTAAACTGAATGAGCTTGTAAAGTAAGTTCCAATTTTAATCAAACCTACTTCTTCTTCTTCTTGAAATATAAAGTTATTTCTAAAGCATGAAATCTAAAAATAGAGAATGACAATATTCCAGTACTTTCAAATATTCCATTTCCCAATCTGGGAGGCATTTCGATCAAACATTTTCCTACTAGCCCTTCTATACAGCCACTCGTCAACCGATAGTGGTTCCCCTTGTGGCTTACCAAGAGGGGGCGGCCCGCATCGGGTACCAGCCTTGCAGGGGTACCATGCCACAAAATTCATTAAATAAGTAGAAATCCTAGACATATAATCAGTTCAAAGCTTTTTCAAAGATAGCACCATTTTGTATCGAGAAATTCTTTGAACAAGAAATATTTCTCAAAGAGTAGGTCGGGTGTCACACCTCCCCTTAGGTGACTTCCGACCAAAAATAGAAAAAGAAAAACACTAAATAATGAGGATTCCTAAACATACGATCAGTTCAACGCGTTACCAAGCTGTAAGCCGTCCCAAACAGAGAACCATTTTGCATCTAGCTACCTCACAAAGACAAAAATTTTCCAAAAGTGAGGGCTTTGTCCTTCCTCTTAGGCAGCACCTCTTGCCTTATGCCCAGCCAATCAATGGGAAAAAGCTCATTTAATAATGATATTTTCCTAAAATAATCTCATTTTAAAGCTTTGCCAAAGATAGCACCACCATTTTGCACCTAAGGGCCCTTACATGCCACCCCCTAGGCGCCCCCACGATGGCACCCATGCACAGGGAAAAAGGAAGGGTCCACCCGGGTGTCAACTATCAACAGGGACGTCACTGGGTACTCCATTTAGAT
The DNA here is from genome assembly GCA_029531755.1 of Holothuria leucospilota. Classification (NCBI taxonomy): domain Eukaryota; kingdom Metazoa; phylum Echinodermata; class Holothuroidea; order Aspidochirotida; family Holothuriidae; genus Holothuria; species Holothuria leucospilota. Next base: position 21,147,554 of record CM055966.1, read on the forward strand.
AGTGTCATGAAATCCCTCCCCCCCCCCCCCATATCATTCAGGCTACGGCCCCGGTATAAGACCCAGACTGATATGGTTACGTCACTGACTGTAGATTACTGAAATGATACAATATCATTGTTTCTGAGCCTGATTTTTTTTTACAATGCCTTCTGGTGCGAAAAGGAGTAGGGCCTAATGATGGTGTGGAATTGTTCTAATTCGAAAGGAGGGAGTGGGAGTACTTAAAGACAAACTGCATCTAGAATATAAAATGGTTTATCTTTGGAAAGATCAAAAATGAATAACGTAAGGATTGGCGACCCCTTGAAAATTTTTTAAGGGGTCGCCCTGGAAAATTAGAAATTACCGTTGCCTTAAATAAATGAATTTTAATATATTTCACCTCCTAAAACTTGAAAATATTTCGCCCCTCTGGAAGATATCTCGTCCTCCTTTAGTACCTTGTCTGGCTACAGGCCTGATTCTTGTCAAATGGGAACTAGTATAGCCTCCTATTCCCCGCCTTGTACGCCTGCGTCTCTGTCGACAGTTTATAGGCAGTCAACACCCAAACTTTCCAGAGCATCCTATAGTCTGACAGTAGAGACTGTACGGATCCGGATGTGGATATAGGACTTTTTCGTGAGGCGCCAAGTGGGGCCCAAATGGACAAATATGGTCACACAACAAAAACAAACATGATCTGTACGTCAAAGTTTGCTACCGAAAGGGGTGGCGCTCGGGTATTCCTGGATCTAGGTCAAACCATAAGGGTCAATCACGGATTTCGGTATGAAGACGAAATAACGCTGATAAGATCAACATTTGATAATGCTGTTCGGCCCACTGTCCAAACTTTAGTTGGTTCAGCTTTTGATTATCAAACTGAGGTCAAGTCCGAAATTTAGGTCCTTTTTTTTAGGGTCGTCATATTTTGCCGAACGAAAATTCAAGTTGGACATACATACATTAGGACTAGTTGCTTGGATACCAGATTACCAGCATTGTTACTATATCATGAACCGCGAAGAAAAAACTTCCGAATGTGATTTTTAAATATTTTACATATACTTTCTTGAGATGAATTCCTTTTAAGATAACACCGCCATAAATTCACATAGGTGAAAGAGGCAGGGTTTGGACCGTGCTCCGTACCCACAAACTGTTAAGAAATCGGTGATTTAATGACCGTAACCTAACAGGGCTTCAGATTTCTAAGATTACGGACTAAACCATTTCGGTCCTGGAGGTTTACATTTTATGAAGTAAAATTTTGTGGCCGTTCTAAGAAGCTGTTGTTGATGTCTGAAAGCAAATTTTGAATAATTAAGATTATTGAGCGAAAGATAAAGCCCCTACACCCGTTTCCAACCGTCCTATTTGGTTGTCAGTTCTGAAAAAAAAATTACAATGGACTCACGTATGGGTTTAAAGATACGATTCGCCTCATCAGCTCATTATGTCATCGTAGGCGTACGGGTGGGGGATGTGGGCGGCAACCCTTCCAGAGTAAACAATGTCGATTCTAGGGCAAATACTACCCTCGCACTTTGTGAAATGTCTTCACATCGCAGATGTGTGTCACGAAGGAATTGCTTATGTGCTGGAAACCCCTGAAAGGTAATATTTGCTCAAACGCAATTGCCTAAAAGATGAAGCTTTTCTTCCCGCGAAAAGAGCATGATCGATAGGCCTAAAATACTTACTGTTAAAAACAACGAACGCAGAATTATTTGTTTGTAATACAACAGTTTTTGGACCAATGAACGTTGTCGTCCTTCTCATCCACCGATACCCCGCCCCCCGTCCCAATGTTACTCCTGAAAGCTGACTTAAGTCTGACCTAATTTTCAAAACAGGTAAAACGAAGATTTATGAAACCGGAAAACCAAACATTCCATGACACCCTTTTCGAAGCTTGCAGTAATACCATACAACCCCATAAATACCGCAAGGCGACTGAACCATCACCGGGACAATGGTCTATCTCACCAAACTGCCAAAGGACCTAATGTTGGTCCCTGGACTGACAATGCTTCTTTGCGTCCCCGACAAAAAAGGATTTCTCAGTCCCATAAACCCCAAAGTATGAATGCTATTATGCCTTCCAAGGGGGGCTTGGGTGCCCTGAGTAAGTATAGCCTACTCCCTTAATTCATTAGACTGAAAATCATTCTAAACGAATTAGACTAGTGACAAATCTCAAATTTGGACTGAACATTTTAAAAGGAATAACATTTTATTCTCATTCTACTAAATTGAATATTTTAATAGAAATTACCGATTTGTCCTTCCCTTATTTAAATCTTTTGAATTTAGAGAATATATCTATAGCTAAACACGTATTTTTACCACTTTCCTGAACCAATCCCCACTCCCGGAGAAAATAGACCCTGTATGTACGCTAACGATACTTCATCGATTATGTGTATCATCCTATGGTCACTCTCCAGAAAGTGAATTGCTGTGGGGGACTAAAGATTGCTTGCATTTATTAAGAGGTTGAATTTTGCTAGGATATATTCGTCTGTTGGTAAGCCAGTTACTGCTACAGAATAAGTCTACAGACAATAGCTGGGATAATTTATGGGGCTTACATTGTCAGCATGTGACTTCCCCATTCCTTTGTCAGTGCTGACGAAACCAGAGAGGTGTTAGGAAGGAGACTCACTCATTTCATTGACACTTTGAAGCAATGTTCGTTACCAGTGGTAACCATGATTTTCTCCTTAACATGTTTAGCACAATACCAAGATTAACTAGTATCCGTGACACATTGGAAAAATGGCAATGAAACGAACCACTTCTTCTACTGAACCAGTTTAACTTTCGTTGCTGGTCGTCTCACGAAAATGTGAAATTTTACACTTTTGTCGTTATTGGTCGCAATAAATCCCACTTTAGTTTTCTTAAGTGAAGAATTTCCTCAAATCTTACACTTCGAATATGTTTCTTAGCAATGCGGATATTTGCCCAAATTGAAAGAAATCTATTATGTCTGAATGTGTTTACGATGCATCAAATTCGTAGGGCCACAAAGGATGTATATGTTCATTGACAGTCGTTAAGCTGAAAATCATGATTAAAGCTTGGCCGTTGTCGGTAACAATTAAACATCACATCAAAGTATGTCAAAACAAAAGGAATTGTTTCGGGATTACGTGAGGTGAGATTGAAAGGGGCAGATTATTCTTAAGGAAGGGGAAGCCAACGAGGCTTGGGAACAGAGAGACCTGCCAATCAAACTTTGGTACCTGAAATACATTACACCATTTTCAAGTGCGTACTGTTCGACAGATTTGGTTTTTAAGTCTTCTTCCTAACACCTCCCTGACAAAAGGGAGGACTCGATGATGATTCTTCGATACTAAACCTCACTTCACATGCAAAAGGACTCCCATTCGGGGTTTGTCCCGAATGATTTTGCTCATGACTAAACACCTCCGAAAGAATAAGGCTATAGCCTACTAACTGAGGGCGCACTTGCGATCATTACAACGGAGTTGCAGCCATGAAGACTTCCACAGAAAAGAATACTATCAATACGCTCCGAGGGAACTTAAATCCAACTGGCAGCACTTGAAGATGTAATATTGGAAAATGATTTTGAATCAAGCTATCTTTAAGCAAACCTCTGACCAAACCATCATTGAAGGCAAGGATCGGCACCATATCGTGCAAAAATTTCACACAATTTTTATCATGGAAAACCAGATTCATTGACTTTTAATTCTTTAATGTTTCTCCAGTGGCGTTTGCCCCAATTCTAATTCTGGCATATCCTTTCCCCGAAAATGTGGGACGGACATAATGGGTGTTTCCTCCTCTACGCAGGTACATTTCAGATGGGTATTATTACTTTTGAACATCCATAAGCTCATTATGTGTCTGTGAGTTGTGCAGTTGCTCCCGAATTTATCCTGTAGCAGGTATGAGATAAACTGGACATCTTATTTCCAGTGCCCTTCGGAAGGTCCACCAAGATGGACGGGGGGGGGGGGGGGCTGAACCACTCAAAGAGTTTTTGGACATTTTCTAGGGTAATTTTGGACACTTTATAACAAAACCCTCCCAATTGGAAATTATTGGGGGCTGTAACCCCCAGCCCCCGGTTCGACGGCCCTGATTTCTCATACATATGCACCTCAATAATATATATAGTCCTTCCCCTTGCAGGCGTTCGACGTGGAAAACGTTTTTATGACTTTTGCTTTAGTCCGAGAAATAAAGATTATATCACATTTGATGAAAAAATGCTGTCTTTTCACATTTCTGCATCTTTATAAATTTTTGTGTGCAAGCAGGTGAACCACGAGTGTGGCACTTCATGGCATGGGGGGTAAACTTCTAAACGAGACAAGGTGGCAAAACGTTTCAGGTCTCGCACCAACTTTTGAGAAATAACGATAGTTTGCTACCATTTTATCTAAACATTTATGATAGTTGATAATAAATTCAAGATATCTCCTGCTCTCTATTTCGTTGTTTTTAATTTTTCTACACCTCAATGAACGTGCTACGTTTGCCAGAGATTAGATATTTTAGTCCACGGTATCGATTTTATCACTGTTCCGATATTTATAGTTTTTGGAAAAGTTTGAATTACGTCTTACGATTCTGAGCTATGTATGACGGCTCACGGACCGCACAGAGCATCCAGAATGCAAAATCCCCCCACACACACCTTTTTCATTGAAAATTTTCATTATTTTTTTTTAAATAAATCCTATAAACCAGAAAGCTAAATGCTGAGTGATTCCTTGTCTCTGAAAATATTGTTTTAACTACTTGCACTTTCCGCGGTTTCAATTTGACACAGTTTGATCACCAAGTGCTTCTTCAACAAGTCCTGATAGCTACCTTCACCTGCAGGCAAAAACTTGACACCGAGCCTTACATTAGTGAGAGCAAGAACTGACTAGAATGGTTTCAACAGAGTGTAATCAAGACTTGTCTTGAACGTATTCAACAAAAGCCCGCAAAGTCAACTATTTAACTGATCCATACCTTGAGCGCACCCAACTTTATCAGCTGTGTAACTGATTTTGCCAATGATATACCTTGACAGGGGGGAGGAGCCAAGTACAAGATCCTTCATGAGATATTGTATTGATGAGGTTTTCACCATTTGACCTCTGGTGACCCCAAAAGACCCTCTCACCGCCACTACATACTGAAGGATTCTTCCTCTCAATATGATAAATTCATATACTAAATATGAAAGTATCCATTACTCCTATCTTAAGATATATTGTTTACAAGGTAAGCGTAACAAACACACACAACGAACACACCACAATGACTTCATAGATTCCTTTTGCCTTTGGGAAGGAATCATCAAAAATTCACATTTATACACTGACACAAACCCTGATATGCACCAGTGGTGAAATACACAACCTAACAACTTAGACAATGTCATTACTTTCTGGTCACATGAAACCAAATGACCAACCCCAGAGCAACAACGAAACCCATGTACTGACATAGCACATGAGCTAACACAATCATTATAATACTGCAGACCATCAGCAAATGACTTGTTTCAATTCTTCTTTCCCAAAGAGCATTACACTATAACAAACCACAGAATGCAGACCAAAAACGTTTCTTATAAAGCATACCAACTTTCAACACAGTGACCAAGACAAAACTATCTCACAAAATATTGGATTTTTCATCATTTTTTGGATTTTATTTTCTATGTTTCCATTGCTTGGAATGGAAGCTGCACATTTCTTCACCAATATGTACAATTTACATGAAGATTTTACTTATTAAGTAAAGATTTCAAAAGCAGAAAAAAAGGGAAAACTCAAATAACGATATAAAAACTTAAAGACATTTTCAAAATAATGTGGTTTTGAGATATTTGTAGACTTGCCACTAGAACAGAAGTCTACATACTGTTTTGAATGAAGTAGCCAAATCTGTGCTAACTTCAACCTATCCTTCATATTATGTCTTATACAAAACTTTCTGACTCTTGTTACTAGCACATGCTTTTATCCTGTTCACTTAATGAAACAATTAATTTGAAATCAAAATCTCATCAAAACTCGATCCTTTCTTATACTCAAAAGCTGGAGTAAAGTATCACTGTCAGGGGAATTCCCACAAGGAAATCTGGTAGATTATGGTACAGGCGCCGCCTCAAAATATTCATTGACATGCCACTTGTCAACAGTCATTCTTGTTGGTACCACTGTTGTATATTCAAGAATGGGACTTTCCCATGATGTAATACCTCTGTTGTATGTAAGTTTATGCTAATATATGCAAACAGATTCTGGTTTCAATGTATACCTTATTTAGAAGATACCCTGTGGGCTAACAGAGCATGCACTGTACCAAACCTGTGGAACTCAACACCAAAATGATCTTGACACTGTCAGTCAATTACACCTTTCAAGGTCCTTTCCCCAATTCACCTACTTCATATAACAAAGTAGACCCTTACTTCTGAACACTACTCTCATCTTGGTTAATAGTGAACTATTTGATTATTTGTGAATGATTTGTTACCTGAAGGCAACAGATATTCGCTAGTATTGAAACACGTCATGACTAACCTGTTCTTTTCAAAATAACCTCACTTCAGAATAAAGGCATGCTGTACCTCAGTTTAAGAACAAGCTGCATTTGTAAAATCCCACAGTGAACAAAAACAAATTTTTTGAGCTGCGTCACCCTAGGAATTCATTTTTAAGACTGGAGATTTCTCACGATAACTATGCAGACAATTTTGTCAGAATTCTTCCTCAGCTGTTTGAGCATGCACCTAAAGAGACCACTTGGGCCATTTTTAAACACATCAGGTCCTAAACGCTACGTGTTCTTCTAAGAAGGGTTTCATGCACGAGTCTTTGTTTTGTACATAACAGCATAATGCATTTAAAGAAGGGTTTAATAGCCAATACTGCAGTCACCTCCATTTTCGTTCTAACACCTACAGTATATCAAACTTAAAAGATACTTTAGTGTGTTTGTGGTACAGAAAATGGTCATTCCTTCCAAAAAATGATTTACACAATTAAAAGCAATTTGAAATTGGGCAGCTAAGTACCCTTTCTTCATTTTCTCACAAAACAAAGTTAATGTTTTCCCCCAGACTTTCAAATTTTCAAATGCAGCAACATTCATTACTATATACAAAATATTTTTTGGAAGTATAGTTACTGATAGAGTTGTTGCATGAGAATAAATGGCGTTTTCATGATAAAAAGCTGTTTTCTGTCAGTCCTATGTTGATGCAAGCCCTAAGCACGACAAGTTACTGAGGGGGTAAGATAAGTCCCAGGGAGAAAAACTTTTCTCTAAGACGGTGAAATATGCTTAAATTCATTAAGGCAATAGCAATTGGTAATTTTCTAGAGGGCAAAAATTTTCCCAGGGCACTTTCCTCACCCCACCCCACACAGGTTAGTGTTGATGTTATGAAAACACAACATTACTCTTTGGGTAAATCATGAAAAGAAGACATGTTTTCTTTTCATCTAAATCATATAAAAAAAATTTTCTCTGCAGTTTCTATCTTTTCTGTCCTCTTAGGTAAAAAGAGACGGCGGAACATAAAACTGAAATATAAACTAAAAATGGACATCAAAAATAATACTTTTATCAGTAAATCACTGGATATACCATTGAGTGAATAATAAATTAAAATTCTGAAAGCAATTCCATGATGAAAACTTATCATTATATAAAAACTTTTCAACTTAAAACACCTGATAATTGTTCCTTTATCTCAATGTACCACACATTATAATGAAAACTATCTTTCAAACTTAATCATTTTTAATCCCTAAACCTTTTATAACCCCACAAAGGATGTCATTCTAGCTGGCAGTGCAACCCTGTATACCCTAGGGTCTCAAGTGGTGGCCTGCATTAAATGGCCTACAGAAAATCTGAGGGACCCGAAATTTTTCATGGTAATTTCCCCATGGGTATGGGTTCTTGCTACAACAATTACTATACTTCTTTATACTCAAAACTGGACCTCAGCCCTAAACACTTGAGAGGCCCCTGCTGTACACCATGGTGTCAGATCAAACAATCCAAACAATCAATAACTGATGCACTGAATGCTTTATCTGTGACCAAAACACTTCAATCTTCTTCTGTTTCAGTAGGTCTTCAAATCACCATCTTCAGTTTTCCTTTCATCTGCTGATATGCTTACCAATGACAGTTACATTCAGACACCATGTCAAACCCCAGGATGCAGCCGCCTTAGCTAAGCTGCAGCAGCTGTCTCAACTTAGCTGCAGGGGAGCCAACCTTTGTTGCTACACACAGTACAATTACAAAATGAAGTTAATACTGCTATTATACTGTGTATAGTAACAAATTATATGGCTGCAGCAGCTGCATCATGGCCGAGGGAGCCCCAGATTTGCTATTTTGACATGGTGCCCTAAGACTTGTGTAGATATATTCTTTTAATTTGCTAATTTTAAAAGCTCTTGCATTTACACCACTTTTTACACATATTGCAGCTACTGATTCTCATGAGTTATAACAATGGTTCCAAACACTGTGACCTGTTGCAATCACTCACATGACCAGTCACATGACCCAGTCCTCACCTGATGTGGTTGAAGAGGTTTAGTACAGACTTTGTTTCCTGTAAAACAATCAAACATTCAGTTCATTTCACGTATTTATTGTTTCAGGTCTGGTGGCTGTCCAACAATGTAGATTAATTTGGTTTCTTTTGAAAAGGCCAGTTCAGATGGGAAAACCATACATGAATGGAAACCTATTTACTTTGATCCAGCCAGGAACTGAACCCCTAACTTCCTGGTTGCAAAGCATCACTGTTTCAAATGACACTGCCTTTTTCAACTTGGCCACAACAATGAAATGAATTTCATTTCAATTCATGGCTAGCCTATGTTATAAACCCATTCATGTGTGCTATGCTTTTTATAACAACATGCAAAATGTTGGAAGACTGCACAAAGGGCATTTGTTCACATAACCAAAGTAACCAGGCAATCTATGTAAAGTATTACTGACACTGGTGTACCTACAACATACCCATGTGTACACATTCATACAAGTACACAAAGATGAGGCTAACATGATACATTATGAGCTCTCCAAGTTTTTTTCTAACATAGTGGAATGAACAGAACATAATGTCCCACAACAAGGGTCTAATTGCTGAATCTTGCTGAATGTCTTACCTTAGTTGATCTTGATTTACTAAAGACATTCCAAAAACGAAGGGTCTCATCACCAGCTCCTGTCACTATGGCTTCTCCATCAGGTGACACAGCCTAAAAAACAAATGCACCAATAAAAGAAACAAACAAAATAATCCACTTAACTCTGTCAAAACAGTAGATGTATTAAACAGGAATTTCATAACCTCGGCAGAAAAGGCTTGTTCAATTTGATATTTCCATAATGGATATACACGTTGCCTTCTGCCACAGACCTTTGTCTGTATCTGCCTTCTAACACAGTAATATCTCACAACATCGGTTTGAGAATTTATCCAGCAGCTATACATGTTGATACATTAAAACATAATGGTGGATGTTGTAGAGTATTGAGATTTTTATGACAGAATGTATCACACTGATCACTAAGTATTGTAATTCATTCAGCAGAGACTATTGCATTTAAAGGACATTTGATGACAGTGAATAACTTTCTGGTACCACAACACCATCTGATTTTCTAGGTCAGTGCTGTGACCTCAATAAAAGAAAAAAAAAAGAAACAGCAGACTTTAATGATTATGTCACACATATAATGGGTCACAGGAACTGGGAGTAAAACACACAGTAATAGCGCCAGAACTAGGTAGCATGCACTCCATTAAGCATTACGCCAGTTGTTTATATTCCCAAAGTCCCATCATGCAATGCAATCATTAAAGTCCGCTTTAAGGGATGGCTGAACTTGTAATTGTCAAATAATGAACTATATAGAATTGAAATGGGTTTGTTTCATGAATGGCCTCTTCATGACCACTGGAAAACCCTGAATGACCCCTACAAGGATCACAACCCTCAGGGTAAAACACAATCTTGACAAAGCTAAACTTCCAAATTTGCTGATTACTCCACCCACCTCAAATATTCAGTGACGACAACTGTAAAGTACAAGTATTTTGTACAAGTATTTTTTGTCCCCATTCACACCAACATTAACATCTGTGGGAACTGACTGCTGAGAAAGTGCAACTTGATACATTATGCCCTGACACCTCTGTGAAATGTATCAGTTGACCATACATAACTACAGGGTAACAGACTTACCAATGGGCAACTGTTTTTGTGTGAATGAAATGTATGCAGGACCTCAAAATACTTATCCCTGTCCTCATGAATACCTATTGAGACCAGTTGGAAGGCACATGAACAGATTCCATGGCTATGATTAGAAATTAATGACAAATTGGGATAAGATTTGCTGATTTTTTTTTGTAATATTATACCTCGTGTCTCATAAATATGCATGAGGAAGGTGCACAAATCAAATAATTTTCATACACCACTAGAGGCATCTTTAAAGGATGCTCAAAGTTCATTGTGCTTCATTGTTGCGATATCAGCTTCACAAACTAAGTGCTACTCTCACGTAAACAGACTACATCTATTACACAGGTTTCCTTATGTCAAGACAATTTGAATGAAACAGCCTCACATGTATATACAACTGTTTCATATGGACACCTGGGGCTATGAAGGTCTCCCCACATGTTCCACAGAAATGCAGAAAAAAAAACTTTGAAAAACATGTCAGGAACACTGCTGTCTATTCTGTTGGCATAACATGCAGTTGGATCCAGTCATATAGTAAGTTTTGTATACCAAATTAATGTGACCAAGTGACAGCTTCACCTTCACAAGGGTTCCCTTACCCCCACCATGGGTTTGATGACCTGAAACCCAACTCAGCAGACTAAGATGGGCCTAAGATCAATGACAATAATCACCTCATTTTAACAGACCCTATGATGGCTTTGTACACATGCAAATTTGTCCAACTCTGAACTGTTCCATCACAAAGACAAATGAATGTTTTCATACACAATTTTTTTTCTGGTATGTCTTGGGACACAATGTACCCTTTCATGATGTCAAATGCATGTTCCAGCTGTATTACATGATGACAACCTCCACTCCCCCCTGCCCCTCTGCTACCCCCCAAAAGCAGAACAATGCACAAGTGCTACAAATCTGAAGTTGTTTTGCCTAAATTGTACACTTAGTATTCTGATGTCAATGTAGCTTAAAAATTTCCATACAGGCAAATGTATAAAAGATGTGAAAAACATTTTCAATCATATTTCTTGATAGCAACAGCACTTTTTCCTTCAAAAAAAAGAAAACTTTGGAAAGATTCTACTCACCAAATAAAGCACTCTGAAGGTATGTCCTGTAAGCTTTGCAACCTGGACTAATGACGGATACTTCCATACCAATATTTGGTTCTGGGAATAGCCATGGGTGCTGACCTGTGCCAAGATAAAGGTAAGTTTTTATGCATGTCTTCTACAATTCATTCTTACCGAGGAGCAGTGGTGACCAACCTGTTGATTGTGATTGACCAGTCAATCACTGGCTGTTTCCCATATGAAAGCAAAAAGCCTAGTTAAGTTTAAAAAGTAAAATTTTTGTAGTCTGTTGCTGTTGAAACATATCATGAAGTGTAACTTTCTAAAACATGATATCTCAAAATAATAACTGTTTAGAAGCAGCACAAACAGACTAGGAGGTGCAAGTTTGGGCAATCAAAGAGGCTTTTTTGGCAAATATTTTCCAATTACTCTTACACATTACAAGAAATAGACACTCTGAAGCCTTCACGAAATGAAAATATACGGTGACAACAGACTGAGATAAATCATATATTATGAAAAGCTGGTATCCATACCCAATGACAATCAAGTGTCCAGATTACACAAATGTAAATGTTCCATCAGATTAAAAGACACACTGGTAAAGGTTATGAAAGACAGTTTATGTTTATCCTTAGCATTTTGGAATATGAGTATTTTGCCTGAAAATAATATCAAGATGAGACATCTGAAAGTTAACAATATGCCACTATGGTACTGCTGCCTGCCTAGTACAACCAATAGAGGCCCAGGTCAGATGTGGCCCAATGCCCTCCTTACAGTGACCCAATAAAATATATTGAATCCCCTACATGTATGGCCTACTTGGCATTAACGGTGAAGGAAGATTTAAGAATTCCCCTAGGCGTAGGCATTTATGAAAAAATTCACCTTCTTTTACAACACTATCAAAAAGTATTCACGGGTCACTGACTGCTTTTGCCCTCATGGTTTGTTTTGAACCCTTGTTAAAATTACTGAAAAAATATATATGACCCAACAGTGGGTTTTATGTAAATTGGATGCAGGCAATGCTTCTTTAGCTGTTACTCAAGTACTATAGGTTCTATTGACTATAGCAGACAAATTAGTGCATCTGGTTGCAAAAACTCCCAACACTAGAATGCAATATATGCAGTACAATGGCAGTGCTTCTTTACTGCATACTTACAAAGCAGTATACAGCATTGTTGTTCCATTATGAAGACAACCCAATTATCAAACAATACACTACAAAAGGATTTGCTCTCATTGTATAGAAGATAATTACAATGAGCGTTTAGATAAGGTTAAAAAACAGAGAATAACTTTAGGGTTTCAAGTTCTGCTGTTGGCAAAAAATGAGAAGACTTGCAAAAAACCATGTAATAAAGGCCTTAGCCTTGTGAGATTTAATTTATAAAGCCTCAGGCTTCTGCAATCTGGCATCAGAAATTTAGTCAAGGGCTGGAAGCAATCATTGAACCTACTTTCATTGTGCTTGGTGCTCAGCATAAGAAATGGTGCAGGAAAAACAAGCCAGTGAGCCACAACTGGGAAAAAGGCTGTGTCCGGCCTGACTTAAACCAATTGGTTAAGAAACCGAGCCGTAAAACCTCATCTAACGTAACATAACACAATCATTCAAAAAAGGCAAACAGAAGGCTATCCACTGACAAACTGTGGGTATATTTTCAGTTGTATAAACATACCAGTTCATTGTCATGTTTAGACCATGCTAGATTGCACACTTGAGATCCAGTATCCACTGCATTGAGAGTCTGACCGGTGAGGGTGTTCCAGAACCGGATGTATTTGTCTGCAGTACCCCCACCTGATGCTAGCAGCCCATGTTGGTGAGGGGACCACGCTATGGCCTTGACTGCAGCGGTATGATCGGAGTACTGTTGAATGGGGTAGAAACTGGAATGGCTCCAAACAAACAGCTGTAGAGGATAGGACAAAAGATCAAGAGTAGGTGACTTTACAGATTATTTAAAGAGAGGCAAAAATATAACAGAGATATTATAAATGAAAACAACTTCACCAGAAAAACTTTTGCTATGTTCCATTTAACAGGAAAAACCAGGAGTAAAACCTAGAACCACTTTTTCCAAAGTCTCCTCAACTCTCTGTTGAAGAGCCAAGGGCATGAAACCAAATATTACTCCTGAAGGAGCTCTAATCCCCAAAAGTAGCTACATCCCAGAGGGGACAAAAAGCTTAACCTCTTGACCTCCAGACCTCATTCAGCACTAGTATTCCTTGTGAAAGGGTAGTTGTCCTATTCACAAGCCTGCACAGGTCTTGTATTCTGCTGTTGGCATGTACTTATCCAAGCAGGGAGTTGTTAGGAAGGAGATACAACATTCTTTATACTCTTTGAAGCAATGTTCGTTTCCGACAGTAATCTTGCTTTTCTTCTAAAAATTCTTATCTGAATACCTAGGCCAACAAGGATTAGTGAGGCCTTGTCAAAATGACCTTGAGAACACACACTCTTTGCGTTGCCAGCCGTCATGCAAAAATGTAAAATTTTAACCTTTTGTTGTTATTCGTCACACTAAATATCATTTCATATAAAGTCAGCCAAAAATTTCTTTACGATTTACTTTTCGAAGATTTTTCTTAATGATGAGAAAATTTGCTAAAAACTAAGAGAAATGTATAGGCTTGAACAATGTTTCCAGCAGGTGACATATTAAAATCGTGGGGGCACAACTGAAGTACATTATTCAAACGCTTGTTGCCAGTCGTTTAACTAAAAATCCTGAATAAAGTTTGTTCATTGGCAGAAACAAACCTTTCTTCAAAGCATGTATAGACAATGGCCATTGTCTCGAGATTGGTTGGAAAAGAAAGGAAGAGATCATCATTAAAAGGGTTTAGTCAACAGAGACTTGACAATAGGAACAAAGGGACCTGTCAACTAAACGGCAGTGCCTGAAAAGAATTAAATCATTTTCAAGTTCATATTGTCTGACAGATTTGGCCGTTGTATCTCCTTCCTAACAACTCCCTGATCCAAGGTACAATATGCAGCCAACTGGTTGCAGCAAATAAAAGAAAGCAATGCCAAACCATTCAGTGCTATCTAAGTGATATTGTTGTGAAAGGGGAACTTCATCCTCATTTGCGTAAAGGTGTTCAGCACAAGTTCCAACAGTTGTACCCAGAAATTGGTGGCAGTATCAATTCACGCCATGGAGAAACCCTTAGAAAATGGGGTAGAAGAGATCATTCTCAAATAGGGATGCTACAGACGACAGCAACTGGCTACTTATGTGGTTGAGAACAAAAGCAAATGGATATAAATATATATGGACAAAAATAAATGGACAAAAATAATGACAAACTACTTACTACTATGTAACATTATCACACATTCAATACTGTCTGTAAAAGGGAAGTTTTATAACTTTTAATGCAATGACATCACAGAACCCTTGCATGGTATATACTGTCTACCCTAAAATTCCTGCATATCTGGTATCAGACAGAGCTCAGAGATTACTGTGGAAAACCTTTAAAACTTTGTTTCAGAAAATTAATTCTCTACCAAACAGTTAACATAAACACATTGAACTTAACCACACGACAGAACAGTTCAACAATAGTCCATTCTTAGCCAGACTAAACAAAAACACAATACATGAAAGGCCTTCATTGTAAGAAATTTTTATGATTTCCATTAGACAAACTGTTTACCCATGTGTGGTTGTTCAAAGAAACTTTAATTGTCTGGAAGTACTGAAGTTGCACTAGGTGCCACCTATTTTCTCTTTTTCATCGTATGGCTTACTTCTCATGGTTGTGTGTTTTGTTGTACAGTACTAAGTGCTTCCTTATATATTACTGAGCTGCTTTGTAGTGGTATCCTGCATATATGTTACCAATGCAGTGGTGCTGAGCCAGGGGTGGGTCAAGTTACTCTGACCTCCAGGGTTGTGTGCGATGATAGCAATGCTTTTTTCTTTAAAGACAGAAAATATTCTCCCAAAAAAGGTTACTTTAAGCCCTTGCTTCAATTAAAAACTCAAAGAGGAAAGGGAAAAAAAAACCTCTTTAGTACACCTCCCAGACAAAGCTATAGTAGCCTGCACTGAGTTTATATTGCTGTAAGTCTTCCTGACACACTTTCATGTGTAAATTTAATTTGGAACATACCTGACTGCACAAGTCATTATTGACTAACCAGAGAAAAGCCATTGTTTGAATTAATGTAAATCAATGTGCAGTCAACAATGTACTATATAGTAATGTAATACAAGGCATTTGAATTGATGGTTACGAAATGCATTTGGTTCAGTATGCTGATGGTACTACTCTCTTTTTGGATGAAAGTGAGAATAATTTAACCGAAATCAGTAACATTTTTTATCTCCTGCAAAGTAGTTCAGGATTAACAGTAAATTACGACAAAACCAATGTATTTCCACTAGGACCATTACAAGGTAGTAAACCACGCTATTTTGATAATTTTAACTTTAACTGGACTACTGGTCCAATCACCGTGTTGGGTATCACTATTAAAAGGGGCGATGATAACCTCTTTCGACTCAATTTTATGCCAAAGTTATCCCGCCTTAAATCAATTCTTCATTTGTGGTCCCAGCGCGACCTTACTCCAATAGGTAAAATCACTTTGATAAAAACCTTTGCCCTATCTCAATTGGTATTTTTATTTCAAGTTCTCCTGAACCCTCCTTTAAATTTTATTAAGAATCTGGAGTCGACTTTATACAAGTTTATTTGGGGCGGTAAGCCGGATAAAGTTCGGCGCAATACAATGATTAATCCTATCAGGGAAGGAGGTTTAAATGTCACCCATTTGAATAGCTTTATTCTTGGTTTAAAGTGTACTTGGGTTAAACGGTATGGGGAAAGAAGTGATGCTCATTGGGTCAAATTTTTTGATTATCATTTGAAAATGTATGGTGGTATTTTCCTATTTAATTGTAATTTTAAGCAATCAGATGTGAACACTGGCAATGACTTTATCAATGACATCTGTCATGCATGGGCTGTTTGTAACTTTAAGATTCCATTGTGTGACTTTGATCAGCAAATTCTTTGGAATAATTCCAATATTAAAGTAAATAATAAGATAGTTCTGTACAAACAATGGTATGACAATGGTGTTACTTATGTAAAGGATATACTTGATGGCGATAACAATTTTTTGTCTTTTGCTCAGTTTCAAAACCAATTTAATATACGTTGCTCGTTTTTGATGTTTTTCGGAATTATTCATGCCATTCCTAGTGCTTGGAAAAGAGGTTTTAATATAGATACACAACTACCTGCAACTGATTCCTTACTTTTAAGAATACAGCGTTCACCTTACCCTTCCCGCTTCATCTATAGTATTTTAAGACAGCAGCATTCTTTTCCTCCTAAAGCAATAACAAAATGGCAAAACGTTTTTGAGTTATCTGAGGAGCAATGGAATAATGTTTTTCTTATCCCTTATAAGTCAATTAGTGAGAGTACGATACCGTATTTTCAGTTTCGGTTTATTCATAGGATTCTAGGTACAAATTATTATTTATCTAAGGTTAACAGGAGGAAAACCCAAGGTGTACTTTCTGTGGGGAAAATGACGCAACGATAGACCAGTTGTTCTGGGGGTGCAAATATATTTCAAATTTTATTTTAGATACTGAGCAAGCTGTGATCGGTAAACAATTTTGTTTTACGAAACAAGATATCTTTTTTGGGTATAAATTAATTCTTAGCCATCCATACAATTTTTTGATTTTCCATGTAAAATACTTTATCTTCCAAAAAAGATTATTAGGTGAGATTCCCATTGTTAATGAATTTATTTATAAATTTAAGTTTGCTTTACAAGTAGAGCAGTATTTGTATAAATGCAAGTCGCGTCAGAAAATTTCTTTTGAGCTGTTAAAGAACGCATTTGGGAATAACAAATTCTTATTTGAGTAAAAATTTTCCCCCAGTACTTCCCTGTTAATTTTACGTTGAGTACTGAGTCAAAACTGTTATATGTTTCGTGCACAAATTCACTTTACAGTATGATAACGTAGTCATTATATATAACCACGGCATAAAAGTTAAATGTATATAATTATGAAGTCTGAAAGTTGAATTATGTAGCCTTGAAAGTTTAAGGTTGTAAGCACAGCATATTGCCATGGTTATGATAATGGTTATTATTTGTAATTATATATGCGAATCAACTTAGTAAATTTTAACATTTAAGACATATCTGTATGTAGATATGATAATTATTGATCTGTGCTATTTATTGAGCTGTGTTTTTCATTATTTTATGCTATCGCATTATGTTATGAGCCAACTTTTGAATCATTTAGCATAACGACAATATGACATAATGCAATTTCAAAATATGTGCCATGTAAATCTGTATATATAATATGATCAATCAGAATAAAGAAGATGGTAAAAAAAAAAAAACAATGTACTATGAGATATGAGAATACTCCTATTTTTGGTATTATGCAACAGCCCCCTCTAAAAACATTTAACACGCTTAATCCAGTCAAATTTCTTGAGGCTATGTAGTTTTCTTCAAATTGTGAAGAAAATGAAGGGGAAAAGAGAGACATCATGAAGATGTGTTTTTCGTACTGATGAGCTGAACAGAAAAACTTTTACAGCCCTGCAGGTTACATAGGATACAGCAATGACACCAACCTTGTTATCATTTCCCCCTGAGGCAAGGTACTGATGGTCAGGTGACCATTTAAGTCCGCAGACTTCCTGTCTATGACCACTGAGTCTCCTGGTTGATGCATGACCAGGACTGCGACTGTCTCTCTGGAGAATCATCCTGTCTCGACTTCCAGAACAAATAGAATCTCCATTCCAAGCTAGAGCACCTGAAATATTAATATTACAAATTTTCAAGAAAATTCCCAGTGTTGTATAAGAATTCAAGTAAAAGACATCCAAAAACTGCATTCACATCTGACAGAAGGAGAACTAATGAAATCTTCTCCTTTGAAGCCAAATTGGAACTGAACAAGGTGAGAAAGCATTCTGTCGTTTGTTATCTGCTACATCTGGAGTCACAATGGGGAATTTATCTACATCGATAACATTACTTGTCAGGAAAATATTTATCGCATCTTTGGATGCCTGGTGTTATATATTACTGTTACATATCAATTCTGTCTTAGTCAAAATATAGACATGAATACTTTCCATACAGAAGCAGCAAAAATTAGACACCTGTTTCTTATTTGCACTGGTCCTGCATGAAGGAAGGGTCAACCTGAACTGACTCATTTTATTCCTTTTTTGTTTTGTGAAACCTCCCCTTAAGTCCTGGCTATATTAACTTCATATTAAATGCTTTGTTCTACATAAACTGCCTTTGAAGAAATTACAGCAGCACTTTTGCAGCCCTGGCACAAAGGCTGGAAGGTTAAAGAGTGGAAGGAAGGCCAAAAACAACAAAGAGACAAGGAAGAGAGGAAGAAAAAGTAAAAACAGGTTGAAAAAAAGTTGGTTGCAAAGTCAAAACGGCAGCAAATGAAGGGAGGGAAGATTTTGCAGCCTTATGAGCCTCTTGGCACAGACAGTGTCAAGTTTATAATGAGGAAGAAATTACTCCATGAAAATGATGTTACTAGGTGGTTGAAAACATTACATACAAGAAAGAAGTCCCTCCAAACCAATTCATCAGCTGATCACTGGTAAAAGTGTCACAAACATGTGGGTCTTCATATATATTAGCAGAAATGAAATTTCTTGCAGTGTCTACTTCTGAGTAACATTTTTTGGTTAAAACAAACTATCCCTGTGACTTACTACTTACCTACTCTAGCTGAATGACCTTCTAAAGTGACCAATTTCTTCTGAGAAGTAGCATCCCAGATCTGGACCAAACCCTTGTGAGTTCCCACTGCAACTTGTAGCCCCTTATAAATATAAGAAAAGCACAGAACTTCAAGTCTCTAGACCAGTGCAATTGCAGGTTGGAATTTTATAGGGTAATACCCCATCAACAAAACAGGCGGATATAGGGGTAATCTTGTAAGAAACCAGCCTCTACATTTTAAAAGTATCAAATATAATGTCGATGATTACATGTCTTATTTTTTCTTTTAAAAAGAAATAAACTGCTGGTGTTTAGATTATCTCATAAACTGACAAAAAACAGATAAACACCACCACAGTGTTGATTTTACTTTGCACATGTTGTGTGAATGACTTGAGAAGACATACATCTTCATACTACATGAAGCATTGCTTTCAGTTTCATTCAGTAGGACAGAGGTAGCCACCAGTCCAGTAAAGTGGACAAGGATCCTGACCATGGCAGTCTGGTAAGTGGTATTTCATAGCATCCGATACTTGCTACAGTCCTATCAGTAACACTACTAACTGCCAACACAAAACATTTCACTAATGTGATTTACTAATTGTGTACACCTTTTTATCCCGATTTATACGACACGTTCTTTCTTCCACATGATAAGGTTCAGGCTTTGACTTTAAAAAAAAAATTTAAGGTTATCCATCAGATGACCTGACTTCCTTCTCTGGTTGTCAGAAAGAGAATTTAGTCGTTTTCCCTGCATGCCACCTGTTTTCTTCTTCTGTGAAATTTGGTTGCCATTTTAACTACCAAACTGTTACTGTTGGTTGTCCATCAAAGATTTTGCTGGGCTGGAAATAAATGAAGGCTATGTCCTTCGTATATTTGTCAATGGCCTTGGTGCCTTCAAAATGATATACTTTTCAAGGCCAATTGGTCTTTGTTTCCTTCCTAACAAAATGCAACCAAGCATAAACCAGATAACACAAAATCTTTCATTTGGCTTTGGTGCCCTTTGAGATGCATATATGTGCCCTAAAAGGCAACATAAAATGGCCTTGCCCTCATTTCTTATTTCCAGCCCTGATTATTGTTGTCTCAGGCAACCAGACAACTCTTAAAATCAAACACTGATGTTCAGAGTTTCTTTTTACATTATGATGAGCAAAATACAAAGAAGGTTTGACATTTGGCACACTTTGGGAATGGTCTATTTACCCTTTCATTCCAAGCAACAGATGTCACTGAGTCAACGTCAACAGAGAGATCACATAACCTTGTGACCTGTAAGGAAAATATGAAAGGGTATTAAATGTAGACGTGTTGACAATGCATAAAGAAAAGACTTGAACGTATTCTCATACTCTTCAAGGGAGCAATCCAATCTCTTTAGGAATAATCTTTTTTTTTCTCATTGTTTTCATCACAATATGATAAACACTCTAACTACATACCCCTTCCCCAATACTAGAAGTTACTTTGAAAATATGTGGAAAATTATTTTTTATTTTTTTAAGAAAAAATCATCATCATTTAAGATAATTAAGAAAAGAGTACATGAGTCTGATCCCCTCCTCACTCCACAAGAATGTTTGTTGTCTTGTAAAAATAATGACAAAATGGGTAACCTTTTCATGGAGCATTTAATCATGTTGGAAATTTTTTACATATTTTATTTTGTAATAATCAAGTTTTCCCCAACACTAACACATCTATGATAAAATATTCACAAAGCAATCAAATCTGAAAAAGGATTTAACATTTGTAAGATTATGGAATACACACTACTTCTCTTCTCAGTTCTCTTTCATATTTTGCAAACCACCTCACTGCCAAAAAGGATACTCATCCCATGTCTTAAGTCAAAGGCAACAGAAGTATATGCCCCACAGCTAGAGACTAAATTAAGCAAAGGCTTGCAACTACATGGAGAGGCCACCACACTTAAAGGCATATTACAGAGGCATTTCACAAGGGTCTGATAAATGTAAAAGAGAAAAAAAAATCCCAGTACATCATTCAAACCCTGTATTGAAACTCCATTCCTAACTCAAAATATTTTATTTTAAAGATTGGTTACTTTTATCAAGAATTATCTCCAGTTCTCATCAAGGTTGCCGAATGTAACATTATACTAGGCACATTGTCTCAGATTCCTCTTGTTATTCTTTATAATTTAATGTCCTGTTTGTGCTTGAAACCTGAGAGTGTTGAAATGATTGAATATCTTTCCCTGCAGATTTAGCAAACAAAGTTATTAAATATCCCATCCAGCTGTGTCAATATTGTAAAGAAACACAATGATATGCCTAATCAATGCGCCCTACTGAATCAAGTCTCTGGCAAATCAATTAAACAATGTCATGGAAAAAACAAGAGGCAAAGAGTTGCATGGCCCTGAGTCACATAATGTGCAAGAGTTTTATCACATTTAAATAATAAAGATGGTAGCAAGAGAGACACATAGCAAACAGAAATACAGAAAAGAATACAAGATTACAGCAGAGAGGATTACCAAAATATTTACACTACAGTAAATGCCAGCAATTGTGATGAAAAGAAGTTCAAAACTTTTCATAATCTTGACTTGATTTCATGTGAAAAAGGTTTTGCTTCTTCAATAAGATGGGCCTGGTTCTAAAATATGGTTTTGATTTATAAGTTCCTCCTTGCTTGAATGTTAGACATTCTACAGTCTTATGAAATTTATCGCCCAATTTAATATTGTGACATATGACATGTAGTATTCCATCATGAATATATAATATGCTGATCTCTTTGAGGAGACCAACAGTAGAATGACATCTTTGCCATGATATACCATAAGACTATTAAATAGTTTACATTCTGAAAAGAGAGGGTTTCTAAACATAGCTGTATGCTTGTCAATATCAAGGTTGTTTTCAAATAGTCCATAAACTTTACCTTTCACATTACTGCTTAAGCTAGTCTCACACTCTACAACTTTGCGTGAAGCAACTCAAATTGATTGCTGCACTACTCCACCACCAATAGTAATGCAGTGTGCAAGGGTCATTGACTTGACTGGCAGTTTAAAGACCGGTTTAAGTCCCACGGCCTTCAATCAAGACAAAAAATGAACAAGTTTGTCTTTCCAACTAGAATTTGTGAAAGTCCTAAGGCTGAAGCATTTTGACCAATCAGGTAACAGCAATTGCACATGAGCAGTGTTCTCCACTAGCTGTTTTGTTAGGGTGCTGCACCGGGACAAAATTTGCTGTGGGTGCTCAGCTCCCAGACAAAAAGTTGAGCCACCCGGACAAAAAGTATCAATTCAAAACCTTAAAACAGAGCAAAAGGCAATACTTTCAGTGTGAACATTGAGTAATCATAATCAGAAATGTACTTAGTCATCAAAGAAGGCCATAATTAAATTTATCATCTAACATGAGGCCTATTTTAGGAAACATTTTTCAAAGAGAGCACCCCCCCTCTCTGTACAGACAGTGACCACTATTAACCTTTAACCTTTGGAGCACCCCGACAAAAATAAAATCAGTGGAGAACACTAATGAAGCTGAAAGAAGTTGCCAAATACCATCAAGCAACATCAACAAAATGGGCTGGCCAGGTTTTTGCAGTGTGCATGGCCAATCACGCCAATGAAAGTTGCACTAACTATATAGAAACTATTTCCCAATAGTCCAGTGAGTAAGGTTACACAAGGTTATGTAATGTGCAGCTGGCTTTACATAAACACACTTTTTCTACCAAAGTTGAGAAAACTCACATGACTTGTGCAAGCACTCCAGAGATATACACAGGTACCAAGACCAACACTGAGTATGTTCGTTGAAGACCAGTCCACTAAGTTTAAATAAAAATCGTCCTGAAGTTCAGGAGCATCTAAAACTTTGAAAGGGATTTTGGAAATCTTCCTCATTGGCTTTCTTGGTGATCGTAACAGCTTTTGACTGTGAAAAGAAAAAAAAATGTTACCACCTAAATTACACTTGAAGGTTATTTTATGGTTTTCACAAAAGTCAATGGAAAAATGCTTTGTCTCTAAAGAAGGATGAACAGAGCGGACTATACAGAAATGTCTTTGGATTAATTTTGTTTTTTTGGCATCGTAATTCAAAGCACGCTCTTTCTTCAGACCCCCTCCACCTAAGCACTTTTCAGGGTGAGAAAAATTATTCTTCTGCAAAAATCATCATTTATTACAATTTCAAAATGACTTCATAATCTTTGACCTCCTCCTCCAATTAATCTTTGGAATGCTTGTGAAAAGGATACTTCCTAACATGTTCCAGACACTGACCATTTGAGTGTGCAAGTGTTTATTAAACACAGGCAGGCATAAAGCCTCTGTCAACCAAATGCAGCCATATAGGTGGCGCTGTTTATTCTTGGTCAAAGTTCAGATATACCCAATTCATTATTATTCATCTTTTCCATTCAAGGAATTTGTCTCTTCAAGTAGACAGAGGTGCAAACATGAGCTCTCTTTTGTATTTTAACATAACAAAAGAAATTTAATGAATCTTTCAACAGGTATTGAAATTAAACATTTCATTACATCTGAGCAGAGCTATAGTTGTTCTTTTGCTTCAGCAAAGCACAAGCAATTTCTCAACAATCCTCCCACCTCCCCTACCACACAGCTTTCATCCACCTCGGCACTCCATTGGCAAATTCTCATTCCAAACAACTCTTACTAGGCATGAACTCCTGAACCACTGTCGCCAGACAGACTATTGCTTGTCTTGATGGAAAATGTCAGGGGTAAAATGTGCAGTCATAAAAGCAAGATCTTGTTTCTCAACTAAACACAAACTCTGCTCCAAATTATACCTTACCTTGTCATGGCATTAATTATTACTGAACAGCTATGAATTTTAACACCATGAGAATCACTCACCTATCTTTGCCAACTGGAGACAAGGAATAGGGCTGCTCGTCTTGCCCTACAGCTAATGATGGTCTCTGAGTTTTGACACTGTATGAGAAAATATTCCTCTTTGCTGTCTGAAGGCTAACCATTCGCCTGTCTTCACACTGGGGGTCTTTGACTGTTGATATTTCAGCCCCTAACAGCTCATTTTGCAGCAAACAATGGTAGGCAAGCATATCTAGATAAACCAAAATAGGGAATGTAGGTAGATTAAAAAAAGAAAACCTTGAGGCTGGAAATAAATGTTGTGTGCAGGGCACTGCACCATTTCAAACTGAAGTCAAGGGGCCCTCTAAAGGACCTCTGTGACAAATCAAAGGTAAAATACTACAGTGGTTCTCACTCAAGCAAATTTCTTCCAAATATGCTTTTCATGTGACTCTCTTCTAACCAGGCCTGACATCTAGGCTCACAAACATTCATTCATCACACTCCTACTGTAATGTCCCTATTCTGTTTTGCAATGCATATGCAGTACAATTTTTTACCTTTTTTACAGTTTTCCAGTTCAGAGAAAATCTAAAGTACTCTTAAATTTTCAACAAAAATCTGGATTTCCCAACAAAACATGAGTTGCAGTGTATGAAAAACATGCAGTTGCAGTGTGAACAGAAATCACTGCACTTCGAGTTTAAACTTTTCTTTTGAAGTCTAAAACAACACAATGAGTTGCTTGAACTTACCACCATAATTTTTAACTACATATGCAAGAAATGTCATTATAAGATGTATTGTTTGACTTCATAAGAAACAATGAACATTCATGCTCACATTCAAACCATTATTCAATATGTACAAATTGGTACAACTGATAATTCTATTGGACCTGGATCATTTCTACCAGAAACAAATTACAGCAAGGTGTCCATGTTAGCAGTAGTTAGATGTACTACTGATAAACATATCACAGTAATAACTCACGTACCACTTACTCACTTAGAATATATTGCAGATGTCCTACAAAGAGAGATGCGCATCACAGAAACATCAGTCTGAGATCTCTAAACTCACCTTCTCCTGTATCTCCTCCTTCTCTATCTTTTTTGGTAGCGGAATTTGTGGCATCTTTTTTCTTTGGAGAATCAAACTTGGTGTGCCAGGTGTTTCCTGCCCTGCTTGGAATAAAGCGATCCCCATACTGTTCCTTGGAGGGGGATGCAGCTTTGCCAGGGGATAGTACCTGAGGAACATTAAAAAAAAAACTTACAAACTGAGCATTTCTTTTACTTCAAATTAAGAACAAACATTTGACATTACCCCTTTTTCTACCATTTCAAACTAACAGTGAATATTTTAACTTGGGGGGGGGGGGGGGAGACTAGGAATCTGGGGAGCTACTTGCTGGGATATTTTGCTATTTGAAGGGATATTTTGGTAACTGGAAAGAATTTTTCTATAGTTTGTACCTGAAAGCATGAAAAAAGTTGGGGGAAATTTTACTTCCTTCCTGGGGAGTAAGCAATTTTTGTAACTTTGATATTTAAGTATAAAGAGATGGTGTAAAATCTAAAGAAGAAACAGGAAATACAACATATACATGTACTATTATATTGAATGCAGTCGTACATAACATTTACATGCCTGTACATGTAAGTACAAAATCATACCGCTATATATTTCCAGTATGTTGCATAAAAAATGTGGAAGTGTATTTTATTGAAGAGTAGGGCCCCAGATTTTCCGCTTCACAAAATGTTAAATTCCGTTTTCCACTTTTCATTTTCCATTTTCAACTTTCCCTTTTCCATAGATTTCTGTTTCAGATATAAACGGCAATTATAAGTTTCCATGATCTTCTGTTAAATTCATTTTCTCTTGCAAGTGTCCCACATGCACACCTACAGTTACAAACCTGGTTTATAGTTATTGTGCAACCGATCATCTGTCAGATAAATTGGGAATAATATAGCATGGGTAAAATTTTATCACAAGACAAAGGATTACCACCACTGACTTTGAAAAACTGGAAACGGGGCGAAAATACACTTCTGGTTTCTGCAAATAACTGAATAATTCCCCCAAACACACATTTCTTAAGTTCCTGCACAAAATATCAGCACTGACACTCACAAGATTTGCAAAATTTAAAGCTCTCCAAATGATAACGATTATCCAATTGTTGCGTCAAAGTTCACACAGTATTACTTAAGAGGTGTGGATGCCACGGACAATCAATGCCGTACATCTGTATAGTCTACAAACCATACTACAGGGCGATACGTTTTTCCAAGTTCCAGTGCTAAATCATGTATCATTTTTACACACGTGTCTCGTTATCCTGCATAAATTATTCCAATTCCCACATTCCTATTCGTTAAATTTTTAATTGTCATAACACGCGCGTGCGTACACGTAAATTGCTAAAACAAGTGCGTCATAACTTCCCAAGAAAGTTTCTTGCGAAGTTGAAGTTCACCTTCGTAGTACACCGAGTACGGTGTGCAATACATAATGCAAGGACAGTGTATTACCCGTGCTGCTACATAGGGCGTTAGTCATGAATGAACTTAGGGAAGCGGCCCCGCGTAAATTCATGCAACCCCACCGGCAATTATCCAGGGAGTTGCAACAGTTTTTCGATTACGGGAATATATCGGGTTTGCGTTTCATTTGGAGAATCTTTTTAAACTGTACGTACAGTAAGTTTTGAGCAAGACAGTTTACAAAAAATATATTCATATCGATAGGGCCCCATGAGATGCGTACACCAAGTAAATTCAGTGGAAATTTTAGTGGCCCTGAAGTGCTAAGATACTGTAACGTTAGTTACGTATTTTGCAGAGATAGGCTACTAATACTATGTAGCACTACTAACTTAGTACAGTCCAGTACAAAACACGATACACAGAATCTTCCGACGTGATTGGTGAATGAAAACTAACAGTTAGGCATAATAGTTTCACGTCAGGTAAAATGTGGGAGCCTTTATACCTATTTTCTGTTCTCGAATCAGATACGTACGTCAGAAGTGTAAAACTCCTCAAGTGCCCATGATTTGTGGAGAATAAATTTGTCTATGCTTCGTTAAAAATGCAAAAATCTTGTTCTGTGTTTACTTTTTTGTGGACGCGATATGACATCGCAAATTCCGTAATTTTCCGTAAAAAATCGTCAATTCTGTTTTTTGCCGTATTTTTCCGTGATCACGGAAAATCGGGGGCCCTAGAAGAGATTGTACTGTTCCGATTTTTGCTGCAAGAAACTTCACAATTTCGATATTGCTGAAATGGAGACTATATGTGTGTAATAGCGGAGGTTGGAAAGAAATTGTGGGACTCTGTGAATTTATGGGAAAAGCTCATCCCTGTTAACAAGGTAAGGGGTACTCATGAGAATATATGAATGCAATTATCCAAAGGCAAATGAGGTTGGGGAAGGGGAATAGCTGGGGGTGGACAGCAGTCCCCCAATCAGGAAACATATTTGCTATTTTGAGGAAACGACTGCTATTTTCTAGCAAAGATGTATTGACATTTCGGGGAAAAATTGAAACTAGTCTGTATGTTTATGTAATTACCCTTGGCATCTGTGCTCCAACTGGGCTCTGTCCATTTTGTTGCTTCAGAAGTCTCTTTTCATACTCTTGATCCATACTCTAGTACATGCACACAGACAGACTCGCCAGAAGGAAAAAGAATCCAGATGATTGTGACTGTCGAGCTTTTCCACCCAAGCTTAGGGCAACGTCAGCCTCACAACAAAGTTTCGCCTTGCCCCTACGTAGAGAAACAAAAGTTCTGAACGTTGAAATGTACAAGAATATAAATGACATTTTGAAACAATCACTGAAGCAAACATGTCACCAACAGATGTCTATTTTATTCTACTTTCAAAATATTTCCCTCAGGGCATGCCAACATTACAACTGTCCTTGGAATGAAGGCTAAACAAAAAAATGATAACATAGGTCATATCACATGAGACCCTTTTTCCACATCACAAATTTGCATATGATATATATGTTTATTCATTACGTAAGTACAAAAACAGTATAAACTGCCTTATAAAATGGTCAATATTTAACAGATTTTGATGGGACTTGTGACAATTTTTAATATTTCTATTAAAGCTTTTTACATCAACTAGACAAGTACGACATTTACATTTCCACAGATCTGACTTTGGGGCTTTGATAATTTTTCAAAAAAAATAAAATATTACCATTATTATCTTTACTTCTTTTGTCTGTCCTCTCTATTCCATATGAAATGTACTACTGCTTCCATTTGAAGGAAGGGGAGCATCAGAAATTTGGATCCCAACAGACCATGATTCGACCAAGTGTGAGCAATATTCGAGTTTTGATTTTTTCATTTCTGAATTTGACCCAGCATTATTGTCAGTTTATTGCTGTTAGTTCATAGCAATACAGTAATTATTGAAAAATAAAAGTCTTGCATAATTAAACTTAATTATTTGTTGCCTCACTCAGCATTTAAAACATTTCACCCTTGCAGACAGGGATCAGTTATGAAAGGTTAAATACTGGTACTACCATCAAATTTTGTAGATCAGAATTCCACCCCTATAATGGTCAAATACTACATAGCACTTTGCAAGACAGAGTCCAGTAAGGGACCTCCCTATATTAATGTGTAAAATGAGGGGCCAATATTCACATTTGGATTTTTAAAGTTCATGCATGGTCTTGCTAGCCTTTAGAAGCTACCAGTTCCTATGAATTTATTAAAATTCAAATCACAAATTTTTGTAAGAGAAGCTTCAATGGCTGTTTAAGAAACTTTGAGGCTTTTCATGAAATTATACTGTACCTACAGTGTAGGCCTACATTTATACTGTAGTCTGTGGTTAACTTTACTGTAAATGGGATCTACACTGGCTTTGAACACAGGGTAGGCTTGAGTATAGGATAGGCTTGTAAGTTGAAAGTAGAATCCATTGACAATTTGATTACGGGATATACAGTAGAAGTGATGTCTATGCTATGACTAACACTAACTAAGGGGATGGATATTGGGTGGGGGTCAAGTACAGTACTGTGTACTTTACCCTAGGAATAAGTGAGTTCCGTATGCAATGTGTGTTGGGAAGGAGTACCACCACAGAGACTGCCTATGCCACATTAGTATTTTGTATATAGGCAGGCATAAATTCAAAGTTTAAAATCAAGGTTCTCCTGACATTAACCTTGCACCATTTTTGGGGTGAAATGACTTGCCCTTTGGGGTGAACTGGTAGTGGGGCAAAATGACCAGGTACTGTTTAGGACACTACTGTAACTGCAAGTATTCATAAAATGAAGATGTCTTGAACTTATAATGAATCCATGCAATGACTGAGTGACTTGTGACTTTGCCAAAATGGAGACAAGACAAAGTTTTTGAAGACAAGGTACTGTACAGTACATTAAATTACCTATAATTCTGTGTCAATAACTCTTAGTTTAAAAATACGAAAATCCTCTGTGAAACAAACGCAGTATTTCCGTTAAAGCATATCTCTCTAACATAACATAACATGACATGACATAACATAACATAACATAACATAACATGACATAACATAAGTTTAAGGGCAAAGAAGGTCTACAGCACCATCAAATGCCTGGAGCCACTGCAGATTACCCTGCACATGGAAGCTCTGTTTAGGAAAACGTAAGTTACTGTACCTTTTCAAAGACTACAAGGATATGGTGATACACAGTCAGTAGTCAATTTGTTTCTGTGAGAAGCCAAAGGTACATGCAGTGAAAATTTTAATTCCTTCACCGGGATATGTTTTCAAGAGGCTAAAGGGAAACATAGTCAATATTCTGGGGCAAATATTGTGACCAAAAGTGAGCTTGAGGCAAGCAGGGGTGATAGCACTTGCTCACACTGATGAGAAATGCTTTGTTTCCTTTGTTTTTTCAGTCTGTTGTGCTGACCTTGAAGTTAATAGGGATTGGACCTCCCTATGTGGAAAGTGAAGTATGTAAAGTTCTTGTACAGTACCTCCCATGCAATCACATTTCGATAACAAGTGATTGTGGAGGAGAAAATCGGTTGTAAAGTTTAAAGGCAGTAGGCAGTCGCCCCAAAATTTGCTTTGAAAAATCGTCAAATTCTTGCAAATCTCCTCTTACTGCATTACAAGCACCTCTGAAGACATTTTGAACATAACTAATATTACAAACGACAGGTGAAGCAAGGAGAAATTCTCCTTGAATTTCACAATTCACTAACAAAAACAATGTCACATGATCAAAATAGGCCATTCATGAACTTGAGTGACAGGGCATACAAACTCTAATTGGGGTGGCTGCCTGTTGCCTTTAAAAAAAAACAAAAGAATGCTCATTAATGTGAGGCTTTCATTTAATGTCATATGTGCTTGCTTCCAGTTCACTTTGTGTTGAAAATGTGACAACTTTAACTGCTAGGCCTACAGTAATATCTTGAGAACCACACATTGGATTTCAATGCAAATTTCACCAGAATGCTTAGAATAAGTACCCCTCTAACAGACCAAAGCTTGATTTGAGCTTAGAGTATTCTTTTAAGTAGTTTCAATACAACAGAGGATCCCAAAGAAATGTGAAAACGCAGTATATCATCTCCCATTTTCCCCTCCCTTTTCCTTCTAAACTCGAGAGTAGTAGGCTAAGTCCCACACATTTGAGCTTATCAATCACAATCATGGGAGATTATGCACCTCAGGGATAGCCTAAGCTAAGTGGCCCTTCTTTGAACTTGCTCTAGCCTTAAAAGAAACATCCATAAAAGGGACTCCAAACCTGCACAGAATAATCTATAAAAGGCTATGTTATCTTTATATATGTCAATGTTATGATCGTGTGGATCCGTTATTACCCATACTGGAAAGTTTGAAATTTTCGTGCCAGTTGTTGAAATTGCCAATTGTACGCCGTAGCCGGCATCAACAAACTGCTGGCCTGGGGGTGGGGTGTAAGGGGTGCCCCCCAGGGTGCATTCCATGTAAAGCCCACGCTGAAGTTGCGCCGAGGTGTCAACATTTGTATGCCAACAAAACCAAAGGTGTGCCGAAGTTACTCCGAGGTGTCATTGTTCGTACGCCGGCAAAACCATGTACCAAAGGTGTGATTTATGCACACAACCTACTGTACATAACATACTGTACATTGCCTGCTGTGCAATGCAAAAAGTTACACACATTCTTTCCTATTTAGCAGGAAATAATCATATTTTGTGTGGGACTCATCGTAAATTAAGTGGAAACATAATGCAGCAGAAAATTTTATACTGCAGCTGCAGTTTTGACTTAGACTAGTTGCAGTACAAAATATATAGTCAATAGGTAAGCTGTACGCCAACTTGAGTGAATCTCCTTGCCGCAACAGTAAGTTGAACTTGCGTGCAAGTTAAAACGTTTGCATTATTTGCGATGTTTTGGCAAGTAGTCCGTACGCAAGGGCTAATCACACATGTATTCAAACTTTTCACAAACATGCATACTTTTTGCTATGCCACTGATTACTGTTTTCGAGATTTTTGCAGTCTAACATAGCACCATAAAATGAGTAGCCTATGGATGTCACTGGCATTATCGCAGTTCAAGATGCACTTCCCCAGCTACAGCGATACAGTATCACACATGCCTACAGCGAGTGTTGAGTACAAAAGTACCACATACAGTGAGTGTACAATAGTGTGCCTTGTGACCTTGCTGCAATTCATACGTAATATACATGTGTCTGCTAAGAATTCCAGCACTGTTATGTCGTAATGGTGCATGTACTGCATAGTTTAATCCAGGGGTCGGCAAACTTTTTTGCTTGGTGGCCCTAACTTTCTTCTCCGGAATCTTGGTGGCCCTCATATTGACGGGTCGGTGAGAGGAGTTTGATTTGGCTTGGTTGTGCAGTGTTAATAAAACAAATACTATTTTCACTCAGAAGTTTTCTTTTTTATTTCAATCTACTCTTGCAGTAACATAAAACTCTCTTCGAAAGTTTTTTAACACATGTGTAACTATTCACAAAAGTAAATACTTGCAGACATGACGTCAATAGATGGGAAACGTTAATATACGATACCCTCTTCATCTTCTGGAAATGCTCCCTTAAACTTTCCTTACATATTTTCCCAGATATATTAATCTCCATCCCCAACAAACATTTGGGAGTCTGTGAGAATGAACAGATGCTCATGCTTCTACACTGGTAACATATTTTTCAGTGCGATGGTTGAGCTTGCTTTTCTCTGATAATGTTATCTATTCTCGGTTGGAGTGAAGACTCAGGATTCTCAGTTGAAAGCCTGTTTTGAGCCTTCGTTTTGGTTGCGACTACAACGCTGAAGCCGCTCTCACACATCCAGGTATTGCAAAACGGCAACAAAAATGCCACAGCCTTGTCAGCTAATACTGGATATTCGCCCTTGATAGCCGACCAGAGTTCTTGCAACGTATGCTCACGGAATAAAGTCTTCAAGGAACCGTCACACTTCAGTTCCATCAGGGAAGCCACCTGATCAATGTTAAGGTTGGTGGGATCATTGGGCTCAATGATGAACGGATTACGGATCCATTTATGTTTCTCTCGAAGGTCGTAATCGAAGTAGGATTTCAGTTGTTCGCTTAGTTTTTGCAAGTGTTTTCTCATGATGCCTCCTGGTGTTTGACATTTCAGTGAGATGAGAACTTCTGAGAGCGTTGGGAACATCTGCAAGTTTCCCTGATCGATGGCGTTAACCCACAGTCCGACTTTCAGTTTGAAACCTTCGATTTGTAACATGTTTTGAACACGGAGCTGTTCTTACCCTGCATTGATCAGTTCAACTCATTCAGTTTATCGAAGATGTCTGCCATGTATGCGAGAACTGACACAAACGACTTATCTTGTAAGTGTTCCGCTAGTGGAGAATTCTTCTCTCGCAGGAACTCTTCCACTTCCTGACGTAGCTCGACCAACCGGTTCAACGCTTTCCCCCTCGATAGCCAGCGCACTTTGCTATAGAAAAGTACCTTGAGGTGATCGGAGTCCATCCGTTCGCATTACTTCTCGAATAAGCGCGAGTTCAGGGCACTGTTCTTGATAACGTTGATTATCTTCACCGGCTGGCCCATCACCTCCGAGAGTGGTTGCGACATTTTCTTAGCTGCAAGGTTCTCTCGATGTAGCAAACAATGGATCCACTTGGCGTCCGGTGTCTTCTCCAATAAACGTTTCACAGCACCGCTATTCTTGCCTGTCATGGCCGCTGCCCCGTCTGTGCAAACTCCGACGCAGTTAGTCCACTTGATCCTATGTTTATCCATGTAACCATCGATCAGTTGAAAAACGTCCTCCCAAGTTGTTCGCTCTTCCAGTTCCCCACAGAACAAAATGTCCTCGAAGATTTTCTCGTCCCCATGGAACTTCACGAAAACTAACAACAGAGCTTCAGTTTGTGCTGTCTGTAGATTCATCGGGCTGTATCGAGAACTTAGAGTTTTTCATTTTCGATATCAGCTGACTTATAATGTCTTCTGAAAGTTCTTGTATTCGTCGTTGGACCGTTGTAGCTGACAGCGGCACTTCTTTAATTTTCCGAGCGCCGTCTTCTCCAATCACCTTTGAAAATTAGAGAAGCAGAAAGTAGCTCTTACTGAGAATTTCCATATCAAACTACCAATCACAACGATGCCTCACCTGCATCCAGCATGAACCCATTAACTCGCTTAATTCCTAGGGCCTAGTTTATCAGAATCCAAGAACGTGGCTCCACAGTAAATATTTTGAGTTTGATTTGAAACTTCGGGTTCAGGAAGCCACTTAAGGCTCATTCTAAGAACCTTGGACATGTTGATTGTGGATAAGCACTGGCGATAATTACTCGCCTTCTCTTTTCGACAAATGCTCAGATGACATCAAGGCAAGGGTGAAACCAATCCCATCCTGTTCCCGTGACAGCCATTTTACGTCCCACTGTTCCTACCCCCGGATGTGAGTGTTACTCTCCGCGTTCAGCTACTTTCCTCAGGCTGACAGAGGTGGTAGCAAACCAGAATTGCGAGACCACCAACAACCACCGCACAGCTTTTTGAAGAAGCAAGGTGTGATTAGGACTCGAACCCCGGATCTTATGGGTGTAAGTGCCACACTCAGACCTCTGCACCATGCTACCACCTAATGATGAATTCAACACATGGGATGGATTTTTGTTTGTAATAAACAAAATTATTTTTACATGACTTCTCACCTCTCGGCACATGTCAAGAGCTGCTGGGAGAATCAAAGACTCCCCAATTTTGAATGGTTTCTTTTCTTTTGCAATTCTGGCAGAAACCAAATAAATGGCTCGAAGTTTCCCTTTTTCAGTTTGCGATAACTTTTTGAATGGATCCTTTTGCGCCGCTAGTTCCCGCAACTTCCTGCGAAAGTATCTCGGGTCCTTGTCTCCAACGTCCAGATTATGCTCCGTCTTTAGGTGTCTGGCCAGTTTATTCGGTTTCATCGACGAGTTAGAAAGCACTCGATAACACAGGACACATTGAGGTTTCCCTCGTCAGTCACAGTGAAATCATAATTCAGAAAATCATGTTTGTAGGATTTAGTCTTCCCCATTTTGGTGCAACTTCACAGATAAGCTGATAAGGCATATGAGAGTAGCGTGTGGAGTTAGTAGGACACCTACGTACAGTGTGCATTCACTATATTGACTATAACACTTGTGAAATGATAATGATGAGTATAGCACTGCAATGTACCCAATTGCATACTTATATACTGCCAGTGAGCGATAAACTCTCCAGCCAGTGCAGGGTACGCCCAGGCAGCGTATTGTATTAATACCTCAAATTCTGTTTATTATAATGGCACATGCGGTTGCTTTGGAACGAAACGGAACATCTGACCGATTAGTCGCGTGTGAAGTACCTGCGACATGAGACAGATCACTGGCTCTTAGATTAGAATCACTTGCTTATTTTTAACGAGAAATTTGGCAATTATTTTTTCACTCCCGAATCCTCTTCGCGACCCTCCGAAATATTTTCGCGACCCTCAAAAGGGCCGCGACCCCTAGTTTGCCGACCCCTGGTTTAATCCCTGCACCTTTGATAATTTTAATCCTTTTCCAAAGTTGCGTGAAAGAGTTTATTGTCACATTATTTCGGCAAAACACTCTCAGATCATGGGGCGAATGGATCGATATACCAGTCAAAGCTGCGCAACGCAGACTGCAACTGGCATTATAAAGGTCTTTTTTTAAACCTTTTGTAATTTTCCATCCAAAGTTTACCCACTGTTACGTGGTTTTGGGCAAGCAACTTCTGTGGTTTACTGCATAAACGTGTTTAGGCCTAGGTATAAAGGTGAACTGCGGCAACAGATTTATTAGGATACAAAAATGGTTAAACAAAACAACATTTGCCGGTCGTTTATCCAATCGATCGGTTGGTTAACCAGTTAGCCGTTCAACTGTCACAGCCCTACCCGATTCCGCGAATTTCCATGCCAAGGAATACTCAAACCTTTAACCTAGGCTTAAACTAGGCTTACCGTGTTAGACCTTATAATTTTGGTCGCCCGCAGGATGACCATGCAAATTTGTTTTGGTGCATTTCAGTGGTCTGACAGAAATGTTAGCAGCCTCGGATGATCGGACCATCGCTAATTTTGCACCCTGGTTATTACTAATATTTTTATTAGCCATATCCTGTTGCCCAGGCCTAAGCACTGCTACCTGTATTACCCTAGCTGCTAGCTTTGTCACATGATGGCTTTAGTCTGTGTATAACCAGGCTAGAGAAGGGTTAGGCCTGTTAGTCCGCAGTCTGCTGACCTAGTATCTGGGTCACTTTGGGGCTTCCCATACTAGTTCAGGGAACCAAGTGTAGGCCTGGTCCCACATGAGAACTTAGGCTCTTAGCCCTGCCCCTGGAACAGGGCTGTGCGTTATGTTACAGGGCCTAGGCACATTACACTACACTTCACAAGTATAGTGTAATCAGGGAGTTGTTATCTGACAGGAGAGAGCTCAAGACAGCTCCCTTTGAAGTGAGGTTTGCGTATTCAAGGTCACCTATTAAGTCATTCAATTATCTTGCTCTACAGATTTCTATAGGAAATAAACTGGCTTAGAAAGTAAACACAAAGAGGTTTGTCGTCTGCTACATCATGAGTAGAACTGTGGCAATTTTATCCATTGCCATGGCATTGCCAGCCGCCTGAAAACTAAAGATATTTTCTCTGTGGTGACGCTCGGTGACGCCAATGAGACCAAATCGGCTTGATTTTATGTGAAATTGTGAACATAGATTGATATCTTGTTTATTCAGGAAACTTGAGGAATCTTGTCAGAATGTAGTCAAAGAATTAGGCTTCTGTCTCTTAAGCTCATTTGCATAGGCCTATGGTCTCTTTAGATGAGGCAGGGGCATTTGTATTGATCTAGTTCTATTAAACAGTCGTTTTGAGTTTCAAAAACCCTGTCATCTAAGGGTTGGCGTTACCAGCCTACACATCAAGGCATTGCTCAATTTAAGCCCCTTGTTAAAGTATTAGTAGAGATGAATGATGTCGCAAGGAGATAGCCTTGGGCCTAGTTCATTAAATTGAAAGCATTAAATAAAGGGCCTTAGGCCTAGACCTTGTATTTTTGTAAGCCTTATCAACAGCTAACAGTTGGTAATCTTTTCATTCTTAAGACCTTTTTAAAGTATTAGCAAAAATTAAACTTCTCGAGCTCTCTCCATTCAGATAACAGCTCCCTGGTGTAATGTGAAGTGTAGTGTAATGTGTCTAGGCTAGCCCTAGTCCACAGTCTGCTGACCTAGTATGGGGATTCTCATACTAGGTCAGCAATATACCCATTGTCAAAATTGGGCTACCGCACCTTCAAAAATTTTGAATGGTCTCAGTCTTTCTCAAATTCACATATACTCCTAGGTAATTGACCTCTATGGGTCATTTATATGTTTAAGACCCATCATTTTAAGGATACTAGCACTCAGTCTCCAAAATGAGACCAAAAATTTTGATTTATACAAACGATCCTGTTTTGTTTTTTAAAACATTCTAAATCTTGTTACTAGGATGTTCACACCATTGTATGCTATATCTAGCACGCACTGCTGTTCAATTGTGACAAAGTTCATAGCTATGGTTACGACCATGTACGCACATACGCGTATACAGCAACAATCATTGAAGAAACGCATGCAGACGATGTTACTCTCACAGTAATAACGCAGGAAAAACTTTGTGTTGCAATAGCCTAGTCCTAGTTCAGGGAACAAAGTGTACGTGAGAACTAGGCCGAGGTACCCTAGGCCACAGGCGCCCCTTAACATTGTATAGTATACCATATACTATGTATTATATAGACGGAAAGTATGTCACAAATCTTCTAACTCAAACAAACAACTTACGTTTCCGGCACAATTACTGCACTTTTCTCGCCAAATTTGTCTGCGTCGAGACTTTTGATCATAAGGTACCTCAAGGCAGCTCTTTTTCCCGAATAATTTCACTTGGCATTGTCTGAAGGATGAAATTTGGATGGAGTAACAGTTTGAGGATGGTAGCTGCTGATACTGAGCATTCAGCACTTCCACACTGTATAATAAAATACTCCTAAAATATTCTCTAAAGTTCTCTTAACTTTCTGAATTTCTTCCAAAATTTGTAGTGTTCGACCGATCATCTGTTAGATAATCGGCATCGGGCCGATTATCGCACAATCGGTAAATAATCGGCATCGGTAAAATTTTGTCATTCAACCGATTACCACCACCGATTATTTGAAAACTAGAAACAGGGCTAAAATACACTTCAAAGTTTCTGCAAAGATCTTTATAATTCACCAAAACACGCATTTCTTTAAGTTCCCGCCCAAAATATCAGCACTGATACTCACATAACTTGCAACATTTGAAGCTCTCCAAAGGATATCGATCATCATAATTGGTGCCGTAACTTCAGTGCAGCACAGTTCAGGTGCGTGAAAGGGCACACAGTATGACCTACAAGGTGTGCATGCCACAATCTGCCTACAAATTGTACTACAGTAAGAAATGACTTCGCGCTACATTTTTTTTACAGTTTCAGTGCTAACCACATCATCTGTACACATTTGGTGCACATACGTACTGTAGCAACTTTGGAAACTCGAGGCTCATTATGCTGCATAAATTATGCCACTTCCCACATTCCTTTCGTTATGTTTTTAATTACCTATGACCAGCACATGCGCACACGTAATTGCCGTACAGTTCTTGCGAAGTTGAAGTTCACCTACGAAGCACACCAGTACAGTGTGTAATACATAATGCAAGCTAAGTGTATTGTCCGCGTGACCGCGTCTTTTACGTAGCACATTGGTCATGAACTACTCCGTGCTCCTAACTGATGAACGAAGGGAAACGGGCCCGTGTTAAATTCATGCTGGAACGGCAACAGTTTTTCGATTACGGGAATTAGTTTTACATTTCATTTGGAGAATCTTTTACATAAGACGTAAGTGTTGGTCAAGAAGCTTTAAAAAGGGTTTAAAAAATATGCATCCATATCGTTATGGAACTATGAGATGAGTAAATCAAGTAAATTGAGTGGAATGTTTAGTGGCCCTTCGGTGCCAAGGTAGATAGTTTCGCTTAAAACGAGGGTGGATAGGCTACTTTATAGCACTACTACAGTCTAGTACAGACCTTTACACGGAATCTTTCGACATGATCGGTGTATTGAACTACTGTAGGCAGAGCCGTATGTAAGCCGACAGACTCTTTGGTTAACGTTAAGCCTGTGACATCGTACAAAAGCATGTATTTATGGTTGATTTTTATCTCAGTATTTCGAGAGGAAATCCTTCAAAAAACAATATTCCATTCATGGAACGTGGGGTACTGTTCTTAATCGTTCATCTCCAGTGTGAAGGTTATGTTATGGTGTGTGAACAAAGTTAGAAATATGCGACTGACGGCGAGAAAACATGACCTTCCTATACATGTAAATAATCGGTAATCGGCATCGGCCGATTGTGTAATTGAATAATCGGTAATTGGTGATTACCGATTATGGCATAATCGGTTGAACACTAAAAATTTGTCAATTATGTTTTGCTTTGATTATTACAAATCTTACAGATACATATTAGCATTAATATGCAAGATTTTTGAACATACAAATTCATAAAATTTGAAAACCTTTTGAAAAGTGGAAGGGCTTGCATTTACTAAGAGTTGAAGACTGTAAAACAGTTACAGTTCAACTGTCACAAGTGCTTGTGGAAAATGCTAGCCCTTCCACTTTTCAAAAGGTTTTCAAATTTTATGAAATTTAATGTTCAAAAATTGTTCATATTGATGCTAATATATATCTGCAAGATTTGTAATAATCAAAGCGAAACATAATTGACAAATTTTGGAAGAAACTCAGAAAGTTAAGAGAACTTTAGAGAATATTTTAGGAGTATTTTATTATACAGTGTGGAAGTACTGAATGCTTTATATCAGCAGCTACCATCCTCAAACTGTTACTCCATCGAAATTTCATCCTTCAGACAATGCCAAGTGAAATTATTCGGGAAAAAGAGCTGCCTTGAGGTACCTTACGATCAAAAGTCTCGACACAGACAAATTTGGCGAGAAAAGTGCAGTAATTGTGCCAGAAATGTAAGTTGTTTGTTCGAGCTAGGAGATTTGTGACATACCTTTCCGTCTATATAATACATAGTATATGGTATACTATACAATGTTAAGGGGCGCCTGGTACCTCAAGGCAGCTCTTTTTCCCGAATAATTTCACTTTGCATTGTCTGAAGGATGAAATTTCGATGGAGTAACAGTATGAGGATGGTAGCTGCTGATAGGAGAGCATTCAGCACTTTCACACTGTATACTAAAATACTCCTAAAATATTCTCTAAAGTTCTCTTAACTTTCTAAATTTCTTCCAAAATTTGTTTAATTATGGTTCACTTTTTATTATTGCAAATCTTGCAGATACATATTAGCATCAATATGAACAATTTTTGAACATTAAATTTCATAAAATTTGAAAACCTTTTGAAAAGTGGAAGGGCTAGCATTTTCTACAAGCACTTGTGACAGTTGAACTGTAACTGTTGTACAGTCTTCAACTGCCACAAATGCTCATAGTAAATGAAAGCCCTTCCACTTTTCAAAAGGTTTTCAAATTTTATGAATGTCTGTGTTCAAAAATCTTGTATATTAATGCTAATATGTATCTGTAAGATTTGTAATAATCAAAGCAAAACATAACTGAAAAATTTTGGGAGAAATTCAGAAAGTTAAGAGAACTTTAGAGAATATTTTAGGAGTATTGTATTATATAGTGTGGAAGTGCTGAATGCTCTCTATCAGCAGCTACCATTCTCATACTGTTACTCCATCGAAATTTCATCCTTCAGACAATGCCAAGTGAAATTATTCGGGAAAAAGAGCTGCCTTGAGGTACCTTATGATCAAAAGTCTCGACACTGACAAATTTGGCGAGAAAAGTGCAGTAATTGTGCCAGAAACGTAAGTTGTTTGTTCGAGCTAGGAGATTTGTGACATACCTTTCCGTCTATATATACTACATAGTATATGGTATACTACACAATGTTAAGGGGCGCCTGTGGGCTAGCCCATGTAATGTAATGCACAGCCCTGTTGGACTGGGAGGCTAACTTAGTGAGAAATAGGCCTAGGCTAGGGCCTAGACTAGGTAACCTTGCCTCTAGGCTTGGCTAGGCTATGCTAGTCTGCAGTCTGCTGTAGTATTTGGGGCGCTTTGGGGCTTCCCATACTAGTTCAGGGAACAAAGTGTACGTAAGAACTACAGTATGTGTACCAATGGCATGAAACCAATAAACTTGTGTTTACCGATATCTTAATAAACTTTGCGAGATTATTTTAATGTTGTATGAAAGACTATGGCTTTGTACTGAATATGGATGATACTCGATGTACAATTTGATAAGTTCTGAAAAATACAGCCAATAAATGTGTTTCACGCTATTGGTACACATACTGTAGGCTGGGCCTAAGTTGATGTAGGCCTAGGCATACGCTACGTATGCACTCGTCTCACACTTTTGTAATGTTTAACGTTAGGCTACAATATAATAAGCTAACAACAGGCCGACAAAGGCTGCATAGCGTAACTTAGCTAGCCTAAGTTAGGCCAAGAAAAAAGCCTGAGGTTTCTTTAGACCTGCTAGCTCCTTATAATTACCGTTACACGATGCGTACTTCCACGAATACTTTTAAAAACCTCATTGGTTTTTTCAAGAGTCAATCGACTTCCGACGGTTTGTAAAATTCTTGTCACTACATGTCTCTAATTTGTACGTAAACACAATCAGATCGGGACTTTGAGAAAGTGTAGAGATTGCATACAAAATATACTGGACGTGCGCCATCATTTGGAAGGCTTGAGCTAATGGGGAATATTCATTGTCATGACAACAGGATTGTTTACGGAAATGCATGCTTTGTGTTTGGGTACCTGTTTTGAGAGTCACTCTTGAAAACACTGTCCTTCAATTTACTAGGCTGAAGCTGGCCGCAGCGAAATAGCGAAGTACGGTTGCTTACTGAAGACTGAAACTAACTTTACTGAAAAATCATTGATTGGATTTTGTCGTTACCGCTTCAGAAAGGCCCAGCTACTTTGTGGAGAATCTTATTCGTTTGGACGACTTGTGCAAATCTAAAGACCCTACAAATGGCAGCCCCTGCCAAAACAACTGAGAAAGAACCAGTCAACATTGTTCACCAGAATGCAATTCTTTGTGAAACAATCAAGAAAGAAAACCAATGTCAAAGACTTTACACAAATTATGGTGTAAATCCTTTCAAAAAGAGTAAGTTGTGTTTGTGCTGGGCGAACCTATAGACTACTATTAAAATTAACGCCGTGGGAGAAGCTGAAAGCAGAGTTATAGGCTAGGACAGATTAGTGACAATGTAGGTCTAAGGACATGTTCTGTTCTGTATTCCATAGTTCAAGTGTCAGTGGCCTATGCTGCAGCTAGCCTATCTGTACTTCGATCCAGCTACTCCCTACTTAAGGTCATGGCCCAAGCATACATTTTAAAAGTCATACTTCAGCTAGGCCTGCCTTAAAACTTGTCATTGTATAGTGAATGTACCATGAGTCGGTAGGTGACTTCATTTACTGGCTGACTGGCGGAATGCTAATGTTACTCCAATTTTCAAAAAGGGGGATCGGAGCTTGCCTTGCAACTATAGGCCGGTCAGTTTAACCAGTGTTGTGTGCAAAGTTATGGAATCTGTAATCAAGGATTGTTTGCTTAAATATCTTTTAGATAATGGGTTACTCAATTTGTCACAGCATGGTTTTTTACCGAGTAGATCTTGTGTTACTAATTTACTAAGCTTTCTTGAGGATGTTTCCTTATCTCTTGACTGTGGTCACAGTGTTGATGTCATTTACCTTGATTTTTCAAAAGCCTTTGATAAAGTTCCATTAGGTAGACTTATGGTTAAACTGCATAGGTTAGGCATCAAGGGCAGTTGTGCTGACTGGATAAATTCATGGCTCAATGGTAGATCTCAGAGAGTTGTTGTTAATGGTAATTTCTCTTCTTGGAAAGAAGTTACAAGTGGAGTTCCACAGGGTTCTGTTCTTGGCCCGCTTCTTTTCTTAATTTTCATCAATGATATTGATAGCTCTCTCACATCTAGTATTAGTAAGTTCGCTGATGATACTAAGCTCTATAGGAAGGTTAGTGATAGGGATGATGCCTCATTACTGCAAAAAGACTTGGATAGGTTATTTTCATGGTCTCAGACTTGGCAAATGTCTTTTAATGCAGATAAGTGCAAAGTCCTTCACTTTGGTCCTAAAAATTTCAGCTATGATTAACATGAATGGTAGTATTCTGAGTGATGTGACTTTTGAGAAGGATCTGCGTGTAGTTATTACAGGTGATTTAAAGCCATCTAGACAGTGTGCAGCTGCTGCTGCTAGGGCTAATAGGGTGCTTGGATTGATCAAGAGGAATTTCAGTAGTTTTAGTAAAGAAATTGTACTAAATCTGTATAAGCAGTTGGTAAGACCCCACCTCGACTATGCAGCCCAGGCTTGGAGTCCCTTCTATGAAAAGGACAAGCTTCTTTTAGAGCAAGTTCAGAGGAGAGCCACTCGCCTTATACCTGAGGTGAGACACCTACCTTATCATGTTAGACTTAAGCATCTTGGGCTTACCACCCTGGAGTTGAGAAGGATTAGGGGGGACATGCTTCAGGTGTACAAATTTCTCTCTGAAAGGAATCCTTTGTCCTCTTGCAATTATTTAAAGGTTCAATGTAATTCTCGGGTTCGAGGCCATTGTAAGAAGCTAGTTAAGAATTTTGCAAGGCTTGACATTAGGAAGTTCAGCTTTTCTCATAGAGTTGTTAACGAGTGGAATAGTCTGCCTGAGTGGGTAGTTAACTCCACATCTGTGCACTGCTTTAAGGTTAACATTGACAAGTTCTTCCATAAGTGTGGTAGAATCTAATTGTGCTGGGCTCGTTTGGTGTTGGTTGGTTCTTTGTTTTCAGTTAAGGTTGTATGGACTTCAGGGCATCTTATGGGGCCTTAGCCCTCCTTTGCCCTTTAACCTGTTATGTTATGTTATTTAGTCACTGTGTACAAAACTTATGACATACTGTACACATATCATACCACCATGCTACCATTTCATGTTGTAATGAGACTTACTGTGGTCATATTATTGACTAAGTGAAAGCTAGGCCTAAACTCAAGTTAATTGCAGTGCTTTTAACATTAGTATTCTCCCATGTTAAGACTTTTGACAAAATTTTAGGAAACAGTGAGTACAAAGGTGGTACAGACATAGCGGAGCTCCCCTACCCTGGAAATATTTTTAAAGTTACGTTTGACTCTAAAAATGAAATTCACCTCTCATCCCCTTTCTGATTGAAAAAAAATTTATACTCACATGACCAGAACTCTGCAAGCTGGAACACATAATAAAGTCCTAGCAGGCCTAAGTTATGTGTACCACAATTTTACCTGAAACATGTTATGGCATTATTGGTCTTTTTGGTTTTTTCTTCCAGTGTATACATTAACAGGCAAGCCAAATTCACAGCATGACTCAGATGAGGGAGAAGAAGATGGTAAGTTTACAACTTTCTTGCCCTGTATGATATCTTACTTATGAGCTGCATAATTACATGAAACAACCTTTGCTTGCTGAAAATGGGATACAGACAGCTATGTGTCATCTGCTCCCTCCACCCTCCATTTCCTTAATATGTGCGATCAGACTAATCTTCCAGATATTCAGTTCAATTACACTGAGTGTTTCATGCTGACATTTTGAGATATTGATATGGTGGTTACTCAGCAAGGTGTTGACAGTCATGCAGAGGCAATGAATAATTTATTTGGTATCAGATCTGAGCTTATTGTTTTTACAAAAGCTATAAGGGTCTTAAAAGCTATAAGAGGGGAGCTCTGTCTGATGCATTTCAACCTCTGGCCTGTAATTTCAATTATACCCACTGATTGTCCATCCAATGGGGATATTAAATGGTGATCCTGGTTGTAGGATGTTAAAGTGAT
This sequence comes from Holothuria leucospilota, assembly GCA_029531755.1. Taxonomy (NCBI): domain Eukaryota; kingdom Metazoa; phylum Echinodermata; class Holothuroidea; order Aspidochirotida; family Holothuriidae; genus Holothuria; species Holothuria leucospilota. Next base: position 21,192,113 of record CM055966.1, read on the forward strand.
CTCCACATTTTGGACTTGTTTTCCCATATACAGGTAACACCTTTAGAAATGAGGATTTTGCTAATGTCCATCCACATACCAAGTCCAACATATCTGCTGCTATATATCCGTGGACCATAGTGACATTTTTTTTAAAAAAAGGGTCTTTTCCAAATCCCTAGTCATGAGACTTTGGTCAGTGATGGTCAATTTTTCTTGTAGTATACTACCTTTAAACTTGTCTTCTTATTCCGTGGGTTCATCTTCCTTTCAGTTTTTACATGCTGTACTGACTGCACTAAAAAGTTGTTTTTCATACCCCACCATTCTGTTCTCCAATTGGGGTATATCATGTCACCAATGCCATCACCCAAGGCTGCTTGCTATAAATGGAAGGAGCACTTAAATGCATTTCTGTGGAGGATGGAGGATGTGTCAGTCATTGGCATCCTTGAGCTCTCAACTTCATCTGATCTGCATGTAAACCTGCATGAAAAACTAGGAAACTAGCATCATGGGTATTTTTAAGGAGGTCACTTTCTCATGATATATGCCCTAGCAAAGAATTTCACATTTACAATTAATTGTATTTCTCTCTTTCTTCAGAATATTTCCTTGAAATTATCAAAAGGTCATATCAAGTACCAGAGAAGAAGTTTGAATTTCCTATGACAGAAGCCCAAGAGGTTGGATGGTACAATGAGCCACTGGTAAGTCCAATCTCCCCCAGTTTTTATAACTTTTGCATATCACAGGTACCCCCGGAAAGGCAGTAGGGGTTCACAGGATCACCCTTCATGAGTAACAGAGAGATTTCTTTCAGGCAGTATTGCCAGTACCTCAAATGGTTTCCTGACAACTTCCAAGGCCTCCCCCAGATAATTCCCACCAAGACAATTCTCCAGGACATTGCCCCTCCCATGGGAAAATTCCTGCCCAGACAGTTCTCACCCTGCAATATTTTCCACTCATGGCAATTTCAACAGATGGAGAAGTTATCTGAGGTGGTGTTTGTCATGGTTAAGAATGTTCTGGTGGAATTCTCCAAGGTGGGGTGGGGGAGAATGGTCTGGGGGGAAATCATCCAAGTGAGAATTGTCCAGGGTGGGGGTGGAGAGGGTGGAGAGAGAGGTCTTTCTGAGCCTTGTAAGTTGCACTGCATTAGTACATGAGCTATTGGTCTTGTTAAAACTACTAAAAACCTCTTTCCCCTTCTCTATTACACCAGTTGTGTCAATGCTGGATGTTGCTATTGTCCATATCATAACATGTTTTACAGCTTGTTGGAAAGAGACATTAATTGGCTTGGCAATGGAGATAGCCTCAGGCGTTAGAAAGTGACATATAATCCTACCCCACGAAAGTCCAATTTTGTGGGGTCGGAAATGTAACATTTTTAACAGGTTCGATACGACATGAATGACTTGCTCTTACATGCATGATATTTGACCTCCTTACAACAGTATCTTGTGACACCCCAGTGGAGGTATATGTTAATTCTAAAATTTCTTGGGGTGGGGGTGGGAGAGGGAAAGAGCTTTAACAAAAAAGGTATTCAGGGATTCCCCCAGACACTCAAAAAGAAGGATTTATTACTTCTAAACTCTGAGTCCAAATTGGTGCTGCCTTGGACAAGGTTACAAGTGGGTTAAAGGGGACAAAAGCTTCCTTCAAGGCCCCTATAAGTTGCAATTTGAAGGGATTTAAAGGCCATTTTTCTGTTGGGTCAAACATTGCTACAGAAGTGTCCTCTTCTTAAGTAAGAAACCAAGGCATTGACATTTTCTTATATTTTGATTGAAATGAAAATGGGGGATTTAACCCTCCTTCTGGAAAGAGGGACAAATCCCCCATTTCCCACTTGACAGAAACCCTAGTATTAATACTGGAAGAGTGTAATTAGCTAATACCAAATGGGAATTTGCAGAGAATATACAGTAATGTGGGAAATGGTGTGGTGTTAGACTGAGACTCCCTTCCAAGGAGAAAGTTCCTGTTGACACCTGTTAAAATGTCAACAGGTTTAAACAGGTTTGAAATGGCAATTGATCATTTACCTGCTGAGAGGCAGAAGGTATTGGCAGGTAACTCTTCTGAAATAAACAGGTTCACACTGTACCTTTTGAATCCTGTTGATAGTTGTTTCCAATTACCTGCTGTATATCTTAAACCTTTTCAACAGTTGGTTTCAAAAGGGTCTTTGTCCCTGGAATGCATACTCCTCCATTGACTATGTCTATAAGTTGGCAACTCTGTAATATATTAAAATATGTGAAAGGTTTCTACTTTTTCCTTCTTTCCTTGCAGCTTCCTCAAGACAGAAGTGACAGACGCTTAATGTTTCCAAGAAAAAATTCTGAAATCACTAAGTACATGGATGCTTCTTGGAAACAGAAAGAGCAGCAAGAAAATTTGCAATAATTTTTGAGCCTAAATCCTTGCCAGGAGGGAACCTACATCTTTGTAAAACATTAAATTGTGGCATCACAATTGGAATAAAATTCATGCATTTCTGAAATTCTTCAGGATTCCATGTTTGGTGTCATACTATACATACATAAAGTATTTCCTGTTGCATGGTTCCTGTTGCAGGAGTCCTGTTGCCTGGATAAATCATAACATTTTATCGTCATTTTTCAGGCCTAAAAATATCTTGTACTTTGGTTAAAAATGACTGAAGTCATGGAATGTCATAGAATTCTGCAAAAAAATATTTTATTGTTTTTTTATTTGATTTTCTTTTCTTAAATGTGGACTCTGGATTGAAAAATGATAAACAGTTTTTTCATATGTCTTTCAATTAAATGTAGAGTAAGGGTAATCCACAATTTGATCCTGATGGAAAATTTTTGATGTATTGTTTTCCTTAGGGTGCAGGAACTTTTTCTGGCTTTTGATGCTGCATGTAGTTGGCCATGTTAGGGTACTTCAGTGAGTATTATGGCCTTAGATATGATGTATTAGAGGGTCAGCTATGTAGACCTTTGAAAATGCAATTGGTCAATATAAAGCAATTTCATAAGGTGGGCTTGATGAAGAGAACAGACAGGTATGACCAGGGGGGGGGGGTCGAGGGGGTTGGAACTCCCTGCCACAGAAAGTTCCTAAACATTTGCAAAATACTGCACCAATCAGCATCTGATCATTCTTGATTATTCAAATATTCTTCTCTGTTACGTCCTTTCAGACAAGACAGCCACATTCACATTTATAAATTATTCAATTGCTATAAATTCTATGCCTCCAGTTCCATGTGTTAGGAGTACGAAACCTTCCTTGTAAGAAAATCTGGTAATTGACCTGATGTATGTGTTGGTTATGTAGTCTGATCTGTGCCCTGTGTGCAGCACAATATTATAAAGTTGGCAAGAAATATTCAAACTCATGATAGAAAAGGTCAGAGGACAGTCTGACTCACACCTGCAAAGAAAAGGTCATGACCAATTTTAACTGTGGATAAAAGAAGTTTTTTTTGATAGATAAATTATATCTTGTGGATATGAGTCTGAATTGGTAGTCAGAAAATTGATTTCGATATTATTTTTTAACTAACAAGTGGGCATTATTTTCTTTTCAGTTGTGGAAGATATCAAATGTGATATAAGAAAAAGTTCCATATTCCAGTGTTTCAACTGGTCCAATTGTTAAGTAAACGTGATGGTTTTTTCCTCAAGTAACATTCCAGGAGACTTAGAATAGTAATTATCCTTGAAAGACAGTATTCATTATTGTTTGGTAGCAGTAATGGATTTTGGAGATGGGACGATGGGGAGGGGGGGGGTGTAAGTGGTAGTCACCTTCAAGAAAGGCACCCCTTTTTGCAATTTTGCCATATTTTGGGCTGGTTTTCTTTTTTTATATAGAGCAATAATTACATTGCTGTAATACGTGTAAACATATCCCACCTGAAGTATCTGCCCCTTGGAAGCTGTCGTTTGACCCTCCTCACCCCACCTTTCACTTTCACATTGTCTAGGTACAGACCTCCTTGTGGCACAGAAATACTAAGAGCTAGTAGAGAAGGTCTATGAAAATTTGAAATGTACCAATTTCATAGCTGTCTTCCAAAAGATGTATCATTTTAAAGATATGTTGATGTGTAAATAAAGGGGAATGTTAATAAATGAATTTCTTTGTTTCATCATTGCTTTGTATTTTATTTACAAGTTTCCATTTTAATTATCATCACTAAATAATCCATCCCTTTTTATAAATATCACATTCAATTGTCACAAAGATTTCAGGCTAAGTACCAAACTTATAAGATATGCTAACATAAAACATATGCGGATATATAGGCCTAACACCCGAAAGTACTTTTAAAAACCCAGCAACTACCGTAGCTGTTCAAAATCCATCCTTACTGTGCACATGGGTCTGCGTTTATTTTGTACTTTTAGCACCACAGTGTGGAAGCACAAGGGGGTTAGCCTGGGGCAATCCCCCTCAAAGAAGAAGGAAAAAATCCAATTACGCCAGGTACCTCCTTTTTTAGATCAATGATTTCAATAGAGCACCTAAATGACAAATCCATGGAAATGACCCCTTCCCCTACACACCCCAACAAAATTTATGTCCCTCAAAACCAACATTGGTTGCCCCTCCAAATTGGACAAGCTGGCTATGAACCTATGCAAGAAGCGGAAGGGAGGTGGGTTACCGCCCCACCCACTCCTCCATTAGGGGAGGGGTGGGTTGCATCCCATCATGGCGCCACCCTTGCAACATCGTCTGTTTGCAAATGCGGGTCCAGGAATTTTCACGAAATATTGTTCTCTTTGGAGGGGCGCTATGCACTTCCATAGGCGCACGAGTCGGGGAAATTGGAGCTAGACTCTCCCACCCCTTCGAATGGTGCGGGTACGGAAAATTTTCGCAGCCAAAACGTGGGTGCCACCAGAATTTTCCCGAAATGGGTAATAACCTGAGTGGAGGGGGAGCAACAACTCAAAGCCTCGATAGTGGCGACGGAAAACGTGGAGATAGAGGCTGATGTAGGGATTGGTTAGAGAAACTGTACACAACCCATTTGTTTACAACGTATTTTGAACAAATCTGACTTGTGGATTTGCGTAGAACACGAAACGTGCAAAAGGGGTTCACATAGGAAAGTTTACGGGAATATACTTAAAACAGATCAACTCTCGGGGCGGCTGGCGCCTACCGGCAGATCGAGGATAAATTCTTTGCATAAAATGCATCACAGTCTGCCCCATGATGACGGCCAAGCGTCCTATCGTACGATAAACATAAGAAACAACTTACGCAGTCGGGGATGAGATTCCCGATTTTTAGACACAACTGTTTAGACTTATGTATAGGTTTCTCGGTAGAGGAACTCAACTGAGATACATGGAACGGAAAAATGAAAGGGCTGAAGGAACGTAACTCTACATAGGTTGGGCTAGGCGCCGAGATTTTGTAGGGCTTTTTTGAAGTATCTTCCCTCCTTAAGGGCAAAAATACCATTTAAACCGTCGGAGGGACTGATCGCCGTCAGAGATTACCATAGAAATAAGAGTAAGGGAGAACGCTGACACAATGCATCCATGCATGTTTAACCGGTGAAGCCACGAAAATTGTTGGGGAGCTTTCGTTGTACGGCAAAAGACCGGTTGATTGGTGTGTCTCCATACGTACAGGGTGCATTCTGCTGCAGAAGTTCAAGCTTATTTTATTTCTTCGAAAGATTAGGAGTAATTTTCACAACAGAAATAAGTCATGGTGCCTTATGTATTTTGTTTTATACTCCTAACTTGAAAACTTGTAGTTTCTTTGCCAATACTTGGGGCAAAAGCAATGACTTGATATTTGTATTACGCGCAGGCTGGTATCTGTTGCCGTACAGCCTAGCCAAATCGATGGCTTCAGTCCAGATCAGCAGACGTCATTCTCCCTTACTTTTATTTCTATGGAGATAACATACTTTACCTCATACACTAAGGTTCACTGACCAGAGATGACGGCAAGTGGAAGGCAGGGGACTCCCCCGTTGAGAAGGCTGCCCTCCTACGTCGGGGAAAATTTCCATTTTCGTCGAGGGGACGTAATGGGTAGGCCCTACAATAGAGCATGTCACACCGACGGCGACCAGTCGCCCCGACGGTTTACATGATTTTGCTCTCAAGTAAAGCAGGTTTTTCAATAAATGCCCCACCTTTTTCACCTTTGCTGAAACAAACCCAAATTTTCAACTTTTTTGAAATAAAACCTCAAATTTTTAAATTTCTTGTAGGAAAACGTGATTTTTTAAGTTTTCTGCAATAAAATTAAAAAATTATTGGCGCCCTTCGCGCACCGAAATATTTTGCCCTCCTTCCGGCAACCCGGCGCCTTTGTATGGGCTTCTGGTTGCTGCCCCCTCTCATAGGGCAAAATGTGGTACCATCCCTGTCCCTGACGAAACGGAATAAATTTTCCAATGGGAGGACCAGCCTTCCTAGACAGAATAACATGACCACTTGTCCTCCTGGCGACACCTGATCCCAAACGTTCTAGACTGTAGGAAATTGCATTCTAAAATACCAATCTGTCACGGCTATTCTGCGTCAACCATGCACACGGCGGCAACTGGATTGCAACAAATCACGACTCGAGTTTCTATTTCTCATTACCGCAGTGTTTGACTCGTGTATTTGTGAGGTAAATTTTCTTACACAATGAACACGGTGACTTGATAATTGATTCGAGTTCAAATGGGGGTGTCTCCTCACAACTCTATACTCCAGTACTGTGGAAAGGGGCACCTTACTTGGCCCCACCCTCTTTCTGTTTTCTTCCCTTCTTCCTCCCTTTTCTTGTCTCCTTTTCAAGCCCGCAGCCGAGAGGAGGTAGGGGGCAAAGCTTCCTCCCTAGACAAATTGTCGCCCTCTTAGAAACTTCCAAGTTGCCACTGCTTTAATAAATGTTTACAAATCTTCTCCCCCCCCCCCCATTCAAATTTTCTCCCCCTGGAAACCATTTCTTCCTCTTCAGTACCTTGTCTGGCTACGGGGTCTGCTCGTTTTCCGTTTCTCCTTCATTTTGCCCACTGGTGTTAGCAGGGAGGTGTTATTAACACCTTCATTCATCACTTTACCAGTGGCGTAGCTACGGGGGGCATGAGGGGGCACGTGCCCCCACGATAAAGCCGTGCCACCTCAGGTGCCCCCTACGGAAAATTTTGGAATGTACAGTTTTATATATATTAGTAGTATAGAGAGTGAGAGAATTCAGAAATTGTGCCCTCCCAGGAAAGGTTCGTGACCCCCAGTGCCCAACTGCTGAAAAAATCCAGTAGCTACGCCACTGCCCTTTACCCAGAATACTAGGGATCATGCCTTCAAACAAATAGCAAATTTTGCAAGTTTTGTCAAAATTCTCCCTAACCAAATTATTGGACGGGTCTATATCCCACATACACCAAGTTAGCAAAATATCATTGCAGTTGACCCACTCTACATGACGATTGAACGAAGGTATTACGTTCCCTCACAAGTTATCGAGGGAATGTACCGGTGTATCAACGAATGTCTTGTTAATCACCAAACATGCACTCTGATTAGTGTACGAGCCAAGCGCGCCGGGAGGAACATTTATGACTTTTGAATCATCAAAAAGTCTAATATTTACACAAATATTAGCAAAGATTAGGATTTTTGCAAAAATATCGTAAATAGTCCGTCCTCAACCAAATTATTGCAGGGGACTATGATTCACATCCCTTTATCAGCAAATATTATGGAAGTTGACAAAATTTTGGGGGGACAAGGTGGTCCGTCCCTCAACCATATTATCGGGCGAATATGTTCCTCTATCCCCCGGCGATCACCTACCTTAGTACCTTGGACAGTTAAATGCTTTATTCTAGTGCCCACAATTGTAAAAATGCTGAAGAGCCTCGAGAGGATTCGCTTCCTGCATGCTACCCTTCAGAGGGACATAACTAAAATTAGTCCTAGGGCAGGAAAATGAGCCCCACGTCAAAGATGATATTATGCTCCTACCATGGAAGTTACTACCTCAGAGTTAGTCTATCCATGACAAAATCGACTTTAAAATACTGTTAGAGCAAACAAATGAAAAAGGGTGCTAAAGATCAAATTGACATTTAAATGTTAGACTGACTGCGTTTTTTGATAGTTTTTCCTTACCTGCCTGCCTGCCTGCTCGCAAGCCTGCCTGCTTGTCTGCCTATTTATTTATTTGTTTGTTCGTTTGTTTGTTTAAATGATTGTTTTTAACGGATGGAACAACCTGGCACTTACATAAGAACATCCATTGCAGGCTGCTTAAAAGGTATGATGAATATTGTGATGGAAAAAAATGTTAACTCTAGGTTTTCCTTTTGACACCTTTTTGACAGTTCCCCAACTTGCGACTGTACTCTCTATTCATTGAAAAACAAAGGTAACAGAGAGACAAAGATTAAGTTTACATTGTTTACCGCGTAGGTAAATCTACCCTCACCGCCACGGAGATTCTTGACAAACCTTTTACATTGCGGCGTCGAGCTGACGGATGAATCCTATATATTGGAAGATATTGCGACAGTACATTCAGTTGTGAATGACGTCTTTCGTCCGAACCGACTGATCCGAAGGTAAGAGAGTATGAACAGTATTTCTTTTGATCGGGGGTGGGGCGGGGGGAGGGGGAGCCTTGTAAGTAGCACTGCAAAATTAATGCTCATATATGGGCAAAAATGATTTTAACTGTTTTCCTTGGCTTTCTACACAATAACTACAAGGCAATTAAAATTAACTCAAATTCAATTGTGCCAGCTGTTATTAAATTAGACTATACAAATATATCAAATTTACAAAAGTTATGTTTTGGCAATAATCATCAATTTGATTTTTTTTGATAGGATAAGATTGGAGATTTTGTACCTAAGAGGTCAAAATAGTCACTTTATTTCAATGACTAAAGTGTAACAATGTACTGTAAGGCTTTTTGAGTTACTATTGAATTATTTTTGTTCTGTTGAGAAAAGATTTCTCACATTGAAAATAATGTACATCATATCGGGCATTTTGTGCTATAGAATATCATTATTTTGCTTTTTTGTAACTCTATATTGTTAATATCGACCAAATTAGGGTTTAAATTGACTAAAATCTATATTTTCCTGATAGAGAATTATTTGAAAATATGTGCAAAAAAATCATAAAAATCATATTTTTGCCCCAAAATGGCCCCAAAATTGATTTTTAAAAGAGACAGTCCCTCTAACATTAATCCTTAAGCTACTATATGTAGACTGGATCTAGCACAGCTGACTGCTTGTACTAAAATTACCCACATAACTTTTTTAAGGCTTTTTCTCTCAATGGTTGGACGTCTGCTATGCCCAGTGCATCATTCAACCAGAAAGCCCAAAGCGTTAGTGATTCCTTGCTGAGACGGTAATTTGTTGCACTGAGTTCATCCCGCAAATTTATACTTCTTGACTATATCAATTTTACGATGTTTTTACAACTTGTCCTCTGCTGACCTCATATTACCTTTGAACCCACAAAAAACTGAGTAAAAAAAATAAAAAAGAAAGTGTCTGAGGGAGACTTCGTACCCCGGACCGTCGGCGTGAGAAACCGAGCTCTTATCCACTACACCATCAGTGAACCTCGTTCAGCGTGAGGTATTTCAAATTATGTTTTAGTCACAGCATCCTTTACACGTGTTCATAATTGGGTAATTTGAACTAGCATCATTACTGTGACAGTTATGCTTGCGAAAAAATAAATGTTGTTCTCCATAACTTTATCTTTGGAATGGTAGGAAATTCAGGCGCAACTTTTCGTTAGTCACGAAACGCCGGACGCAATTTAGAGGCACCGCCCACTGTCTATTTTGTTTACGAGGTTTTCGTAGTTTCACCTCCGACGACCTCATATGACCTTTCATCTCCAACAAATCCAAAGGGTTCCCTCTCTTTTAAAGTAAAACATCTTTATTACAAGTATGAAAAGGATCCATCATCCCTGTTTTGAAATATCGTGTTTTTTCAAGGTTTTCGGTTTTTGACCTCTGATGACCTCAAATGACCTCTGACCTCCACTGAAAACAATAGGGTTCTTTCTTCTAATACGGTAAAGTAATATACCAAGTATGAAGATTGAAGGTTTCTTTTTTAGTCTGATCTCATTTTTTCAAATGCCCCCACTGCCGCCCCTCGGCTCTTATCGCCCCCTTAGTCGAGAAAAAGCCTTCAGGGTGGATACCGACCCAGGGCCGTAGCGAGCGGGGGTGTGTGGGGGTGTCACACCCCCCAATATTTGGTCGCTCGTCGGCAAATTTTCGGTCTGTCGGCAAAAAGAGGAGGGGGAAAGGAAATGAGAAAGGAAAAGAAGAGAGAAGAAGAGACAAAAGGGAAAGGAAGGGAGGGAAAGGTAAGACGGAGAATGAAAAAAAAAGAGAGAAAGAGAGAACGGGCCAGTCTGTTATCGACTATTTCGATTTTTGGCTCTTTATCCAATTGGCCCATTCAAGTTGAAGGCCCGTCGGCAAATTGATTATGCATGTGACGGCTTTATACGGCCTTATCAACGGCAGTCGGTGTAATTGGACGAGTGACGGAGACCGTCGGGAACTCGGGAAAAGAAAGGGAATTAACGGCTTCCGTAAAGGTGCACTATTTCGGGTCATATGACATTCTTGAAAAACCACTTTCTGCCCATTATTCCTCTTTTATCATCACCATGGGGAGCAGCACCCTATTACCCATGGAGAGGGTATCCTTAGCCCGTGTTCTAAACCCTAACCTTGAATTCACACACATTTTGCAAACTTCTGAGGATCCGGTCTACCCACAAACATCCTACAGTCCTAGGAAAAAATTATGCTTGCCGCGCGTGTCTTCCTTTCACTGCAATCTCAGGCTTTTTTGAACACCGAAATGAAACAGATACAGAAGACATCTTCAGATCCTGGCGTTCAAAGCATATTTTGAACGCTTTTGTTAAGATCTGAACGCTTTTTCTCCCTTTTTGAACGCCGGACGCCTATCCACTTATCGTATTTGAACACATGACGCGTCTAGTGTTCAAATGCTGAACACATAGAGTTCCAATTCTGAACGACAGGTAAAGCTCCTGAAGTATAGTGGCATGACGGGAGGAATAGCCTAACACATTAGAATTAACCGGAATCTTTGCATTGGATGATGCATTATGAACCAAAATATACCAATCCTGCATGAGACTTAAGTTTTTACCCAGAGATTATGCTAAAACATCAGAGCTTCCTGGGGCGAAGCCCCCTGGACCCCCACCAGGGGCGTTAAGGCCGGCCCAGTGTTTTAGCCAGCCCCTATTTGTGGGACAATGTCGCATAAACGGCGACAAATGTCGCATAAAAAACATCTAACACGCAATTTCTACCCGGGTGCATGTAAATTTTGAGGTTCCTCATTTGGACAGAAATCCACTCAAATATTGTACCATTTGCGATCTAGGCACCTTTCAAATTCCAAAAATTTCCAAAGGGAAGGGGGACACCCCTCCCCCAGGCCACAGATCAGTAAATGTCGCATTGAGAAAACATCCAGGCTAAACATTGGCGGGCCTCTTGATCCCAACCGCCTAAAACTATAGCGGCCTGACGAGAGGGATAGCCTAATACATTAAAATTAGTGGGACTCTTTGAATTTGACGATGCATTATGAACCAAAATATATCCATCCTGAGACTTAATTTTTCACCCAGAGATATACTTAAACCTCAGAGTCCTGGGGCTTCGCCCTCCGGAATCCACTAGGCGGGTCCTTGGGCAGGCCCAGTGTTTTAGCCAGCCCCTATTTGTGCGACAATGTCCCATAAACGGCGACGACAAATGTCGCACAAAAAATCTGATAAGCAAATTCTACCCGGGTGTAAATTTGGGGGTTCCTCATTAGGGCAGAAATCCACTCAAATATTGCACCATTTGCGATCTAGGCACATTACAAATTCCAACACTCCCCTTAGACCCCTCCCCCAGGTCACAGATCAGTAAATGTCGCATTGAGAAAACGTCCTAGCTAAAGCACTGGCAGACCTCTGGATCCCAACCGCTTAAAACTATAGCGGCCTGACGAGAGGAATAGCCTAATACATTAAAATTAGTGGGTATCTAGTTTGTATTTGATGATGCATTATGGACCAAAATATATCCATCCTGAGACTTAATTTTTTACCCAGAGATATACTTAAACCCCAGCTTCTGGGGGCTGCGCCCCCTGGACCCCGCCAAGGGTCCTTAGGCGGGGCCCTATACCCCACCCGCCAAAGCTCGTATTCGCACTAAGCATTACCAGATCCGTCGGCAAAACATAATCTCCACACCTCCCAAAGATAACACCTTCGCTACGCCCCTGTACCGAACCGTTGGAAACAACTGATCTGTGGGTTTGGGTATACGAGTGCAAAACCTATTGACACATACCTCTAGGCATTTTTTGCTGAATGAAGTTAACCTTTTATAATCCGTTTGTCAAACTTTGTGAGATTATGTCTTCATTTTACATGTTAAATTGTGAAGAAAAAAAAAACAGAATCAGGGAAGTATTTACGTCGATGAGAATCACTAGCATAAAACAACTTGAAAAACCATCCGATGAATACTATTTCCAGAACTGTGGTGAGGTTATCAGTTATAAAATCCCTGCATTTCCTGCTTTACTACTGGATGAAATAACAAAATAATTATTTCAAAACATAATTAATAAATTTTGCAGATTTTTTAAGGGGTTCGAATAATCTCTGGTTAGAAATTTGTTCGCCCCTCCAAGTCGTTTCCTGAAAGCTAATACATATGATTAATTTGACAGCTGTTGCCACAAGTCCACTATGCCTAGTAAGTTACATCGTGTCTTTAAGGAAAAGCATGGAGTTTAATCGGACAGGCTCAGCTTCCTCAGTCCAAAGGCTAAAAAATCAAAAGCAACACTTTAACATCGTCTCTTATTTCAATTTCACCGACCCACAAAAAGCTTTCTATTCCCGACAGGAGCAATCCCCCATGGGCTGCACTTAGCCGACCCGTCAGTTCAAAAATGTTACCTGGTCTTTAGCTCACGAACTCAGCCGAGTTATTGTTATATCATGCACGGCTGCGAAGCAACTGCTACTTTAGGCCATGTGTATGAAACAATGTTGTAATCCAAACCTCAGTATCCAAGACCGAGACTCCTTCCGAGACCGAAGTACCGTTTCATATAAACAAGCAACATTTCAACAAGTTCTAATCGACTTATGTTAACAAAATTAGTTGTACCATAGCTCCTTATTCTGCAACACATGCCGTCCGTAAATTCAAGTCTCAAAATGCTGGTATTGTATGAAGTGTTGAATTTGACACTGTTCATTGTGACATAGCCCAGTGAAAAATGGGACGAAAAATTACTGCTTTGGTCGCTTTCGTCCAAAATCTTCCAAAATCGTAATGCCATTAAAAAATTGTCAAGGACAGTTACACATTCCAGTATTGCTGCTTGGATATTCCATTATAAAAAAGGATCCATAATAGCCCTCAAGTTTTCTTCGTGGTAAGAAACAAACAAACAAATTTTCCTTCATTCGTAGGCGGAAATTATTGAGGTAGAAAATCCCCATTTCAAGGTAAAAAAGTCAGTCGATTACGTAATGAAACATTCCTATCTTCTTAACCTTGAAAGATTGTCCAAAAGCAGCAATTTTTTCCTACCAAAATCGTCCAAAAGGCGTAGGACGAAATTGGAAGTCGACAAAACATCGTCCAAAATGTTCCAACATCGTCTCATTTTTCACTGGGAGTTCATGACCGTGTGGTAGCGCACATAATTTCGTCATGGGGGTCCTCACAAGGAAAATGTGGAAATGCAATACTGTTAAAATGAAATTCCCTGTCATTTAGCAGATGAGATAACTAACCAACTTTGAAGTGAAAAGGAAGAGTGGCAGTTAGACCAACTTTACTTGTTTACTCTATCCACCCATTGTGGGTAGGGCTTCTCGGCCTTTTGGCTAAGATCATGTGTAGTGTCTGTTCTTTCAGCTAGTCCAGAACGGGACCGTTTAGTTTTCCTGCTAGTTCTTTCAAATTTGTACCCATTCCGTCCTTTTCCTTCCGTTTTTCTCTTCCTTTACTAATGAGCATTATTTCAAAACTTGTTTTGTACATTTTTGTGAAGGCTGTCAATAAACTTGAAAGAAAAGTATCTGTTCTTTTCAGCCAGTTCAGAAGGGGACCAGGCATGACAGACCCTTGATGTAGCGGTCTGAAGGTCGAGAGGTTGGTTAGTTATGTTGTCCTTTCGGGGACGTACGGTGTCCTTCGGGGACCTAGCTCCTTAGGGGAGCAGAACTCTTTCGGGAGTAATTTTTGGTTTCGCCCCTTGGCTCCTCGCCAGAGAGTCGAGCGGACTTTTGAAAAAAGTACTCCATTCTTTTTCCTAAGTATTGCATACTAATTTAAAAGTTCATCTAAAGGAAGATACGACGCGATTAAATTTAGTATCTTCGTCATTTTTGCAAACGCCCCCGCCCCCTTGGCTCTTATCGCCCTCTGAGTTGCGAAAACGCCCCAGGGGCGATTACGCCCCCCTTGGGAACTACTGGTACAGAGCAATCCTAGTTGAAATAGCAATTTTTGTCATGGTAACGGTTACTTTTCCTAACTTATTAGTCTAAGGAGCTTACCCATGGTGGCACCCCAGGATAACCGGAAGTCCAATGAGTGGGTTATGGACCAAAACGTGTCCGTGTGGGTGAGTTTGTGTCTAGGTGGGGGTGTGTATGTGATACTTAGCTTCTAAGCACTATATCTCTAGAACGGTAATCTTGAACAATCTCATACTTGGCATGTACATACCCCCTATTAAGTAGATGGTCTCTGTTGATTTTGATGGAGGTCAAAGGTGATTTGGGTACCAGATGTCAATGTGTAAACATGATATTTCAAGGAGAGAAATACCTGTGAACCTCATATGTAAATGTGAGTGCCTTAGATTGAGGAGATGGTGTCAGTAAGTTTTGGTGGAGTTCAAAGGTTATTTGAGGTCACCAGAGACCAAACCATTAAAACCTTGTAAACATGATATACCTATGTCAAGGAAGAACGCGTGTATGAGTCCCATGCTTGGCATATAGGTGCCTCATTTTAAGTACTGCATTGTTTTTGGTGGAGGTCAAAGATCATTTGCAATCATAGAGGACAAACTTGTAACCATTTTCATGTACGTTACATGTATGCCTCTTAGATTTGTCATGTAATGTCCTAATTTAAGAGCAAGAACCTCATTTACGACCATTGTAACTTGATATCAATCTGTCTGATCTATACTCACGGAATTTAAACTTTATATATGTCATAACTTTACAATGAAACTTTGTCAAATTAAAGAACGAAAACCATATCCATGAGGCAAGATATCACTAAGACTTTTGGCTCTCTGGTTTTCAAACTCGGACTGAAGAGTTGTCTCAAGGTGCGAATTTGTCTCGAAGACCCCCAGTAGTAAAGGTCAAAGGTCAGAGGTCAAAGGTATAGAAATCCTTTTTCCATACTTATTAGGTTAGTTGGTGATGTGAGTCTATATTTGTTACTGTTATCACATTGAACATGGGCGGCGACTCGTCTTTAAAAGTGTGTAGGGGGATATAGTCAGTGGCACTATCTAAGCTGAGCGCCACCATCAGTTGGTGCGGAGCGTACAAAGAAAATTTTGGCCAAAAATACCCCCGTGATCACCGGAAATGGCACTTTCCAGGCTTTGCAACGTGAAACAATGACAACTGGCAGAAGTATTGTTGTAATTTTTTAATTTTCTGTTCAATTAAAAAGTTTTCTTAATAACTAACTCTCTTACATGATTTCCGAATCTGCCCGGTTGATTTCATGGGGGTGTACTGTATCGCCCCTTCCAATTTCATGGGGATCCCCCATACCCCCAATCGCCGCTTATGGCATTGCATGACATGTGTGTTAGCGTACTGTATCGCCCCTTCCAATTTCATGGGGATCCCCCATACCCCCAATCGCCGCTTATGGCATTGCATGACATGTGTGTTAGCGTTGAGATATACAACTCCGTTGATTGCCCTCTTGTTATCTTTGAATTATTTATGACATTGTACGCACTAAATTTATTTTGCGTTCTGAGATTCACTTTTGTATGTTCGTAACATTATGAAGAGTTTTTGTGCGTGCGTCTGCGTTTCTTTATGAAATCTGCTTTACATTAACATGTATTCATTCTAGCTGGCTTGTAGTTTTATACTAGTCGCCTTTGTAAAAAGGTTCAATACTCGAAAAGTTGGCAAATTATAATTTTAAACTATGGCTTGAGAATCATGTGTCTACTTAATGTTTCCACACTGCAGAGAACAGTGTGCCGAAAAATATATATAGATTCACGTGCCCTATTATGACAAAGCCAACAGAAGCTCAATTGTTAAATCTAAGAGTTTTTGGGGTAGACTTTATAGACCTAAATAATACCCACTGAAAGAGGATTGATAAAAAATATAAAAGTATATACAAAAATATAAAAGTATAATAATGCTAGCGTAACTTAGGATTACTAAGTTTTTTCTTTTACTTCGACGTGGCATTGACAAGTTTAACATCGTGCTGTGAGTACGCAAAGAAGTATGTATGAAACATGAATAAAAAAAAACAGAATTCTGAGATTTTGAGATTTGAAGAGCTAATTTGTATTTGCATTGCCATGTTTCTTTCTCAGAGTTTACTGTGAAACAGTTTCGTCGTAACTATTCAGAAATTCGAAAAACAAGAAGGATTTTTGCTGAGCAGTCAATCTTTGGAGAACATTTCATCCTGAAAAAATTGTTTCATAGCGGTTGTGTGGTCTGTTCATCATGGTACATCCAGGTCGGATCAAATTTATACTATGGCTGAGACGATATTTTTGTACACTTGGGTGGTGATCATTTACCGTTCGATTGTAACTTTGGCAGGAATACCGGGAAATTTACTTATTCTCGCCGTATACTGGAACAAAAATGTTTTAGGGAGTGCGCAGGTATTTATCATCGCCTTAGCTCTATGTGATCTCTACTCTTGCATGATCATTCCTCTTGAAATTCATTACTGGCTAAACGAACTTACCTACACCAATAATTTTCTGTGTAAGGTATATTTTACTTGCCAATTTATTGGATGGCATTTGTCCGCTTCCATTACGACCGCGATTGCCTTTGACCGGTATCTGGCTGTTACCCAACCAGTAAACGGAATATGGAGACGCCAGAAGGCTGTCAAGGTATGTTTTATGTGTGCATTAGTGGTGGTGTTGATGAACACTGGAGTTCCCTTCACAAGTCATATAGATACGAATGTTACCATAGCTGGTACAAATATTGTAAATGGAAGTCGCTGTGCTTGGAGCAGCAGTGATTTGGTACCGTATCTTCTCGTTTGTATCCCGCAATATCTTAACTTCCTCGTCATGTTTGTAGTTACAATATTCTTATATGTAAAACTCTGGAACAAGATGAAGAAACGCCGAGGTGCGCTAAACCTTCTATGTACTAGTCTCATACGACATAGTAGCAGAGACAACAAAGACGATGCGTGCAGCAACAATGTGCCCCTTCACGCGAAGACAGGTCCCTCTTTGAAAAGGGTGTCTGGAGAAATAGAAACTGTTACGAAAAGTATTAAACACCGGAGTTCGTTTAAGATGGCCAGTCGTGGGCCCTACACTCTGGAAGTTGATGACATTTTGAAGTCTGTATCATGTTTTCCGAGCAGTGGGCCCGTCACGACATCAGACGGAGGAAAAACAGACCAACAAGAACAAAAACGTCGAGCGAAAGTTTACTCACGAAAGGCAAACCACGATGGTTGGAACAGAACATCAAAGGTTGACAATAGTATGTCTCAAGTGCCGAACCGTTTAAGGCCCATGTCTCGATTGACCAAGATGCTTCTTTTATCTACTTTTGTTTATGTGTGCACGTGGTTGTTTACTCTTATTCTTTTTCCCATCACGAAAAAAATAAGTTCACGTCAAAGTATCGGTTTTGCGATTTTTTCTGTTCTTCGCCTCACAGGCTTTATCAACCACGCTATAAACCCAGTCTTGTACAGCTTCATGAATCCCAGATTTCGAGAAGAATGTAAATTGTTATTCAAACGGATGCGAAGAAGACTATGTTGACGTACCTTGCCGGATATTACTGAGTATCTTTTCACTTGAAATGTTTAGAGGCCTGATGTCATTCTTAGACATACGCAGGAAAAGTCTTAATGGGCAATTTGATGACCTTTGAATCAGAAATCGAGGAGGGACATGGAGAAAGATTCTCAAAGAAATCCTTGACAGGTTTCCAACAAAGGGATTTAGTTTTGACACCATATAAATGAGAACAAGACAGCTATGAATAGTACATAATTTGTGATGCTCAGCTTTACCCAAGTGTCCTACACAATGAAATACAAGCTCTGCCTTTAAAACGATACAATGCTTCATTCAGTACACCAGTTGGTTTCCAGAATCATGCGGGGCAACGCTGGGCAATGCGACTAAAATGGTCGCATTGGCGACTAAAAAACTTTCAATGCGACCATAAGCCCAATTCTTACTGCCAACGGCTACCAAGCATTTGGCATGTTAGTCGCCAGCTTACTCATTGATTTGACTCAGCAGCTTCACTGAGAAGGCACAGTGATCCATAAATATCATTTTTGTTTGCACAAAAAACTGACTGAAACTTACGTAAAATATTTTTATTTTGCAAATAAAAACTGTAGACTGGGAGTAACGTCAATAGCTCCAGTACAACTTACGAGTTCTCATTACTTCCGGATTTTAAATACCTTATACATCGAACAGTTATGAATAATTAATATCGTGATGTCACGAGCGTACCGACAGAAAAGACTGTACATGTGTTACGTACACAGTGAAGTAATGTAAAATGTACGGTCCCGCCTGCAACACGTGTTTAGCTTGCCATGTTTAGCTAACAATGTCTTAAACACAATACTAATGATGACATATTTATTTTATATTACAGGATTTATATTGATTTAACTAAATTACCAAAAAAAAAAAAAAAAAGCTGGCGCCTAAGTTTTTTCTTTCGGGAGCCAGTGGCTACCAATTTTTTTTGTGCTGCGTACAGCGTTGATGCGGGGCGAGACACCGGACAACTACAGAATCCGACCATCCGTAGGACAACATATTAAAAGTGTGGACAAAATTTATATTGGTATCCTTACCATGTGCGTAACCATGAGGCTCGAGGGGTTCCGGCGAACCCCCTTCCATTGAGCCCCATTGTCTTGAGCTAACCCCCCTTCACAGGGCCTAGCACCTAACCGTTTTGTCAGAACTGACGGTATCTTCCTAGGGATGTGTGTAGGGGTTGCCATCTAAAAAAGGACCAGTATATGTAAGGATTCATCCTAGCAACCTGGAAGGTTCTGGTTATGCGCCTGCTTACTAATTGTCAACAGTATGCCTAGTGAAAATTTAATATCTTAAAACCGTGATTAAAACTGTTTGGTTAAATGTCATTTGTTGAGAAAACCTTCAAAGATCCTTTTTCTATTCCATCGGAAGTATTATAGGCTATAAGTCAGCATTCATACGTCATAATGGGAGCAGTGCATGGTGACAGAGGAAGGTTTTGTGAGCTTACGACTACTTTCATAGCTTGACAAGGACTTCTGGAAATGGTATAAGAAGTGTTATTGGATTAAAAACCTCCTTCAGTTCATTTTCACATCCATTGAGTTAAGGGGAAATTTTTCGAGAATTCAAACAGTGAATTCATATGTACAAAGTTATCCTCTAACTTGTGGAAGGTCTGGAATAATATAATATCCCCAAAAGTAATAGTGGTCATGATGTGGTCACATATTCGTTCTTATGTAATAAATACTGGGAAGCAATTTACCTCATAAACCTACAATCTTGGACAAAATTGTTGGAACACCTCCCACTGTTGTACCATGCACAATATGATGTGGTGCACGATTTACGAAATCCCTGTCCCGCAGTACAATGTTTTGCACGATTTACGAAACCCCCGTCCCCTAGTACAATGTTGTGTCCAAATGAAAGCGGTGTATCCCAAATTGATCATGAGAAGCTGATTCCACAGAAGACACAGTCGTACAAACCAATAAAATACCTGTCAGCCTAAGATCTATCTAGTCATAAAGCAGAGCTCATTAACCAGGTGTTCCCTAGCTGCACCTACTCCCTCACTTGAGTTGTATTGACCTAGCATATCGTTTTACAAATTTTCCATTTTATTTACCAAGTCGTTGCTGACCACGGAATTCTGTGGTGCCAACTCTCTTGATGGCAGGGAGTAAGTTTAATAGCTGTCGAACAGGTGTTAAGTTACGATGATTTATTGCTTACTTTTCTTCTATCATTTATAACGTTCTGGGGCTTGAATTTGACAAAATTTGGATCGAGGAAGGTGTAAATTTTCCATAGAATCCGATTTTTTCAATAATAAAGGTGAACAAAAGTGTTCTTTGCAAGAAACCTGTGTCATAATATTCCCAGTATCAGTCAACCTTGAGAAGTCCATAAAATAAAGTGGCGGCGAAGGGCATATCTCCCAATTCGTTGCCAGACTTTCCCAATTCTTTGCCAACTCTTACGACCGTCAGTTCTGTGCATGGGATCATCTTGGCATGTATTATTATCTCCAACATTGTAGGGGGAAGCGCGGGTGCAAGGGTGTTCCAACGACTTTTGTCCAAGACTGTATAGGCTAAAATGCACTTCACAATGGTTTCTGTTTGTATTTTTGCACAAATTAGATAATATGGTCACAAAATGCTACCTTGAGGAAGAATTTCCGTTTTGTAAAAAGCATTAAAACTCTTTGTGAAAGGCTTATCTTAATAAATCTGTATAGGTTTGAAAATTTTCTGTGAGACAAATATTGGTTTCAAATCCCAAATACAGTCAACAATGGATAGGAAATCATAACTGTGCCGTGGAAATAACCGCGTTTGATGATGGTTGACCGTGCTTATTCACCTGTCTGCTTGTGAGTACCAGCGCGTAGTCAAGGGGGGCCAAGGGGAGGCAGAGCCCCCCTTGGAAAATTTTTTGCCCCCCCGAGAAGATCAAAAATTACCATTGCCGTAATACATTTTAATAAGTTTTGCCTACTCTGGAAAACTTTCCCCCCTAGAAGCGTTCTCGCCCCCTTCAGCACCTTGTCTAGCTACGGGCCTGGTGAGTACTACTGGTATGGTCAGTTGAGCACAGAGTATACAATTCACCACAGTGTACTGAAGAAAATGACAGCGATACAATATCTTTTAATGAAAGTAGGTAGTCAATATAAGAAAGCTAAACCCACATGCTTTGGTGATTAAAATTTACGCCAACCTGGCAACACTGCTGTGTAGCCGGGAGCTGTATGAGCCTCCTAATTAGGGGCGTAAATATGGGCGTGTGACCCCACCCTGTGAAAATCAAAAGTCGGTCTGTGAGCGCCAAAAAGTCGGTCTCAAATCCAGTTATTTAAAAAGTTAATTGATCTTTTACCTGCCCTTGTTTTCGTCTGTTCCCGTGGAAAAATAGGAAAAGTTGTAGTTGGTCCCAAAATAGTTCACACCCCTCCCCCGGGAATTCATGTATATAGCCCCTGCTCCTAATTTGTGATAAACTTAAATTACTAGCCTTTATAGCTGTTACCATGGAAGACTATCAGTAGTTAACAGGCTTTTAGTGCTCGTTAATTCATCTATAGCCGTGGTCGGCAAACTAGGGGTCGCGACCCTTTTGAGGGTTGCGAAAATATTTCGGAGGGTCGCGAAAAAGATCCGGGAGAGAAAAATAAAAATTGCCAAATTTCTCATTAAAACAGGAATGGGAGTGATTCTAATCTAAGAGCCAGTGATCTGACTCGTGTTTATATAATCCTGTTTATATTCTTCTTTCATGAAGAGTATGGTGCACTGACTCATTGACTTCTGAGTGTCTTAATAGACCCATAGAACCATATAATTATGGATGTAAAATTTAAGCATCCTACTTTCGCTTTATGGCATAAAACATGTAATTTCTCAAAATCTACAAACCACACAGCATTCAAATGATTTTAAGCATAAACCAGGTGTAAGGCCGAGGTTGTAATAAGATGTAGATAGGGAACAACGGGAAGGGGAGTAAAGCTACGCAAAGAAGGTAACTGTTTCAACCTTACCAAAATACCGACTAAAGGAACAGAAAAACATGGTGCTTAAGTATTTTTTAAAGTGTTCTTATATTTTGTGAAACAAATATGATAATAACGTATTAACAGGAATAGTAAAGATTTTCCTCACTACTAAAGTGTCAAGAAAATGTAGGTAGGGAAACCTAATTTACCATCTGAGGTAAGGCTGAATTTATAAACGCCTTAGAGTTTTTACACTGGATTTTCTTAAAGGAGATGGGGATGACAGCTGCCATATTAACTAAAGTGAAAGCTGGTACATTCAGGGGCGTAGCCAGGAATTTGTCAAGGTGGGCGAAGCCCATAAACAGGCTCTCAGCGCTCCGCGCAACCATGGGTTGGCGTGAAGCGCAAGAAAAATTTGGCCCCAATGCCTCCCAGATCGCTGGAAATGGCACTTAATTCCCAGGCCTATTTAACGCATATAAATAGGGAGGAACACTAGCAATATAGTAAAAATAAACATTAAAAAATACGAAAGTACGCTCGGGGGGGGGAGGCTGCCCCCTTTGCCCCCCTTGGCTATGCGCCTGGGTACATTTTAATTTGCATGGACAAAGTGCCACGACAGAATCAAGAACGACTGCGTGACTACGTATAAGGAAGAAAGTTCAATACAGAATATCAAGTACAAGGTAGCTTTGAATTTTTCGGATTCATTTTCATTTGTTTGTTTTTCATCACGTTTGAACAAAATTTATTTGAAATTTTGGAGCGTTGGGGGTGGGGAGTTTGAAAAATGGGGGGTTAATTGAAGAATATGCCACGCTTCTAGGGAGAAAAAACATGTAAACTGTCAGAGCCACTGGTCGCTGTCGAGGATTGCCTGCGGTACTTCATCATGTCCAGTAAGGCTTTTCAACGAAAATGGAACGTTTTCCGGACAGTTGGACGGGACCGCCTCCCATGAAAGGGGGCACCTGTCCCCGTTTGGGGTCACCTCTGCTGATATCCTAATTTATGGCTCTATTAAATCACGTGACAATATTTTGCTACTGAATTTTACAACGACATGGGGAGAACGATCTTGTATTCAGTGTTGTAACGAGTCACTCAATTTTGTAGTCGAGTCGAGTCATTTACTACTTTCAATATGACTCGAGTCGAGTCAGTGACTCGAGTCATTGTATCATTTCTACGAGGAAAATTCTGATGCAATTGATCGAGTCATTTCCCTTTTGAAAATAAGTGTTTATACTTTTGAAATCATTTGTGAAATAAATTTGGATTGGATTGAATTGAATTTCATACTAACGTTTTAATACTACATCTTTTCAACTACATGCTAACCTTCAAAAAGTTTGTATAAGAACATTACCATTGCGATTGTCAACCGTTTTTGTTGCACTACTGTCAAAGGCATAGTCCAGTGACATTTCACAAGGGTCACATATAAAAAAAGGTAACAAGCCTAATTCATAACGTCCAAACCCTGTAGCAATACTCCATTCCTAACTCAAGATATCTCATTTTAAAGATTAGATATTTTTGTCCAAAAATACCTCCAGTTCTCATCAAGTTCACAGAAAGTAGTAGAAAAAGTGGGCACATTGCCTCAGATTCATTTTGTTTGTCTTTATAATTAGATATCCTATTTGTCCTTAAAATTTGCTACTGTTGGAATGTTTGAATCGTAGAGCAGGATATGGGAACATTCTGCTTTATGGTTTGAATACAGTACCTTTCCATGTAGATCTAGCATAAAACTACACCATATGTAGGGTGTAGCAAACAAAGTTGTTAAAAATTCCCCTCGAAGTTGTCAATATCATAAAAAATACAATACTATGTCTAGTCAATGTGCTGCAATGACATCACAGATTTTCCCATAAGCTGATATAGCATTGTCAGTCGTCAAGGAGAAGTAAAACTTATTTTAGTGGCGTAACTCCTGCGGGCTCTGAGGGGCGAACCGGGCACCCGGACTAGGTAGGCACCCAGTGGGTCTGGCACCCACGATGATACTTTGTTTGCAATGGACTTTTGGAAGTGGAAACCTTTCCTCACCTGGGCCTGGCATAGGATTACAGTTTTGACCATAACTATCGAAATCTTGAGAAGACATCAAGCTGTCTGGGGGCACTAACCCATTCTTGCCCCCGGGCACCCTGAACCAAAGTTACGCCACTAAATTATTTTAACTTGTTCCGCCAGATGTAACTTTTTAGGTTACTTTTTGAAGATGGATACATTTTCCACTATTTCCGGAACAATCTGAAATCTTTTGAAATGTCATCAATAAAATTTAGACTCCTAGTGGTTAACCAGAACATATATTCCTATCTTAAGGAGGAAAATAGAATAATAATGGAATTGTGCAACTTAAAACTGCATGTACAGTCGTTTAAACTAGAACGGTGAAAACGTTTCACATTTTTCGGCTGCACAGATAGCTTCAAAGCATTATCTTGACAATGGTCTTTGTTTTAGGATTACTTAGCTCTGAAAGAAGGAGATCATCATTAAGAAGGAAAGTCAACAGCGATTAAAAAATAAGAACAAAGCAACTGTCGATCAAATTTTGGCACCTGAAAAGTATCTAATCATCCTCAAGTTCCGTAGATATTGTCCGACAGATTTGGTCGATGTTTCTTCATCTCGAAAAGCTCCCTGTTCAGAGCTTACGTATTGGCTGTTTCCCTTATCTCATCATTTTTAACTTAACAGCCAGTAGATACTCGGTATTTTTCTTAAATATTAAAGCTTTGTGAAGGGAGACATCCAATTTTGCGTCATCAGTTTTGGTCATGCGCCATGCCTCACAGGCATACAGAAGACCAGAAACGACATTCGGCTTTCCTCCCACTTGGCATTTGGCTTGCCACTTAAATCGGTTGCCCAGCCGACGAAGTCGGTTGCGCGCCGGACTGTAACGCCCTCGGGTAGACCAGTTAACTAGCCGACTTTACTTGCTTGCCTCGATTTAAAAATTTCTGTCTTTATTCTGCTGCTGAATTGCCTGCCCTCCCACAATATTGCACGTTTAGTCAATGCTACAGGCAATTAATCATATTGTTCTTGTAATATTACACGGTAGCTGACTGCTCATCGAGATGATAAGTTTTTATACAAGTTTTGATGATACTATGCAAGCAGGAAGTTTACCTTCATAGTAAGTGTTAAATATGTACCTCTTTTGACGTACATACTAGTGCAGCCAATATAGGTGCAAGAGTAATACACGTCTGCAAAGCAGGCAAGCAGAAAGTCACTTCATCCTCGTCAGGTTTAGCCAAAAGTCATATGAGAGTTAACTATAAAGGTGGTCCTTAGATTTACTGTGAAAATCTGAACAGTTTAATTACAATTATTGACGTTGACGGTATTGATGTTGCTCTGTATAATATCAGGGAGGTGTTATTAGCTGGAGATCCATCGAAAACTCTTTCTTTGAATCCTACTAGTTGCCGACAATCATCTCTTTTGTGTGTTGTTCTTGATGATTCAATAGGCTTAAGAGTTGCTAGGAACTAAGTACAAGTAGGGTACGTCGTCTGCTACATCTCGAAAAGCTGATCGGGAAATTTACCCCTTGCCTTAAAGTGGCCATGACACGTAAATTGGAATAACGGGAGACTAATTTAGCCTAAAGTACACAAAAAGATCTTTCCAAAACTGTTTTCATCACCCTTACAGCCTTGAGCATTAAAAGAAATTAATGTTTCAAAAAATTGCACCAAAAAATAGACTGTTGAAAATGAGATTTCAAGCCAACAAAATGATGACGTCATTTTAGGAACACCAGCCTCCGTATACCGAACCTGGCGTACAATATAGCCTATACGTACGTAAGAGATAGTAATGATTGTAATTCGCGGCATGTCTTGAATTTGAACTTTATTCTGTCTGTTTGGAGAGTGGTGTCGGTCTGTTATATTTTGGGGCTGCAGTAGGCCATCACTAATAATTACAAATACTCTTGATTCATAATCGAATAACGAAAAAACTCGGCAGTGTACTGTTCGGTTCGGTCTGCAGTAATACGTACAGTGAGTGGACTGGCAGCAGCCAGCGAAACACTGTGCACACTCGATCATAGGCTAGTTCCACGATTTCCACTGACACTTGCACGAAAGTAACCTAAAGTTCATATTTTGACTGCCTACATAAAACTTTCCAAGCTAAAGTCCCTTTCAATTGCTCCAAATGCTTCTCTCATGCTCGAATTGTTGTGGTGTTGTACTTTTACCTCACCTAACAGTCTCAAATCGATACGGTCCTATGCGCCGTAACGAATTACTCACCCCATCTGCACCACTGACGTCTTGTTCAGTATCGCCTTCGCCTTTCTGATTTCAAATCCAACAAAACTCACTTTACCGACAGTCCAACATTCCTGTCCGATCAGGGAGTTGCCATTAGAGGGCAACTCCCTGGCTCAGATCCGCCATTCCAAAGAAAGTATTAAATTTGATTTCACATGGTACCTACTACGAAACAGTGCTGGTGATACATTGTGTAGTATCAGGTATGTTGTGTACTGTACCCATGGAAGTAGTACTTCCATGCTGTACCTATGCTGTTGCGTTGTGAATGTTTGTACATGCAGCTACTTACCATGACACCAAGACCAAAAACCTGCGTGAAATGAATTTAATTGACTAAAACTACTGGTAAGCACGAGAAAAGGGATAACAATTCCAAAACTTACAACTTTTTACGCAGGTTTTACATTGTATCGACCTTGGTAACCGGTGCAATGGAATGCAAACACTGTATCAAATGTCCGAAGGATACCACGGCAAACAACGATCAGTTCCTAAAGTGACGTCACATGACGTAACAAGATTTTGAAAATTTTCGGGAAGACTAACTTTTCAAGGCTGGAAGAGGGTGTATTTTTTCTCAATTTTCGAGCGGAAAAACAAGTTGTAAACAAACTGAATGGTTGATTTTCGTTGTAGGAAATGTATTCCTAAAGATACCAAAGGGTTTAAACCGTTAATTTACACGTGACATAGCCACTTTAACATTGCCAGTCGCTTAAGATGAAAATTAATTTGAGGGTTTCGACGCTATTTACAACGTACTCGTCTAGTTCCCTATAACTTGCTCAATATGGGTCTGCCTTTTAAATCACGCGAGGGATTGCGGAAATTGGTCAAAATCCGACAGCGAAGTTTAGTCTTATACTTCTTTTGCTCATTTGCATAATCATGAGCATTGGTTTATTGCCAGGATCATTAGGTTCCCTGGCAATTGACAGTCGTTTTGAATGTCAGAACAGTGTTTCGTACTTGACTGTCGGTAACTAGTTAGACATTAAAGCATTGTTCCAAATAATCCTTTTCGTTGGGGTCGCTGTAGGCATGAATGAGGTTGCCCAGATATTAGACAAAGAAATTCGATGCCCTTTAGTTCAATAATCCCCAATTAAAAGATTTAGTATCCACTCTGAGGGCAATCTAATTGGATTAGCACCAATTAAAAGATTTAGTATCCACTCTGAGGGCAATCTAATTGGATTAGCATAAATTAAAGTTTTCGATGGATCTCCAGCTAATAACACTTCCCTGATAATATCATCTTCGGAGTTTCATGGGACACTAAGTCACATGGCTATTGTAGTTATCCTGAAATCTCGACTTCCGAAAGATAAGATATATTTCTTCACTTATCTTTGACGACGGCCGCTCGCTATCTACAGGGTCATAATTTTAACACGGATATTTTGGTTTCTTTGTAACTGGGAGCTGTTTTTGATTTCGCAACGAAACAGGCCTTTTGAATATCTCTCGAAAAACTCCAACAATTAATGCTCTGATGAAAATCTCCTTAAAGAGCACGCCATGTCTGAGACAAGGTTTCTGTACACTTGGGTGGTGATCATTTACCGCTCGATTGTAACTTTGACAGAAATTTACTTATTATCGCCGTATACAGGAACAAAAATTCTTTAGGTATTCATCATTACTTTAGCTCTATGTGATATCTGTTCTTGCCTAATCATTCCCCTTGAAATTCATTGCTGGCTAAACGAACTGAACTTCACCAATACTCTTCTGTGTAAGCTATTTCTACTTTGGAGGTCACTGGATGGTTCTTTTCCGCTTGCCTTACAGCAACTATTGGGTTTTAAACTTTTCAAGGTCAAGTCACAAGTCATAATTTTCAAAATAAAGAAATTAATAAGCCTATTAACTAGACTGCAGTTCCTAGATACGGTCTTAATATGGAGATCAGGTGGTGGATCTTGAAAAATTTTCATCCAAAGAAGTCACAGGTTAACAACTCTTTTTTGGAAGATTTACGAAATATATTCTGTCCATACTAAGGAATATCCAAGCAGAGACGTCTCATGAGAATCAATGGATCACAAAAGCTTAAAGCACTTACTCTTAGTAGCTAACAATATGTTAAATAAGAAAAGCTTACTTCCTATGGAAATGGGATCATGTTAAAAGTAAGGAGGATATTCCCCAAACACAACTCCACTCAACGTTTGTATATTTTTATGGATACCCTATACAATGTGTCAATCTGTTTTTCATGTGGTGATAGGTTTTTCTGAACCTGTGTAGGATAATGATTCACCCATTAAACTTAATGTATGCTTTAAGTGGTAGAAAAGTGGAAATATGCCTGCTAAAAAAGATTCATGACGAGTGAGACTGTTTTATTGAATTATATTACAGGGAAGGTTTCAGAAAATTTCTGAGAAGTAGCGTTGAGGATGCCATGATTCCCTCTCATCGTGCAAGGCGAACGTTTATGATTATGATGGATCGTACATTCCCACACAAATCTAGAAATTCTTTGATGACGGGGGCGATTTTGCTATTCATGAGGAGGGGGAAAATACTAAGGGCAGTAAGGGCCTCTTGGAAAATATTTTTTATATAAGCTGGAGCTTTAAAAGATACTACAAATGTCCAGCTAAGCTCTCAAATAAGTGTTCATGAAGTGGAGATGAAATGAGGTCAACAAGTATTATTCCTCCTTAAGGTGCACTAAAGTATTCGTAAATTATTTCAATTGCCAGATGCCAGCAAAATGCATCTAACAATGTAAATATTAATTTCTTTCTTGGAAGGACCCCTTGACCCCTTCTCTTGGCCATTTGACTGATGAATAATCATCACTGGCTACCCTGTTCCGGAATTGCAGAGGTCACAATGCATTATTATGTAAAATTTCATAAAAATGTTTGCCGTTTGCGACCTAATCTTGATTGTCAGATGCCAGGAAGTTGCGTTCTACAGCGATTCAGTGGGATTTTTTTCTTGAGGAGGACGCTCACACCCCATAAGGTCATCAATCCTTCGACGATCGCCAGATTCCGCTTCGCCATCTTAGTGAACCTCCATCGATTTGTAATTTCCTTGATCCACATATACAAAGACAGTATTTAACAACCTTTTATTTTCAACCATGTAGTTTCATTTTCTTGTCACTCATATTGTATAGACATAGGGTGCTCTTTTACTTTCATTTATATTTGTAGACATGCACTCTAAATGCAAAAGAGTAAAATTCACTCCAAACAGACTGTAGTTTGGGACCACTCCTAGTAAGAGTGAATTTCACTCGGGGTGGAGTAAAAATTCACTCCAAATAGAGTGATACTTCACTCGCATGGAATGACATATCGCTCTACTTCGAGTGAATTTTCACTCCACCCTGAGTGAAATTCACTCTTACTAGGAGTGTTCCCAAACTACAGTCTCTCTTGGAGTGAATTTCACTCTTTTGCATTAAGAGTGTGAGGGGTAGGAGTTTTCTCAATACCAATCTGTGCAAGCAGGGACAACTACCTGGTACCAGTGGCGATGAGCCGAAAAAATTTTGCGAAGCTCTGATGTACAGTGGCGTAGCTAAGGTTTGTGGCGCCCGGGGCAAGAAACGAAATTGGCGCCCCTACCCCCATCTTCGGGAGGGGGTAATCTTATGACTACTCACACAACTCAAGATTTTAAATAGAACAAATGTCCATGGGCGTCGGCAGAAAAAACATCAGGGAGCAAAATTTTAGGGGGCCCAACTTTTTTCATGGGAAATATTTCACTCCCAGAAAAGAGTTTAGATGCTACTTCACACGGTGTTGACAAAGGCGTAGCCAGGAATTTGTCAAGGGTGGAGGGGGGAGGGGGAGACCCATGGACAGAGTGCTCTCAGTGCTCCTCGCCAGCATAAGTTGGCGTGGAGCAAAGGAAATTTTGGCCCAAAATGCTTCCCAGATCGCTGGAAATGGCACTTCCAAGGCCTATTTACCGCATATAAAAAGGGAAAACACTAGTAATACCGTAAATATTGTTTTATTAAAAGATGAAATTGCTATATCAATATCATGCCCATGGTAAATGGTAGTTCCAACATTTTTTAAGTGATCTCGATTTGGCGCCCCCCCCTAGAGATGGCGCCCGGGGCAATTTGCCCCCCTTGCCCTCCCCTAGCTACGCTACTGCTGATGTATACTAACTATAAACCTGACGTGTGAGCCTTGCAAAGTATACCATATGGGTTTGAATGATTGATTCAGTTATAGTACTACATTACAGCTGTATACTTTTTGGACCCCTGGGTGTCTTTTAAGTATCCGTTCCACTCGCGGCAAAATGCAATCTGGAACAAATGAATTAAAATTTTGCACTCTGTTGTTACTTAATTTTGTGGTGAAAAACATTCATGCTACAACAGCGACAAGATCATTTAATGTCAAAAAGTCAAATATGTTCAAGTCAAGTCGCAAGTCGTTTGTCTTCAAATCTTTTTGCAAGTCAAGAAAAAGTGTGACTAGAGTAGGACTCGAGTCCAAGTCAGCGACTCGAGTCAACAAGTCTGCTACCATGGTTTCCATGCTACACAGAACTGTGTTCCTAAATATATGCATTCACATGCCCTATTTTGACAAAGCCAGCATACCTAATTGCTTATTAGGAGATTTTGTATGGATAGACTGACAGACCTAAACAATGCCCACTTAAAGAAGATTGATAAAGTTAATGCTGAGTTATAATAAGCCTATAGCATTATTAAGTGTTTTCGTCTTTTACTTCGGCCTGACATTAACAAGTTTCCCATAGTGCTGAGAGTACAGTAAAAAGTATGTACGAAACAACATTATAAATTATAAAACAAAGTTAATGGCAGAATTCTGAGATTTTGAGATTTGAAAATCTAATTTTCACTACTTGGTATTTGCATCGCCATGTTTCTCAGAGTTGAATGTGAAACAATTACGTCGTAACTATTCAAAAATACTGAAAGACAAGAATTGTTGCTGAGCAGTCAATCTCTGGAGAACATTTTGTCTTGAAAAATTGTTTTATAGCGATTGTGTTGTATGTTCCATCATGGTACATCCAGCTCGGACCATATTCATGATATGGCTGAGACGATATTTTTGTACACTTGGGTGGTGATCATTTACCGTTCGATTATAACTTTGACAGGAATACCGGGAAATTTGCTTATTCTTGCGGTATACTGGAACAAAAATGTTTTAGGAAGTGCGCAGGTATTTATCATCGCCTTAGCTCTATGTGATCTGTACTCTTGCATGATCATTCCTCTTGAAATTCATTACTGGCTAAACGAACTTACCTACACCAATAATTTTCTGTGTAAGGTATATTTTACTTGCCAATTTATTGGATGGCATTTGTCCGCTTGCGTTACGACCGCGATTGCCTTTGACCGGTATCTGGCTGTTACCCAACCAGTTAACGGAAGATGGAGACGTCAGAAGGCTGTCAAGGTATGTTCTATGTGTGCATTAGTGGTGGTGTTGATGAACACTGGAGTTCCCTTCACAAGTCATATAGATACGAATGTTACCATAGCTGGTACAAATATTGTAAATGGAAGTCGCTGTGCTTGGAGCAGCAGTGATTTGGTACCGTATCTTCTCGTGTGTATCCCGCAATATCTTAACTTCCTCGTCATGTTTGTAGTTACAATATCCTCATATGTAAAACTCTGGAACAAGATGAAGAAACGCCGAGGTGCGCTAAACCTTCGATGTAGTGTCAGACTACATAGTAGCAGAGACAGCAAAGACGATGCGTGTAGTAACAATATGCCCCTTCACGTGAAGACGGAAGGTCCCTCTTTGAAAAGGGTGTCCGGAGAAATAGAAACTGTTACGAAAAGTATTAAACACCGGAGTTCGTATGACATGGCCCATCCTGGACCCTACACTCTGGAAGGTGATGACATTTTGAAGTCTGTGCCATGTTTTCCGAGCAGTGGGCCCGTCACGACATCAGAGGGAGGAAAAACAGTCCAACAGGAAGAAAAACATCGAGCGAAAGTTTACACACCAAAGGCTAACCACGATGGTTGGAACAGAACACCAAAGGTTGACAATAGTATGTCTCAAGTGCCGAACCGATTAAGGCCCATGTCTCGATTGACCAAGATGCTTCTTTTATCTACTTTTGTTTTTGTGTGCACGTGGTTGTTTACTCTTATTCTTTTTCCCATCACGAAAAAAATAAGTTCACGTCAAAGTATCGGTTTTGCGATTTTTTCTGTTCTTCGCCTCACAGGTTTTATCAACCACGCTATAAATCCAGTCTTGTACAGCTTCATGAATCCCAGATTTCGAGTAGAATGTAGATATTTATTCAAACGGCTGCGAAAAAGACTATGTTAACTCACCTTGCGGTCTATCACTGAACAGGGAGTTGTTAGGGAAGGAGATCCAACATTTACATTTCCTTTGAGACTAGGTGGCTGCCGACATTAATATGCCTATTGCTCTTGAAACTTCTTTAAGACTTGAAAGTGATTTGGTACTGAACACAATGGATTTTGTCGTCTGCTACGTCTCCAAGACTCATCATGATGATTTCATCAATTGACATCACAGTGCCAGTCGTCAGAGAAAAATTCAACATTTTAAGCTTTAGTCATTTGTGGTCATATTTAACTTTATTTTAATTAACTTCAATGTAGAATTTCTTAAAACCTCAATTTGGTCGACAATGCTTGCTACTGATGCGAAAAGTTGTGAAAATTGTGATATTTTTTTAGACTTGAATGATGTGTCAAGGAGACGACCCATCAAGACCTAAGGGACACAAAGAATTTATATTAGTTAAACGTTTATGGACCGTCGTTTAACTGAAAATATTTATTTAAGCTTAGCCGTTGTCGGCAAAGAGGCTGCACTTCAAAGTAACTTGGTAACAATAACTTAGCTTTGCTTCTGGATTACTTTTGTTTGAAAGGAGCGGACCATCATTAGGAATGTAAGTTACAAAAGACTGAACAATGAAAATTAAGGGACCTGTTAATCAAATTTTGTTACCTGATAAGGGATTATGTTCAAGTTCAAATTGTCTGACAGATTTGGACGTTGGATCTCCTTCCCTTACAACTCCCTGCACTGAGTATCTTCTTCACTTGACATGTTTAGAGGCCTGATGCCATTCTTAGACATGCGCAGTAAGAGACTTAATGGGCAATTGGGTAGCTTATGAATTAGAAATTGAGGATAGACATGGAAACATATTCTCAAAAGTTATCCTTATCAGGTTTCCAACAAAGGGATTTAGTTTCGACAATATATAAATGAGGACAAAACAACTACGAATTGTACATAATTTGCAGTACTCAACCTTACCCTAGTGCCGTACACAATGCAATACTCTGCCTTCAAAACTATACGATGCTTCGTCCAGTACACCAGTGGTTTCCAGAATCATGCTGGGCAAGATACAGGACAACTACAGAATCAGACCATCCGTAGGACAACATATTAAAAGTGTGGACAAAATTAATATTGGTATCCTCACCGTGCGCGTAACCAGGGGGTTCCTAATTTGTGATAAACGTATATTAATAGCCTTTTAGCTTTTACCATAGACCCTTTTCCAAATAACAATTACAAAGGATTGTGGGATAGCATTTTGGTCTGCATCATTCTTATCCACAGTAAAATGCCGTTGACAAAAATAAAAGCACACAAAAACTATCCCACAATCCTTTGTAATTGCTATTTGGAAAAAGGTCTATGGGAGAGTATCAGCATTTAACAGGCTTCTAGTGCTCGTTGATTCATCCATAGCCTTAGCTACTTACAACCTTTTAACACTCATGTTGTACTGTTTTCCAGTTAGTTGTACAGAAGGCTCGATGTACGTGTAACTAGTTTTAGGACAGTGACTTTATGTGCAAAGTTTTTATAGTTAACTTTATTCATTGTGAGCTAACCATGACGTAAGCAGTCCCAATTTTAAAGAGACTCCCGATGAATGTAGAAAATCTTGACGGGCAACTTAGTAGAACCAGGATGGTGTTCAGGACATGAAAGTTCTCTTAATGTCGCAACTTTTTCGTGTAATTTTTAGGGACTCGTAACAAAACATACTCCATTTAACATTTTTATGAAGTAAAGGACGAGAAATATCGGTTAAATATACCGGCATGTTAGGCATCGATACCGCTATAGGACGAAAATGGGAAATATCGGCCGATAGCGATAGCGATATTGATACAGGCAACCGGTACTGATACCGTAACCAGTCCAACACCACCAGGAAGTGTATTCAGGTGCAGGACTTACATCTACACCCGAAGTTCCAAACAAGGACCTTATGGAGTCATCCTGCACCAAATGTAGTCTCTTTTCATATCCAACAGCACTAGTGCATGAAATATGAAGTTAGTATGATTTCCCTGCATGCTGTTTTGAATCGGTCAGGTGCTTTAGGTGTAAGAGGGATTTTTTTCTTGGCTTTGGGCCATTTTGCTCAATATAAATTTGCGTTTTGCGAGAAAATTGCTCAATGTCTACCACTAATCTTCCCCAGAAATAGGTTTTGCCGAACTTGATGGGGGGGGGGGCATAACACCCAGCCCTCTTAGCTCGTACCCCCACACGGTCAAGCGTCACTTTTGCATTTTACATTTTACTTTCATGAAAACTATGGTGCACTGACTCGTTGATTCTGATTGTCTTAATAGACCTATAGACCCATATAATTATGGGTGTAAAATTTAAGCATCCTCCTTTCGTTTTATGGCATGAAACATCGTGTAATCTCTCAAAATCTACAAACTACAAAATATCCAAATGATTTTAAGCATCAACCAGGTGTAAAACCGAGTTTGTAATAAGATTTAAATAGGGAACAACGGGGAAGGGGATAAAGCTACGCAATAGAAGTAACTACTTCAACCTTGCTAAAATATCGACTAAAGCAACAGAACAACATGGTGCTTAAGTAACTTTTAAAGAGTTCTTATATTTTGTGAATCAAATATGATAATAACGGATATAAAAGGGATAATAAAGATTTTACCCTCCGCCACAGTGTCCAGAAAATGTAGGAAGGGAAACCTTATTTACCAAGAATATCTTAGATAGGGTTGAATTTATGCACCTTGGGTTTTTTATGTCGGATTTTTTAAGGAGATGGGGATGACAGCTGCCATACTTTGAAATCAATGTAACAGCTGGTACATTTCAATTTGTATGGACAGTGCTACGACAGAATCAACAACTGCGTGGCTACGTATAAGGAAGAAATTTCAACACAGAATATCAAGTACAAGGTAGCTTTGAATTTTTCGGATTCGTTTTCATTTGTTTGTTTCTCATCATGTTTGAAATAAATTTGAAATTTGGGAGTGTTAGGGATGGGGAGTTGAAAAATGGGGGGGTTCACTGAAGAATATGCCACGCTCCCAGGGAGAAAAAAACAAGTAAACTTCAGAGCGACTGGTCGCTGTCGAGGATTGCTTGCGGTACATCATCATGTCCAGTAAGGCTTTTCAACGAAAATGGAACATTTTCCTGAAGAGACGGGGCCGCCTTCATATCCTAATTTGCTGATATCATAATTTATGGCTCTATTAAATCACGTGTCAATAATTTGCTACTGAATTCTACATTCAGTGTTGTAACGAGTCACTCAATTTTGCAGTCGAGTCGAGTCATTTACTACTTTCAATGTGACTCGAGTCATTGTATTATTTCTATGAGGAAAATTATCATGCAATTGATCTAGTCATTTCTCTTTTGAAATAAGTGTTTATGTACTTTTGAAATCATTTGTGAAATAAATTTGTATTGAATTGAATTGAATTTCATAATAACGTTTTAAGACTACATCTTTTCAACAGCATATTAACCTTCAAAAAGTTGGTATAAGAACATTACCATTGCGATTGTCAACCGTTTTTGTTGCACTACCGTCAAAGGCATAGTCCAGTGGCATTTCACAAGGGTCACATATAAAAAAGTCATATGTCCAATTCATAATGTCCAAAACCTGTAGCAATGCTCTATTCCTACACTCCTAACCGAAGATATCTCATTTTAATGATTAGATATTTTTGTCCAAAAATACCTCCAGTTCTCATCAAGTTCACGGAAAGTAGTGTAAAGTGGGCACATAGCCTCAGATTCCTTTTGTTTTTCTTTGCTACTGCTGGAATGTTTAAATACCTTTCCATGTAGATCTAGCATAAAACTACACCATATGTAGGGTATAGCAAACAAAGTTGTTAAAAATTCCCCTCGAAGTTGTCAATATCATAAAAAATACAATACTATGTCTAATCAATGTGCTGCAATGACATCACAGGTTTTCCCATAAGCTGATATAGCATTGTCAGTCGTCAAGGAGAAGTAAAACTTATTTTTAGTGGCGTAACTCCTGCGGGCTCTGAGGGGCGAACCGGGCACCCGGACTAGGTAGGCACCCAGTGGGTCTGGCACCCACGATGATACTTTGTTTGCAATGGACTTTTGGAAGTGGAAACCTTTCCTCACCTGGGCCTGGCATAGGATTACACTTTTGACCATAACTATCGAAATCTTGAGAAGACATCAAGCTGTCTGGGGGCACTAACCCATTCTTGCCCCCAGGCACCCTGAACCAAAGTTACGCCACTGACTTATTTTAACTTGTTCCGCCAGATGTAACTTTTTAGGTTACTTTTTGAAGATGGATACATTTTCCACTATTTCCGGAACAATCTGAAACCTTTTGAAATGTCATCAACAAAATTTAGACTCCTAGTGGTTAACCAGAACATATATTCCTATCTTAAGGAGGAAAATAGAATAGTTATGGAACTGTGCAACTTAAAACTGCATGTACAGTCGTTTAATTTAGAACGGTGAAAACGTTTCACATTTTTTGGCTGCACAGATAGCTTCAAAGCATTATCTTGACAATGGTCTTTGGTTTAGGATCACTTAGCTTTGAAAGAAGGAGATCATCATTTAGAAGAAAGGTCACCAGCGACTAAACAACAAAAACAAAGAGATCTGTGAATCAAATTTTGGCACCTGAAATGGATTTAATCATTCTCAAGTACTGTACATATTGTCCGACAGATTTGGTCGATGTTTCTTCATCTCTAACAGCTCCCTGCTCAGAGCTTCCATATTGGCTGTTTCCCTTATCTCATCTCTTTTAACTTAATAGCCAGTAGATACTCGGTCTTTTTCTTAAAGCTTTGTGAAAGAAGACATCCAATTTTGCGTCATCATTTTTGGTCATGCGTCATGCCTCACAGGCATATAGAAGACCAGAAACGACATTCGGCTTTCCTCCCACTTGGCATTTGGCTTGCCACTTAAATCTGCTGCCCAGCCGACGAAGTCGGTTGGGCGCCGGACTGTAACGCACTCGACTTTGCTTGCTAGCCTCGATTTAAAAATTTCTCTCTTTGTTCTGCTGCTGAATTGCCCGCCCTCCCACAATGTTGCGAGTTTATTAAATGCTACATACAATTAATCATATTGTACTGACAATATTACACGGTTGCTGACTGCTCATCAAGAAGGCAAGGTTTTTATACAACTTGTGATGATACTATGCTAGCAGGAAGTTTACCTTCATAGCAGGTGTCGAATATGTACCTCTTTTGACGTACATACTCTAACTAGTGAAGCCAATATAGGTGCAGATTAATATACGTCCGCCAAGCTGGCAAACAGGAAGTCACTTTCATCCTCATCAGGTTTAGCCAAAAGTCAAATAAGAGTAACTACAAAGGTGGCTCTTGAATTTACTGTGAAAATCTGAGCAGTTTAATTATGACTATTGACGTTGACGGTATTGACGTTGCTCTGTATAATATCATCTTCAGTGTTTCATGGGACAATAAGTCACAGATTCTAAGATCTCGACTGCCGAAATATGTTTCTTCATTTATCTTTGACGCGGGCCATTCTTTATCTACAGGGTTATAATATTTTCGTTTCTTTGTAATTGGGAATTGTTTTTTTATTTCGCAATGAAACAGGTCTTTTGAATATTTCTCGTAAAACGTCAACACCTAATGTTCTGAGGATCTCCTTTAAGAGTACGCCATGTCTGAGACAAGGTTTTTGTATACTTGGGTGGTGATCATTTACCGCTCGATTGTAACTTTGACAGGAATACCGGGAAATTTACTTATTATTGCCGTATACTGGAACAAAAATGCTTTAGGAAGTGCACAGGTATTCATAATTACTTTAGCCCTATGCGATCTCTGTTCTTGCCTGATTATTCCGCTTGAAATTCATTACTGGCTAAACGAACTGAACTACACCAATACTCTTCTGTGTAAGCTATTTTTTACTTGGGAGGTCACTGGGTGGTTCTTTTCCGCTTGCCTTACAGCAACGATTGCTTGGGACCGATACTTGGCTGTTTTCCAACCTGTTAAAGGAAGACTGACACACTCTAAGGCTGTCAAGGCATGTGTAATGTGTGCACTGGTGGCAATACTGGCAAACACGGGCATTCCCTTTACAAGTCATGTAGCAACAAATGTTACGATAGCCGGTACTGATATAGTGAACGCAACTCGATGTGAACAGTATAGCAATGATTTGGTACTGTTTCTGCTTGTCTGTATACCACAGTATCTCTGTTTCATTATCCTGTTTGTTATCACCATTTTATTGTACACCAAGCTGTGGATTAAGATGAAGAAACGCCATCGCCCCACTGGCGATTCCGTACTAACGGCTCCGTGCAATCAGGTGGCAGTTACGGAACCGATGCCAGAGAGAAAAGGTGACACGGAAGGCCGTATGACTAAATACAATGGAAATCTTGAAAATCAGATCAATAACCCATCTTCGAGTGGGAGAGCCGGAGAAATACCAGAAACTATTAGAAAACATCTGAATCCGGAGGGCAAACACAATATGGCATTAATTTGCACCTCCATACCAGGAGCCATCAATGAAGAGGGGATGTCAACTACTTCGAGCTGTAGACGTGTCGAGGCATCAAATCCAAATGATACCGACAAAAGGGAAATGAAACATAAATCGGTATGCCTCACACTGAACAGAAGCCACGGTAGCAGAAGGCGACAAGTTGATCCTTCAGATTCAGATCGATCAAGGCCCATGTCTCGTCTGACCCAGATGCTTCTTTTATCCACTGTTGTATTTGTATGTGCGTGGTCGCTATCTATCTTTACTTATGTCCTTCATCCTATCACGAAAAAACTCTCGCGTCGAAGTTTGGCTTTTACGGTTATTGCAGTGTTACGGCTTACTGGTTTAATGAACCACTCCATAAACCCAGTAGTGTATAGTTTCATGAATCCCAAATTCCGAGAAGAGTGCAAATTGTTATTCAAACGGCTGCGAAGAAGACTATCATATTAATTTGGCCGAAATCATGATTCATGCATGACATCATAATGTTCGTCGACAGAAATCTCATGTCTAACGGACTCGATCTTTTGTGATTTAATTGCCTTGTAAATCAAAACAGAAAGTTCGCTACTCATATATGACTGAAAACAATATTATTATACATAAAGATCAAAAAAAAAAAAAAAATAGAAAAGAAAAAAAGAAAAAGAATACTAAGTGCTGAAAGATAAAGTATAGTCATTGCCTCGAGAAAGCTTATAAACCATGCGCATCGGTTTTTGTGGATTTGTCACGTTTAAATTTAAGCATCTGGTGTAATATGAAGTCTATATATAATCCATTTAGACAATAGAATGGTAGGGCTTTTAAAAGCAGCTTTTTATAAGCAGTCAACCCAGAATGCTCCCTGTGTCGAAGACATCGATGAAAATTTTGATTTATATTTCATAATGAGGTTTTAACTTGCAGAAGAGAAGGTCTAAATATTAGAGTAATAGGAACCAAAGAAGAGCAACCGTCTTAATGCTGTACATTAAATCTCAACAATACGATTGTTTTCTTGTAAAGATAGCGCTATTTGCATGAATACAAAAGAACTGTCATTTTGATATAAGAAGTTGGACTTCAAGAAAGTATTGTCAAATAGTTGGTAACCTTTCATCCCCTAGATATTTTCATTTGTATTGTATTCCACGTCTTTTCTCTCACTTCTCTTGAATTAAAAGATAGGTTGTTCGGTATCAAACGTCGTAAATGCTGAACTGAACATGAAGATTGCTGAAGTTTTACTTTCAGTACAAGTTACACAATTGAAATAATTGAAAAAAGTTTATAAGACAGCAGAACAAAAAAAAAAAAACAAAAAAAAACAAGAAATTGTTGAAGACGTCAGCATGTAATATCATAACAGACTTGCTACAAATTAACTTTTGTGAAAATGTCAGCTTCTTTGTGAATCATAGCAAAGGCGATATTTTGTGAAACAAACAATATCATATACAGTCGGCTACAGTAACTTTAGAATTGTGCTCTCCTGGCTTACATCTTGCAAACCTTTCTACATCAATAAGTCACCTTTAAGCATGGCCGTACGGGCCGGGGAGTGAGGCTGCCGAGGCTGCCGCCCCCCCCCCCCATGTCAGAAGCCTGACTAAATCAGGCAGATGTTTTGTCTCAGTTGGGCGGATAATTGGACAGTTACATAAGGTCTGGAGTCGGGCAAAAATCACCGCCCTTCCTGAGAAAATCAGTCCCGTACGGTCATGCCTTTAAGACACATAGAGACATAAGAAATACTAGCCCCTTGCCAAAATACAGAAATCAACACATTAAAACTTCTTTGATCTTTTGTTGCTGCAACATTTATTCAGTTAGAACATCTAAAAAACATGCTGTAGTTAAGTTAAAACTGATAATGGTTCTTAAACCATTATCAGTTTTAACTGTATAAAAACTTGTGGTTGATATCATAGATGTACAGTTAAAACTGGATAAAGTTTCTTGGAACTTGATAAAGTCCTTATCTGTTTTTACTGTCATAGCTTATATAGAATTAAAACTGATAATGGTTTAATCTATGCTATCAGCCATAAGCTTTGTACAGATTTTACTGATAAGGTTATTAAACCATTATCATTTTTAACTTAACTGTACAGCCAAGAGAATCGGGTGCAAGGACGTGATATTTAACTCCCTGGTCTGGCCTTACTTCTTACGCATTTATCTTTTCACAGTAACACCTTGACGATCTTATTCTTCCCTGCTGTAATTACCTAATCTCTACGGATAAAGGTCGTATTCATACTAATTTGAATGAAAGGAAAGATAGGAGTTAGAACCATTTTTGCTATCATATTCTTTTATATCAATGTTTGCTTCTTTTACTTGTTTATTCTCCTAATGTTAATGTCACATTTGTAATGGACTGAATGAACGTAATGATATAAAATGAAGGACTTTTTGATCATACTCTTTTAAATGAATGTTTTATTCTTTTAATATCGTCTTGAAAGTATTGCATTTATACTGGACTGAGTAACGGAATGATAGAAAATGGAAGACTTGTCGTTGTCACATTGCCAGGTGCTGTATTTACAGGGTTGAGAAGTAACGAGTTACAAGTAACGCCGTTACTGTAACGAGTTACATTTTGTGTAACGGAACCATGTAACGAGTTACATTTGCAATTCAGTAACGGAGCAAGTAACTAGTTACAATTCTGCGTAAAAGTAACTGTAACGGCGTTACATTTGGTCCCGTTACTTTCCCGTTACAAATAGTAAAAATGACCACAAATTGCATTTTTCCTGAACTAGTAACAAAAAGTTTTCAAACTGATGACACTTTGGTCGTAAAAATATTTTCGATATACTTATCAATCATCTCTCTAATCGCTGTCGTCCTCATCAACATTAAATTTTACTCACGATTAGAATCAAAAGTTGATAATAGAATTATATGCTGCAGGCTTGCAGGGCCACTTGATGGTCGATTTGGTGAGGTATTTCACAGGTGTGTTTGTCATTCATACTCCATAATCAGTCTTATAACTAGTTTAAAACTTGATTTGTGTGTCAAATCGTTTATTTAACAGATCAATGCATATTATCCATGAGACTGAGTCTTCGTGAGATTCATTGAAAAATACTGAACGGTGCTCAGGCAAACTTTTTCCTGAGGCAGTGAGAAAACTATAAGGTTAATTAACAAAAAAAAAAATTTATATTTTTTCCTTTAAAAGACACAGTGGCGATAGTGCATCTAAGAAATGGTTTGGCGTGCAGGCAGTCAAACACTAGGCTAACTTTGCATTTTTTAAATCATTGCCTTTTGAGATTTGAGAGTTTGAAATTTATGGAAATAACTGTAACTATGACGAGTTACTTTCAAAGTGTAACGAGTACAACCCTGTGTATTCATTGAATTAATTGCATCTTTGACGCCTTGTTACGTTTTGTACAGGGGACTGATGTGTTGCTGAAGTAACATACGTGTTATGCGATGTGCATGGCCAACCTTCATAATTCAGTGCACTTCAAGTGATTACGCAGCATCTTCAGAAGGCTTCTAAGTTTTAGGGGAGGAGAAGGCTTGGGGGCTTCAACCCTTCAAGTCCTAGTTTTCGGCAGTTTTCTCAGGCACAACTTATTTTTCTTAAAATTATGAAGAAATTGCAATATTTTGGTTCCATCTATTTTGCGTCCGTCGCACATGTCATGGTCAAACGTTTTATCTGCGTGTTACTACGGCAATTTACTACTCATTAATAAATATTATAACATCTTTTGTGATACTTATCAGAGATATTACTTCTCAAAAACGCCTTGAAACCCATTGTTAACAAACAATGCCAAATGAAAATATTATACTATTTTTGGGTTTCCCTTAATTTCAATGATGTCCCTTCTCACAATTTTTTTATAGGTAATACTTTGGGAATACACCACATATTCCAGGAAGAAGAAAGCATCTTGTACAGTACTAAAAGACATGCTATTTTCCCCAAACCTTTATTTGTTCTTTGAATGAAATATGGAAAAACAGAAATATTTGGGTTTCATTTATTTTTTGCACATTTTCATATCCAATTCCAAAGTTTTTCCATGTACCACTAAAACGTAGGGATACCTATTAGAGAAAGTATAGAACATCACGTATAACAATTAAAGGGGATATGGCATGCCC
Source organism: Holothuria leucospilota (assembly GCA_029531755.1). Classification (NCBI taxonomy): domain Eukaryota; kingdom Metazoa; phylum Echinodermata; class Holothuroidea; order Aspidochirotida; family Holothuriidae; genus Holothuria; species Holothuria leucospilota. The sequence continues at coordinate 21,235,502 of CM055966.1, forward strand.
CCTGACCAGGGAGTTGCTATAGCAACTCCCTGCCCAAACATACAGTATTTAGAAATAGCCCTAGAGTTCTAAATACAGTTGATGCACTGCATGTACTTTGATTGACTTACATTCAAACAATATAGCTCCACTCTTGATTGGTCAACCATGAACTTGTACAATCAGTTGTGTTCCCAATTAAGCTTACACACAGTCACGGTGTGTCAATATATATATATATATATATATATATATATATATATATATATATATATATATATATATATATATATATATTCGACCTATATATATATATATACATATATATGGCAGTCTCGAGCAAGTGAAACTCGGTGCAGGTTAGGTACCTGTGCCTCTCTCTTGGAGGTGTACTAGGCAGGTGTTTTTGGAGGAGGGGTTAAAAGTAAACTTAGCTTCTGGGGTGAGATTAGAAAGATATCATGCTCAGAATCGTCCCGAAGGGCAAATCCCGTATTTTTAATGAAGAATAAAGAAACTGCAGCTTTAAGGGCCACATCGAAAGACGTGTTAAATTAAATTGAAATACTTTAAATGCTGGTAAGATTAGTACGTCTGGTTTTTCAATTCAATGTAGTTTTGGGTCTCAAAAACTATTCCAGGTGCCCAAATTCGCACTGAAAAACAAAAATTGCAATTGTTCAGGATCACTCATTTAATGTAGGTTTGAATGTGGTGGTCCAAATTTCCTCCATGTATAACCAAGCTACCTGGCTACCCATAAAGAAAAGGTGAGGTAATATGTTCATATATTTCAAGAAAATTTGATACTCAGCATTAGCCCTAAACACTAAATTGCCAAAATTGCTGTTTTTTTACAGTTCGGAATCAGAAGTCAAGCCCCTTCAGAAGAGAAAAGACTGGATATTTTATAAAAACGATTTAGTATATTGTAGGGGACTGGTGATTTTGCCACTATTAATTCTTAAAAGTTGTAGGCTCCAAAAGTCGGAGCAGTAGAGTATTCTGGCTTCAACATCAAAAAGGATCACAATGGCGGCCATTTTGAAGTTGCTGTGACCCCAATGCTCATGAAAAAATGTTACACATACTTTTCTGATTCTCTGGTATATATTCGCCATCATATCAAATTTCCGCAAATATAACAAACAATGCGACATACCATGATCTCCAAAACTATTTTGGGTATGTTTTAGGTCTACGAGGGAAACGCCAAAGTTATAGGCATGTTAAGTTACGAAAGTTACCAGGCAATTCAGGACGGGGAAGTTACAGGTGATGGATCAGGATGGGTAGAGCTTTGATGGCAGGGACCTTGAAAAGTGACGATTTAGAATCATAAGTTCTGTTAAAAGCAAACGGTACATGTAACATAGATCCTTCTCAACAGTATACCGGCAGTTGATATCAACACATATCACTGAAAACCTAAACTAGTCAGGATGGTGTCTCTCCCGACTAATTTGACTGACTAGCGTAAAAATCAACTGACTAGTTTGTGATCAATGACTAATCCACCAACTAATTTTTACGCTAGTCAGTCAAATTAGTCGGGAGAGACACCATCCTGACTAGTTTAGGTTTTCATATAGTATTTTAACGTTACAGTATGCATCAATCAAAGCAAATGTACGTATTACTAAGCTGTTGCAGGCTGCACTATACATGTTGTTACTCTATACCCACGTGTAAACACCCACCCATACAGAAAGCCTGGCAATCTCATTACTAGATCACGGACAAGCAGCCTTTTGGTAGCCTACTTCTAATACTTAATAAACTGTTTAGTAAACTACGGTATTGATTTCTCTGATGACGTGACACTTGCGGAAGATTTAACATTACAATATGTACATTTTACACTTTGTGTGACTATCGACATTGGTAAACATTACATCTAAAGACGTATGATAATATCAATAGGCCTCGGCAATAAGCTTCTACTTTGTATGGGATTTTCAGTTTAATCACTTTCTACACAGTACGTGCTAATATTTAACTAGCGATTGTTTCAGGCACTTCTGACACAAACGAAAGCTTTTTTCATATCTCAAATGCAGTCAAACTGTTTCATTACCATTGTGGTAGTGATGTTCGTTCCATTTTAAATATATTCATCTTGCAGTGGAAGCTGAATTACATAGATAATACAAAAAAGAAAACTATCAACCAAGTATGAAAATATAAGTAATTATCAGAATTCTACGACTTGCACTCGAGTTAGTTGAGTTAGATAAGGTTTTACGGCGCAGTTTCTAATCAATTGGTTTAAGTCGGGCAGGCCACGGCCTTCTTTCCAGTTGTGGCTTACTGGCTTGTTTTCCCTACTCCATTGCTTATGCTGAGCAATTGCACTAGAATGGCACATTTTTAGAATTTAGATTAGACTTGGCTTTGCAACCAAGAGACTTGCTACTCGACTTGTGATTGCCCAAACATTTATAGAGGGATTTCAGTCACGTGACTTTAACCAACTAGACGCAATTTTGAAGGGCAAGATCGCGCGTCTTTTTTGTTTTGAAGGGCAAGCGTCCATTGTGTCACAGTAGTATAGTGATTATGCCGTGCGCGTGAGCTGTAAATTCGCTCACTGCGTGTGTGTTTTGCCCTTCAGTGCCTGGGAATCCAACGCGCGTGACGTCACATGAAATCCCTCTATAGATAGTTCTCAGTGACGTCACAACTGGGGGTTGGCAACCGCCATGTCATAGGGCAAGCTTGTACGTACATACAGGGGTTGCCCTATGAGATGGCTGACATACTACACGTGAAAAGCTCCTATGACGTCATGTGAGAACTATCTATAAAAGGCATGGAACTTGACAGGAGTCTTGCCTCATACATTTGTTTTCATTACAATTGGTAATTCATTTCTTAATATTTATTAAAGAGGTGGCTGTAAACTTTTACTAAGCACAACGCCTACACCAGGGCAGCTACTGATGAAAACTCACTCTCTTTCATATCCGGTACGGTCAAAACAGTTTTAAAATGGGGGCAAACTGAGGAACAGTGAAAGTTGATAAACGCCTTCCTCTTTGTAGTGTCAACCAGATGGAAAATCGACTTAAACTCACCAACAAAAACCATAATACAACATTGCATGGGATATGTTTTCATTAAGCTTTCTGGATGGATGCGTCATAAGTTTCCCGAAGTAGCTACATGTACTCGGCCCCTTCCTTTTATGATTATGTACGTTATATTGTCGTGCAGTACACAGAAACACTGGCGTAGCTAGGTATTTTTTGTGTGGAAGGGGGTTGGGGGCAAAAGCAAAAAATTTCCGACAGATTATTATCTTGAAGTAATGATGTGCTATCTAAGCGTAGCGCCACCATCATCTGGCGTGTAGCACGCGGAAAAAATTAGATTAAAATATCTCCGACATTGCCTTAAATGACACTTCCTGGCCTTGTCAGTAACCATTTCGATATGTAATTCTGCTTAAAAACATAAGAAGTGTTGTAAGTATTTCAAATGAATTGTTTTTATTTATTTCCGACAGAGACTAGAAATTTCCGACAAAGGCAGGGGCGGTCGCCCCCCCCCCCTCTCACTACGCCACTGCACAGAACGGAGATGCAGATTCGATTCTTGCTAATGGCGCCGTCTTTTCTCCTGCTAGTTACATCTTCCATCCTTCCCCATGCACATGGCAGATACTGTTTCTCCGTTCCTCCGTTTGTCCTAGCCTATGGTACCTAGGCCTAGTTCTCATGTATACTTTGTTCCCCTCACTAGTATGGGAAGCTCAAAGCGACCCAGCTACTAGGTCAGCAGACTGTGGACTACTTTTGTTCATGTCATGTATATTTCCATGAATTAAAACGGCACTGAAAATCAGGTAAAGGGGATTTCCCTAGCCAACTTAACACCAACAAGTGGTGATCATAAGTAATCACGTTTGACCTAAAGGTGAGCCGAAAAGTATCAGTTCGAGGCAGGAAACTGCACGGGAGTGGATACCACACCTACTGAAAGGCATGAATTAGTGCGTAGCGCGAGGTTTGCGTTGTGAGGTCTATTAGTCCAGGGGTCGGCAAACTAGGGGTCGCGGCCCTTTTGAGGGTCGCGAAAATATTTCGGAGGGTCGCGAAGAGGATTCGGGAGTGAAAAAATAATTGCCAAATTTCTCGTTAAAAATAAGCAAGTGATTCTAATCTAAGAGCCAGTGATCTGTCTCATGTCGCAGGTACTTCACACGCGACTAATCGGTCAGATGTTCCGTTTCGTTCCAAAGCAACCGCATGTGCCATTATAATAAACAGAATTTGAGGTATTAATACAATACGCTGCCTGGGCGTACCCTGCACTGGCTGGAGAGTTTATCGCTCACTGGCAGTATATAAGTATGCAATTGGGTACATTGCAGTGCTATACTCATCATTATCATTTCACAAGTGTTATAGTCAATATAGTGAATGCACACTGTACGTAGGTGTCCTACTAACTCCACACGCTACTCTCATATGCCTTATCAGCTTATCTGTGAAGTTGCACCAAAATGGGGAAGACTAAATCCTACAAACATGATTTTCTGAATTATGATTTCACTGTGACTGACGAGGGGAAACCTCAATGTGTCCTGTGTTATCGAGTGCTTTCTAACTCGTCGATGAAACCGAATAAACTGGCCAGACACCTAAAGACGGAGCATAATCTGGACGTTGGAGACAAGGACCCGAGATACTTTCGCAGGAAGTTGCGGGAACTAGCGGCGCAAAAGGATCCATTCAAAAAGTTATCGCAAACTGAAAAAGGGAAACTTCGAGCCAGTTATTTGGTTTCTGCCAGAATTGCAAAAGAAAAGAAACCATTCAAAATTGGGGAGTCTTTGATTCTCCCAGCAGCTCTTGACATGTGCCGAGAGGTGAGAAGTCATGTAAAAATAATTTTGTTTATTACAAACAAAAATCCATCCCATGTGTTGAATTCATCATTAGGTGGTAGCATGGTGCAGAGGTCTGAGTGTGGCACTTACACCCATAAGATCCGGGGTTCGAGTCCTAATCACACCTTGCTTCTTCAAAAAGCTGTGCGGTGGTTGTTGGTGGTCTCGCAATTCTGGTTTGCTACCACCTCTGTCAGCCTGAGGAAAGTAGCTGAACGCGGAGAGTAACACTCACATCCGGGGGTAGGAACAGTGGGACGTAAAATGGCTGTCACGGGAACAGGATGGGATTGGTTTCACCCTTGCCTTGATGTCATCTGAGCATTTGTCGAAAAGAGAAGGCGAGTAATTATCGCCAGTGCTTATCCACAATCAACATGTCCAAGGTTCTTAGAATGAGCCTTAAGTGGCTTCCTGAACCCGAAGTTTCAAATCAAACTCAAAATATTTACTGTGGAGCCACGTTCTTGGATTCTGATAAACTAGGCCCTAGGAATTAAGCGAGTTAATGGGTTCATGCTGGATGCAGGTGAGGCATCGTTGTGATTGGTAGTTTGATATGGAAATTCTCAGTAAGAGCTACTTTCTGCTTCTCTAATTTTCAAAGGTGATTGGAGAAGACGGCGCTCGGAAAATTAAAGAAGTGCCGCTGTCAGCTACAACGGTCCAACGACGAATACAAGAACTTTCAGAAGACATTATAAGTCAGCTGATATCGAAAATGAAAAACTCTAAGTTCTCGATACAGCCCGATGAATCTACAGACAGCACAAACTGAAGCTCTGTTGTTAGTTTTCGTGAAGTTCCATGGGGACGAGAAAATCTTCGAGGACATTTTGTTCTGTGGGGAACTGGAAGAGCGAACAACTTGGGAGGACGTTTTTCAACTGATCGATGGTTACATGGATAAACATAGGATCAAGTGGACTAACTGCGTCGGAGTTTGCACAGACGGGGCAGCGGCCATGACAGGCAAGAATAGCGGTGCTGTGAAACGTTTATTGGAGAAGACACCGGACGCCAAGTGGATCCATTGTTTGCTACATCGAGAGAACCTTGCAGCTAAGAAAATGTCGCAACCACTCTCGGAGGTGATGGGCCAGCCGGTGAAGATAATCAACGTTATCAAGAACAGTGCCCTGAACTCGCGCTTATTCGAGAAGTAATGCGAACGGATGGACTCCGATCACCTCAAGGTACTTTTCTATAGCAAAGTGCGCTGGCTATCGAGGGGGAAAGCGTTGAACCGGTTGGTCGAGCTACGTCAGGAAGTGGAAGAGTTCCTGCGAGAGAAGAATTCTCCACTAGCGGAACACTTACAAGATAAGTCGTTTGTGTCAGTTCTCGCATACATGGCAGACATCTTCGATAAACTGAATGAGTTGAACTGATCAATGCAGGGTAAGAACAGCTCCGTGTTCCAAACATGTGACAAAATCGAAGGTTTCAAACTGAAAGTCGGACTGTGGGTTAACGCCATCGATCAGGGAAACTTGCAGATGTTCCCAACGCTCTCAGAAGTTCTCATCTCACTGAAATGTCAAACACCAGGAGGCATCATGAGAAAACACTTGCAAAAACTAAGCGAACAACTGAAATCCTACTTCGATTACGACCTTCGAGAGAAACATAAATGGATCCGTAATCCGTTCATCATTGAGCCCAATGATCCCACCAACCTTAACATTGATCAGGTGGCTTCCCTGATGGAACTGAAGTGTGACGGTTCCTTGAAGACTTTATTCCGTGAGCATACGTTGCAAGAACTCTGGTCGGCTATCAAGGGCGAATATCCAGTATTAGCTGACAAGGCTGTGGCATTTTTGTTGCCGTTTTGCAATACCTGGATGTGTGAGAGCGGCTTCAGCGTTGTAGTCGCAACCAAAACGAAGGCTCAAAACAGGCTTTCAACTGAGAATCCTGAGTCTTCACTCCAACCGAGAATAGATAACATTATCAGAGAAAAGCAAGCTCAACCATCGCACTGAAAAATATGTTACCAGTGTAGAAGCATGAGCATCTGTTCATTCTCACAGACTCCCAAATGTTTGTTGGGGATGGAGATTAATATATCTGGGAAAATATGTAAGGAAAGTTTAAGGGAGCATTTCCAGAAGATGAAGAGGGTATATCGTATATTAACGTTTCCCATCTATTGACGTCATGTCTGCAAGTATTTACTTTTGTGAATAGTTACACATGTGTTAAAAAACTTTCGAAGAGAGTTTTATGTTACTGCAAGAGTAGATTGAAATAAAAAAGAAAACTTCTGAGTGAAAATAGTATTTGTTTTATTAACACTGCACAACCAAGCCAAATCAAACTCCTCTCACCGACCCGTCAATATGAGTGCCACCAAGATTCCGGGGAAGAAAGTTAGGGCCACCAAGCAAAAAAGTTTGCCGACCCCTGTTCTAAATCCTAACCGTGACTTCAAACACATTTTGCAAACCTCTGAGGATCCTGTTTACCCACAAACATCGTGGGGAAAAAAAATGCGTGCCGCGCATGTCTTCCCTTAACTGCAATCTCAGGCTTTTAACTTTTGAACACCGAAATGAAACAGATACAGAACCCGTCTTCAGAGCCTGGCGTTCAAAGCATATTTTGAACTCTTGTGTTAAGATTTTGAACACTTTTCTCCCTTTTTGAACGCCGGACGCTTATCCACTTATCGTATTTGAACGCATGACGCGTCTAGTGTTCAAATGCTGAACACATAGTGTTCCAATTCTGAACGAAAGGTTCAGCTCCTGAAGTATAGTGGCATGACGGGAGGAATAGCCCAACACATTAGATTTAACCGGAATCTTTGCATTGGATAATGCGTTATGAACCAAAATATACCAATCCTGCATGAGACTTAATTTTTTACCGAGAGATTATGCTAAAACCCCAGAACTTCCGGGGGCGAAGCCCTCCGGACCCACCAGGGGCCCTAAGGCCGGCCCAGTGTTTTAGCCACCCCCTCCCCCTTAGACCCCTCCCCGGGCCACAGATCAGTAAATGTCGCATTGAGAAAAAAACGTCCATGCAGGCTAAACACTGGCACGGCTCTTGATCCCAACCGCTTAAAACTATAGCGGCCTGACGAGAGGGATAGCCTAATACATTAAAATTAATGGGAATCTTTGCATTTGATGATGCATTATGAACAAAAATATATCCATCCTGAGACCTAAATTTCACTCAGAGATATACTTAAACCTCAGAGCTTCGCCCTCCCGGATTCCACTATGGGTCCTTAGGCGGGCCCAGTGTCTTAGCAAGCCCTTATTTGTGGGACAATGTCGCAGTCGCAGAAACAAAATCTGACACGCAAATTCTAGCCGGGTGTAAATTTTGAGGTTCCTCATTATGGCAGAAATCCACTCAAATATTACGCCATTTGCGATCTAGGCACCTTACAAATTCCAAAAATTTCCAAAGGGGACTCGCCCTCCCCAGGCCACAGATCAGTAAATGTCGCATTGAGAAAAAACGTCCATGCAGGCTAAACACTGGCAGGACTCTTGATCCCAACCGCTTAAAACTATAACGGCCTGACGAGAGGGATAGCCTAATACATTACAATTAATGGGAATCTTTGCATTTGATGATGCATTATGAACAAAAATATATCCATCCTGAGACTTAAATTTCACCCAGAGATATACTTAAACCTCAGAGCTTCCGTGAGCTTCGCCCTCCGGAATCCACTATGGGTCCTTATGCTGGCCCAGTGTTTTAGCCAGCCCCTATTTGTGGGGCAATGTCCCATAAACGGCGACAAATGTCGCACAAAGAAAATCTGACAAGCAAATTCTAGCCGGGCGTAAATTTTTAGGTTCCTCATTAGGGCAGAAATTCACTCAAATATTGCACCATTTGCGATCTAGGCACCTTACAAATTCCAAAAATTTCCAAAAGGGTGTCCCCCCCCCCCAGGCCAAAGATCAGTGAATGTCGCATTGAGAAAACGTCTTAGCTAAAGCACTGGCCGACCTCTGTATCCCAACCGCTTAAAACTATAAGGGCCTGACGAGAGGAATAGCCTAATACATTAAAATTAGTGGGATCTAGTTTGTATTTGATGATGCATTATGAACCAAAATATACCCATCCTGAGACTTAAATTTTCACTCAGGGATATACTTAAACCTCAGAGCTTCCGGGGGCTTTGCCCCCTGGACCCCACCAGGGCTCCGTAGGCGGGGCCCTGGCACCCACCCGCTAAAGCGTTTTCGCATTACGCATTACCAGATCCGTCGGCAAAACATAATCTCCACCCCCCCCAAGATAACACCTTCGCTACGCCCCTGACTTCATCAACTCTATAAAATGAAGTGCACCGTGCGAAACGCGGAAGAGGGGTGGGGCTATGAGTTCCAATCTAATATTTACTAAAAGCGGAATGTGAAAAAGAATGCTTGTCTCGCAAACATAAGTCTTAAATGTCACTTGTATTATAATCATGAGCATAATGAAAATGATGCAGTCAAAGGGAATTAAGTAGTCCAGAGATTTAGTAAGATCATTGGACCAGAATTTTTCTCTTTTTATCATACATAAATCAGGCATGAACAAATGTTCGGACAGGTTTCTTAATTAAGCAACGTTAGCAGAAATTTGACCATACCGCCAAAGGAACACGGCACTGTTCGTTTATCTTTCCTGTTAACAATTCATAAAGAGTAACCTGCAAATGCAGATTGCCACTCAAAGGATTTGTTTGTCGGTCAAAAGAAAAATGAATGAGTTGCATATGTTGATTATTGCACAAATTTGCACTAATTGGGGACAGTTCTGTGTTCGAGTTGCCAGCACTCGTGTGGTAAATTATATCCTTTCCTCTCGCTGCTTGTTCTCTCGTGTATTGGCTCCCTTTTCATATCCCTACTAAATGAACAAAATTAGACATTTGAGTCATATTATCATATTTTTTTATGTTTCCACAGTGCACGTTTATGTTCTGTATGCTACACAGCCACTCAGCAATCACTTCTTACACAAATGAATTGAAAGCTTCCTAATTATCGTAACAAAGGCGAACAACTTGATAATTTTTTTCTACTCGAAAATCTATTTCATGAAAATTCATTAAGTGTGACCTTCATTGGTAGAACAAGTCTTAACCTCCAGGCTTAGATCCATGGCTTTACAAATTTAAGGGGGAGAACAGCTAGCAGCGGAGATGCGAATCCTTAATTAACAATTTGCCTTGGATCTTCCCAAGACGAATGTTGAGAAATTAAACACTGTCGGATGCGATTCATTGTTAGAACAAATACTTGTTATGAAGCGTAGGAATTGTCTCAAAAAGTGTTGGCGAAAAATGAGAGGGGAAGGGGGCGGCGCCAGGACCCTCCCACAACTGAACGCAAGGGCGGATCCAGCCCCTAGCTGAAGGGGGGCAGTTTGAAAAGGCGGGCGCCAACATCATCCAGGGGCCGCATACTCTTGAATTTGACCGACTACATTTCGGAGACCAACTCCCATTGCCATAGTTATATATAGCTATACGGTTCGAAATTCTGGGGATCTTTTTTTTTTTTTTTTTTTACTTTTCGGGCAGTTTTTACTTAACTTTTAGGACGCAGGGGGGGGGGCGCATTTTTCTTGTATTGAAGGGCGCTAGACTGGTCATAGGGGGGGCAGTTGACCCTAGTTGCCCCCCCCCCCTGGATCCGCCCTTGACTGAACGGGTTGTAGGCGTTTATTGTTTTGCAACTGTAGTAAACTGAGGTAGGTCTATTTTCGCCTTGCTAACGTTATTTTTGTAAAATTCTGCAAAAAAGCATTTCCTGAATCAGGGAACCTCCTAAGTCGCGATAAGAAATTATATAGAGAGTGAGAGGCTGTGTAAGCGAACAATACATATTGACCAGAGAGCTGTTATTCGGATAACAGGTCCCTGTATTTACTAAGTAGCTGGTCTTATGTACACTGAGCTGGTTAGTCCTCCAGGAACGTGCTATGGACAAGCAGCACACGGGGAAGACCAAAGGGTGTAGAACAATGGATTGGAGCAAAATCTCCATATCAACCCTTTCAACTTTTAAGTAGTTTTTGATCTACTGAGAAAATGTACCATGCATAGTACTATACCATGAGTACCATTGGCACTTAACAAAAAAACATTATTTAACCATGGAAATTGCAATGTCATGTTAGCAAGTTACTTAGCAATGATGGTTAAGGCCAGTATCTGCAACCTTTACCGCACATGGGAAGGCCCAAACTGCTTGAAACCTTAAGGGAAAAGGAGGCTTTGAGAAGCCATACTTTGAAAAGGTAGAGGACTTTCTGGTCATAAAAACCTACACTTCATGAAGTTGCAATTTATACAAATTCGCACTATCATATTCTTGTATGGAGTGAGTTTCCATACTTATGGTATGGCATTCACCATTTCATAACATGCGCCCTTTCAATCAGCAAACATTTATGGTATTACCATAGTAATACCATCGCATACCTTCCCTAGGAGGATTGCATTGGAACATCCTGCTGGATGTCCAGTAAACTGGATCTTACCATTCTAAGACATTCAATGCACCGAATTACAGGGCTTGATATTCTTCTTCAACACTGTTGGGGGGTTACGCCGCTGGAATTCTTAGGTCGAGGGGACTTATAGACCTTCTTCTATTAGCGCCCTCTCTTTTTGGAAATCCTGTCAACACCTATGATGCAACAGATGACTTTAACATTTGAGGAGTAAGTTACCTAAGCTCTTGGATTCATACAAGGTAATGTTGATAGCTATTTATCCTGGGTGGAAACTCATATGGGCCCCATATGTTGGCCCATGTGGGGCCAATAAGGGACCCATATTGGAATGCTACCAGGGTAACGATTGGACCAAATACTTTACATGATAGGCTTGGGATAGCTGCGGTATTATGAAGAATACATACCGTACACGCAATCCACAACAGTAGCGTCATCAAAGGGAAAGAACCTTGGGGTGTGTGTGTGTGGGGGGGGGGGGGTCTGAATTAAACCAATGGAATCTAATAGTTATGATCTGTCGCAAAGGCACATCTCGGGTCAAGACTCCAATATTATCTAGGTTGTACATTGCTACCTCTGAAGTTACATAATACCATTAAAGGATATTTTGAATCGTAGAAAGAATCGCCACCAGATCGCCATCTTAATAAGTAATAATTTACAAATAGTTTGCAAGTTAATTTGTCCTATTGCACTACCCTGTTACGACATTAAAGAGTTCCTTCAAAGTTTTAATATCTTGCTAAATTCACAAGCCTCACTTCTTTAAAGAAAATTCTTACGATAGGCTTCTTTCACATATTCCTCTAATTTTCTTTAACCATTTCAATTGAGAAGGATACTATAACAATATGAGATAAACGTCCGCATGTGTTGAAACTGTTTCCATTATTTAGTACACCTGATTGCTTTACGTAGGTAGTCATTTTCTAAGTACTAATCCAGGAGAGTTAGAACAGTAAGCCTTGGGAGACATTAAACACTGCATTTTTTCGTGGCAGTGGTGGATTTAGAAGGAGAGAGGGGATGGTGGGGGGGGGGGGAATAAGCGGTAGCCACCTCCCAGACTTGGCACCCATTTTGACATTTTTTGGGCTGGTACCCCATTTACGGTAGATGCGGAACTGCGGTGGCAACTTAGCGTTTTTAGAGTAGCAGTGCCTGCAATCTAGGATGTTTGAATAGTCAGTTTTGGACTTTTCTCATTTCTTGCCCATGGGTGTGGATCATGGGGGGATGGGGGACGCTCCCCTCACTTTTTTGGAAGAGGGACATCTCCAAAAAGTCCCCCACTTTTTCAAAATGATGAAAAGTAAAACTGTGATGAATTGTATTATAACATAGATTACGAATTGACGCTACATTTTAAAAGCTAAATTGAGCCCAAATATGGCACCATTTGCCATAAAGACACCTTCTAATTTCCTTTTTTCAAAGGGGGACGGGAACAACTCTCCCCTTAGACCCCTCCCCCACGAAGGCGATTCGCAAATGGTGAAAAGCCCCCCCCCCCCCCCCACACACACACACACCTTTGGAGATGGATCCACGCCACTGCTCTTGTCTCACTTTGGGAGCCCACTTCTCCTGCATATGAAAATTCCTACATTTGAGGTAGGTAATAACAGTTTAAGAAATGTGACACAAATGAAATGTAATTTTGTACCCCAATCCATCTTCCTGTCTTGACAGTGTGCAAACATTAAGGAGCTTATGGTCAAGCAAGTAGTTAAGAGGTAAGAGAAAGAGAGTTGTATGCAGCACCTTTGAGGAGAGGTTTGCCCCTTAGAAATATTTGGAGAACAATAATTACCTTGCCTAAATACATGTTCACATCCCCCCCCCCCAAAAAAAGAATCTTCTTGGAAGTTATAACCATCCACTTTATACTGTAAACACAGTTTAGTCGAAATGGAGTCTGAATCGATATAGTCACTCATGTCTGACTTATTTGTGATGGTATCTGACTAATTACACAACAATGAACTAATAAGTATTTGTCACAAGTTAGTCAACGAGGTTCAAAATTGGTCAACAAAGTAATTCAATTAGTCAAAAATTAGTTAAATGTCGCTAAAAACTCGGTTAATGAATTCGTTGTTTGCAGTGTAGCACCTTTTCTATCTACGGGCCTCCTTGTGGCACAGAAATATTGGGAGCTTGTAGAGAAGGTGTATGAAAAATTTGAAATGTGGAAACAAAACCATTTTCATAGTTTGTATTTCAAATGATGTATCATTTTGAAGATATCTTGAATTGTAAATAAAGAGAAATGTTAATAAATGGATTTCTTTTTTCCATCAATGCTTTGTGCCGTGAAAGACGATGTAAACATTTTTGCCTGTAAAAATTATTTAGAAGTTTCCATTTCAATTATCATCACTATAAATAATTCATCCCATTTCACAAACATCACACACAATTGTCACAAAATTTCACACTACGTATAAAATCCTAAGATGTGCTAATGTGTAACATATGCGGATAGATAACACCTGTAAGTACGAAACACCCAGCGAGTACGTTTACTCTGTAACTGTTCCAAATTCAGACTTACGTCTGATTGACTTCTTTTTTGTTTTTGTTTTTTTAAGCATCACAATGGGCAATCCCCCGTTAAAGAAAAAGAAACCAATTACGCCAGTTACCTCTTTCTTTTCTTTTGAAATCTATGATTTCACAGAGCATGTCGATGACAAATCCATGCAAATGACCACTTTCCCCACACACCCCAATAAATATTAGGCCCCTCAAAACCAACACTGCACTGTAAAAGCAGTGTGTAGGAATTAAACACTTTTCTAAACACGTTTTTGCCCCCACTTTGGAAACACGTTTACACTCTAAACACGTTTAGGAATTAAACACATAATGTTTAGGAATTAAACACATAATGTTTAGGAATTAAACACATAATGTTTAGGAATTAAACATGTGTGTTTAGGAATTAAACGTGTTTCCAATGTGGAGGGAAAATTGTGTTTAATTCCTAAACACGTTTTTCAGAGTGTGGTTGCCCTTGCAAAATGGCCAAGCCTGCTTTAGGCACATGCAATGCAAGAAGCGGGCCGGCCGTGGGTTGAAGCCCCATCAGCCCCATTCCGCTCCCATTCGGATTCGAGTATTAAATATGCTACCTTATTTTCGGGCAAAGGTTGTTTAAATTTCAGGCAGGGTTGCCAAACAAATTTCCTGAAACGTTTAACTTAAGACAAATGCAGCAGAAAAATCAGCCATTCATGTACGATTGAAAATGAAATTCGCTATGGTAAAAGAATATAATATAGGATACCTACAGGTAACATATGGTTATAAGGGGGTTGCTATATTTAGACGCATGAAAAGATATTAAAAATAGAAACTCTACAGAGGGCGAAGGAGGCTGAAAATGTGGGCTTTTGTACTGAAGAATTTACCCTCCAAAGCAAACACAGGAAACCGTATGGGCGACTGATCGCAGTAAGAGATTAGATCCACTTTTTCATACGAAGTTGAAATCACAACGCGGGTCAGCCTTCCTCAAGGGAAGAGGTGCCTCTTCTCCCACCAAGGTGCCATCCTTGCATAATCATCTGTTAGCAGAAGAGGTCTAGGACTTTTTCCGAAATACAGTTCTCTTAGGACGGGGGCAATGCACTACCGTAGGCGCAGGAATCGGGGCCTTGGGGCTGCAGCCCTCTCGCTTTTCCGAATGGTGCGAGTATGCATGGGAAAGTTTTAGAAGCCCAAACATGGGTGGTACCAGAATTTTCCAGATAGGGGCATTAACCGGACAGGAGGGGGACCATCAACCTCAAGTCGCGATAGAGACAACAGAACACGTAGAGATGGAGGCTGATGGAGGGATTAGTTAGAACCCTTACTCAAAACCATTCGTTTGCAAAATACTTTGAACAAATTTGACTTCGAACAAGGTTGGGGTTAGCGTAGGAAAGTCCATAGGTGCAATCCAGGCGCGGATTCAGGAATTTTCGTGCAAGGGGGCACACTGAGACGAATCTCAATTGCACCTGAGATAGACCACATGGGCGAAGCATTCCAATCTCCAAGACTGCAGGAAAATACACTATTCAAGAACTTGTCACTGCATTTCTACGTAGCCTACCGTGTGTCCTCCCTCCCCGTTTATTTGCACCATGGCACTCATTCCTTCCGTTTACATCCACCGACCTGTGTATTGGCTTCATGCAGTACTAAGCAGCTCAGCTGCTATTTGCACAATGTAGCCCTCAGTATGGCTTTCAACCTCTTCTCAGGGTTGCTAGCGAAGTTGATTTTTTATTGGTAGGCTCATCTCTGATCGCTCAGAAGAACAAACTTCACACTACCCTTACAGAAAATTATAAATTTCAGGCACGTCCTAGGAGAAGTTTATCCCCCCCCCCCCAGTTTTCGTTCCCTTTTCTCTTTTTGCTTCTTTCACTTCCCCTTTTCATTATTCTTAGGGCAACGGGGGATGGGGGTGGGACGGAAAGCTTTGGCCCTCCCTTAAATCTCTTTCAGGCTGTGAACAGCTAGGAAAATAACGTTAAAAAGGTTCAAACTTTCAATGTGTCAATAGATGTCCCAGTACGGAGAAAACTAGCCGGTGTGAAGTGAATTTTGCATAAATAAAATGCACATAGCCTGAGCATATTAGTATTTTAAGTATTTTTGATATGAATGTCAAAGTAACTTTATTCTTATAGTTCCGACGAGATTTGTCCAAACAGTTTCACTCCGCTGATGTTTTTTTTTTTCACAAACGCATCATGGGCGTATCCAGGAATTTACAATACAGGGGATGCAAGGTTTCATTGATCGTTGTCCTGGGGTAGGGGTATAAGGGGAGGGGGTGTACCCCTCCCCTTTGGAAAAGTTTTTCTTTCTTAAGAGGGGTTGAGATGCAAAATGTTGCTATATTTGACACATTTTGAAGCATTTTCTTTTATTGCCTCAACTTTTTTCACGCATGACGGCCAGTGGCGTAGCCAGGTTTTTTGTCAGGGGGAGGGGGAAAGGGCACCAAGATTTCCCCCAACTAGTGATCTGCTTCTTAATAATCAGTGTTCTCCGCAGGTCTAAATTTTGTCCGGGTGCTTTCCTCTGACCTGGCTGATGTGACTGATCGCCGTCCTGGGGGAGGGGCTAAGGGGAAGGGGTGCCCCCTCCCCTTTGGAAAATTTTTGCTCGTATAAGGTGGGCTAGATGCAAAATGGTGCCACATTTGGTGCTAAATGTAAACTGAATACATCACCAAGAATTCCTATCTTTTAGGAAGCTTTTTTATCTTGCTTGTCTTCAGGTCTTGGTGAATTTTTCTTGAGTCCTACTGGTAGATCAGAATCACAGTGGGTGAAGTACAGTAATTAAGTGAACCCTGGTACACCTTTCCCTTCATCAGTTCACCACATTTACCACAATCAGTCCAAATTTTACGAGGATCTGCCCTTGTAGCAGAGTATAGCACTTGACCACTGACCCATTCTAACAAACTGCATATACCACAATGCTGCTGCTTTAATTATCAAGAAACATTGGAAGTATACAGTAAAAGGACAGAGTCCCTTGTCAGAGGTCCAGAGATCCCATGCTGTAAAAAACAGATAGTAAAACATAACTAGTACAACTATAAGCATGGTGTCATCATTCCATCTCTGAAAACCTTAATGAGGACTGGTTGTGCCAGTGTGGCATATACTTTTAAATAAGTAAAGTGTACTGGTTGAGAAATTTTACCAGATCATGCGCAAATTTCACCATATATTCACTTTCAAAATTCCCCCCAAGATTTTTCCAGAGGGGGCAACTCGCCCCCGTCCCCCCTGGCTACGCCACCGATGACGGCCAATAGGGTAGGCGCGCTTTTGTTGCGCCCCCGCCTGGATCCACCACTGCGCAGTTATTGTGTTTTGCTGTTATGACGTCACAAGTATTTATTTATAGTGTGATAACTTAATGTCGTCAAAGATTTTAGTACGGGCCTTCGCCAAGTCATTCGTATTCTTGTTAGGTTGCAAGTTATTTTTCCTTCAAGTCTGGTCCTAAATCATTTTTTACTCTCAAGTTAAGAAATAATCCGACTGAGTCGTACGTCGGTTGAAATCAGCGGCTCGAGTCAACAATTAGACGTACAAAAAGTACTCAAACGGCCGTTCTCCCTTTTTCAACAGACTTTTCTCGTGTGTATTGCTGAATAAAAATGCTAAAAATTGCATCTGTCCTGATTATAAGACTCTCAGAACCAGGGAACCAGGATGAAAGGCTTACTCTCCGGGAAATCTTCCCGAATCGCGCCATATTGCCACACCTTCGTTGCTTTCCCGTGGCGTATAAGAGGACAGGGTTTGAGTATCAGGAACCCAATGAGTTGGTTGAAATAAACAACAAAGAAGTAACGAAAAGAAAGGAGAGGAGATAAATATATAATACTTTTTTATTATTCTTGTGGTCCGTTGAGTGCGCAGCAAATACCATTTGAAAATATTCAGAAGCTTCATTCTAATTCCCATATTTTTTGTCTATAAGCTAGAGTTTCCCGGTGGGGGTTAAGCCTCTGGTTCACCACCCATGGATAACGCCGGAGATGTTACGGTAGGACAATCGGATCCCACGCCATCTGAAAAAATCTGCAAGTTTCCACGACCCCTTTGGCCCCGTGGGTCATTCCAACCCATACTCCATGAAAAATCTTGATCACGCACTTGCCAAACAGCCTTTCTCCAAACCCCGGACCCTCTCCCCCTCCCCCATAACCTATCCCTTTGTTTTTTCCATTTCATTTGTATTTGTATGTGGACTTCTGCTTCAGCCTTGCCTACGTGGCCCTTAATCTGAAAAAGTTTGAGAATCCCTTGTCTAGACGGAGGATAACCCCCGGGGTTATTGGTCCAATCCCCAGACTACCAGATAGGTACTAAAGTCCCAAGATCTTAGGTGAATTTCTAAGGTCTGGCAACGTAGTAAAGTTGAGCAAAAACTGCCCCTGCTGGTTTTTTCTTTCGCAGCGATGAGCTGAACGAAAAAAACTTCGTCCGCTCCCTGGGGTGAGCTCAGATTTTGCCTAGAATTTGTAGCCCAAGTCGTAACGACGTACAAAGACACCAAACGAAATTTTATGCTTGTGACCAATTGCGTCCGCGGTAATTTACACAAAAATAATCCTAACTTTGGGACGGCATCATCAAAAGAATTCAGGAAAGTGCTTTCTCCAGGCAGGCTAATATCATCTCCCTGCTTCCTCATAGTTTGGCAACGGAGCGTGTCCGTATCGAATAAGTGTTGCATTGACAGTTGCTATGTGACCGTCAAGTCGCTCATGCATCCTCTTTGTGAAGGGGTCAAAGGTCAAGTAAGTTTTTGACCTTAGTCCAAAGCTCCCGAGAGAAACACCGGTAGACTGCGAGGAAGGAAGTTCTTGAACGGCACATGTTATCCTCGTCATGTCCAACGGCTGTTTAAGAAATTTTATCATTCTCATTAATTCTTCTGACGTATTCTCCTGAAGGTCCTCATAATTGACGACTAGGAGACGACTAGATTTGCGACACCAATTTATCGCTGTACCTAACCAACGGTCAGCGTGTTTCCGTACAAACCTGGTCCATCCTGCAAAGATGTGAAACGAAATCGCAACGAGGTTGATTGGGAGTGTGTCGAATCGATAGAATGAAGTGATCAGCCGGGAACGGCTTCAACTTACTATACTTTTCTAACTCCAAGAGGCATACTTTACGGACCGTTACTCCCTTTTGTAAATTTCCTTTGCCGGGTTGCATCTGAATGGCGCGAGTACACACTGCTCCTACCCGCTTACGACCCACTGATCTCTATAATACGGATAGCGCATTGCCTATCCATGACCTTACAACCACTGGCAATTGTAGCCACCGCGAACGCGCTGGGACTCCTGTTTTACACGGCCTGTACAAAACAGTGCCTATAGGCCCCTATCATGATCAGTGTACATTATGAGTAATTATGTTTGCTCTCGGCTACAAAAGCAATCGCGTAGGAAAAGAAATTGGAAGGAACGGGAGGGACGTTTACACTGGTAGTTAGGGAATATTTTTCAATTTTTTAGCGTCAGAAGAAAGCATTAAATGGCGTTAGAAGGGCACCAAACCGTGCCCAAAAATCATAATGTAAGGAAAGTGGGGCTTTTTCGAAGTCTTCCCATCAGAACTCCGAAGTTAAATTAAGGTCTTCGGGCCTCCCTCTCTTAAATGTGAAACATATAAACGGGAGACATGATAGAGATCTGGACAGAGTCATGGGCAAGACGTGCAATCTGATGGCTGGATGGGCAAGATGGGGTAAAACCTGGACCAAGTGCATGAATAAACCGCAGTTAAGTTGGTTAGCCTATCTCCGAATGGACTTACCACTGAGCGTGGGCTCCACATGGGTTATTTGTATGCATTATTGGCTCTCATTCATGCATGGACATGGACTAGAATGTACAGATATAATTGGCCCAAGTGGTTGTATTTTTTTGCTGTTGCTGGTTTTGTTTGGGTAAACCAGCTTAACATGAAGGGGCCCGTCGACTAGCCTCATAGTGCCGGCAACAAGTTCACTGGGCAACACGCTTGGTTCTCCAATGCAGGGCCCACTAGGGCGCCGTCCTGTGACCAAATCTTTGTGAAACCCACGTGAGCATTACGTTCTTACTTTATGGGCCCAACATGGGCCTATAGTGGGTTAACCTTAGCAGTCTGTAGGTTATTTGGGCCCCCACAAAATGGCGGCTCTAATATGGACACCTTAACCAAAGTTTGTGAATCAGAAGGCAGTTGGGTCTACGCAGTGTGCAGCAAACCTACGATCCGACTTCTTTACGACTAGCTGGATACGATTTCCTCCAGGCTCCAACTCAGCTTCGACGATAGTCAGGCTGAGTTGCGCAGGGTCACAGTCGAGTTGGTGCAGTGTGCTTTCACGGTTATCCAAAAGACAACCGGTACATTCGGACCCCTCAGGATCCAAATTCGGTTATAGTCGTTTCTTTCACAAACGTCGTATGCTTTAAAATTGTTCAATTAATTGCATTGCACATTACCCTTATTACTCTCTCGTGAAGCTTGACAATGCAATTGTACGACTGAATTCTACAATTTTCGACAAGTATACGTTTTTCTCCAGCTGACTGAGATCAGTAACTCATATATTTGTGTGTATACTTTGCTCATTTTAATAGTACGTTGGCATGGTGGCGATTTTTCCAGTTTTGCCGATTACTGTTTTTTTTTTTTTTTGGTATTGTTTCAACTTTTTACGATTTTTCAACTAGTTGATTTTTGTACGAGGCTTTGATTTTTGTGGATTTTTCGATTTTTCTTGGAGGAAGTAATCATCTATCGGAATCTGGCTAGAAATCGCTTTCACGGTATTAGAAAAGCTGCTTCACAGAGTAAGCTTGCGTGATTGTATAAATTACTACTTGTGATTTGTTTACGGGAAATTAAAAATTAATTTGTAACCATTAACTAACCTCTACTCTTTACAAACTTTTTTCCAGCCCCCTTCACTCCCTTATGGCTTCGGAAAGCTTCAGAAACGATAGCTCTGTAGGGATTCCTGAGTAGTAAAATGGTACCGCGATGAAATGTTTTAATCATCTGTGCGTTGAAAACATGAACTTTGGTACACAACGTTGACCCAGTGTCGAAAGGTATGTTTCCTCCAAGAAAAACTGAAACAAATAATCGCCAGCCATTTAAACGTTACTCGAATACAGGTATAATGAGAAACAGTTTTTAAACCACGTGAAATTATACAGAGTAAGGTCTCAATAGTCTGTTGTCACTCACCACTAATCATTTGCCCACTCCTCTTTAACAACAACAGTATTAAAACAACAGCTACGGGAGCAAATTGATAGGAGTAGGAAGCCGAAGAGGGGGGGGGGGTGTTAGGCTTTCTTCCCCACAATTCAAGGACGAAATCCCTTATTTCAACCCTTTGTAAAAATATCAAAAATTTGCAGTAGTCTTCCTTTAACTTTGCACTATATGTCGCATTAAATAGTTGCATCTAGAGACCCTAAATATTCACTTTTCCCAAAGGGGGAAAGGGCATGCATCCCCATCTCATAGACCCGGGCCCTCCATCAGGACAGCGGTATGAGACATCGTTCACGCATCCTCCTCTCTCCGTAGCTGAGAACACCTTTCTGCGCATTTGAGCAAATAAACAACAGCAAAACACGTCTAATACCACTAATATTAGTATGACTAGTAAAAATACATTCGATCCATTCAAATTTAAGAAACTTAGAATGACGTAGGCTGAGATCTTGACTAAAACCACTCATCTGACCGTTCGTTCGATAAGAAAGTACAGGCGCGTAATACAAATTTCATCGTTACTCTTTCCCCACTTATTGACGAGGAATGCACAGTTTTCAAAAGTACTTATAAAGCACCATGATTTATCTCTGCTGGGGAAAGTACTCCTAATCTCTCGAAAACGTATAAAATTACAAACAATAGTGCAATCCAAGGAGTTGCATATCTCACCGCTAGCTCATTTACACTTACATATAAAAGTATATGTACGGATAAATACACTCACACACACACCCACACACACACAAACACACACACACATATATATATATATATATATATATATATATATATATATATATATATATATATATATATATATATATATATATATATATATATATATATATATATATATATATATATATATATACCGATAAACATGAAAAATCCAGCACTCAACAAATAACGAGACGAACTGAAGAACTCCATAACAGAAAGTCAGAAAAATAAATACAAGAGAAGTTCAATGTCGATCACCACACATATACAATAAGAAGCTACTAGCAGAGTTGTAATCGAGTCACTAGATTCGTGACTCGAGTCACCAATTGTCAAACTTTTAAGTGACTCGAGTCGAGTCATTGACTCGAGTCACTGTACTATTTCAATGGGGAAATTACTCCTGAATTCTCTCGAGTCACTATCATTTTGAGAAGAAGTGACTCGAGTCGTGACTTTTTACAACACTGGCTACTAGACGTTTCGAGCAGGTCTACTTCCCTTGATCACTAGTGTAAAAATGAAAAAAGAAAAAAGACTGCAAAAAGAGCAGTAGAGACTGGAAAGAAAAAGAAGATAACCCACTTAAACAATTAGTGTCGCATATCCTTTTCATTGATACCTAATGGAGCGTAAGTATTTAATCTGTAAATCCACTTTAATTCAGCTTCTTCTCTATTTTGTTATATATATATTCAGCTTTACCGACTCAACTCTACATACATCGCAGTTGCCGCCAGTGTTTATTCACCGTCAACTTTGTGCTGTCACACGTTTCTGCATCTCTTCGGAGATCCGCTGGCGGGTTGACAATTGTGTTCGGCTGAATTGCATCAATTCTGATCTCTGGTAGGGCTTGCATCAAAGGAGAACTAGTGCTGTTCCCAAAATAGGTGCCTGCTCAGGAGGTGAACTGCGAGTGCTTCATATGGGGTTTGAACAAAGGCCAAACCATCTTGGCTTCATGGCTCAGTGGTTAGAGCGTCCGCACTAGCAAGTGGGAGGTCCCGAGTTCGAATCCCGGTGGAGTCAACATTGCTTTTTCACCTCGCCCAGATTTTTCAGCTTTACCGACTCAACTCTATATATATATATATATATATATATATATATATATATATATATATATATATATATATATATATATATATATATATATATATATATATATATATATATATATATAAGTCGAAATACTGCGGAGCACTGTAGTAGCATGCAGGTCGATAAAGGTTGTAAAAAGTGCTTAAAGTTTGCGGAAAATTCCAGGGGTTTCGAGTATAGACTCTTCATCAGGTGGTAAAGAAATGCAACTGGACAACAAAGAAGTAGAAATAGAGAAGAAACACATTGAAGAAAGGCACGAACAAACCGGTCGCACAGAACGAACACGGTGTAAAAAAGCTAAAGAAGGCTGAAAAAAAACTGGTAAAAAGTAATGAAAAGGGGAACAGGTTAAAAAAGGTCCATTCTAATGTTAAGACCGTGTGGGGAGAGGGTCCCGAGTTTCATGATAAGCCGGTTTTCGGCGGTCTGACGATCACGGTCAGAACCTCTGCACATTAAAGGGGAATTTTCATCATCCCAGACAGTTCCAATTCTCCCAACTATGCAACTTCTAGCTCCTCCCATAACTGTATGAAGCTCCTCCTTGTGCAAGAATAAACCTGTTTTATTGCTTAAGGCCATGTCCTGGTGAGCATACAAGGCTATAAAATGTAATAAAAGTACTCTCTCTGCCTTGTGTGGAATGTGAGCTACCCTGCATCTTTCAAATTTTCAAACTTTGATGTCAATCAAAGAGCAGTCACCAACTGAGAATTTTGATATACATACACTAAAAATATACTTTGGGGTGATGACTGTCTGTCTTTAAGGCTGCGGTAACGGCCAAGTCTTTAATTGAGCACGGTGATGGGGGGTTGAAATGTGCGGCGACCGGATAACCTTGAAGGTTTTGTTTGATGGACCTGAGGTGTTCAGTGATTCTGTCAGCCAGGCGACGTTTGGTCTCTCCCACATACAGGCAATTGCAACGTCCACAAACTAAAATGTAAACCAAGTTTGTGGAAGTGCAGGTAAAGTGTTGGTTCACACTAAATCTGTTGCCGTTAGAACCTAAAATATTAATGAGTGTGTTCTTGCCAACCACTGGGCATGTGTTGCACCTACTACGACCACAGGGAAATGTACCTGGGGTGTTGTCAGTTGGTTGTTGTGGATGGGAAGCCCGAACTAAGTGCTTGGAAATGTTCTTTTCAACTCTGAAGGCCGTAATGGGGGGTTCGGGGAAAAGGTCACGGGTTGAAGGGTCTTTTCGAAGAGTCTCTATATTCCTGTAAATGGCATGAATGATGCGGCGTACCGATGGGTGATGGGAAATTAGAATAGTAGACGGTATATATATATATATATATATATATATATATATATATATATATATATATATATATATATATATATGTTATTTTGAGGTTTTCGACCAACTTCCCCCACCCATGTTCAACACAAATCGCCGTCCATGGCTATCATTTTGAAACTTCAAGTTTGATCCGGTCGGCGGTCACGGGTGTAAGGAACAAGCAAAAAGATTCCGTCGTTACCCAAAGTACAAGCCATGTTGTCCTTGACAATCTAGGCCAAATAAAATCTGTCAGCTGAAAAAGTGTGACGACACTACTGTCTGACGTCAGATCTACTTTCTTGACATCGATGTATGTTAATTACCTAACAACGAATTATGTCATCATTCGTATAAGTTAACACACTGATCATGAGACTGCCGGTGGCCACCTCAGTTCAATGACTACTACGCAAAGAATGGCAACAGGACTGTATTCCGATTCCAGTGGCCACCATTCAGGACCACTTCCGAGTCCAGCCACTTGATAATGTAGCATCGCGTACAAATGCTTTCTGTCCTATTTTGCGATATACTCCATTAAAAAAAAGCATTTTGTAGGAGTCAATTTCATACCCTGGTCCACCGTGTAATTTAGGTGACTGTATGTGAACATTCATGTTGAAATGTGCACAAATAACAATGTAGTCTTCATGGGCGTAGATCCCGGGGGGGATGGGGGGATATATCCCCCCCAACATTTGACTAGGGGGGATGGCCCATGCAATCATCCCCCCCCCCCCAATGTTTCAGTCTACAGATACGTTTATGGTGGAAAGTATATTTTATTCTTCATTTTCGTAAGAATTTTTTTCAATCTCGCTTCACTTTCTATCACAAATGTTTCTCAAACTATCAGAATTTTAGCAAATCGTTGGCAATCTATCGAAATTTTCGCGCGCTCCGCGCGCTTCCAACCTTACGTCAGTGTCACTTATATTATCAATATCTTCCGATAGCAACATTCGGAAAAGCACAGCAGCAAAAAGTTGAAAGTTTACGAATTAACAGGTTAAAGACTGGCTTATGGGAGTGGCATGTAGGTTGTTGGGCAATTGAAAGTGTCTCAATGTAGAGTCTGAATGCAGGTTTTGTAATGGGAATATTATTCGTCACTGTTTACACTCCATGTTATGACCATTATTAAGGTAATAATACACGAAACTGTTCTGATCACGGCACTTTCCGAAGAACAGAGATTCATCCCCAAACATCTGTGGGGACCTCGCATCAATGTGGGATCTGTCAATCTAATATGTAGCATGATGTAGAAGGTTGAAAGTCCGTATCTGCCGTTAAACATTTTCCCAAAATTTTTTACCAGAGCTTTGTCAGTTCGCGCTGAGCCATTATCAGTATAGATGGTGATTGTTAATACACTTATGACGAAAACAGCACTCTGTAACGCTCTTATTAGTCCTTCACCCCTTTTGCTACACCTATCAGGGAGGTCTAATATCACCTCCCTGCACCTATACTCTCCCTCCCTCTCATTTTCAATTGCTGGCAGCTGTTCGCCCGGATTTTAGTTCAAAAGTAGTAAAAATACGATAGTTGTAAAGTGTTCGGCGGCTTACTCTATTATCATTTGGATGTCAAGTAGTATACGCATTATGTCATTGCCCCCCCCCCCCCCGCCCCAATTATTATGATTAATGCAGAGCTTCCAGGAGGTCCTATTCAGGTATCTGCTAGCCTTATGTGCCCTTTCATAATGCACAATGAAGGAAAGGACATATTTCGTTATAACTCAAGAATGTTTTTGTGGACTCCACGCACACATTTTTGTGTAAAAACTTTCCCGAAATAGAAGGCAGTAAAATAGACATAAGGGAGGGGGCTTCAGGAGATTTGTTGACAACGTATCTGTCTCTTAATAGACAACATATTCTCTTTTACCTAACCAAAAATTAGCATTCACTAAATTATGGACATTTTCCGGCCATATATGATCAGTTCCAAAGCATCCCAAAGATAGCACCATTTTGCATCTAAAAGTCCTTAAATTAATAAAAAAAAAATCTTAAAGGGGAGGGGGAACCTCTTCTCCAGGACGACACCTTTTTGTAGTGACAAACGAAAGATCAAAACTGCTGCATGCAAATGCAGGAACGCATAAAAAACAAAGGTGTAATTTACGCAGACTTGGGGGAACTGAGCTATTATTATGACATCATCTATGCCTCCTAATCTATGGTGCTCCCAATCACAAAAAAACCTGGCGACGCCACTGATCTCAGACCAACTTGCAGGTCTTGTAATGATCTCCGAATTCAAAATACAGTTGTCTGGGATGACCCTATATGTTGATCCCTGCCTTTTTGAGCTTAGCAGGACATTGTTGCTCTTGTACAATTCCAATCCGGTGCAGCTTATCGACGAGTGCTCAAAATAGCAGTTCCTAAATGTATGAATATACCAATAGCCTACCAAAGAACATTACCACTGAAATTAACCCCTTAAAACAGTCTTCCTGGCACTTCTGAGACATTAAAACCAAGGAGCTTCCGGGGGCTTCGCCCCCTGGACCCCCACCGGGGCTTTGCCCCTGGACCCTACCAGGGGCCCTAAGGCGGGCCCCTGGACCCCACCCGTCGTGGGCTCGCGCTTCGCGCTCGCCGTGCACGCTTCGCGTGCACATGTTCCACAGTTGCGATGGTTCACCCCATCCCCCCCAAAGTTGAAAAGAAATCTACGCCCCTGGTAGTCTTAAGTTACAGTTATAAAAGTTTCATTTATGAGGACTCGGCAGGAATTGGCTTCGAGTCCGAATCCAGATGCAGCCCAGTCCGGGACCTATCAGTCCGTGCCAATTCCGAGTCCGACAAAAAACGGACTCGAGTCCGAGTTCGGAATCGAACGTTCCAGCCCTGTAAGGCAATGGAGCACACCTGTGTTGTATTAGGACAGCGTTTCTCACCCGGTGGCCGCGTGGTGCTGTCTGTTGGGCCGCAAAGTGGCCCGTGAATGAAAAAGTACAAACGATTTGGATGGGTCCTAATGTCTATCATTATTATTTAAGTATATTTTGTCTCATATGGCATTTCAGTAGTATGCGTTGCTTGTGTTGAAACTTGTCTTTTATATAAGTGGAAGTTATGTTCGTTTACATTTCAGTCAATGGTCTTCGGGTAATTTCAAAATCAAAAGTGGGTCTCGAACATAGAGTAGGATATAGGAACTAGAGTAATCACTCCCCGAAACCGCTGTGATCACATAGGGACTCGGCCGCCATAGTTTGTACACACATGCTCATGCACACACAGCGTAGCTTCTTGCCTCCACCTATAATGGCGGGCGGGTCCCCATCACTGATCTACATGTAGATGAGTGTGGAAGAGGGGTCCCCATGCAATCACAGCAGATTTACGTACGTGGTATTAGGAGTGCGCACTCCAGTTCCTATATCCTACTCTATGATGGTCTCGAACTATAGAAGGTTGAGAGAAACCATGTTTAGACCGTCTTATGTACACAGCCTATATCTCGAACAAATGAAGAATCAAAATGGTAAACAAAACAGATCTCAGACACACTGGTTTGATTGTCTACTTTAAGCCTACCCTATCTACTGGCTCCGGTCGACGAATTTGTATAGCGTAATAGCTCGCAATGCAGATATTTTTTGAAGGAGTTTTGCAATAAGATGGTGGTTGATTTGTAAATTTTACGTGCAAAGTTTCCTTACTTTTTGATCCAACCTTTCGACGTTCCGCTTTCCAGTAGATACTGCCAGTGTAAATTCCCGTCGCATGTTCTAAGAGTTGTCTGGTCCAAGTGTTGCCAGATCGGGGAAAGCTGGCAAGACCTATAAGAGGCATGGATCCTTTAGGCTTTAGACTTATCTTAGAGCAGCGAGAGTCTGAAGGGGTAAAAACAAAGAAAAAATAATTGTTGTACGAACGGGCACCAAACTTTAGAAGATGCAATGTGAAACTTTTTATCATTTATTACCTTACTGACTATTGCTAAAACCCCAAATCGAAAATAAATATATAAGTAAATAAAAATATGCATAAATAATTAAAAATCGAAAGTGATTTTAACTTTGGCGTAGAAGGCTAGCAGCAACAGGGTGACACCTGCGTAACTACACAACCAATCCGGCCATGTAATAGATCAGTGTTTCCCAACTGGGACGTAATCGCCACTCAGGGGCAATAAGCGCTTACTTGGCGGCGGTAGAAGGCGTTTGAAAAAACTGAATACTTAACTTAAACCTGATTTAAAGAAAATAACAAATAGTTTCTACTTGATGAGATATCAAATTAGTATTCATAAGATGGAGGTAATATCTAGACGTCAAATGGCATTCACTACCTAGGTGCACAACAAAGTTTGTGAACTATCTTAACTGCCAGATGCCAATAATTTGCACCTAAGAGTGTTCAATTTCAAAATATGTCCTGGGAGGACCCTTAGACCCCACTATTGGAGGCATAAGCGGGGAACTGGGGTAATGGCTCAAATTTTCCCCCACTTTTACTTCGAATGTAGATTTTGCTTTGCTGTCTATAGATCGCACATACTGATAGAATAACTATTATAGATATTATAGATATTCTAAATATAGAAGATTACTTTCGCAATGTCAAATAAAGTAATACGTCAATGCAACGTTTTCAAAATTTCATCTTTCTATCTATCAATATTATTAACTGTAGGGTAGGACAGCTTGAGAGTATAGGTCTTTCAGAGGCCCATGCAACCACCCTACCACATTTCTACCTCCCCCCCCCCTCAAAAGATAAAATAAGGCCCCATGCAGTAAAAAGTTATCGGTCGTTTGTGACTTACGTCGTACAAAATGGTCCAAAAATGGTTTTAGAAATCTGATTAGGGCCAAATTAGGGGCTGTCACATAATTAAAAGAGTCAAACGTTTGCTTAATTTTTGGCCAGAATTTCGTAAATACTGCACAACTTTCAAGAGCTTTGCCCCCTGGTCCCTTCCTGGGCATTGCTTCTGGACCCCAGCAGGGCCCTGAAGCGGGCTCGGAGACTTGGGAAACACTTCACACTTCCGTAGATCCTTTGAATAATATTTTGCCACCCTTGACCCCTCTTCACGCCTTCGTGAATTGTAGATTTAGCAGATTTAGGATTCGCCTTCACAGAAGGAAGCACATACCACCTTTATGCTATTCTGGCCGGCCCACATCTAAAAACAATATCTGTGTACCCTTTATTTTAACATATGCTTTTATATTATTACATTCCCGTAATTCACAATACAGTATAGTACAGACATGTGGGAACTCCATTCGGTGAGAGGGACATGAGCTGAAAACACGTTGGGAACCACTGTACTAGACTGTACGTATATCACGTCACAGGACCCTTGAAATAGAAACGCACCCTCGGATGTGGAAAACCTATATTAACTAGCTATAGCGTAGGCCTACATTTAATACATTGTTTATCCTCTAACATAGATGGTGACGTCAATTTAAAGGGTTCATCAAGATCAAGGAGTAAGAAGCATAAAACAATTACTGAAATGCGTGTAAAATACTAATTGCATGAGATGATTTACGCCATTACTATACAGGCGTTAATCAATGCGGGCTACTTGAAGTATTTCATAGGCTCTTTCACCGACCCCGCTATCTGAAAGTAAACTACATAGACACAATATGTAATCATACTTGCATATTCCCTGGTTTTGAAATTCTCAATAGGCCCTAGACATAAGCTCCGCACCGTCTCTTGGATAACACACTCAGGATACAGGTGCAGGGGCGGATCCAGGATTTCGAGAAAGGGGGGCTAACTCCGCGAGGGCAAAGTTCGCACCTGCCGAGCTGCAAATGTACGGAGCCTCCACATGGGGTGGGGGTGGGGATGGGGATATTGTCCTGCAGGGTTTTGATCGAGCAATACTCAGATTCCGGGAGAGTGGATATAGGGGCAACTCTTTCACCAAAATATCCCAGGCAAGCAACCCGAAGCCCCGCATTGCGATGACGGATTGCCGGTGGGACGGCGAAGCAAAAATTTTCGGCGCGTCCCACCCAAAGTTTAAGATGTAATTGAAAAAAATTGAAGAAATATTAAACAGAAAAGTGACAACATTAAATATTTTGGGCTCTAAGAGAAGAATATTTGACAATTTTTTCTTTTTATTGAAGCAAACTTGAAGATAATACACTTTGTAGATAGTTCAATGCTTGATTTTAATAATACTTAGTAAACCAACCCAGAGTTTCCGAGGGCTTCACCCCTGGTCCTACACAGGGCATTTCACTATAAGTGAAATTAAGTTGTAACGCCCGAGCCCGGACTCGAACTCAATTCCGGACTCGATCCGTTTTTTACTGAACTCAGAATTGGCCCGGAAAGTGAGGCTCCGGAAATGGAATTGGACCGAATGGGCTTAGCTGGACTCGGACTCTGGGCCGATTCCAGCCAAGTCCACAAAAAGTAATTTATTTAAATGTTATATAGGCCTACTTAACATTACAGTAAACTGATTTATAGGATGGGTTAGGCTACGAAATAGACTCCTAAAAGAACTTTTAGTTAACTGTACTTAAAATTTACCCTGAACGCATTTCGGCATGATATGCTATATTGTCAAATAGCCGGAACCAGAATTGGCCAGGAATTGGGGACTTTGGAATCGAAATTGGCTCGGAATTGCGTTAGGTGGACTCATATACAGCACTGGAACTCAAATCCCTATCAGAGGAATTGATTTTTATTTAAGTGGAATAGCTAGGATAATGTTAAAACGGTCTGCCGTACGGCCGCCCTGCAGGTCACCAAGAGAACCAATCCGTGATCAAAAGTGGAAGGGATTCGTGAGGTTCACTGCATGATCGAGACTTGCCGAAGGTGCTACAGGAGGGCAAAACACGCCCTTAGGAAGTGTGGACCTCAGGAGTGTGGACCTCAGGGACCCACCTAACGGCCCTATTGGACTCGGAGGGAAAGGGCCTGTGGCAACCGATTCCAAGCTAGCTAATCATGGCTAAAAGTCGTGGAGCATGTACAAATATAGGTTAAACAGAACGACAACCATTGCTTACCTGGAACTTTTGTTCTGTAAAGAGAGAAGGTACTATTCCTGCCTCCACAGTTGTAAGTTGGATCTCCCGAGCAAGGAACACTACATTGTGACGTAGGTACATAGTGAAGACTATCCATTGGTCCAGTGAAGTTGAGGCAGTTACACTGGGTCCCGCCAAGTAAACCTGCGTAGGTGTGCTTCTGTGAGTGCGTGTGAAACGAGAAAAGGCGGGCTTAATCACATCAAACAGTACCGGTATAAAAAAATATCGACCACCTTCATAATATGCAAGGTTGGCGTCAGGTGAGAGCGGACTACCCACCCCCCATTTCCTCCGTCGGGGAGCCTTAAGGCATGTTATCCCTTCGTCGACCAGTCTTCCCCATTTGTACGGTTTACATGATTTTGCTCCCACGGATGGCAATTTCTTCAATAAATTTTCAAATTTCCTTCAATAATAGCCCCAAACTTTCAATTTTCCTCAACAAAAAGCAAAAAATTTAATTGTCCTTTAATAAAATCAAAGAATTTTTGGCATGCTTTGCCCGCCGAAAAAAATTTGCTTACGCCATTCTTCCGCAACTTGACGCCTTTGTCGGTTGTGGCCCCTCTTGTCGCTTAAATCCTGACGCCACCCCAGTTCATATGGATGCAATTGTACCAACATGAATTCATAAAGGAGACCCATAATACATTCGGACTTTCTACTAGTACCCCGAACATACTTAGTATGTCCATGAATTTGTCATTAACCTACATACTACGTAATGGAACAGGGTAAGCATGAACCACCTAATGTTGTTGGTTGTGTAATACCCATATTATGTGCTTATTATCTACCAAGGGAATATGATATACGCCTTTCGCTAAGTTAGTCAGCCCTCTTAGTGTGGAAAAGTCACATTTTTATGCCCCCTTCGCCGTTCTTAACAGATCGTGTGCATATGATGTCACACAACGATAGAACTGGAGGATGCTCTGTATATTGTCCTCTATCATGACGTCAGGGTTGACTGTCCAGGAAATGGTGACTCCAATGCATAGAGTCATATGATTAGATTCACAATACTCCTACTGAATCTGTTGATAATAATTTCTGTTGGCCCTTTTTCAACTTGCCATCCCTCCTCATTAACCAAGCCCTGCCAAGATGAGATCAACCTTGATTTTTTCAATAAGAATTGACAGAGTGATGGGCTGTAAACGGAGCATGACCTATCAACAGGCCTGTAGTCAAAGAGTGGGGCAGTGGCGGAGCCCCTACAAAACTTTTCGTTCCTTAAAAAATTGTTGAGAACAAAACTTACTATTGCCTTGATACGTCACAGCATAATTCACCCCTGCAAAATATGTCGCGCTCCTAGAAACTATGTGGCCCCGTCTCTGGCTACAGGTCTGCATACCGGTATCAACACTCCCTAACCCTACACTCCCTTAAATAATCTTAGAAGTAGAATACATTTATGAGAGGCCTTGAACATTATCCTGAGAGAATGGCTGGTATAACGCGTCTTCCTCTTTTGGCAAATATAGTATATCACAAATATAGTTCATAACAGTTATGAGCATAACGGAAATTAATGTGGAAAAGTGTATGTGTGTATGTGTGTGTGTGTGTGTGTGTGTGTGTAGGTCGAGGAGATAAAGACCCCTTGAAGAAAATGTAGAATGTGAAAAAGTGCGTCAACGGGAGAATTTCCAAAAGGC
This sequence comes from Holothuria leucospilota, assembly GCA_029531755.1. Classification (NCBI taxonomy): domain Eukaryota; kingdom Metazoa; phylum Echinodermata; class Holothuroidea; order Aspidochirotida; family Holothuriidae; genus Holothuria; species Holothuria leucospilota. The sequence goes on from CM055966.1 coordinate 21,268,539, forward strand.
GGGGAGAAGAAATATCCAAAGTCGTGTGAGGCAGGTGGCTCCTGAGTAATAAAGAATTTTGAATTTAGGGCAAAAATGTCGTTTTTCGGGGCAAAATTCACTTTGTCATGTAGAAAATATTTCGTTATTTCAAGGAAACCCCTTTACCCCTTGTGAAATGTCTTCCCTTAAGCCTATGGATGTGTCCCCCAAGGGATTACTGTCTGTTGTAATTACCTTCTTATTACACTGGTTGAGACATCTCTCGACAGTCATTTGACGGTTATCTCCTCCTGGAATCATGTCGATTTTTTTCTCAAAGGAGTCCAAGAAAACTGTGCATCCTCTGTATTTTCCTGGGGCTGATAGATCTCTCCACATTTGGAACGACTGGCCAACAGCTGAAATCCATTGAAAAATGTGATTGACTTAACATTTAACCAGAAAGCCCAAAGGCTTAGTGATTCCTTGCCGAATGGGGATGCTTTGTTGCACTGAGCCTTATCCCTCAAATTTACCTTTCTTGACTACATCATTTTATGATGTTTTAACAATTTGACCTCTGCTGACCTCACAAGACCTCTGAACACCACCAAATATAACAAAAAAGGAAAAAGGAAGGAAGTGTCTTGAAAGGGATTCAACTCCAATGGATCTTGAATCTTGTAAAATTCTTGGCAAATTTTGCTTTTTGACCTCCGGTTACCCCAGATGACGATCTTGGGAATACTTGGGGTATTTTGCTCTTTTTTGACCTCTGGTAACCCCAGATGTTGATCTTGGGAATTCTTTGGAAATTTTGCTCTCTGACCTCTGGTGACCTCATATAACAATCTTGGGAATTGTTGGAAAATTTTGCTTTTTGACCCCTGGTAACCCCAGATTACCTTAGACCTCCACCAAAAACAATAGGGTTCTTCCTTACATCATGAAAAATCTATACACTAAATATCAAAAGTGTCCTTCATTCCTCTCTTGAGATATTGTTATTACACGCTTTTCAGTTTTTAGCTCCTGTGACCCCAAATGACCTTTAACCTTCACCAACAACATTAGGGTTCAAGATCTTTCTCTCAACATGGCAAATCTATATACCAAATATGAAAAGTGTCTGTCACTGCTGTCTTGAGGTATAGTGATTACAAGCCATTTACATGATTTTCGCAGTTTAACCTCTGGTGACCTCAGATGACCTTCAACCTCTACCAAAAACAATAGCATTCTTCCTCTCAACATGACAAATCCATATCAGCCATTCCTATCTTGACATATCGCGATTTCAAGGTTTTCGGTCTTTGACCTTTGGTGACCTCAAATGACCTTTGACCTTCACCAAATACAATAGAGTTCTTTCACTCAACATGACAAATCCATATACCAAATATGAAAAGTGTCGGTCATTCCTATCATGAGATATCGTGGTTATGAGCTTTTCAGCTTTTTACCTCCGGTGACCTCCAATGACCTTTGACCTTCACCAAAAGCAATAGGGTTCTTCCTCTCAACATGACGAATCCATATACCAAATACGAAAAGTGTCGGTCATTGCTATCTTGAGATATCGTGTTTACAAGGCGTTTAGGAGGTTTTCGCAGTTCTACCTCCGGTGACCTCGGGTGACCTTTGACCTCTGTCAAAAACAATAGGGTTCTTCCTCTTGACATGACAAATCTATATACCAAATATGAAAAGTGTCGGTCATTGCTAACTTGAGATATCGTGTTTACAAAGTTTTTGGTTTTTGACCTCTGGTGACCTAAAATGACCTTTGACCTCCACCAAAAACAATAGCGTTCTTTCTCTCAACATGACAAATCTATATACCAGATATGAAAAGTGTCGGTCATTGCTATCTTGAGATATCGTAATTTCAAGCTAGGCGTCACATACACGCACACACACATACACACACACACACACGACATCACCATCGCATAGATTCCTTGCCTGCCTTCGGCAAGGAATCAAAAATGGTTCCAAAATTAAAAGCACATATCATAATAAATGTGATATTTCAGTGTACTGAGATTATTATTATTATTAGATTTTTTTGATAATTTAGCGGTAAGAAAAAATACTATTAAGCAGCGTAAAATACCAGCGTGCAGAGCAGGCTGCAATTGTTTTTCTACGGGGAGGGTAGGGGCCCTTTTTGAAATGCCCTTGAAAAATGGGCCTATTAAAAACTTCACGGAGGCTGTTTTGGTGTCAGCGGGGAAATTTTTTATTGGTTTACTTAACCATTATTTAGTACGGGAGGATTCCTATTTTGTAACATTTTTTTAAATTTTTGGCCCTTCTCAACACCTTCCTAGGGGCGTTTTTGGTTGTAGTGAGGACGAATTGCCCGTTGTCTCCGGGGTATTTCATATATTTTGCAGGAGAGATCTCTAGCCTCTATACAGCATCTGTGTCAGTAGGAAAGAGCCCTCGCTACGTTTTCAAATTCAAATTAACAGAGATTATACACTGCTCCCATCCCCTCTATTTATCGCTGCTTAACCCATAGAAATTTTTCTACCGTATACATGCTCAACGATAAGCGTGTTGAGCATATCTTTAGTCTAGGCGAGGGGGGGGGGTGGCTACAACCCCCTGCAATACTTTTTGCCCCTAGAAACTTTGAAAACAAATTTTTTTTGTTCCCTAAATACATCTTAATATTTTTCACACTGGAAAATATTTTGTCCCACCCTGTAGAAGCTGTTTCACCCAGGCCCGTAGTGAAGGGGGGGGGGGGCATGGGGCGAAGCCCCCTGAAATTTTTTGGCCCCACTAGAGAGTTTGAATCTTACCATTGACTTCATACATTCGTACACATTTGGCCCCCCTGAAAAAATTTCGCCCCCCTGGAAAAATTTTTGCCCCCCCTACAGTACCTTGTCTGGCTACGGGCCTGGTTTCACCTCCTCCCTTTCCATACCTTGTCTGACTAGGAGCCCGCTGTGAAGATGGTATAGATAGCGACGGTAAGGGTAATCACACCTTCCTCGTGTATAGGTCAGTAGGTCGGTGTGAACTATCCACAAGTGGCAGCACATTTTTGTACAAAAACATCCTTAACTCACTCTCTTGATAAACAGTTTGCAAGAACTTGTCGTGCGTGTTTTAAAATGCTTCTTTCAATTTAGATGAGGCTAGTAGAATGTGAGGGGACACATCGGTAAAGTACCGTCTGCTGATCAATCGGTCGGGCCAGCATGCACGCGTGAAATTCTATCGAGAATATTCAACTTGTGGTATAGCTGATAGAAACCCACGTATGGGTCGCCGACAATGTAGCTAGCCCTTCCCCATGATCAATTTGAAACCCTTCATGATGGGTAAACTTAAGAAGTTAGTGGGTACATACCGGGAGTGAAAATAAAATAACATTTGGATTTTTATGACCGAAGTAGCAACGATAATATATCTGCTGGATGGTCCTCAAGATGTCTGCATTTACAAATAGTGCCAGATGACGAGTTACCGACACGTACACATTAATTTAACCCCTGGGAAGGAGACACAATTGAGATAAAACATCATTTCTATGCACACAATGTTTATAGACGTACGGCAACCAGTTGGGGCAATTTTTCTGTACTGTCCTCTTAATTCATGCTTCAAAGCATGAAAAACTGCAGAACGTTGCAGTAAGAGATTATTTAAATTTATGTTAATATCCCAGGTTAGGTTAGGAACTGCAGCTGGTTGTAGACGGTACGCGTATGTACAGAACATATAAATCGAAGTGCGATTTTTTTGTCCTCAAACATGACGTCGTGGACGGTTATCAAGTAGATGGTGACGTCAACACATAGGGTCTAAAATGAACAAGCCAGGGGCGTCACTTCCGTGGGATGTGGGGTTGCTACACTCCCCGAAATTTTCAAAGTGCCGCCTGCAATGTCGGGAAAATTTTGCGGTCCTTCGGGGAAAAATGTCACCAATGTTTGCAATTCATTTACTTTGTAAGAAAAAAGTCTTTTCTTCATGGTTGCGGAAATAGCGGGAAATGTTATGATCACAACGTTTTACTTAAAGGAAATTAGTGTCGCTTGAAAATATTGCTTTGGATACATATAACCATTGACCTAACTTCCCAGATTTAACTGTAGTGGGAAGCTTTTCAGTTTGTTCGGAAATTAGATATTGTTCGGAAAGTAATAACAAATCAAAGGTAGCCTACAGAGTTAGTAAGTGATCTCTACTACAATATTTGGGAATCCATTGTCTTTTGAAGAAATCTAGGCTGTCGGGAGAAATAGAAGTACCCTATAGCATGATTGTCTGCCATGACATAGACACTCTGTCCGACGCTGTGAGATAAAAGCTTTTTAGACTGTGATACAACGCACTCTGACTGTTCGTTGGAGATAAGCTGTATCGGTAGGTATTCGTGGTCATTTCCGTCGGGTCGCGCAGTCGGATTGTAGGTTAACCACGCAACTTTCCGCCGAGGTGAATATAAGTCTATTTACGATTTATCAATCTCACATGGGGGCGAGCACATTGACCTTCTGCAACCGTCTTCTCAATTTGCAAACGCTTCTTTATTAACCAATTATATAAACATGGGTCACAGTTGGGGCCATGACAGCTTAACATGCCGAGACTTTACACAACTGCGACGCGACTCCCCTCCCCCTCCCGACTCCACTATACTGTTTTGAAAAGATATACACAGACTAATATTTTATGGTCTGTTAAGTGCGTATTCAATACCATTTGTAGACAGTTAAATGGGTTTAGTCTCTTGCCCAATATTGTGTAAATGCCCCAGAGCTTCACGGAGCCTCTCCTCCTGGTTCCCCGCAAAGAGACATTACTGAGATGGGCCCCAAATCGAGCAACTGAGCCCACGTCAAATACAACCTTAGTATGCTCCAACCATGGAAGTACTGCCTCGGCACTACCAAATTCCACAGCGATACCAATGAGCAGCTTGCTTGCTGATCAAAAGATCGGCACAATGCACACGACTATCAGGCGCGGATCTAGACATTTCGAAAAAGGGGGGGGGGGCTGTAGGAGCCCCCTTGAATATTCTCCTAGATTAACATATGCTAATTTTCGCGTATTTATTATTGCTGATGTGGCGAAAAAAAGGGGGGGACTGAGCCCGATGAAGCCCCCCCCCTTGGATCCGCGCCTGACTATATGCAGAGAGCACAGAGGACACCACGAGAGACTTTGCCAAGTCTAGGCAAATTCTTGCAGCGAATTATAAACCTGCCCTGTTTAGTATCTATACCATCTTACTACAATCTAGTCGATGGGGGCACCGTGGGTCAAATATTGACCAGAATTGATTCAAAAAGTGGCTAGATTTGGTTAAAATGAACCAATTCGGTTCAAGAGTACTCAAATGTTTGACAATTGTGTTTTGTGCAAGCTAATACGGTTAAGTATCTTTTATATTTGATTTGGAAGTTTTTGACGATGAAGAAGACGATGACAATGACGGTAATGATTACGATAACGATAACGATGACGATAATGGCGATGACAAAGACGATGACAAGAGTGGCGACGAATCAGTTATATAATCAAAACCACAGTTATGTATGTTTCCCGAAAGGATACTTGTGGGAGATGACCTTTTGTCCTAAAAAAGTTGAAAGATGTGGAGAAACACAATCTTTACAACAAGTAATCCCAACATGGCAGTCTATATAAGTAGTAGTGATAGTTAGCGAGCTGGTCTCAAGCAGTTTAGTTGTGCGGCGTGGGGAAGTTAGTACCCAGCTCCGAGGAAATACTATTTCAGTAACTGCAGTAACCGACCGGATGTGATTGTTTATACACATAAGGAGCTCATTGTACCTGTTATGCAAATTTTCAAGGTACGCGACCTCTGTAGGTCATACTTTCGAAGAGAAAATTTTGATAGGAGCTCTCTGATTTACACGTACAATTTGCGTATAAAATTTTTGACTTGATCAACGCCAAAACTGAGTACACCTTAAAAAAATTGTATTTCTACCACATTACTTGCTCTGTGAAGCGTCTAGCACGATTCCGGTCAATTTCATTGTCGCTGTTTAGGTTGCATGTTTTGCGATACCCTTACCTGCATAATGAAACGAACCTTTAAAGAATCAGGAAGTTGCTATTGTCAAATAGCAACTTCCCTTGAAGAATGTAAGATTTGTCGACTGTGAGAAACGGGTTTTAAAAAGACATGGAAAATTCAATACAGGCTGATATACAAACATTCAGTCTTTCAAGTATTTATTTTCAATTCGAAGTTATTATTTATCCGATAAACCAAATTGCAGTACTGTCTTATTGTCATAAACTTCTAAGCAGAATTATGTCTGCAGTTAAAAGCACCCTTAGCCAGTGGCGCCGGCACGGGGGGCATGGGGGCGCGTGCCCCCCCCATCGATTTTTTTGGAAAATTTAAAATGATCCCAAAAGGCGTTTAAGCTATAGATTTCTGTATAGGGTAGGGTGAGGTGTGTTTTCTACCGAGTGATGGATCTATTGTAACCATTTTCTATCACAAATGGTTCTCAAACTATCAGAATTATCGCAAATCATTCCAAACTTTCAAAATTTTCGCGCACTCCGCGCGCTTCAAGCCTTACCTCAATGTTGTCCTTAATATCAAAATTTCCCGTAGCAACTCCCGCAGAAGCACAGCAACAAAAGTTGAAAGCTGTTTATGAATTCTCCGGTAAATTCGGACTGGTTTTGTGATTGGCAACTAGGTTTGTCGGGGAACTGAAAGTGTCTCGAAGCAGAGCATGAATGCAGGTTTTGTCACGGTTATCTTATTTAATGAAAAATTTCGAAGCGCTTCGCGCGCATTCGTCACAGTTTTCACTCCAACTCATGACCATTATTAAGAATACATGCAACTATTCTGATCCAGCATTTTTCCGAAAAACAGAAGTACATCTCCACCTTATGTAGGAGCCTATGTGATCTTTCAATCTAAATTGTAGCATGATGTGGGAGGTTGGAAGTGCGTATATTTGCCGTTCTACATTTTTCAAAAATTTTTACCGAGCGCTTCGCGCATAGCCTATACCGGTATAAATGGTGATTGTTAATACTTTTACGAAGAAAAAAAAAAACATTCTGAAACGCGCCTTTTAGTACTTAACCCCTTTGCTTTACCTATCAGGGAGGTCTAATATCACTTCCCTGCACCTATACTCTCCCTCTCATTTCCCGTTGCTGGAAGATGTTCGTCTGGATTCTCGTTCAAACTTAGTAAAAATACCATGGTTGTAACGTGCTCGGCATCATAGTATCATTTGGATGTCAGGTAATAATCACTATATCAGTGCCCTATTTTATATAATTAATCCAAAGCTTCCAGGAGGCACTATACCGGTGTCTGTCAGTATGAGTTACCCTTTTATAATGCACAATGAGACAAAGGAAACTTTTCGTAATAGTCCGTAAAAACTTTCCCTGAATAAAAGGCATTAAAGCCTAGCCAAAGGGGGTTGGGTTGGGGAGGTTTGTTTACAACATACCCTTCTCTACACTCTAAGACAATACACTCTCCTCTTTCCCCTAACTAAAAATTCACTAAAATATGGATATTTTCCAGCCATATATGATCAGTTCCAAAAATATCCTAAAGATAGCACCATTTTGCATCTAAGCAACCTTAAATTAGCAAAAATTTCTCAAAGGGGCGGCACCATTATGTAGTGACAAAAAGGATTCCACACTGCTGTATAGCACGCACACTCTCCTCTCTCTCCTAACCAAAACTTAGAATTCACTTAATCATGGATATTTTCCAGCCATATATGATCAGTTCAAATAATACCCTAAAGATAGCACCATTTTGCATCTAAGCAACCTTTAATTAACAAAAATTTCTCAAAGGGGAGGGGAACCCCCTCCCCTTAGACCCCTCCCCCAGGACGGCACCTTTATGTAGTGACCAAAAGAATTCCACACTACTGTATAAAACCGTAGGGCGCACAAAAATGGTACGATTTAAGCAGGCTTGGGGAAAACTGAGGTGGCATTATGTCATCATCTGTTCTGTCCCCCCCCCATCACCAAATCCTGGCGGCGCCACTGGCAACATAATAGCAGTGACTAATTAGCAGGAAGACAGTTCTTCGACTGTAAAGTAAGGCAAAATAAAAAGAAGATACGGTTGTAAATTCGGTAAAAAGTAGCAAAGATCACATGCTATAAAACGTCGCAACTAAATTAGAGCATATTTTTAAGCACTCAAGTCCGTGCATACTTTTCATAATGCATTCTATGGTGTAAAAGTATCTAAATATTTACAATTCCCCTACTAGAATAATAGTAACGACTACCTTTGATGTAATTGTAAAGCAGAATGAATTCCTCCGTCTTCGACTTACATGCACATGGCTTCAGTTGAGCCAAAGACAAGCACACAAAACATCCTTACAATTGCAGTCAATTACGACTTTGTACGTTATTCAACATCTGGTGACCCCAAGATTTACGTACCAAAAACGTCGTTCGCTTTCTCTTTGTAAAGACAATGCATCAAGCAACAGTGACTGCTCATTCGTACAAGTTTGTGATAGTCAATTTCGACTTGACAATTCCCAGTCCCTCTCAAGTTTTTTGCAGGTCGAGGAGAGTGACTCAAAGATTTCCCTTTCGGGAAACCAAAAAGACACAAAGACCCACTTATTCATTTGTAAAAATTAATATGCCTTTCAAATGTGAGTGTTCTTACGGGATTAAGATTTCAGTTTGACATATGCTTTCGTTAATGTCATTCGTTCGTTCTTCGTTTTCAACGTACTGTTATATATCCAATAAAATACTTTGTTTTTCACTGTTTTAAAGAATAAAGATGGAAAAAGGGGTTGACCCCTCCCCTTTGAGAAAGTTAGACCCCTCCCCCACGACGGCACCTTTATGTAGTGACAAAGGAAGGATCCCCACTGCTGTATGTAAACGCAGGCCGCATAAAAAATGGTGCAATTTACGTCCCACCATTCAGTTGGAAAAAATATCCATCCAGTCGGAATTTGGGACCTTCACACCCCCCAAACATGTAACCCTAGCTACGGCCCTGCCTGGCTTACCTGATACGTCATTTTCTCGTCCGAGATCCCCCAGATGTTCCATACTTGTTATTGTATTAGACAGCGTAGTATTCCGCAGTTCATTCTCTCCTCCCGAAAATTTATTTCCTCCACAGGACTGGCCCTCACAACGAGGGTAGTGGAATGGAACTAGTCAGAGAAACCGAGTGAAAGAAACAAATATGTTATTAGAATCAAAAAGGACTGACTGTTACGCAATTCTCTAAGATTTCTTTGCCGGTCATGGAAATCCAAAGCCAAACAGAGGAAAAATTAAAAAGTAGATATATTTCCTTCAATATCTTTCCCTCTGTCAAATAGAGCTCTGACCCCCCTTTTTTAATATTTCTTCCTAAACCCTAGGAAAACTGCCGTGGATAGGTTTTAGGCTAGTAATATGCAGCACGTGTATGCATTATTTTTTATTGTGATTCTTATGATATCGTTGTGGCGATTGTGGTTGTTATTTTGATTTTGTTTAATGTTCCTGTTACTGGATAAAAGGTAATGAGTAATGACGATGACGATGGTGGCTTTGGTGACGAGGAAGGTGACGACGATGACGATGAAGATAATGGAGGTGGTGGTGCTGGTGGTGACGACGACGATGCAGATGACGGTGACCATGAAGATGACGATGGCGATGAGGATAATGGAGGTGGTGGTGCTGGTGGTGACGACAACGATGAAGATAACGATGACGATGGTGACGTTGACCATGGCAAAGGCAATTATTATCATTTCTACAAAAGCGCCGTCCTCCTACAAAACCATCCTTTCATTCCTATGCTACACTGACGCGATCTTGATTTATAATTACTTAATTGTCAGTAACATTGCGATTTTGTGGCCATGGTAATGGGTACCCACTGATACTTTGTGGCTGCTAATCAAGTTCACCGTATGTCCACAAGTATTTATACCCAGGTGTCTTCAGGAACTTTTCTACCACCAGCACCCTTCGATTTCCATATCCGACAGACCCTCTAATTCCCAGTTATAGTGCAGCAGCACGCAATAGATTATTTGTCATGGTTTTACAGCTAACTTACTTGCCTTTTAGGCTTTACAATATTCTTAAGAATTGAAATTTTGTTGTATAGAAACAAGGTTGTATTATTTAACATTGCCTCCTCCCCCTAGTTTAATGTAAAGACAAGTGCAGTGTGTGAAAAAAAGGTCTGCTTACCTTGTAAGGGGGAATTGTTTGTCCACAGCAAAACTATCAGCATAACTGACCCAGACAATAGTATAAAGAAACCTGTCAAAGAAACAAAGGAAGTGCTCACTTTGAAGCTGCGATCCTCCCACTGTTACCACCGAAATGACGATAGTTCTGAGAGACGACAGAATTTGTTGGCGATTAATTTAAGTTTAACGTTTGAGGGTCAGGAAGCCAATTGGCTTATCGAGAACCCTATACACCAATTTGAAGCTATCACAGGATTCATCCTCGGATTCATCCTCGTATTCATCCTCACATTCATCCTCGGATTCATCCTCGAATTCATCCTCGGATTCATCCTCACATTCATCCTCGGATTCATCCTCACATTCATCCTCGGATTCATCCTCGTATTCATCCTCGGATTCATCCTCGGATTCATCCTCGGATTCATCCTCACATTCATCCTCGGATTCATCCTCGAATTCATTCTCGTATTCATCCTCGGATTCATCCTCGTATTCATCCTCGTATTCATCCTCTGATTCGTGTCATGTGCGGGCGCGTTCATCTATGGACAGGATGTTCGAGGATGAATCCGAGGATGAATCCGAGGATGAATCCGAGGATGAATCCGAGGATGAATCCGAGGATGAATACGAGGATGAATCCGAGGATGAATCCGAGGATGAATACGAGGATGAATCCGAGGATGAATCCGAGGATGAATACGAGGATGAATGTGAGGATGAATCCGAGGATGAATGTGAGGATGAATACGAGGATGAATCCGAGGATGAATACGAGGATGAATGTGAGGATGAATCCGAGGATAGCTTCAGATTGGTCTATACCAGAGTGATTGTGGGTGAACACAGGCAAGATTCGCCTCCTCTTTTCGACTAGTGAGCAGAGGTTAACGAGGCAGGCGCTTCAAATCCTGCTCACGGGACCGCCATTTAAATTTCCCATCCGACGGATGTGAGTGTATTCCCAGTCTTTAGCCACTCGTTTCCAAAGGCTGGGAAGGGTGAAGGTTCCTTACTATGCACCACTGCTCGACAGCTGAACCAAGCAAAGCTCACAACTTCCTGAATCGGACAATCAGATACTCAATTAAAATTCACCAATATAAACCCCCCAGCATCACTGTAAACAGCTATGCTAAACAGGTAAAATTAAGTCCCCAGAAAATTTCTGAGTGATTTCACCGGGATTTGATCCGGGGACCTTTAGTATGCAAGGCAGTACACTCAACCTTCAAGCCAACTCCACCCTCCAATTTAGTCCGTGTAATTACGATTACGGCGATATATCATGATTGCTGCTATAACTATGTGACGAGTGACGTCACTGTTTTAAACATTAAACTGTAAACAAAGTAGCGACTGCTTTGGTACACATGTAAAATTTGAATTTCTCTGCAGCAACTGACAAACATCGGACAGATAATTTTGCCTGAAAAAAGAATGCATGTAAGTATTAATCGGAGTAATCACTTGAAATCGGATTTCTTGTCGATTACTCGATGTCGGTCCCTAGCACTGTAGTATACCAGGACCTAGTTGCCACTGTCAATGCTAGCTCCCTGGATATATCCTACGCGGTATGTATACCAGTATCAAGAGTCCATGGAGGTATACGAGCCCATCTAACCCAATTCCGGACCACTTTTGATTCCAGTGGCCATCATTCCCGGCCAGTTCCTAGTACGGCCATTTCACAATGTAGCATAGATGTAGGGAGCTCTTCTCAGTTGAGGGGCTAAACGTTGTTGAGGGCTAAAGGGAGAGGTGTCCCCCTTTGGGAAATTTCACCATATTTATGGGTCCCCAGATGCAATTTGGTGGGCTGGCTAAAGCCCCTCAGCTCCCCGCTTCCTACGCCTATGCAATGCAGCATTTCATACAAATCCTTATGCACAATATTTGGACTTGGATCAAATAAGTCGTGTTTATTAAACAAATATAAATTACATTTCTTGGAACTGGATTTTTGGTCTCAATAATTTACTTAAAGGCTCTCTAAGCTCTCTCTAAACAGTAACAATTCTCCCTACTAAGGTATATTCTAGCCCCTCCTATAATTTAAACCAAACCTCCTGTCTAGTTTACCTCCAAGACACAATCACAGCATGGAAGTACTACCTCCGAGGTAGTACTTCCATGATCACAGTAGCCTGCACTGAGTTTAAATTGCTGGAGGCAATATTGTCAAACACGGTGTGTGGGAGCTTATTTGGAACACAACTATTTGGGGACTGAAAATTCAATTTATCGCTCCCCCTCTAGTGCACTGTCCCCTTCCACCAAAAGCTTTCGCTCTCACATTGTCTGGGGGATTGACGGCATCCGTCCACAGCAAAGGCGTAAGAAAAGGCGTTTCATAAGGCGGGGGAGAGTGTTTGCCCTGAAATTTTCCCTTTAGCCAACAATAATAACATGAATTTTGGCCTGAAAATGAAATTCTTTTACTCTGAAATATACCTTTTATTTGCTACAGGTGGGGAGGGCCCCGAACCCCTCTCTATACGCATATGGTCTACATGCAGTGAAACATGGCAGCCTGTTGAAAGTGATTCTGCAATGACACCTTCTTAAAAGCGTGTGGACAAGTGGTCTTGTGGCCATGATATGAACTGATCATCAAACTGTTGTTGAAACAATAACCTTGCTATTGAAATTGAAACTTACCGGCAAAACTTTTACCTTTTTTGCAGCCCCCCAAAACGCGTGGTACATTTTTCTCGGAAGCAGCCATTTATGTTGTCTTATCCACTTAGCTCTTGTAAAAAGCATTAAAGCCCCGTCATAGTCTTCGAGATGATACCGTACTCATCACTTCTGTTGTGCCTTCTCTGACAGTCAGTACACACTGCGTAGGAACTCTTGGACCACCAAAAGTCGGTATTAGTTATGGTGCAAATCCTCAAAAGTCTGTATACAATAAGTACATTGGCATCTTACCTGGAATAAGGTGCTCAGTGGAGTGTGAAACTACCATGCAACCGGTATTTGTTCAATCGTCCAACATGAAAGGATGGTGGCTGAACAGCACTCGTGGCATTTCGGATTTGCTTCCTTAAAGGGGATATAGCATCCTCCTAAAACTAAAAACTGCTAGCAACTCTCTGCCCAAACATATTTAGGAATAGCCCTAGAGTTCTAAATAAAGTTGATAACTGTACTTTTATTGACATTCATTCAAACAATACAGCTCCACCCTGGTTGGTCAACAATATCTTGTATAGTAAGTTGTGTTCCACCGACATGTTTACCAATATTGCCTCGAGCAATTTAAACTCAGTGCAGGCTTCCGTGGCTACGTCTTAGCAGGGAGCTGCCACTCTAAAGAGTGGCAGCTCCCTGGTCTTAGAGGTGTACCAGGTGTACATGAGGTTTGGTTTAAATTGGAGGAAAGGCTAGAGGTAAACTAAGTAAGGAGAATTGTTACCGTATGGGGTGAGATTAGAGAACCAGTAAGCTCTGCTTACGCCAATTGTTACACCAAACCCTCAATTCTATCCAAGGATTTCTTGTTTTGGTTGACACAAAAGAGATGCCTCCCTACAGATTGTTATAAGCTACTTGTGTAAGGAGAAGCGCTTTGAACAACCACGAACTCGATAGTTTAAAGATAGGAAGCGACGGCCGCATATTTCGATTTGTTTCATATACTTCGTGCAGCCTAACTTGCTTGGGATGTTCGCCATTAACCTTCATAGCAGGTGTCGAATATGTACTCCTCTTTGGCGTACATACTCTAACGTATGGTATTACAAGTGCAGCCAATATAGGTGCAGGTCCGCCGGGAGGGCAAGTTCGCCATGCGTTTGAGGAACTATGATTGCGATACCTGTTCCTAACAAAAAACAATTCAATTAAGTTCTTCTCGGGTTGTTAACGTGTGATTGAGAACTTTCTCAAAGAATTTGCATCTTTTAGATCTTTTTTGTAAGATGCCGTCATGTATTTGGACTTGTGCTTTAATATGTACCTACTGAACACATGCTTTTCCCATCCTCGAAAAAGGAATGGAATACGAGTATATAAAACTCTTTCAACTACTCCTTACATTAACAATGACTTACAATAGACGAGTTGGGAAATGTTTCAACGCAATGCAATATGGGAATGGTTCAAAGGTGAAGTGTACCACGCTTACAGTGTCCCAGCGCGGGTGTTGTATGCTGAGCACGCAGATGCCCGTTGTCATGGTACACTTGACCTTGTGACCCGACCGGAATTACCGAATTTCCCAATTAATTTCTATTATTGCAGCAAGGCTCCATGCATATACCATTACTCATATTCCTACCCTTAAGTCTCCTGCCTCATCATCTTGACCATCCGGTTATCCCGAGTTAAGACCGGGTTCATACTTACGCGCTATATAGCTATAAGAATCATATATGGTCATCCCAGATCATGTAAAATGATGTAAAACTGGGGTCGGCAACGATTAATTACGGCCAAATTTCTCGTGAAGGATATTCAGGCGGCTTGCGAGTTTGTTTTAATTCAACAATCAGGGGAAAACAACATGTTGACCATTCCCTCTTCTCAACTAAAAGTAAAAAAATACGGGTGTACACACAACATTTTTCAAGAGTGAGTAGATTTGTTCTGAGACCGACTGGCTTTTTCAGACCGCCTTTTACTGGCGTAGTCACAGGTCCGAAACGTGGGTGATCCTGTAAAGTGTAAGCCGGTATGATTTGCTCTATAATTTCATCTGCACACTAGCGTAACTGAAGGGGGGCAGGTGGCGGTCGCCCCCCCCTCCCCCCACTTGGCTTCCTGGGATGGTCTGTTGGTAAATTTGATGATCTCCCCGACGGTTTACCAGTCTTTGCTCTCAAGAGGACAATTTCTCTAATAAGAGCCCAAAATTTTCGGCGCGCTACGCGCGCTACGCGCGCTTTAGGGTCACTCCAGTTTCTTCAATAGTTCCTTTCCACATAACTAGATGGCATAAGTCCTGTCACCCTTAAAAGGTAACATGTAGGCAGAGAACACAGGTTATGTACGTAGAAGTCGTAAATTTCATCCCATATCGCAAAGCTTGCTGTTCTCTCGACGGTGTGTTATGCGGTAGGGTTAGTTGGTGGGCGACTGACGGAGCAAAGTTTGACTATTCCATCGGGCAGTCCAGGTGCTTTCGACACAAAATATGTTATCCCCGATACGGTCTACATCCCCTACAGCTTTTATTTTTCTTTATTATTCTTAATAACTACATATGTTTTTAGTGTAAGCCTACTAAAAATTTTCGCACGCTTCGCGCGCTTTGCAATTTCAAGATTTAGACTCAAAAGGAAACTATCAGTGCGCAAGTCGGCTCTTGAAGTAATAAGTGATATTGTGCAAAATATGCCCTGCAATGGCATGAGATAGTCAGGCACCTTCATATCTACTCCTCACCACCCCCTCGGTAAAGGAGCTGACGGAACTTGGGGCATGGCCAGGCTCCCTGACGGGAAAATTCTCTCGCTACATGTGGTCAATTTATTTATTTTGGCTTTCCAAAACAGGTCATTTCTGAGATAAAACCCAAAATATTCGGCACGCTTTATCCACTGGTCCTCAGTTCCGTTACTTATAGCTAAACAGAGTAGGCTACAAACCCTTTCCATCTTGTCAAGTAACTTCATAAGTAGAATACATCGAATTATGTAAATGTCGGAAATTTCATCTCATTTCTCTAGCAGTCTAGACTTAGTTAATGTTCTCTTGTCTGATTGTATCTGTCTTGCGGTACGGCTAGTGACTCGAGGAGGGAAGTAAAATGTAAGCTGTGTCCGAAAGGGCCTAACTGTCCAGTGGCGTAGGAACCGGGGGCCAAGGGGGCCCTGGCCCTCAATGTGCTTTGTGGGGGGCTAAATGTCATTTTGCCCTCCTAAATATTGCGACAGTTTCGTTTTACCCGTTTTTGCTCGCAAGAGGACAATTTCTCTAATAAGAACGCAAAAAATTCGGCGCGCTACGCGCGCAGAAGAGCTACTCTACTTTCTTCAATAGTTCCATTCTGCATCGCTAAATAGCGCAAGTCCTTTCCACCTTCCCAAGTAAATGTAGGAAAAGTACACAGTCTACGCAGAGGTCGCAAATTTCATCCTATACCACAAAGCCTAGTAACTGTTCCTTTGTGTGTGTCAAGCGGTACTGTCAGTTGGTGAGGGACTCACCGGAGCAATATTTGGCTATTTCATCGAATAGGTAAGGTAGTTTCGATACATTGCATATTATCTCCTATACGGTCTAGAACCCCTACAGATTTTCTTTCTTTTTTGTTCTTAATGTTTACATATGTTTTTTGTGAAAACCTACCAAAAATTTTCGCGCTTCGCGCGCTTTGCAATTTTTACAGCTTAGATTCCGAGGAAAACATTTAATCAACGAGGAACTATGCTTCTCTAGTATATACAAATTTTATGCAATATATGCCCCGAATGAAATGGTCTAGTACACAGGTTTTCTTCAAATCCCACTTATACCCGACGGCATTGGGGCTATCGGGGATTGCACATCTTGATGGCTGCTATCAAGCCTGGCAAGTGCCATTTCCGGCGATCTGGGATGTATTCAATCTCAAATTTTCTTAGTACGCTCCGCTCCAACTTATGGTGGCGCTCCGCTTAGATAGTAAACGGGAGTCCCCCCTCCCCCCTCCAAATAACTCCAGTCCTCCAGAGCCTCCCAAACAAAAAAAATCTTAGCTACACCACTGCTGCATGGTGTAGATGTTGTAGTTGTTCCCTTTTTCTTTGAATATTTTTATTTTGCTTAAATTAAAATCGGAAAAATTATAATGAGCAAATATGATGTTTTGGTGTGGGAAGGGGTATCAAGGTCGAGAAATCGCATCTGGTCTGCCCCCCCCCCCCATGTCAAACATCTTCCTACGCCGCTGCTGTCAGGACAATTGACCTATGAAAGCTTTAAATAAGAACAGATTCTTTTTAGTGTATAGGCTCACCCAAAATAATTTCGGCATGCCTCGCGCACTTTTCACAGCTTAGAGTCCGGCAAAAACATTAAATCCGTGCGGAACTATTCTACTCTAGCAAATACAAATTTTATGCAAAATATGCCCCGCAATGACATCGTATAGTACACGGGTTTTCTTCAAATTCTCCCTCACCGACCTCTCGAAGGGATCGGAGCTGTCCGAGACTTCGGGTCTCTGAACCTCCCGTCGGGGAGTCTGTTCCCCCGTTGGGCAAATCCTGGTGCCACCCCTGGGTGCTGTCGGTACATATACCTTATTTTCATCCCTCCCCCCCCCCACTTCAGGCACCCCAGTTACGCTACTGCATCTGCAATATGTTCAAGTATAAGAATGGGAGGGGGGTCGAAATGTGATGGGGAATCAGCTACGGAACTTGTACGAACGGTGCCAAAGATGCCATAAGAGCAAGGGCATGGAGTTCAGGGACCCGGGGGCTAGGACGCATAGACGCGGGAAACTCTGAAGTATAAGCAAAATTGTGGATGGTCGAATGAAGCGTGTAAATTATCTCTAAACGGTACCGGAGTCGTAATCAAACTTGAAATTTTTTCCTTATATAAATGCCTAACGGTCAGTCAATTTAGTGATACTTGGGTGTTGTTAGTAGGATGGATGTAGGTAAGGCTTGCACGGGGCTCTGAAGTAAAAATTCCTTCCTAGCAGACCTACGGGACTGCAGGAATTAATAAGGAAACAGGGAGGATAGTTACTATTTGGGTGCTCACAAACTCGCGACGAAAAATGGCGTTTTAGAGACAGTGGTGTTTCAATTTTGCGATTGGCTACCTTTTTGGACCATGACACAATGATCCAGTCATGAAACAGTCATGTATCCCGTCATGACCGACAATATCCTAACCCATTCAATTACCATCATCAAAAGGGTTGATCCATAGAAAAGAAATGAGAACGAAAAACAGTGACTCACACACTGAAGTGTACGGAACAACTTCAAGGGTGGGTGGGAGGGTGGGTGGGGGAGTTGGAGAGGGTGATCACTTTTGCCCTGAAATCTTTAGCACGTGTAACCTATATTTTCTCCGAAAATAACAATTCCCCCCCCCCCCGAATGGGGACGAGGAGGGGCTGCATTTGCCTTGTACATATAGTTTATTTCCACTTACATTTTGCTATGGCCAAATCAAATTAAAGGTGCACAGTCAGAGATTTCTTTACCGGTCGGGGGAAGGGGAAGAGACAAAAATTGAACACAGTTATGAACTTGAATAACAATGACAGATTCTTCAGAGGAGGGTGCTGACCATTCTGTGTGATCACCCTAGCCCATCAGTCAGTGCCTACAGCAGTATATGATCAAGTATGTAACGACATATGTACATGATACCGAGGATGAATTGAATTTTAAAAATTCAAATGATATGTAATTTACACAATTTCTAAACGTCTTTAAAAAGAGTATTCTGTCATCTCAGGGGGGATTAGGAGATGGACACTGAATGCTGCGCCCCTATAGATGATGTATACGGTACACTCTCATTTTCCTATAAAACAAAAGTCATGGAAAATCTGCTCAGAGGTGAGCCCGCTTCGAATTCTTCTTCCATTGTCGTCCTGCAGGTTTAGATTTTAGAATGCTCAAGGAGAGTTTGATACCTATAATAATGTAATTAAACATTTCCATCATCATAAACTCACGGACATCAGAAGGGCCTCCAGATTGCTGAGAAAGTACAGTTCAGGGCCGAAACCACGAAGGTGTCTGGACCCCCTCCCCCTAAAAAGTCCTTACTGAAAATTTCCAAAGTGAATAAATTATATCTGTTCCCTGAAATTCATGCGTCAGGAGTGACGACACTGCTAGCATTCATTGTTAATAAATTAACAATGACCGTCCGGATGGTAGGTACTTGAGATACCTCATACAATGGTCACCTTCAATGTGATTCAACGTAGTTGTCAGACTGGACCAACCCGGGTCAATTAGACAGCACGCATCTGAACTGTTATTGCCTTCCGAAGGGGAAAGGAATCTGTGCAATCACGCCAGTAAGTGTATGTATATATGTGTATGTGTGTGTGTTTGTGACTCAAGCTTGTATACACAATACCTCAAGATAGGAATGATGGATACTTTTCATACTTGGTACATTCATCATATCAAGAGGAAACCCCCTATTTATTCTTGGTGGAGGTGAGAGGTCATTTGAGGTCACCAGAGGTCAAAAATAGGATAATTTGAGGACATTCTATCTAAAGGTAGGAAGAATGAATACTTTTCATACTTAGCATGTGGATGTGTTTGGGTAAGAAAAAATGAGCCCTATTGTTTTCTTAAGTTAAAAGATTATCTTAGGTCACCAGAGGTCACCAGAGGTGAAACCTTGTGAACTACTTGTAAACATGATATTTCAAGAAATGTAATATTGATATATCTCATATTAAGCATGTCGACGCCCCATACTGATTAAAAATCTCTTGTGTTTTTGCTAGAGAAACCTAAAAATACTCCCCAAAGGAGGAACAATAGACTTAATGAGAGGCCGTTAGACAACCCTCCGTGCCCCCGTTTTGTGCCAATTAAGCAAGGACTGTCTTGAATGACACGGGCTTAGTTAGAAAAGGGTTTAGACTTGAAACTAGTTTTGATATGTCATAGAGGGGTACCGGTACTTCCTTATAAACTACGCATTCTTGTGAAAATTGCATTAGAATCCGATGTGTAGTTCTTGAGATTTTAGCAGATGGAGTTGTCACATTTTCAGCTCCAGAAAACTTGAAGTAAGCACATGTGACATTATAACATTAATGAGCTCTCTATTGTGTTTCTTTAAACTCAACAATTTTTCTTTCCACAATCTCATGTTATCGAAATGTGAATGCATGATAGGCATGACAATTTTCATAGGCGTACGAAGCGGGGCTGGGAGGGGGGCTTTAGCCCCCCGTAAAAAATGTGCTGGGTGAAACTATGCTTCTGCCCCCTCAATCCAAGGACGAAAACCCCTTATTTGTTTCCTCTGTAAGAAGTGTCAAAAATTTGCAGCAATATACCTTAAAAATTAAAAATTTGTCCAATATTGGGCATCAAATTACATCTAAGCACCCTCACATATTCAAAAAAAATTTCAAATGGGAGGGGACACCCCTCCCCAGGATGGGGATCCGAAACAACAATGGAAATTTTGCAAACTTCAAATTCCACAGGGGAAGCCTTACCATCTATAAAACTCCAAGGGCAAACGACAGATTGAAAAACAAAGAAAACAAAGTATTTCTCATCAATGTGAGGAGATTATGTAAACTTCCTGCATTTACACAAAGGTGCGAAGGCATGATGATTGACGATGTTTAAAAGAACTTAGGCTTAGATTATGTTTGATATGTAAGAGGAGTACCTAATCTAGCTAAGCAAGGAAATCCGATTACTTCAAGCTCTCTTTAGGTCCATAATATAGCAGGGGCGTAAGCTAGGAACAAATTTTTAGGGGGGCCTAGTATCAAATGGGGTCACGGCATTGATCGCCGTCGTTAATCTTACAAATTTTATTAAGACACACACATAATTTCTGGGGCCTAGCAAACATCTTTGGGGGTGCAAGTCCCCGTAGCTACGCGCCTGTAATGTAATAACTTCATTTGCTTTGCTTATATCTCGAAAACCTCAAGCCAGAACTGATTGGAAATTTCACTAGAACGGTTAGACTTAGTTTCTCTTTCACATACGATTTTTTTTACTTTAAAAGGAAAGAGCAGTCACCCCCAAATCTAGTTGGAAGCATCAGCTATCGTATTTCCTTTACAAATATCTTTCATGATTATCTACACAAAAATATTTCGTAGACCTTTTAAGAGGTAAACTAATTCCGCATGAATTGAACAATTCAGGGACAAAAATATCGTCACAAGACATGAACAGAGCCATTTATGAATTAGTACATTGGGATATATAAATTAAAATTGGGGTGACGTACCGTCACGGTTACCCTAGATAAACTGTTCCGATAGGGAGTGAGGGCGCATGTCAATTTCGAGATTGACGTATGGGCCAAGTGGCAATATAAATAGTATATTACTGACTCGCACGAAACAAAATGGCAGCCAGCATGGCGGATGAAAGAAATGCGTCCGAACAATCGGATGCAGATTCGGAAGAAGAGTTTGAAGCATCTGATCAACAGGTAGGTAGAATTAATCTAATTTTCCCGCACATTATATGTCATTCTATTATTTTGTACGTAGCTGAAGGGTATGGGCTGGTTTCAATCGCAGTGTTACCAGTTTACAACAACACAACATGGTGTAATGTTAGGCTAATGAATGTACAGTAGGCAACGTTAGGCCTAACGCAGGAATACCGTTAGTTTCCTCCCCAAAAAATCGTCATTTTCCTCCCCTAAAAACGTTAGTTTCCGCCCCTATACTTCTGGGAAGGAAACTAACGTATTGACCACCATGATAAACCGCATCTTTTCTCTGCCTGAATTAGAACACCAAGGCTAACGTTATGCCTACTAGGCTAGTCATGCACAAAGAAATTGCCCATTTAGCCTACAGTATAACAAGTCCGTCTAATACTTCAGCTAGTAGTACTACAGTAGGCCTAGCGTTAGGACTGTTTGTTAGGCTAGGCTTGGGCATTACATCTTCTGTGATCTAGCCTGGTGAGAAGTGATGCATGTTTCTGTGTTCTAGCCTCCTGTCACAACCTGTACTCCTTTAGGGTGCACACGTTATTCACACATTCCAGCCAGATTGCACAGTTTGTTAATTGTGTGCGAAATTTAATTGTTAAGTTCGGAATTGCATGCCGACGAATGCTTTGTGCCCGGGCAAGGTGCAGGAGCCTGCTTAAGGGTCCTGCTGGGCTGCAGGGGTGAAACGGGTGAAACCCCACTGGGGTCCAAGGGGCTTCATCTGCTACGAAAGATGGTGATTATTTGGTTCTTTCTGAATTGTGTATTGTGCGTAATTTTTTTAGTGAGTCTTGAGCGTTGGGATTTACCTTGCATGGCACTGATCTTTTGCTCAAGTCTAGATGCCTGTGCACCTCTTGCAGATTATTTAACCAAACTGAATTACTGCACACAGATTCATCGTAAAATTGGTAAATAAATTGAAAATGGATGTGGAAGAAGTTCAGCATGACTGACAAACTATGCAATCTGGCATTCCAGGGTAATAGAGCACCTGTGAAGAATCACAGAGTCAAACTTGGTCTGCAGTCTGCTGACCTAGTATTTGTGTTGCTTTGGGGCTTCCCATAGGCCTTACAGGTCAGCAATGTATGTCATTGCCAAATTGGGCTATCTGGTCTTAAAAAACTTTGACTGGTCTCCATTTTTGCAAAGTCAAAAATATTCCTCAATCACTGATGCATATGGATCTTTTATATTCAAGAAATCATAGATAAGCATGATACTAAATATGATAAATCAACACGACACAAATTTGGAGCTATTATTTTGGTTTGTTAATTGTTACTTTGGTCCTCTCATTAATAGCTGGTAGCATTCAATCCATTATGGACAAAATACTACATCCCTGTTAGAAGAAAGGCCACAAATGACCACAACCCTGGTTAATTAGCAAAATTAGTAACATATGATTGAGTTGTGGTCACATTATCACAGAAAATGAGTAGTGTTAGACCGATCATCTGTTAGATAATCGGCATCGGGCCGATTATCGCACAATCGGTAAATAATCGGCATCGGTAAAATTTTGTCCTTCAGCCGATTACCACCACCGATTATTTGAAAACTGGAAACAGGGCTAAAATACACTTCAAAGTTTCTGCAAAAATGTTTATAATTCTCCAAAACACGCATTTCTTTAAGTTCCCGCCCAAAATATCAGCACTGATACTTACAAAACTTGCAACATTTTAAGCTCTCCAAATCATAGCAATCATCGTAATTGTTGCCGTAACTTTCAGTGCAGCACAGTTCAGGTGCGTGAAAGGCCACATAGTATTACCTAGGTGTGCATGCCATGGACCATACCACACATCTGCATACAAATTGTACTACAGGAAGAAATGACTTCGTGCTACGTTTTTTTCAAGTTTCAGTGCAAACCACATCATCTGTACACATTTGGTGCACGTACTGTACTGTAGCAACTTTGGAAACCCGAGGCTTATTATCCTGCATAAATTATGCCACTTCCCACATTCTTTTCGTTAAGTTTTTAATTACCTATGACCTGCACATGCGCACACGTAACTGCCGTACAGTTCTTGCGAAGCCAGATTGCACAGTTTGTTAATTGTGTGCGAAATTTAATTTTTAAGTTCGGAATTGCATGCCGACGAATGCTTTGCGCCCAGGCATGGTGCAGGAGCCTGCTTAAGGGTCCCGCTGGGCTGCAGGGGTGAAACCCCACTGGGGTCCAAGGAGCTTCATCTGCTACGAAAGATGGTGATTATTTGGTTCTTTCTGAATTGTGTATTGTGCGTAATTTTTTTAGTGAGTCTTGAGCATTGGGATTTACCTTGCATGGCCCCGATCTTTTGCTCAATTGTAGAAGCCTATGCACCGCTTGCAGATTATTTAACTTGCAGATTATTAGGCCACATAGTATTACCTAGGTGTGCATGCCATGGACCATACCGCACATCTGCATACAAATTGTACTACAGGAAGAAATGACTTCGCGCTACGTTTTTTTCAAGTTTCAGTGCAAACCACATCATCTGTACACATTTGGTGCACGTACTGTACTGTAGCAAGTTTGGAAACCCGAGGCTTATTATCCTGCATAAATTATGCCACTTCCCACATTCTTTTCGTTAAGTTTTTAATTACCTATGACCTGCACATGCGCACACGTAACTGCCGTACAGTTCTTGCGAAGTTGAAGTTCACCTACGAAAGCACACCAGTACAGTGTGTAATACGTAATGCAAGGCTAAGTGCATTGCCTGCGCATTTACGTAGCATGTTGGTCATGAACTCCGTCCGTGCTCCTAACTGATGAACGAAGGGAAACGGGCCCCGTGTTAAATTCACGCCGGAACGGCAACAGTTTTTCGATAACAGGACTTTATCGGGAATTAGTTTTACGTTTCATTTGGAGAATCTTTTACATAAGACATAAGTGTTGGGCAAGACGCATTACAAAAAATGTATCCATATCGTAAGGGAGCATGGGATGAGTAAATCAGGCAAATTGAGTGGAATGTTTAGTGGCCCCGAAGTGCCAAGGTAGTTAGATATTTTTGCCTAAATCTGGGTGGATAGGCTACTATATAGTACTACTACAGTCCAGTACAGACCTTTGCACGGAATCTTCTGACATGATCAGTGGATAGAACTACTGTAAGTAGAGCCGTATGTAAGCCGACAGACTCTTTGTCTAAAGTTAAGCCTGTGACATCGTACGAAAGCATGTATTTATGGTTGATTTTTATCATAGTATTTGGAAAGGAAATCCTTCAAAAACATTTAATATTCTACTCGTGGATCGTAAGGAACTGTTCTTAATCGTTCATCTCCAGTGTGAAGGTTGTGTTATGGTGTGTGTACAAAGTTAGAAATATGCGACAGACGGCGAGAAAACATGACCTTGCTATACATGTAAATAATCGGTAATCGGCATCGGCCCGGTTGTGTAATTTAATAATCGGTAATCGGTGATTACCGATTATGGCATAATCGGTCGAACACTAAAAATGAGTACAAGCCTCAAGAGGTCAAGTTCTGGGTCCCTGTACGAAACCATAGAAATGTCCGTATTTCTTAGCATAAATGCCATAAATACTACACAAATATGAGTGATCGCTTACAAATAAGTAAATCATGAAAAATAGAACACAAGTTGTTTTTTATTTCCATAAGGACTTCTGGGGATTAAAAAGCCTTAATTGGTGGAGAATTGGGTGTTCTACAGTACTCTTGATGCCAATTACTCAGTCTCACCAAACTTGCTTCTCTTGCACATTTTCCCTCCTCTTAGCCCTACACTCTAATACCCTGGCAAACACCTTCAAGGTAAGGTGTGGGTTGAAGCTGTTAATTACACCATGAGAGTAGGTTAACTATGGATGCCATGGTCAAAATACATTGAACATGACAAGGTGCGGCCACAGTGGCATGCAGTGCAGCCAGCAAGGGCACCAACAATATTTACAGTAAAAGGGCATCAAGGCCAAGTATGATAGATTTTGTGTTACCAAGTTTTTCTTAGTACTGCAAGGGCACTAAGGTCACTTTCAAAAGCAAAAAGGTCATAGCCTTCATGGCCTTTGTTTAAAGTCCACTTCATCATTGTTCTTTTTAAGTGACAAATTTGCATGTTGACTGCTTTTTAATTGAAAGCTTATTCATATTATCTTTTCAGCTTCAAGAAGCTTTTGAAGAAGGTTTTCTCAAACCAGGATTAAACTTCATTGCTAAACCAACCAAAGAGTTTGCCTATGATTTGGTAATAATTAGTTATTTTAATGCAGGAATAATTTTATTTTTTTATGGGAATTATTTTATTTTTATGGTTTAATGCAGGAAGGACAACTGTAAAGTTGTACTAAACTGCAGATATATCTTTAGGAATCATTTCCAAATATATTCAAAAATTGTGAATTTTATGATTGGGCAACATTGTATTTATTTTTTATCCACTTTGTGTGGTATACTGTATTTAATGTCACTCAAAGCTGTGTTAGTGCTTATAGGATTATTGAAATGTATAGCCAGTGATAAATGTGCCCAACATAAAGACTTAAGGCTTTGGTGACATGTAAGATACATCGTTGGTTATGTGATAGCATAAAAACCTTTGAAAAAGCCACAATTTTAATCAAAATCCATCAAATATTGACCATTTTACACTTACCAGGATAATTTCAGTTTAACACTTCCATGAATAAATATTTGCTTAATATGCAAATTTGTCATATGGAAGGGGGGATTGATAAGGTATTTCTATTGTTATCCTTCATTTTTGCAATCTTCATTTTATGGACCATTGTAATATTAATATGCCCTAAACGGTTTTTGTTTGGAAATTGAATATCTACTGGCAACCTAATTGCAATAAATTAACACACTGTAGTAGGAAAATTAAGTAACTGTAGCTTTACTTGCAGGTGGCAGACAGTATTTGATTTGCTGTGGTACATCACATATGATTTAAGAAATCAAAATTGACCTAATTGGAACATTGAGACATTTTGCTCTTGTGGTAAATTTGTATCTAGCCTGGCATGAAGAATGCATTACAGAACTTCAAGCAGGACCTAAGTTGGATTGAGAGGATGGATGTTACATGTGGCCCTGCCAACATACCAGGAGAAGATGAGGAAGAAAGCCAAGCACCTGAGGAAGATGAAGTTGAAGACTATTTCAAAAGAGAATTAAAGTTGTGAGTTATTTCATATTTTTTTTTCAACTTGACCACTTGGTTACTGGGTTTTGACCTTTCCTCAACACACTCCATGAGAATCCACGATCCATGATGTGTACCCTAAAGGAGAGGAAAATATTTTTTGATAAATGTAATGCAGCATTAATTACCACAATTTGTAAACTGTGTATACAACATAATTACTGTATACTGGTCTTAACTCTTCCATAGTTAGTAGGGAATGTAGGATGGAATTCATTAAATGCAGTGTTCAAAGTGTGCAAAGGTCTTAAAATGTTCTTCTGTCTTTCCAGGCCCAGGAAAATCATGGAAATTGGTAAAAATGGAAAAGTAGTGGAATTTTGCAGATACCAAGTAACACCCTTTAAATCCATGTACAATGCATATTTGAGGGATGATTTGTAAATAAACGTAGATGAATTAGACCATAACTTTTTGCATAGTGTGATCATAAAACCATCACAGAAATTTATTGAATGAAATTATTCTGAAGGTGCAGGAACCCTGTTAATACCTGTAGTATCATTGAATCAGGGCATCTACAACATTTTACTTAATGGATGTAGGTGTAGGTTTCTTGAAAAAAGTAAAGCGTAAACTTAGAGGGAATCATTCTCCAACATTTCTCCTCTCAGTTACAGACAGGCTCAAGCTGCTGTCCTGGAAGCATTGCCACAGTTGAATAAATTAAATGTGCAGACAAAGAGACCAGCTGACTACTTTGCAGAGATGGCAAAATCTGATGCTCACATGAAGCGTGTAAGTATACCTTATTATGTAATTGTGGCATTCATAACCTGCTTATTGTCATCATCTTAAAACTATTGTTTTGTATGGCTGGTGGGTATGTTATTTTGGAATCCATTGTGCTAGGAGAATGCATGTAACAGAATGAGGAATGTCAAAATGACAAAAGGGCCAGTGTTTAAATTTCATTGGTAGATGCATGTACAAAAGATGAAGTATGGAAGGCATTGAGTTGCCCATAATGACTTTCAACAAATAACAGCATTTGACTCACTGATAGTTCATTAAGAAGATAAGCACAAGACAATCTTTGACCACTGGTGTGCAGAGATAGTTTTTTACTTACTTTTGCTCTTTTTTGGATCCAATGAGTTTTTTTGTTGCATTTTTTTCATATAAAGGGTAATTAATTATTATTCATATTACACAGACCAAAGTGAATTCAAAATATATGTTTGTTTCTCCTTTTTGTTCTATTTTTAACAGGTTAGGGAAAAGTTGATAGAGAGACAAATCGCCTTAGAAAAATCCGAGAAAGCAAAGAAGTTGAGAGAACTAAAGAAGTTTGGAAAGAGTGTGAGTAAAGTTATTTGTTTATCCATTTTTCTGTCCTAACTACCCCCTTCCCTTTGTCATTGTTTCTGTCAGAAATTTGGAAAAGATGCTGGTAGAAGTTAGTGCACATCTCTCTGTCCTAACTACCCTCCACCTTGATTAGAGTTTCTGTCTGAATGTTGGAATAGGTTGGGGGTTGTGTTTGACCACCTCTCTGTCCTAGTTCCCTTCACCCCCTGTAACGGTTTCTCCTAGAAAGTTGAAAAGGAGGGGAAAGGGATTGGGTAGATATACAGTGTCCAACTCATGATGCTAAAAGGTCAGTTAGGTGGCTTTCTATCTAATGGATAACTTTATAAGTATCTCCCAAACTAGAGGTGGTTTATAAGAGGTCACACTATTTCTTGGGGAGAGCTGGAGATGAGACAGGGGACAATTAATTAAGTCAGGAGCCTTTTGGGGTTAGTAAGAACTGTATTTGAGTTCACTTAGATGTAAAGCACTTCAAATTTGACTCTTTATGTATCCACAACCCACCTGTGACCCAGTAGAGAAAGTAATTGTGCTGGACTTGTAGACCAGAGGTCACATGCCGTTCGGGGATGGGGGTGGGTGTGGTCCCACCAGTATAAGTCAAGGACAATGCTTCACTGATATCAAAATATGTTAGGTCTTTTATTCATCCCCCATTTTTATGGGTAACAGCATCCTTGATGATGACTTTCTAACTTTTGGGGAAAAAAAGTACTTGGTTTTTATTTTAGGGTTGCCGGGGGTTAGTGGGCATGATTGGTGGTTGTCTAAATGATACCTGGACAGTACTCTTCTTCAATCTTTGGTAGTGCTAACCTTCTGTCAGTCTGTTCCTTGAAATATCTCCCCACTCATTAAAAGCTTTGACACCTTTCTATGCAGGTTCAACAAGAGGTCCTCTCAGCTCGACAGAGAGAAAAGTCAGAAATGACAAAGAAGCTCAAGAAAATGACCAAAGGAAAAAGTAAGTTTGAGCAAGAATTGTTAAGTCAGTGTGCTCTACATGATGTTAATCAGTGTGGAATGAACAGACTGTCAGTTTCTGAGTCCTTAACTTGTTGTATATATATGGAATACTTTCTTCTGATACATATTCTTTTCAATTCCATTAAAGTAAGATTTGTCAGAAGGGATACACTCCAAAGGTTTTAATTGAACAAACATTTGTTGGCATTGAAATTTTACTTTGGAACCGTTGATGGGGCCTACATATTGGGGAAGCTGGATTCATATTTCATCCAGGAGTGGCACCAGTTGGAGCACTGGGGTTCATGACCCCACTGGAGAAGGCTGGTCCCCTGTTGGGGAATATTCCAGTTTGTAAGTGGGTTACATGTTCACTCCAACAGTTTACATTTTTTCTTCAGAGAAGGTGGATTCTTCAGTAAAAACTCCAAAGTTTCAAAGTTTCCTCCAGAAGAACCAATTTTTTTTTCTTTTATTTCTACGTATACAAACCTGAAATTTTGTGCATACATACTGTAGCTCATGGAGAGATTTGTGCTTTCACCACAATTATGGCAACCTGGCATCTTTGTTGGGGTATAGAGTTGCTGCCCCTTCCCCCCATCAAAGAGCTTGGCCTTCCTTTGGGGCAAATCCTCATGCCACATAGTTTCATGGAACTGATTATTTCAGTCACAAGGTACTGATATGCTACTAGTATAGTTTAATAACTGAACCACAATTGTTTTGTATAAATTATTTGTTTGCTCATTTTCGGCAGCAGTGTGGCACAGGAGTGAGGCAAAAATCTCAGTTGGGCTTGTCAAAGGGTTTCTTTCAAAAAATAAGACAAATCAGATGACCATAAAAAGTGAAATTAATAGAGATATTGAAAGCCTGACTTCAGTCTACATGAATCAATAGAAGATGCAAATTTCAACAAATCGTAGGACATGAGAATGCACTTAGTTAAATCAATCCAACTTAATTCCATCGTAGTTTAAAGAAAGTATGATACTAATCTTGTTTGAGGAACTTTTGGAATCAACTTTGTCAACTGTTCCTTTTGTTGAAAGTTGATTCCTGTATTGAATCATGTAGTTGATACCACATGTTCATAGGGCAAGAAACAAAGCAAAATCGTTACTCATTAGCAATAAAGTTTTGCTGTGATGTCAAGCCAACTGTGACTACTTTGTATCGGCAGTGAAAGAAACGACAGAAGAACTGAAGGAGCAACAGAAGAAAGGCAAGAAGAGAAACCTGGAACCAAAGGGAAGAGATTTCAACAAAGGACGCAAGTAATAACCCAATTATGAACAATTCTTTTGTTGAAATGAATTTGTTTTTCCTTTCAGTGTACCTAAACTATGAAATTACAGTGATTTAATCAAGAAATTGTTGATTGACTTGACGGGACATAGAGATGTTGACAGAAGTTCATTGCTCGAGAAAACCTTAAGTTTAACTTCTAGGTAGCCTTGGGCTCTCAGTTTTAATGCCTAGGTTTTAGTTATTAAGTATGAGTATTTGGGTAAAAGGGGGGGGAGGAGTGTGAAGGGATCACTGCCATTGCCACATTTTGCTAGCTCCACTCTTTTAAGGCTTTTCTCTCTTCCTTCAAAGGCTTACAAAGAAACAACAATACAAGGATGCCAAGTATGGCTTCGGAGGGCAGAAGCGTAATATGAAACGAAATACACGGGACAGCGCACGAGCAGATGATGACGGTTTCAGCTATGGCAGAAATCGAAAAGATGTGGACAAAGAGAGAGTGAGCTATCTGTCATTGCATTTTGTGATGTCATTATGCATAGAAGTAGTAGCCCTGTAACGAGGAGTTGTGACTTTGGAGGAAGGGGGTAGGATAGGGGGATCACACCTGCACATGAAAGTGGGGAATGACAATCATTATATATTACAGACACGACAATTTTTTTGCTAAACATGGAAGGGGTCACGTAGAGGACACAGCCTTTTTTGCGCTTTGTCTGGCTATGGGCTTGTATGCTCAATGGACATACCTTACTCCTGCACCTATAAGGTACACTCACAGTACTAATGTTCTCTCACTTTTGCAGGAATTTCATATATACCAGCACCAATACAAACTGATTTCATAAATTTCCAACAAAAATAGATTAAAAGCCAGAGTGATTTACTATGCCATTTCACACAACAAAGTCTATGGCATTTTAGTGTGTGATTTCATTCGCTAACTCACTCAGTTATGAATTCCCATTGGCTTACTGTGAAGAAATTAGAAAGTAGAACAACATGACTTAAGTTGTGTCTTGCATTATGCATATTAATACTTCAGAACCAATCAACACATGAGAAACAATGCTCACCAATATAGTGAAATTGAAAGGTCATTTTCATTATTTGCAGGTGTTAGAGAATACATGATACATGATGTATGTTGTAAAATTGAATATACTCATGCCTACTGCAAAGGTTAGCTACAGGTCTGACTAACAATCACCAGATATGTTACCAGGAATTTCTCAGTGTTGGGTGAAACCTTATGTTGTAAAAGGGTTAAGTTTATTTTCAGAATCCCTAGTAACACCTTACATAAAATCCAAATATTATTAAAATGTTTTTATGACATGTTTACTACCTTTGTTTTACTTTGTGTTGAAATTACAGAAGAAGAGAGGACAGAAGGTCTTCCGACCAGGAAAGAACAGGAGAAAAGCAATGAAGCAAAGAAAAGGGAAAAAGAGATGAATTCAACAAACAAAATTGACCTGTGACCACATGGACATCAGAGGGCAGGCTTTTGGAAAGTTTGTTCCGAGAAGAAAGGATATGTGATACCCAGTGAAACTAAGGACTGAAATATATTACCATCATTAGAAACATCAAAAATTAGTTTCACGTTGGGCACGGTAGAAACAAATTAAATGCAGTATAAGTGCACCACTTTCTTATTTTACAGTACTTTGTCAAAGCAGCAAAACAGATGTTTGATGGAGAAGCTCATTTTAAGGACCGATTGAAAAAAGAAAAGTTGCAAAATACAAGGAAAGGTTCCTCAGAGTATCATTTAGTGTTAGGTCAAAATAACAACTGGATTGCAGAGAGTATAGCATCCCCTGTCACCCCTAAGGGTGGGGTTTTAACCCCAGTTGGGCCACACCTGAGTACTGCAAATCATGCATGTAAGTGGATTCTTGTGCCATAAGTAGAGAGACTAGTTATAAGAACAAGAGTAGTACTTTCTCTTTCTTTACCTATTAATTCAAATATCTGATATTTAGTCACAACTTTCATGCATTGTAATATACTAGAGAGTCAGGGAAGGGGTAGGGGTTAATGGAGATTCCTTCAAGCACTCTTCTCCCCCTACTCCCCTTCCTTACTCACACACACATTAACAGTTTCAACATTTGATAGTCAGAGACTTTTCTTTCTGTAAAACTGTCTATTACTGGTAAAAGAAGTTTGGATTCTTCAGTTACCATACTGAAGAATAAAGGAAAGAACATTTAGCCAACCTCTTTTTTATCTTTTTTGAGTGTAATATGACCTTTGACCTCCAAATAGTACACTTATACACTTCTGTGCAATTTGCTGTAATTGAGGCATTTGGCAAATAACCCTCAGTGTCATATGGTAGGCCCATAGGCAGGATTTGAACTAGGGGTTTGGGACGATGAGGTCCAGGTGCCCACATAAGGAATCCTTTGATGTTTTTAAAGTGCAGATAGGAAAAGCTCTGCAAAACCAACGTCATCATTGTCATTGTCATCATCAAGTACCATACTCTCCCAGAGCCTCAACAAACAACAGGATAACATTGACCTGTACTGCTTTGTTATTGGAAGGGGGTTTAGAAAAAGATTAATTTTCATATATAAAAGAGGAACTTACTCAATCCATTCAAATGAAGTTAGTACATTTGTGACCCAAAGTGTGCTTGAGGCAAGCAGGGGTTATATCACTTCCTCAGGTTGATGATAAATGCTTTGTTCCTCTGTTTTTTCAGTCTGTTGTGCTGACCTTGAAGTTAATGTGGATATGAGCTCCCCATGTGGAACTGGAAGTTTGTAAAACTGCCATGCCTCTTATGCATTCACATTCTGATAACATGGGATTATGGAGGAGAAAATTGGTTGTAAATTCTAAAGAAAAAAAAAAGAGCTAATTAATGTGGGGTTATCACATATGTGCTTGCTTCAAGTTCACTTTGTGTTGAAAATGTGACAACTTTAATAGCTACTAATATTTTGAGAACCACACATCAGATTCCAATGCAATTTCACCAGAATGCTTAGAATAAGTACCCATCTAATGTATGGAAACTTGATTCCAGCCTAGACCCTTCTTTAACATACAATCTTTCAGGCTGGGACCCACCCAACTAATGTGTTAGCTGTCTAACCACACTCTCCTTTGCCTGCTTTATGATCTACAGTCATCTACTCTGCCTTCTGTAGGAATTTTTCCAGTGTATTCTGTTGACATGATATGTGATTGCAAGCTCGATTCCTTTGATTTAACAAACCAGCATATTTCTTATGACTTAAAATGACTTAAAAGGAATATTTCATTGACAAAATGTGAGTTTCATAAAAATCAGGGAACTTTTCCTCTCTTTATTGGTATTAATCTCACCTTAATAACATGTTACCTTGTAGGACTTACAAATTTTGTAAAGAAAATATTCAATTTACAGCAGTGCATTGCATTTGGAAAATTTGTGATGTCATACAGACAGACTAATTGAACATCTTTTTTCTTTATAATCTTGATACATGCAAATGAAATATGCAGACACCTTTATTAACCTTTTTTTCAGAAAATTTTAAGCTCAATGTTCATTGAATGTTAATTGTCTTTTAACAGGAGTATCTTGAGTTATTAACAAGCTATGAGTGTGGGGTTTGAAGGTCATGTGATGAAAAATTATTTTCTTTCATTTCAGATTCTCTGAAATAGTGACTGGAATATTCCTTTTAAAGGCATTTTCCAGTGGCTTTTCACAAGGGTCCATGTGAAAGAGAAAAAACAGTTTCAGTTCATACCCTCTAAATCCTGAAGCAATACTCTTTTCCTAACTCGAGATATCTACAGGGTTGTTCCCGTTACGCTTTGAAAGTAACTCGTTATAGTTACAGTTAATTCCGTAAAATTGTAACTCGTTACAGTTACTAGTTACAATGTTGGTGAATATACGGTACCTCGGTACCTGAAATGGAGGGGGGGGGGGCAAATCTAATATTAAAGACTACTTATTTTTGTCAAAAAATATTTCCAGTTCTCATGAAGGTCACAAAGTATTATGTAAAGTGGGCACATTGCCTCAGATTTCTTTTGTTTTCCTTTATAATTGAATGTCCTGTTGTCCTTGACATCTGAAACTGTTGGAATGTTTGAATATCTTTCCATGTAGGTTTAGCATAAATCTGCACCATATGTACGGCATAATAAACAAAGTTGCTAAATATTCCCTACAACAGTGTCAATATCATAAAGAAATTCAATGCTTTGTCAATTAATGTGCCACGATGACATCACAGATTTCCCATAATGCACTTTATCTTGAGAAAAACTTGTGATTCTTTGAAAATTAGTATCTTCCAAATGCTACAAGCTATAGAGATGCGGTTTTCACCTCCTAGAAGAGAAAAATTTTCTGCATTTTTTGAAGTCATCGATTTTTGTCACTGGCAAATCCCTCAGTCACCCAAAATTTGTTGAGACATCAGCTAAATTTTGCAAGTACCTTTTTTGATGTTCTTGACCATAAATAATGAATGTTTACAATGAACTAGGAAGTTATTCCACGTGACATTATTAACAATTTAGTAACAAAAATGTTGTCAAATAATTGAAAATTATGAATTCGGATGGTAACCGCTCAGTTTCAATAACTAAGTCTACATGAAGCTCAGTGTTAGGATAAGGGTGAGAGAGTTAGGTAAGAGTAGGAGTTTAATGGTCACGTGAGTTTAATGGTCACGTGTTGGAACCACAGACACATATAGACAGAAGATCACGCGAATAACACATCGCCACCGTTCGAACAAATGTAGGCTTACCAAGATGGCTGCCTCGCTACTGTCGTTTGCCTTCTTTGACGATGAATCTGCAACATTTCAGACAGAATAAAAACGTGAATAGAAGAGTAATATCACAGTCCTTCAATGTGTTCGTTTAATTTGACCTAACCTTGCATGTTATTTGAAAATTTTCTCTCATAATCTGTCGATACAGAACCACTTAAGAAAGTCCAAACTTTTCACACAAGACATAAGAGGCAGCCATATTGGTAAGCCTAAACGTGACATATACGAATGGTGGCGACATTCTATGCACAGGACGTTGCAGGGTACGCTGTCCATAAGAAGTCCGTGGTTGTAACACAGAGACGTCAGAACAGAGAGGTGTTACTGTTACCATTAGGACCAGGGTATGCATATTCAAAGTGGGGTAATTGCATTCTCTCTGTAGATGAACCTAGAAAATAAGGAAACATAAGGTTTACTGCCATATAAACAATTTTAAGGTCCTTTAAACCAGAGTGCAAAATTGAAGAAAAGTTTCTTAACATTTCACACAACTAGGGTTTGCTTAGCTTGACCTCTGGTGACCCCAGGTAACCTTTGACCACCGCCCCAAACCTAGCTGAACTTATTGCATAACAGCTTGAGCAAGCTTTAACATTTTCAGCATTGAAATATTTGTTTATGCTTAAATGTATGGGTCACCTTCATGTCAAATGTGACAAACATTCAATTTTTCTTTCTTGAGATACATGATGAATACCTTTTTGATGGATTCATGACCATTTCCAACGCTAAAGAGGACTTACTTGGGGGAAAAGAAAGCTTTTCAAATCCAGACCGGATTCCTCATCAGCTGTAAGGCTCACCTTCTGTCTCCTCTGGAAACACTGACAACAGTGTTTCCAGAGGACTGTTGTCAGTGTTTCCAGAGGAGACAGAAGGGGAGCCTTACAGCTGATGAGGAATCCGGTCTGGATTTGAAAAGCTTTCTTTTTCCCCCAAGTAAGTCCTCTTTAGCGTTGGAAATGGTCATGAATCCATCAAAACTATCAATTAAGACGCTGGCCAGAATCAGGCAATTGACTAAGTCAATCACCTACAACAAGAACACTGTATGATGAATACCGGTACAAGATTTTCACAGTTTGGCCCCTGCATGGTGAGCTCAAATGACATATGACCGTAACTAAAAACTGAGGGTTCTGCTTAGCATGAGATCCATCATAGTTTCTCTTTTTTTAGTTGCTATATGTTTACAAGCTGAGTGTCACAAACACATACACGGACACACTCACACACACACACACACAAACAAGAAACTGGAATTAATGTTCTTTCAAATTAAGTACATACATTTATTCGTAAACAAGAGAGAAAATTTACAGCCAACAATGAGGTAGACAAAATGATCCGATAAAGTGTAGCTACCAACAACTTGCAATTAGTTCATATTTTATGCCATCCTGAACTTCCTGAAGGGTATTTTACTGAAAGCCCCAGCCTTAGTTTATATTATATTATATATATATAATATATTATAATATATATATATATATATATATATATATATATATATATATATGTATATATATGTATATATATGTATATATATAAAGAAAAAGTTAAGCCATCGGGGCGCAACTTACAGGGGGCAGGGGGGCTTGACCCCAATCAAATGGTAGGGGGCAAAGTGCAGTTTTTACCCCCCCCCCCCCAACCATCGAGCACTTGAGTCATTGAATGATTGATTCCTGTTGAAAAATGCTGAGCGACAGCTGAGAAGTTGATAGTATTTAAAAGTGGGAAAAACAAAACACCGTTCAGCATTCTAGTTGTTGTTGGCCGTTTACGGCACTGGAAAACTGGTCACATTTCTGGCTGTAACAACTTAAGGTTTCAAAAGTCTAGCAGACAAGCTCCATTAGTAACAGTGTGTGTGAATCTAGATGTTTTGTGATTTGTTGAAAATAGGAGGTTGTATTGATATTGTAAGTTTACTAAATTTTTTTTCACCTCGACCACCCCAGCCAAGTTTAATGTATCTATGAGGAAACTTGTAAATCTATATACTAATGCTCACATATCTTGCTGCTTCTGTTGGGGTGTCCCCATGAGACACGATGTGGTGATGAGCCCATATCACTGTATGGTGTGTCTGGAAAGAACAGCTCGGATAGTGAAGTGAGCTCTACAGTGTCGGTTTTACGAGTGACCGGGGAATCGTGGATGCTATCTATAAAGCCCTTATATACTACATTAAAAGGGGTATTATAAAATCCGGATATTGCAATGTTATTATTTCTTTGAACTCTTCGGGCCTTTTCGCCCCAAACGCAAACATGAATTAGGTTGGGGTAATAAAATGACACTGACCAACTGATTACGTCTGCAGTAGTCATGCACTTAGTAGATGTCTACCACCATACGGGGAGGGGAGCATTTGATATTGTTTCCTCCACCCATCAAAACGTGGAGGACATGCATCTAAACCGTTGGTGAACCTTTGCAAACGTGAAAAGGGTGTATAGTAGAAAGCCAGTGGTGATGTAGAACTGTGGTTAACTCGGCATAATCTAAGCAGAGCGCCACCGTTACTTGTCGCGGAGCGAAAAGGTTTGCTGAAAAGGTAGTCTTAGAAAGGCAAATTGACACCTCATGGCTTTAATTTGCGTCTCGTTTTCAAACGTTTGTATAAACCTAAAGAGGGTGGGTGGTAGAAAGTCTATGAGACGCACAATTGAAGGTAATAGTACGGCACTATCAAAGCGAAGTGCCACCATCGGTTGCCCCGAAGAGGAGATATTTCGGCAAAGAGGTAGTCCCAGAACGGCAAACTAAACAACAATGAATCACTGATTTTCTCTATGCATTTGTAATGTTCGCAAATCTTAATAAGTCAGGTAGAAGAAAAACTATATTAATGCATAACAACTTCTGAACTTCTCTTAAAAGAGGCCAGTGATTTACTGTACCTCTACCGAGAAGCGAATCGTATATAAACGTATGCGCAAACAGGCAGCATGTTTGTTTCTGTACTCGCCAATAGGCTTACAGCAACCCCCGTAGGCTGGGTGGCATAGTATGTACGCGGCACTCCCCGTCTGTACTATTAGGCGGCTGAGAGGGGTGCTTGCACAGCCTTGCATTTTAAAGACACAGTGTAGAACGTCCTTTAAATGATCTAAACAACTCTAACCAAATACAGCAACATTACTACATAAGGCGGGTGACTGAGTTACGCAAATCGAGGTAGCATTTTTAAAAAAAATTATAACTTTGTCATGCAACATCCACCAGCCTTCATTTGACCACCTAAATGAAGCCAAAAAAGATCTATCGAATGCAACCATGTGGGGGGGGGGGAGGGGGGGGTTGTATGTGGACATCGTATCACAAAACATCGACAAATGGTTGTTAACATTCACAAAAAAAGCTCCAAAAATTCAACAAATACTAAAAATGACTGCAGAATTTTAAAAGATTAGTTCAGGGACTTAGGAAAACGACACCCTACTCACTTTTTCTGAATACTTTGGAACCTAAACAATGATACCATGAGGGATGATTAGATGTCAGGAAATATTTCAAATAAAATTTTCAAAATGAATCATCTCCTGTCAAAAATTTACATTACAATTCCAAAAAACCCTACCCAATAAAGAAAATCATAACTCAACAACGGAAAGTCCAATCTTTTTCATTTAAATACCAAAATGTCCATTATGAGATTTTGTACATAGAAACACCAAGTGATATGAATGAATGGCAAGGGTAGGGTACGTTAGAAATGCAAACAAATGCAATTTTCAAAAATGCGTAGATTCCGGTCAAAAACATGTATTTCTAACCCCCAAATCAACTCCCAATATCAAAAATTATAAGCCGCAACACCCCTCCGACTTTTTCACTTACCAAAATGTCCATTACGGGCTACCCTTCAAAGCTCACGCAGTGCTTTTCATAGATCCAAAGCAACTCGCTTTTGTCTACGTTTCACTGTGCACTGAGCACTGGGCACATAGTTTGCATATTTGCATACATAATGAGATTAGTTTACAAAAAATAAAATGTTCATTCAAATTCCCCATCTTTGCTATTTACAATGATGTATAGGTTCTCAAGAAAATATTCTTCTAAATTAACCAAAAAATTCCTGTGAGTATTCCTCTTTTGAAACGGTCACGAGCCATATGGAAAAAGGGTTTTACTTAATGTGATGACATAATCGGTTAACAAGAAATTTCTACATTATAGGTAAAATGGTAATACATTATCGGTTAAATTTTTTTACTACATTTTGGTTTTGGGGTGAAACATTATGGGTTAAAAAAGTTACTACATTATTGGTTAAATTTTTACTACATTATCTGTTAATGATATACGTTGACGGTTAAATTTTTACTACGTTATCGGTTAATGATACATTATCGGCCAAATACAACCTTTAGACCCTGAGTGCTGATACCCCCTGGGTAGGCTGTAATTACAACTGTCAAATTAAAAATTTTTAAAGACTCCTTTAACTCGAAGACTACCAAGGTGTGCTATTATATTGTTGCGACAGCTGAAACTGAAGAATAAAACCAACCGAATGGCTGCTTCAAAGGAATATATACCCTGCGGTTTTCTTTGTCGAAAGAAAGGTAAACTATGGTAAATTTAAGGCTACAATATAGTGACGCTTACTTTGCCAACGAATTTATCATAAGAAAATGTTGAAATACAATTTGTACCTTCTCGGTTTAGCTTGGTGCTATTTTTTTTTTGTTTGATTAACTGAAGGTCAAGCAAGTATCCTGCAAACGAATCCTATGCACAGCCTGCGTGATTTGAGGTCACCTTAAACTAATGTATACTACTCCCATAGGGGTAGGAGGCGGGGGGGGGGGGGGGCTAAAGCCCCCAACCAAAAAGTTTTGGCAAAATTCGGGCAAGATGCTGAGAATTTTTCGGGTACCATTCTGAAAGAAAAATAATGCAATGCTGTAGCTAAAGGGTATTAATAATTTAAAAACTTCCTTGGTAATTAATATAAAGTTCTGATTTGAATTGCACCAGCATTTATATATTCTGTATTAATTCATCAGTGTGTTTTTTAATGGTTAAACTTATATTATAATTATCAGTGGTGTATTTTAGGGACCATATCACCATGCCCCACCCTCACTGATGCTGATTTTTTTCTAACTAAAATACGTAAATTTTTTAACACAAATTTTACTTCAAAAAAAGGTAGCATATGTGGCACCAAATTGCATGTGAGGACACCTAATTTTTCAAAAATTTTCAAAGGGGAGGGCGAAACCCCCTTCCCTTAGACCCCTCCTCCAGACCGGCGATCAACGACTTCCGCCAAGATTAAACTCAATAAAGAAGGTAGAAACAAGGCAAGTTATTGTATGTTATTGGCATGCCGTGTGATAAACGATGAATACCCATATGATCTGTACATTAACATGTCGAACGTGCGTGGAGCGCGCGGAAATTTTGGGTTATATTTTTCGGGCAAGTCGTTTCCGCCCCCAAATCAATTACTTGGGCTCCTACGCCTGGATTATAATATTACACTTCGTCTGTGTACATATATATATATATATATATATATATATATATATATATATATATATATATATATATATATATATATATATATATATATATATATATAGTTAAAGAGGAGAGTTCCACATGTACTCCTAGAAAATAAATCGTAAAACAGGAAACAAATAAATGCATCACTAGTTGACTTGAAGAGTACAAAATAATCCAAGATTTAATTCGAAATTTTCGGTTCCCCTGGAACCTTCGTCAGCGAGATCAGACAGTGAAGTGAGTACAATAATTAACTTAGCCAACAGCGGTGATACAGCTTAAAAACACAAGATGATAGGTGATGAAAAGGTGTAAATAAGTGGAATAAACAATTACGTTGTCTGATGGAAAGTGTACTGATTCAAAACACCGAGGTCACCGAGGTCAAAACTTTTGCCGCCCTTACAGACGAACCCACTCTCCCGACTATCTTTTCCAACCCTCCCCTCCTGGCCCTCCGTCAACCCCCTAATCTCAGAAATCTCCTTACTTCCGCCAAATTACCCACCCCTGGTCACACTATTAAGGGCAACACTGGCTGCAACAA
Organism: Holothuria leucospilota; assembly: GCA_029531755.1. NCBI lineage: Eukaryota > Metazoa > Echinodermata > Holothuroidea > Aspidochirotida > Holothuriidae > Holothuria > Holothuria leucospilota. Next base: position 21,309,489 of record CM055966.1, read on the forward strand.
AAAGCGCTGCCAGATCTGCAAACACATCACCCTTGGAAAACATGTCAACATCCCCAGTGTAAAATTTGCCATGAATCCCCCTAATCTAAATTGTGACTCTTGTAATGTGGTTTACATTTTTCACTGTGATTTATGTAATGAGGGTCTTTACGTAGGTGAAACCAAGACTTCCTTTCGCTTTAGGTTTAACAACCATAAAAAGTCTATTCGTGATAACACTCCAGGTTTCCCCGTAGCGGAGCACTTTAATCTTCCCCGCCATTCCCTTGAAAATCTTAAAGTCGCCCTCATTGCAAGCAATTTTGTTTGTACTGAACACCGCAAGTCCGCCGAACTTGGATTTTGAAACTAAATTCACACATCACGGGGCTAAACAAAGACCTCGGTGTTCTGAATCAGTACACTTTCCATCAGACAACGTAATTGTTTATTCCACTTATTTACACCTTTTCATCACCTATCATCTTGTGTTTTTAAGCTGTATCACCGCTGTTGGCTAAGTTAATTATTGTACTCACTTCACTGTCTGATCTCGCTGACGAAGGTTCCAGGGGAACCGAAAATTTCGAATTAAATCTTGGATTATTTTGTACTCTTTAAGTCAACTAGTGATGCATTTATTTGTTTCCTGTTTTACGATTTATATATATATATATATATATATATGTAAATATATATATGTAAATATATATATGTAAATATATATATGTAAATATATATATATATATATATATATACATATATATATATATATATATATATATATATATATATATATATATATATATATATATATATATATATATATATATATATATATATAATATTTATATATATATATATATATATATATATATATATATATATATATATATATATATATATATATATGAAAACAGGCATCAATTAAGTCTGCAAGGAGACGCTTACGGTATTGACATATGGGACAGGGGATGTCGATTTCTGTAATGTAACGTATGCTAGGTTCTATTATCTTGGCACTCAGGGTACAAGAAATTTTAAAACAGAGTAACATTTGAGTTCTCATCTTTGCGATGCAATTAATGTGCCCAGGGAAACTCCCTCCAGAAATGTTTGCTGGAAGCCAACTATGATGTAAAGTTTTTATCTGAGGAGGCAAATTTTAGTGCTCGGACACGGTCCTAAACGAATGAAACAGACAGCGGCAATCCTCAGAATTTTGAAAGAGGGGAGACAAAATATAATAGTAATTATTTTGACTAAAGTCTGTCGTTGATTTTACTGGCATTCGGCGAGCTTCTAACCACTAATTTCAAACCCTGTAGGACACAAAGCCACCACAAGGGGTAGATTTTTCCCCAAGTACCTAATTTCCTTTTCTACAGAAAGGCTGCGTAATGAAATAACCGCTTAAAGGTTCCATTAAGGCCACTTTCCGTACATCCGGTTGCATGACATATTTTGTACGCTGAATGGAGAAACATACAAATAGCTTTCTGTAGATACATGAGGTATTAAATTTTCCTAGCGGGGGGGGGGGGGGGTGGGGGGGGGGGAGGAAGTCGGTAATGCGCTAACATGCTGTGGCGGCGCGCAAAACGTCAGATATGTATATAGAAAGGTACCATGTTTTAATCTATTTTGTCTCTGTGTTCACAGGGGGTAACGAGAGCGTTAACGTGACTAACGAGAAACTACAACTAGCCTATCTTCTGCGGTTTCCCGTTATAACCAGTATCAAAGGCCATTCACAGTGAACAACCAAACAGTGAAAATATTTCGAAATCGTTAACAAACCATCCTCGAAATTCTGCTAGGTTTTGTTAAAAATTATTTAGCAATTGTACGTATTGTAGGCACAGTAAACTGCGAGGCACTTGAAAGTAAGCATGTTATCAAGAAGACAAAACCATTTGCATGGAGAGTTAAGGATTATGTGATAACTAGGCCTTGATGATAAGCCAGCTGGAAGTCTTGATCCAGACAGAGCGTCTTGATGACCAGTACATTGACATAACGTGCCATGATTTTGTGATCAGAGTCTAACAACGAGCTCATCATCTGAAGACGCACACGCTATCCCATCAGCTCATGTGAACGCAGTCTTTGTTTTCAGCTTTAAGATTGTTGGATTGCAGTTTCACAAGAACAATTTCCCTTCTTCGTTGACAGGATTCTTGACAATATTGTGTTTTTCAGTTCTTCTGGTAGCTCTGCTGTGGAAAAACAAGTTCTCCTTGCAAAATAAGCCGACCTTCTTTTTTTATCTCATTTGCAATGATTATCTTGAAAGTGATCGAGAAAGTGCTACAAACACAACCTTGGTTCAGGGAGATGTTACAGCTTCCTGTTTGCCAGGTTTAACAAGGGGCCGGTTAATGCGCTGACTGCAACTAGTACATAGGCCATAGGTGTAAAACCAGAGAGTTGCAAGAGAGATTTGGTTAACAAAAATGCAAGGCAATACTTGAGTTTGAGTTTAGAACCATGATAAAAGAATAATCATACATTTTCAAACTTGGAACAACTAAGAAGAAGCGGTAAGTCTGCCGGGTATGGGCGATGAATGGTGTTTGTGGGCGTAAAGTCGCCGCGACAACTTAAGCTGGGTATTTACACAACTACGAATAATCGTTTGAGATCTCACCGTGACATATCGCAAAGTTGTGCTAGGCAGTTCGGTACATTCTCCCTTTTGGGAGGAAACCAAACTTCTCCCGAATGGGGTAAAACTGTAACGCAGTATATAGGCTTTTCGGTATCTGTGACAATATTCCTAACAAATATACGTTTAATTCAATTACATTAGACCGATTAACTTTGCAAGGGGTTTCTAGAAGCCATTGCCAAATGTACATGAAGAACGCATAGAATTTTGGGTAAATAAGGCAAAATATCTTAGAGGTAAAATGGCCCCCGATCGGGGGAAACTAAACAAGCTGCTCCCAAACGGGGAATATCTCGAACTGCTGAGTGTGCTTTAAAATACTACAAATTTCGCCCCAAACAATATGAAAGGTCACCTTTTAAGTTTACTTCTAGACCCTCCATCAAAAAAAAAAAAAGGATTCTGTGTAAGGTACAATTGTTATATGTTCCCCAAAGACAAATCTACAGTAGCCTATCCTGATTTTAAATTGCTCAAGGCCATATTCACACACTACAGACACCGTTACTTAACCGGGGAATACTCTTTTCTCTAATTATAGGGCAATTCCCAACTTTCCATGGGCGTCAATCCTGGGTGGGGAGACGGGGGGGGGACAAGTCCCCCCACATTTCGATGGTTGTGGGACATAATACCAAATGTCCCCCCCCCCCCCACACACACACATTTGCGTAAAAGAGTAGTGTCGTGGCTCTATTTGACTGGCTTTTTGAGTGGCATGTAGGTTTGTTGGGCAATTGTTAAGTGTCTCAATGCAGATTCTGAATGCAGATTTCGTCAGGGAAATCTTATTTAATGACAAAATTTCGGCGCGGTTCGCGGGCATGCGTCACGGTTTGCACTCCTTCTCATGACCATTAAAAAGGTAATTATACATGGAACTATTCTGATCACAACACTTTCCGAGAACAGACATACATCTCCAAACATCTGTGGGGGCCTCGCATCAATATGGGATCATTCAATCAGAGGCGTACGCAGAGGGGAGGGCCATTCGGCCATGCCCACCCTCACTGATTCCGATTTTTTTTTAAGTTCCTAAAAATACGTAAGTTTTTAACACAAATTTACTCCAAAAGTTAACATATTTCGCACCAGATTGCATGTAAGGACCCCGAATTTTGCAAAATTTTTCAAAGGGGAGGGGGACACCCCATTGGGTCATGCCCCCCTCACTAATTCCGATTTTTTTAAGTTCCTAAAAATACGTACATATTTTAACACAAATTTACTTCAAAAGGTAGCATATGTGGCACCAGGATGCATGTAACGACATCGAATTTTTCAAAATTTTTCAAAGGGGATGAGGACACCGCATTGGGCAATGTCCCCCCTCACTGATGCCTATTTTTTAGTTCCTAAAAATAAGTAAATTTTTTAACACAAATTTTACTTCAATATATAGCATATTTGGCACCAGAATACATGTAAGGACACCGAATTTTTCAAATTTTTTCAAAAAAGACCCCTCCCCCAGGCCAGCGGTCACAAAACATACTGCATGTCCCCCCCCCCTCCCTTGAAAGAAATCCTGGGTACGCTACTGCATTCAGTCCAATTTGTAGCATGATGTGGAAAGGTTGAAAGTACGTTGTTGCCGTTAAACACTTTTCAAAAATTTTTACCGAGCGCTTCGCCGAAGCCATTATCGGTATAGATGGTGATTGTTAATACACTTACGACTACAAAGCATTCTGAAAACGCCCTTGCTAATCCCTCACACCTTTGCTATACTACAATCAGCTCCAAAAATATCCCCAAGAAAGCACCATTTTGCATCTAAGCAACCTTAAATTAACGAAAATTTCTCAAAGGGGAGGGCTACGCCCCCTCCCCTTAGACCCCTCCCCAGGATTACACCTTTATACAGTGACAAAGGAAGGATCCCCACTGCTGTATACAAAACGCAGGGTGAATAAAAAAGGTGAAATTTACGCGCCGCCACTGCAGTTAGTAAAAACACCAACCAGTCGGAAAAATTAGAATTCACTAAATTATGGACATTTTCCAGCCATGTACGATCAGCTCAAAAATATCCCAAAGATAGAACCGTTTTGCACCTAAGCAGCCTTAAATTAACAAAAATTTCTCAAAGGGGAGGGGACGCCCCTTCCCCAGGGTGACACATTTATGTTGTGACAAAGGAAGGATCCCCACTGCTGTATACAAAACGCAGAGCGCGTACAATGTGCAATTTAAATGTGCCTCCACTCAGTTGGAAAAAACATCCAGCCGGTCGGAATTTGGGACCTTCACACCCCCAAATATATCACCCTAGCAACGGGCCTGTTCGGGTCCATGATCTCTGACAATGATCCACGCTGCGAAGCGTTGTTTCAGCTGTTTTGGGACATGATGAAAATAACATCTTGAAGTTATTCCGTAGACTCCGTGTATTTCACCTGGCTGATCATTTATGATGGTCATGTTAACTTTGAAATGATAATTCTTATTAGAATAGGACAACGTCAGTCATAATAAGGGGGAGGGAAGGGTCTATAGGAAGAAGCCCCCTCTTCAGAACCAAAGGGTTTGTGCTAAGTCATGTATGTCCCTTGTCCCCCCCCCCCCCCACATTTGAATACGGATTGACGCCCCTGCAACATTGTGGGAATCATTAAACGCAAGACCGTCAACACTTCTCAAAAGTGTAGGGGGGAACACATGACTTTGACCAAGTATAATTCAAGCGTGAATTCATAAGCCTTGGCAACACGGCGAAACCCGTGGCCCACGCTGGACCGTAGAAAACTTTGGATTTCCGATGATCTGTGGTGTAATCTGAGGCATTTTTCCACGATTTTAGTCCATTAATTGAGTGGTTGTTTTCACCATTTCCGAAAATGCTACTATTTTCGTTAGGGTCTGGAAAAAGTAGGTTGCGAACCATATGATATTACCCACTTTCCAAATAGGTGGGGGCATGCCCCCCGTCCTCCATCTGTTACTCATCCGTGCATGGTTAAAGGGATAGTGAAAGTGTAAGATGAATGACCTCGACGAAAGAAACCGACACGAATGACCCTTACAAAAATTGCAGTTTGAAGGTCAGTTCCTACTTCAAAATTTATCACTTCTGCAAAATACATACCAACTAAATACAGTATGTCTTAAACACAGCTAGCCATATATGGTCCATAATTGACACCGGCAATAGCAGCCTAATTGTAGTTTATGAGACGGACCCTAAGAACAAGAATGGTTGTCAATCTCATGCTTCGATCGTTTGAGAAGACTAAAACTAAACCAAATGCGTTCTACTTGATGTACAGGTCCTGTAAAGTCCTTTAGTTTTGTTACAATGCTCTCATTATTATTACTTTTGCATAAATTGGGCAAAAGATGTTCCGTAAATGATTAAGCCGTTGTGGCTCAAATTTAAAGGCAACGGTATCACGTACCGGTAGTTATTATTTATTCAGTAGGCACTGTATTTATTCAGTCTTCTCTGTCCGTCCGTTCGTTCGTTTGTTCCTTCTTTCGTTCATGCGTTCGTTCGTTCCTTTGCTCTTTCGTGGCATTCGTTCATTCATTCATTCTAACATTCGTTCATTGCATACAACTAGCCTACTTATGTCTATACAAGAAAACACTCTAAGTATGTATTTACTTACAGCACTAGTATACCAGAACAAACAAGAAGTGTTTTACTAATCCAGTAATTAATTCAACAAAATATTCAATAAAACGTATTTACTTGTAAGAGATAACAATGTTTCAATGTTTCAATGTAGCTTAGCCTGATAAAGCAGGTAAACTAGAACAAGTTTACAGTTGAAGGCTCACTCTTTTCCAACTCTAAGCAAATACGTACGGTAAGCCACCAACCTGAATCAAGAACTTTCCTGTCTTTTGATTTCGAAAACTCAAAATTATTGATTTTCCCGTGCCCAGAAAAGGCCTACTTGCATTCTGTCTATGTCACCTTAATCCTGTTACTGTATTCGAGGTTGGCGACTCGATACTGAACGATTGGCAGTTAGAAGAAACCTTTAGAATGTTGGGATGTTCACTCCCCCGTATGCGTGATAAAGATTGTTAGGCTACAGTGTGTTTCAATAGGTACATCCACCTTGAACCTATGGTCCATTTCCAAACGATTTTGCACAACTGTGGACAACAGCCTGCCACGGCCGTATTAAAAAGCAGGGAAATCAATTCTCCTGTATCATGGGAGCAAAGATTCTTAAAAATTTAATTTGTCTGCGTTGTTTTGGATGCAGAGTTTCCTTATGGAGGAAGAAATCGTGGAAACTTACGTTACAGTCAGCCCTTGTGATATTTATAACGTTAGGCCTTGTTTCACTTTATTTTACTTCAGTTAACTTCCCTGATACTCCTTGTGACGGCGAAACATGTAGGGGAAAGAAATCCTGGGGAATCGAGAAAGGAAGCGTCATTTCAGGTAAGATATATTAGGGAGTTGCAATATTATGCCCTAAAACTCAAAAACATTATTAAAGATTTAAGAATTAAACACTTTTTTGAATGAAACACTTTTTGCCTCAACTTTATAAACATGTTTAGATGGTAAACACGCGTCTAGTTCGTAAACGTTCTGTGCTAAAGCGCAGTTAGTCGCTTTCACTGCATACTTTTGTTGAATTTCTAAAATGTTTAGAGTGTAAACGTCAACGTGTGTACGAAGAATGGGAAAATTTAGTATTTAATTGGTACTAGAACGTTTTCTACGGTAGCTACTGAACATAATCTTTTAACTGTTTAAAGGGAATAAACCGAAGATAAAATTTCACTGTAAATGATAAATTTTTAAAAAGCCGATAAACAGGATTCTGTAAACAGCAGTGTTCACGAATGTTCTTCGGTTATCCAGATACAAGCATAGAAAATGACCAGTAAACGGCCTACTGCAAGTGTTTATTGTAATTGAGCAATATTGAAATGTATTTGTTTTCATTGATCAAAATTTTTGGTAACAGAAATTTAAACATTAAACTTAAATATATGCGTTGGCTCATCACTGCGGAAAATTGACAACAGAGAAAGTAAGTTACTCCGAAAGGAAATTTTACAATCTTGACTGTACCAAAGAAAGAAATTGAGATATATTATACAATCTACATGGTAAATGAATTTGACTCTAGGTCCACAATACCTGGCCTTTGGGCCGGTCTAGACCATTGTAGAATTTCTCAACAGGGTACAAGCTACCAGTGTTTACGACTTTTGAATCATATCTATTGGAATTGTAAGCTAATGAGCTTTAGAATAATGCACTGTCCTTTGACACTTCCCACTCAAAATTGCCAGTATGTGATTTTGCACAGTGGAAGAATATTATGCAAATCCATTGCACACTACCTTCACTTTCCTTCCTTTTTGCCTACTGATAACTTCAAATTCATTTCCCTAACAAATAATCCTTGGAATTTCTACAAATAATTTTTTTTCTACAGTTTTAGTATATATTCTTTATTTTAAATGGTGTATCAGGTTTCTACAACACAACAAGAACTTCGTCATTTCTTTGGAAGTCTAGGTTTCAACAGAAAAATTTGCAGGAATTCAAGAATTATTTACATGTAGAATACTATAGTACACTTTTTATTGTTGTAAGGGTGGCTACGACATAATTGCAATCCCCAGACAACACTAGCACTGTTAAAACACTGTTTAAAATTTTTAAACAACCACATATTAACCAGTGAATCGCTCAATGTTGTTTAAATTTCAAACAACCTTGTTTGAAATTTGAACAACATCGTTTAAATTTCAAACAACCTTGTTTGAAATTTAAACAACATTGAGCGATTCACTGGTTAATATGTGGTTGTTTAAAAAATTTAAACAGTGTTTTAACAGTGTACATTCCTTCAACAACATGGTCTACACTGTTCCGTAAGTAAACGGTCTATGGGGAAGGGGGGGGGGCACAGTTAAGGGAAGTATTTGTAGGAGAAATCTCTAATATTAGTCCGGGTGGGCTACATCCATGGCACCCGATGACGTTCTTTCTACAAGTAACTCTTTTTGCTTGAGGCGACCGCCTTCTGCAGCAAACTTATAGCCATTTTTTCAAAGACAAGCTCGTACTTAGGAAGATTGGGGAGGGGGAGAGGTTAGGAAGAACGTCCCCGCATTATCCATGGTCCGCCAAATAATACAACTGCACTTGTGGCTGGTCCACACCCCCTCATGCTCAGAAAAGAAAAACAAACGCCTCCCGATAGACAACTTCCACCGAGGCTTACTGTACAGGAGTACTGGCTTAAGAAAAAAAATTAATTGGTCGAAGCATTGACAAATATGAAAAATACAAGAGCAATATTATATGACAGGGATAAAGCTGGGAGTAGGCCCTACTGCACAAAAGACCTGACTGTACCTTGTGTGACACTGTTCTAACTGCGTGACAATATGGAGAAACATAATTTTTTGTTATAGACGAATCCGATCAGCGCTTGTGTTTAGTGACTGTAGGCAGCCATTAATGGGGTCCACCAGCCTTAAATCGTCTTCATTTATTTTCTACATGAATTTCAAACCCACATATTCAGTGAAATTGAACGAATCAAGATACAATTTAATGTCCAACCATCCATCATACAGGTAAGCAAGGAAATTGAAAGATTAAAGGTGATAGACCCCAGGTATGGCCGACTGAAATCAGACCATCACTTGCTCTCCGGATTCGTCTATTACCTGTACATATTTTAAAAAATTAGATGCTTGCCCAACATAAAATCGACTAGAAAGTACACCTTGGATACATGTGTACCCTTTACATTTTGGAACTTTTTTGAGAGGTAAACGCAACTATAGTTTGATGTATTTCAGCTGTCGGCCAGACTTTTCAGACCTGGAGTAATTTATCGGCCCCAGGGACATACAGAGGTTGCATCAACTTCTTGGACTCCTCGAAGAAAGATCTTAATATGGTTCGAGTAGAAGAGAGCAAGCAAATGACTGTTGTGAGATGCATCAATCATTGTAGTAAGAAGGTAAATATGTGTTATGTAATTGTAACTTTTGGTCGACTCAGGCCCGGATTTCCCATTGGGTGAGATGGGCTCGGGCCCAGGACCTCCAAATTCAGGGAGCCCCCAAATTGGAGGAGTGAAAATATAAAATGATGGGATAAATGATAGAGGTATAGTCTCAGGTAGAGAGAGAGAATGTTACGAACTGTGAAGGAGAACGATCGTTCTCACAGCTGAAACTGGTCAAGAATTTATTCAGGTCAACAATGACCCAGGAAAGACTTAACGGCGTGTGTGTTCTTGATATAGAATCCAGTTTTGTCAGAAGTTTGGAATTTGATGGTATGATAAATGAAGTTGCCAAGGCAAAAGTGAGAAGGAAGAAATTTTAGGTTTCAAGCTCAATGTGCGGGAAGAAGATGGGCCCCAGTAAGGGTGGCCCAGGGCCCACAGAAAGGTAAATCCGGGCCTGGTTCGACTGCACCAATTTTAGAACATACATTGCATCAAGCATCACAGTAGAACACTGTAGATTATATGTTCTCGAGTGGCGGCAAGCGGGCCATGCACGGACCTTGACGTGCATTAAATAGCCTGCCGAAGATTGAATTAGCCCCCAAAATTTGAGAAAACAAATTACTCGAATAAGTTCTAGCTAATATGACTGCAGTGATAAAATACAACGTGAGTAAATGTGGTATTTGTTCTAAAATACTTCAGAATCCCTGCAGAGGGCCTTCACACAGTCCCGTAGCCGGGGAGGGGCAGGACCCCCAGAAAAACCCTAGAAAAGAAAAACTTCCATTGCTTTAAAGTATTTCAGTATATCTCGCCTCCTAAAGAAATATTTTTCCCTCACATGGAAATTATCTCGCCCCCTTCACTACCACTTCGGATACGGGCATTCTTTTACATTGCTGTGTAGTGTAAGATCATTAAATAATCTTACATTATGCGAAGGAAAGATTTGTAATTTTCCTAACAGAAACATATCTGCCACAAAGGTAATTCCGCTGAAGTTTTCAATTATCCATTAAAACTGTATGTCTTCCCAAACGTTAGAGATACAGTCCCCAATTTACTCGCATCCTTACGTCCCTGTGAACCTCCGTTATCGTACCAACCCAAACAGCCAAAGAAGCAGTAATGTTGAAACCCTATTAAATCCACTGGCATGCCCCTTAGTAGAAATTTTTCGGCAGGGTGCAGTCAGGTGTCGTTAGTTTAAATAAAAACATTGCCAAGAATGATTTCCATTTTGCAGGAAATGGCACGCAGCCATTCCGCAAAGGTTACATCCAAACAACCTTTCCGTATTTTTAATAACCAAAGATTTCAAGAAATTATGTGATATAAATTTACTTTGAAAATTTATGAAAAGGGGAAGGATAGAACTGTTCCTGCCGCTACCGATATGTACGGTCATAGACCCTTTTCCAAATAGCAATTACAATGGAGTGTGGGATAATGTTCTGGTACGCGATGTTTTGTCAATGGCATTTTGCTGTGGCAAAAAATGATGCACACCAAAAATCTATCCCACTATCCTTTGTAATTCCTATTTGGAAAAGAGTCTATGGATGAAATCCGATGAAATAGGACAAAAGATAGAGTTCGAGTTGAAAACGCATTGAAAATGTGGAAGTTTGGTACTGGTTCGTTGTAGACAGCATGAAAGGTATTCAATTCTCAAAATTATGATCAAAATTGAACATTTGATTGGTTAACTATGTACCGATCCAAATATGGTCAAATTGTTGAACTAACTATGGTCAAAATTACCACTTAATGGTGAGATTTGACGATTGATACAATAAAATACGGTAAAAGACCTTCCCTTCACAAGTGTACCGTTTGATGTGATTTCACACACACAGGTAAACACCTACGTAGGTTTACTTGGCGGGACCCAGTGTTACTGCATCAACTTCACTGGACCATCGGATAGTCTTCACTATGTACCCACGTCACAATGTAGCGCTCCTTGCTCGGGAGATCCAACTTACAATTGTGGAGGCAGGAATAGTACCTTCTCTCTTTACAGAACTAAAATTCCAGGTAAGACGAACATCTACGTCGTAAATAGGTGTGTACTTGTAGCAGCGAAACTCTTGTTTGCCCCACTTTGTAAATACGTTTAAAGACAAAGTTTGTTTCAAAATTGTGCACCATGTGTGTAACAATAAGCACAGGGGGACATGTAAATTCGTATTACCTTTTTTGAACATGCTGACTGCATGGGTACAAATATACTGAAACTGTTTGAAGTTTTGTGATACTTTGAGCACATTCGTATTGCCATATCGGAAAGAAATTCTCTTCGTTGTACTTTAATTCATAGTTTAATTGGCCCAAAATTTCATAGTATTGTTATACATTGGGAAGTCACCATGCTGACTATAAAGTCTGTGTAAAATTTTGATTTCATAAAGTTCAAATTTTGATGAAAACTTTCAAAACAACCGGTGTCGCCTGATCTGCCCTCCGTGTTTCATTTCTCATGTGCTTGTAGTAATTGCATGCAGTGCCGATCGGAAAAACTCTAACGATGGATGGGGGGAGGGGGGGGGGGCGCTGTATCATTCCAGTCCAGAACCTTTGGTATTTTCTTTAATTTTCGATGTTCAAAGACGAAACCATTCGAAGAGAAAATAACTGAGAGATATATAGACGTATAAGGCCTGGTTCCGATCGTCCGGCATGCAGCCGTCGCAGTGAAGACGACGATATCGGTGTTTTCACTCCAAACACGGGATTGTTTACAGGTGTGACGTCACATTTATGAAGTGTCATCATGCAGTGCTTCGAAAGAATCTAGCATGAATATTAAGAGATACCTAATCGGCGGTCACAATTTCATCCAAAAAGTCCTTTTATGAAGCAATCATAGGCGGGATTACGGGGGGGGGGGCACGGGGGAACTTGCCCCCCCCCCCACTTTTTTCCAGAGCTTAAAAAATAAAAATAATAAAAGATGAGCGAAAGGAAACGAGACCAGAGAAATTTTAATAGCCTAGCATGATTAAAATGTTTCAACGTTAAATGAAGGAAAAAATTAGTGTCAAAAACCATTAAAATGCTAAGAAGATATTTTCGGGGCGCTTCGCGTGCACTTAAAAAGAAAACTGACTAATACAATTGAAATTTTGTCTGGCGCCTTAACATTTCTTTTCTCCTACGCGCCACACTATTGTGACTTGACGCTCAGTACGGTACGTCACAAAATGCACCATGGTCCTTGCAAACAAAGTCCCAAACCCTACCCATGTGAAGGGAGTCGCAATACCCAAACAAAAGAAAATCGGCGTGCCTCGCATACTCCTTATATAAATCGATGTCTCATTAGTACTGCTGTACTGCTGAACACGTAGGAAAACTTAGGTGGAATTGCCTCGTTATTACTTTCTCATGTGTAGGGCAGCTTGAGTAAATTACTATTTCCAAACTTCTCGCTCCACCTCTTGCTGTTTACTTTCCTCACCAACTACCATCATCCTCAGTAAATTGACTGACGGTTACTATCTAATTTGCATCATCGTCATAAGGAAGCTATTTCATTAGCATTTCAAGTTACTTCTGGGGATAATAGGAGTTTCTCAGGAAATGGTTCAGAATGGCCGCAAATGCCGCCATATTTAAGAAAAATTTCTCGGGGAGGACCCTCAGTCCCCAGCCTCCGGCTTCGCCCCTTAGGCGCTTACGGATAAAGCCTTCGCCGACCACAGCTTCCCAAGATGCAGCCTTCAATAAAAATAAAAATTACTTCCCTGGCACTTTAACTGCCGATGCCCTTGACCATGTCCATGTCAATGTAAAAACTGCTAATAACACATTTCATTGACTTTTTAAAGTATCACATAGTCTATAACCCTCAAAATCGACACTTACTTACTTTTCACACTAACAAAGTTGAGGGTAACCTTCATAGCAAGTGTCCAACATGTACTCCTCTTTTGAAGTACATACTCTAATACTCAAGTTTGCGGAAGTTGGTATTACGAGTGCAGCCGATATAGGTGCAGGAGTAATACACGTCCGCCAAGTGGGAAAACTTTGAGGAGGACTTGTCCAAGACCATCGACAAAATGAAACATGACAGAGTGAACCATATAGCAGGATATAGGTTCTTATACCCTGCTCTGTGGAAAAAAAACAGGCACCCGGGGATACAGGAAAAACTTTTCTGCTACGAAAATACTGCATTTAAAACTGAAGAAAAACAATAGGCTACAAATAAAAGTCTCAAACGTTGTCTCAACTCTGTTTTTTCGGCGCGCTTCGCGCGCACCCGTTTTATATTGTTTCGGGATTCGGAGTTACTTCCTGTGGAACATCTTGCTTCTCATAGCTTAGCACAAACTCTTTTATTATCATTGAAACCACCAAACTTTTATCATTATCAATCTGCGTAAACTTACCGACTCTGTAAAGATTGTTTAGATGTAAGTTGTAATGCACGGAAAGTGCCAAATCCGGTTACGTAATAAGGGACAGACGCTTATAGAAGGGGCATGGCAAGAGCCTTCTAGCTCCTTGTGGACACTTTTCTTAGGTTTCCTATTACTCATATCGCTTAAAAGTCTGAAAATGCAATTGTTTCAGCGCGCTTCGCGCCCACCCACTCTCAGTACTACATCTCCCATTCTTAAAATTATCGTTCCAAAGCCCCGGGAAACCCTCAAAATAATCCGTTCTCCCCTCTTTCCTCAAGTCCTCTGCATTATCGATCCTATCTGACTGTTACCGAGTAAGAATATAATTGAAAATAGGTCAAATTGTGATTTTTGTGGTCTGTTAAGTGCCCACCTTATGTCATTTGTAGTTGAAGCTAAAATGCATCATTTTAATGTCTACAATTTGTAAATACCCGAGAGCTTCCGAAGGCTTCGCCCCCTGGCTCCCCACCGGGGCTCTGCACCTGGACCCCGCCAGGGGCCCTAAGGCGGATTCCTTGTACCCCACGCCGTAAGGGGAGCGCTTCGCGCTCCCGCGGAGACTTCGGCGCCGTTTGACAGTCTACCCAGCTTTGCACCCCCCCCCCACTTTCAGACATCAAATCCCGCCCCTGGAAGCCATCCTTGTAAAAGCAACTTAAACGTCTTTGCAGATGTACACAATATGAAAGTCATAAAGTTCAGAAATGATAAAAATATAGTTAATTAAAAATAACGTTTAACGGAGTCACTATTTTAGTGTATTCTATTAGCAGACTCAAATCCAGAGGGTGCTCCAGCCCCTCTTTCACTACTACTTTTTTGGGACTATCCCAAAGCTGCACTGCAGTTATGTATACTTATATCTTAGTTTTCAGATGCCTGGAAATACCATTTTACAGTGTCTAATTTGAAAGTTTTCCCCATACATGAACCCTTCGAGGTTTAGTTTGGACTTTTGACTCTTAATAATGGTTCGAACTTCGCTCGTACAAAATTAGAACCCCACCTTTTTGTAAAACCACGGATCCTACCCATTAGTGTGGGCAGGGAGCTGTGAGAGCCTGATTTAACTTAGAAATTCCGACAAGTGTACATAGAGAAATAGAGGTGCAACCCTAACAAATCTGTTACATACTAGTACGTACATCAATTAATGGTGCTTGTTTCATTTTTACCCTTACATATAGACTCTCGTTGCTCAGAGATAAGTCTTATGCCTGAGGGATCCATGCCTCTCATAGCTCTTGCAAGCTTTCCCCGATCTGGAAACACTTGGACGAGGCGTCTCTTAGAACATTCGACGGGAATTTATACTGGAAGTATTTACTGGAAATCAGAAAGTCGACAAAGTATCGGTTCAAAAGGTAATTATCCGCGTATGCAGGAATTTTTAACCTGGGGAGTGACTTCAGTTTTGACAAACATCGAGTGTAGCAACCTATGAGAGAGTGTAGCAACTTTTTATTTCCTTTCATCAGGAGTTGAGCGCCCCCAGTACCCACCTAGATAAGCGCCTGTTATAAGATTACTGTGTCTCAAGGAAAAGTTTAGAAGTTAATTACAATCTCCCTGACAAGATATCTTTGACAAAGATACACTGCCTGGTCATTAAAATATAACATGTTGCTACTGGCACTGTACTCTCTACATTTACATATTCAAAAACTTTGTAGCAGTGGTCGACTGCCAACGAGATGTGTAATCATCTGTCTTAATTAATAGCTAATCTAGAATGATGAAGTAGTAGACCTATCCCCGTCGCGTAATTCGGGAGTGGGCCAGGGGTGGGATGCCGGAAGGTTGCCCTACACTTCACGCTTTAACTTGAATTCTCAGAGCACTCAGCCCTCAGGAAATGCCAAAAAGCTGCAACTTGCGCCGGTCTGTAATTTTTCAACACAATCACCCATAGCTTTAAAGGGAAAATGCAGTCCCCCAATTTGAATAAGTGTGCCCCATCATCCTAATTCAGGAATGACTCCTTTCAATCATGTGACAGTATTTTTGTTACTTATTTACTAAATTCACGCAGAATAAGTCCTTGGTTTACAATATTCAATGTTTTTATAGAAAGACCCAATGGAAAATACTTATGAGCGAAATAAGTGGAGATCTGCAAGATTTAGCATAGGCTATTTTTAAGTTGGGGCCGGTGAGACCGGGTTCATACTTCAGTATAAAGCTATGGAAATTAAACAATGTCCAACTTTGAGCTATGGCCGTGATTGGCCTGAATGAGCAAGGGATGACTGTATGTGGGTCTTATAGCTTTACAGGACGTGAAAATTTGGAAGTATGAACCGGACTTAACTCGACTTGGAAGCCCGTAGCCGGACGAGGGCTTTGAAGGGGATAAATACAGTAGCTTCCGCGGGGAGCCTGAAAGTTTTAGGGGCGCCCTTCACCTTCTTGAAGCACGGGCCTGGCTGTGACTAAATAAATATTAAAAAATTTTTTTTTCTGTTTCAGTTTTTCTTGGCGGCAACATAAATTACAACACTGGGTCAACTTTGTGCATCAAGACGCATCTTTTCGATGTACACAATGTCAAGGAATTTACTGAGGGTGCTATCTTATTACTTAGGAATCCTTACAAAGCTATCGTTGCTGAAGCCTTCCGAAGACAAATGATTGCCAAAGACGAAGGACCCGAGAGGACGATACAATTTATTAAAAGTGGAGGTAATATGGCGGCTACAAATTTCGCAACTCAAAGTTGTCACATGTCTTCGTATTCTAGTTCGGTCACCCATGTACACTTCTGTCAATGCACGACACGCCAATCAGTGCCGATGCTCTGGATATAACCCTAGGTCCAAAGTGGCGGCACTCCAGCCATTTTCAGCTCTCAGCGTGCACGCAAATGGATCGCGGAATATTAGCACAGCCAAAAATTAAAATGAGAATCAAACCGTTTGATTGGTTTCTGACTGTAACAAGGAGTCTAAATTAGAGTGACCCCAGGTCCAAAATACACGAGAACCTCTATATGATATACATTTCTATAAAATTATGTTTCAAAAACGCCGGGCTCCCTCTTTCTTTGCAAATAGAGCATCTCTCATCCATTCTTTCTCACCGAACCGTGGTTACCTGCAACTTTTTGTCATTCTCGCCCCCCATAAGTACCAACCTTGTTTAGCTGTAAATGACTTATTTAGATGGCATTATACTTCTCATCACTCACCACTGACTGCTTATTGCGAAGAAACAAATTTTGAAATGTGGACTTTGGCAAATGTAGGTACCGCACCATTAATCATTTCTACATTGACTTGCCCAAGAAATTTGGTCTACTCCATGGCATATGGACCCTTCTAGTCCTCAACAGACACAAGCTATCACAATCATTTGAAGCATGCAATTAGGCCTTCTCATGATGTTTTCAAATTTTTGTACCATGACAGCTGAAATTTTGAGATATCTATAATAGGGCAGGGGTTTTCCCTTTTACACTTCACTCATAAAGCCTTTTCCAAAGCATAAGGATGTAATATGTCACATAGGGCAAAAATGTGCCTAAAATACCTATAATATCCGTCATTTTTGCTTGATGAGTAATCGAATTCGTTTGCTTCAACATTCAACTCATAGATTTTGCACATCTCTTCTGCAGCATGGTACACACTGCGCTAAACATTACTTTCGTCAACTCATGTTTGACGGGGAGTAAATCTCATGAATTAGTGGTATGCCACCTGTAGACGACGGGAAGAAATTTTTCAAGTTAAATTTTAACACCTTATTTCTTTCCTTTTCTTTACAGACTGGACTAATTTCGTTAAGAAAAACGCCGGCAATTGGTTGGCAACAGCTGTAAATTGGTGTCGCAATTCTAAGCGTCTCCTAGTTGTTAATTATGAGGAACTTCAGAAGAATACGTCAAAAGAATTAATTAGAATGGTAAAATTTCTTGACCAGCCGTTAAATATGACAAGGATAGCGTGTGCCATTCAAGAACTGCCGTCCTCAGAGTCGACGGGAGTTTATCTGGGTAACCATGGGATAAAGACACGATCTTACTTGACCTTTGACCCCTTCACAAAGCTGTTGCGTAAGCTACTTGACGGCCACATAGCAACTGTCAATGCAACACTTATTCGCTACGGACACGCCCCTTTACCAAACTATAAAGAAGCTAAGCTACTCTTTTGAAACAGTGTCCACTTAGATTTACAATTATGTTGCTTGAATAATAATGATTAGTGGCAGGCAGGTAGGAAAGAATAAGGTGCTCAAAGCAATATAACGGTGCAATTTGTCTTATCTGAAATTCATGTGCAATTTACATGTGATCAGGCAACCCCTCCGGGTGATTCCCACCTGGACAACTTTACCGAACAATTTTCCCACCGAACAATTATCCCACGGACAATTCTCACCCATGGGGTCATCAAACAAGTTCCCCATCTCCTTGGCCCAACCCCAGACACTGATCCTCTTACGTTGATGCCCCCATGGTTTCTCTGGTTAAGAATGGGATATCTTGCCCTCGGAAAGGAGAGCTGATATACTTTTATATGGCTGTTTATACATTGCCATGAAGCTTACTGAAAGTACCGACTAGTGAAGACACCGAAGGATTAAAATATTATTCATGGACAATGTTCTTTACATATGTTGCACAAATTTATGATGGCTGGGTTCCTGCGGGGTGCAGTTGAGCAGGAAAATTCACTCCATCTGGCACCTACTCCAGCACAACCAACAAGTGACTAGCTCCAGCTCGGAATCTGTTCAGCAATGGAGTGACCGTCCAGTCTGGGATGAGCGTCATACCGTCAATCTGTTCCAGTTCCGTAGCCAGGCAAAGTATTTTGTGGGACATGATGGTTTCCAAAGGGCGAGATATTTTTCAGGTGGTAGATATGATAAGAAATGTAAAGGCAGTAGCAATTATAGGTCTTAGAAGTTTTCTACAAGGGGGTAAAAATTTGCAGAGGCTGAACCCTGAGAGCTCAGAAGAAGAATTCCTTCATGAGTCTCAGAAAATTTAACTTTATGAATCATTTCATAGCTGATTTTGATTCTTTTGAGAATTAAGTCCGCGTTGTGGGTATGTACCAAGTTTCGATTTGCTCATAATTGCACTTCTGGCGTGGTCTTGGTGCAGACGTTATTACAGTAAACCAGCATATATAAGCAAACAGAGGGCGCACTGTACAAATTTTCTGATTCGGAAGAACACTGCTAGATTCTCAAGAATGTATGAAGTGAATAGTTAGGTATTAAATAGAAGATATGTTTCCTTCTTGGGATCCTATAACCAATGCAATGCACAATTTAACTTTGCTCTTAAAGTTTCCCGGGGTAGGGGGATGTGCAAATGCCAGTGCCTCCCAGCACCGGGATCCGCCACAGGTTTTACTGAATTACATCAAAACTACTTTAATTAGTTGTAGAGAAGTCGGTAAACTAAGTCTAACAGCCATACTGTTGTTTCCTGCAGCTCGTTAACATTGTTTTGACTAATCTATGCTACGACTTATATAAGATAATGTTATTCCAAATAAAATAATTCCGTAGAAGGAAGGAAAGATTCACAAGTGTCGGGTTAAAATATATAATCGACTAAAATGCGATTTGCTATTTTGATGTTGCAAACTGGTAATACCAATGATGATACTGAAAGTTATTCGGCAGGTTAATCGAGGCGGGGTGGTGTCCAGAATATACCTGACGGGGGCAGGGCAGGATTCCCGATGGGAGGCCAACAGGAAGCACTCCGAAGCAGCCTCGACCGAGGGAAGAGGTTGCGCAGGAGGGATGACGACAAGGGGGGGGGGGGATTGGGAGGAAACCTTAAAAGAAGGGTCTAAGCTCAAATGAAGCTTTGATATATTAGAGGGGTACTTATTCTCTCAACAATCGAATGTTATCGCACTGTGATTGCATGAGAGGCATGGGAAAATTACAAACTTCACATTCCCCACTCGGTCACAAATGTTGCAACTTCTTTTGCTGATATCTCGAGTAATACAAGTACGATTTGAATGAGAGTTTTACCAAAATGCAAAAATTTAGTTCCTCTTTCACATATGAAAAGTAAATTTTTGCTTAAACCCTCCTTTTAATAAAATAAAAAGGCTACCATTCCACAACAAGAGGTGTTTTGGATAACATCTGCACTTGAACTGACTGGAGTGCTAATTCAGTGTTTTTTCCAAGAAAATGTGGTTTACAGAATTGCAGGGCGCCGAAATTGAAAGGTACACGTACACCAATCTCTCCTGAAAAGAAAAGTCGATCAGCTGTGGCTTCTTACTCCCCCTTCAACATCGGGGATTTTATGCATTGCTTCTTTTCTACCTCGTTCACCGTTTGCCGACTGATGAAATAGTCAACCTTTAAGTCCCGATGCGATTTACGTACCTAACCGGACCTCGACGGCAAATAAAACAGAACAAATTAAACGTACTGTAGAGATGAAATTTCCGACTGTAACGAAAATGAATTGGTAGCTACCTAGTCACTTGATAAATGGGGTTAGGGGCTTGTAATATTTCCCTATATGGAATGGGGCTGTAAAAACTGAAACAACAAAACTTAAAAGTGGGCCAATCATTTTTGATTCCTATTGAAGAGTCTGCTCCAGTAGAGAGCAAAACAGGTAAAACGTCGTTGTGAATGATTACATGCCGTCAAATATTAGGCCTTATTATACCTGAAAGGACCTTAGGCGACAACATTGGCTAATTTCCCCACCGGGTAGCCTTTCACGACAGGGGAACGTGCCATCCTGCCCCAGCCTGGCACAGCCACAGACATGCGTACCCTTACCAACTGAGAAACCAAATCGTGACCAGTTGTTTGAAATTGAGCCATATGAGTTTGTCGTTTCACATAACTCTAATTCTTGAACGTTGAACCCCCTACGATCGCCCTTTACGGCATTTGTCAGAGACTAAATTCAATGACTTCAAAAATGCAGAAATGTTTTCTGTTTTAGGAGGTAAAAACCGCATCTCAACAGCATGTATAGCATTTGGAAAACACTAATTTTCAAAGAAATCTAATTTTTCCTAGAAATAAAGTGCGTTATGGGAAATTTGTGATGTCATCGGGGCACAATGATTAGATATAACATTGAATTTCTTTATGATATTGTCTCCGATGTAGGGAATAATTAACAACTTTGTTTGCTATACCCTACATATGGTGTATTTGTATGCTAGATCTACATGGAAGGATATTCAAATATTCCAACAGTATCAAACTTCAAGGACAAACAGTGTATTGAGTTATAAAGAAATACAAAAGGAATCTGAGGCAACGTGCCCACGTTACATAACATTCTGTGACCTTGATAAGAACTGGCGGTACTTTTTGACAAATATAAAATCTCTTTAAAATGAGACATCTTGAGTTAGGAACAGATAACAGGGTTTGGAGGACGGATATGAACTGGAAAGTTTTCTATTTCACATGAGACCCTTGTGAAAAGCCACTGGAATATGTCTTTAACTTCAGTTCTCTGCTCTTCATAAAAAACGACTGTCGTTGTCTGGTTCAACTTTCAGTTCAACTAATATTTGCAAGTAAAATTGAAGCAAAACATCGCTATGAATTTATAAAATGTCATTAAAATGGTAAATGATTTTTCGGCGCGTTTCGCACTCATCAGGCGTGAAAACTGCAATTACCATAGTAGATGGAGTGGCTCCAATGTTGCAGAGCAGGGGGTAATTGTAATAAACTTTAGTTCCTTAATAAAAACCATTTTCGAAGGGTGGGGATCGGCTCCCGCCCCGCTTCCTTGACCGGGAAGTCCTGAAATTAGGCAGTCCGGGAGATTCTCCCGTTTGGGGGAAAACCAAAATTCTCCCGAAGGGGGGAAAACGTATGCAACACATTGTAAAGGCTTGCCAGCCTAACAAAAACACAGATTAAGAAAGAATGAAAACCTCTCAAAAACTCTAAAATGGCGTGGTAAACCACCGATTAGGACGTGGCTTTTCTGTAGCTATGACAATAAACCTTCCAAGTATACATTTAATTCCTTTACATTAGACCGACAATTTTTGCAAGGAGGTTTCAAAACCCATTCCCCAAGGCTGACAAAGTGTACAAAAATGCGTGGGATTGTGGGTAAAATAGACAAAATGGCGACGCCCATGAACAAGTTTTCTCCCGATCGGGGGAAAAGTAGATTCTCCCAAATGGGGGAATCTCCCGAACTGTTAGGGTCACTAACAGCACTAGATGCACGTCATTACATACACCATGGCCCTTGCACACACAATTCAGAAACCTTCACCTAACGGTATTATATGAATCAAAATGTACAATAAAGTTTCTTTTCGGCTCGCTTCGCGCGTGCTCAGTATAAATTGATGTCTTTTTATTACCGCTGTCTGTTCAGCAACTTTAGTGGAATTGTTTTGACGGTTGTCACTTTCTGTAGAGTGGAATTACTGTTTTCAAAATCCCTTGCAACCCTCTTGCTATCCTTTCCCCCCACCACCTAACCATTATGATCCTACGTAATTTACATGACCGACGGCTGATTATTATCTCATTTTCCTACATTTAATCTAGCGGTTTTGTACTTCAGTTCAAGGGAATGAGCAGTCGCCCAAATTTTTTTTGAAAAAATCACATCCATCTTACAAAATTCCTATGATTTTTCTTACAAATATCTTTCGTGATGTGTACATACAAAAATACTTCACATTAAGGGTAAACTAAGTAACGGTTACGTTTAGTTTAAGTTTAACGTTTGAGGGTCAGGAAGTCAATTGGCTCATCAAGGGCCCTATACCAGAGTGAGTTATTCTTCATGAATTGAACATTCAGAACAAAAGTATGGCACAAGATCGAACAGAGCCATTCGGGAATTAGAAAACCCGGATACACTAATTCAAATTGGGTGACTGCATTTTCCATTTAACATAAAAAAATGTGAAGCTGCGTCTACTCTGAGTGTCTGTGGGAATCTGATTCAGTATGCGCTGTGAGCAAACAAAAAAAATAAAATAAATAAAACAAAAACAAAAAAACAAAAAAACAAAAACGTGTTGTGAACTCCTAAACCGTGGGTTCGATCTTGTTCAAACTAGGTGGGTAGGTACCTGATCATAAAAAAAACTTGTGTATGTGTAATTAATGAAGTAATAGGTCAAAGGGCAGAGGTCAAATGTAAAATTTGACAAAAATTGGTTTTTGCCATCATTATTTGCCTAATAGTATGTTAGAAAAGGTAAAAGAACAACAACATATGTTAGGACTGATGAGACAGTTTTAAACTGGTGCCTTTTATTTTCTAAGAGTGGAGGTCAACGGCCAAAATGTAGATCAAAGATCAAATTTGCCTAACTGTAAAAAAGTGTGTTGCAGTTTCTTCCCTATAGGCCCTATCCATATACAAATATACATGCGGAATTCATGACGTCATAGGTCAAATGTCAGATTTGCTGAAAGGATCTTCCCTTTATTTGCCCATCAGTATGTTAAAAAAAGTCATTAAACTACAAGATTTCTTAAGAACAATAACATAAAATTATAATTGTGCTTTTTAGTTCCTAAGGGTGGGGTTAAAGGTCAAAATGTAGGTCAAAGGTCAAATTTGCGTATCTTTTGCAAAAAAGTGTGTCCCTTGAACTCCGACATTGTACATCTGGTGAAGTTCGAACTTGGTGGGTACGGTAGGTATCTGACATTAAAAACCTGTGCATGCGTTATTGTTGGCATAATAGGTCAAAGATGACAAATGAGCTAAAATTCTTTTTACAACACATGATAAGTATGTTGAGAATGATGGGACAAGTTTTAAAGCTAGCCCATTTGTTTGGCTGCTACGGTGCCAAGTCAAAAGCCAACATTGCCAAAAATTTTACTAAAAGGTGTTTCGTCAACTTCTCCTAAACCATATCCGATCAATCTAATAGTTGGAACGTAGCTACCTGACTGTCAATACAGTTGCGTAATCGATGATGTCGCATGTCAAAAATCAAGAAGTCAAAGGTCAAATGAACTGAAACTCGTTTTTACCCATTATCTGCATATCAATATGTTAGAAAAGGTCATTCAACCACATAGAGAGTGACAAGACGTATATTTAAATACTAAAGAGTTGTTAAAATGTCGAGATAGGAGTTCTAATGACCTCAAAGCAGTTTTTCGTCGAGTCGTTATTTGATTGTGAGTCCAAAGGTGGAAATGTCATAACCACAACGTGTTTAGAGAATATGGGCGAGGTGGATTACCGTTCTTTTTTGTAAAAAAGCTACAGTCATCAGCTAAAATATTAGCCTATCATCTTACATTACACAAGGGGTAAGGCGGTCACAGGAATTTTCTCTACAAAGGGTCTTAAAAGGCCGCACAAGCCAGGTTTATAAAAATTCTAGGGGATGACCCTGCCGCAGTCTCAGCCTCTGGCTTTGCGCTTTGGGAGTTCAAGGTAACAACTTTGATGGCCACATCTTGCGAAAGTGGAAACAGCCTCCCTTTAAGATTACTATTCTGGCATTTTCCCGCAAAAGCCTCTCCTCATGTATAAACTTCCTCTTATAACATTTCAATGTCAATTTGGAAAGAGTATACACCACTACTCTTAGGTCCTTGATCGTTCTTGAATAATTACACTGTTTGCATCTATGTGTTCTAATGAAACTACATGGTTTTTTCACAGAAATATGCAACTGGGGGAAATATACAACTAGGGGAAATTGCCCCACGCCTCCACAGAAGGAAAAAATAGTGAAAATGAAAGAAGGAATATTTGGTTCGAAAAAGTAGGAAACATTTTTTTATGTAGTGGATAATTTTGCAAGTACACTGATTTGAGAAAAACAATATAATACGGTAACTAAATGTCTTTAAAACACTATTTTCTTTCTGTACAACATCTTGAGCTTTCCACAGCCTTGTAAAAACTTCAACTATCATTTTACCCAACAATCAAGCCCTCTGCATTACATAATTGACCTGTTATTCCGCCTAAAGGAGGGGGATCACACTGGACGCTGCGCTCAAGGATTACTTAAAGGTAGGCACACCGGCGCTGCGCCGCGAAGGTGTGGTTGCCCCATTTTTTATCCATCTTTTCAGCACACCACAGCGCGGCGCAGCGCAGTGTCCGGTGTGATCCCCTTACAAGTTACTGATTTCTGCAAGGACTCGAGTTATGTAGTGCATATCCAAGACCATTTGAATGCTTCGCCAATGCTCTCAATTTTGTAAATACCCCAGAGCCTCCCCTGGAGCTCCCCCCTTGGTTTCCCCACCGAGACGTTACTCTGGACCCCTTCGGCCGGCCCCTGGACTCTACACCTTCAAAGGGACGCTTTATGGGAGCAAGGGAACGTTACTAAGGCGCCTTTTGAGCCGTTGAGAATTCGCCCGGGTTTCCCCAAGTCGCAATAAAGTGTGTAGTTCAAACATGGTCCGTAATAGCTCTATGGTTAAATATCCTAAAGGCTAAGGCTGAAAGAGCGACAGCTATGCGACTCCTCTGGTGGGGTCGAGCACCCATAAGGGGCACAATTGAATAGAAAGTTACGAACCGTTCAAAACTGCGGCCATACCTGAACTGATACATACACTTTTTTCAAAAGCCCCAAACGAGTGGCACCAGGTGAGGGCAAGGGAAGTCAATGCCCCTCGTCGGGGAAGGTTTCCACCGTCTGGTAAATTACCGAATCTCTTCGAGGACCCTTAATAAAGCGTGTAATCCCCGACAACGACCTATTGCCCTGACGGATAACTTGTTTATGCTTTGAAGGAAGGCAAATTATTTATTAAAAACCTAACTCGAATGACACTCAAAATTTTCAAATTTTCTGCAAGAAAACTAACAAATTTTTAATTTTTCTTTAATGAGAACCCAAAATGTTCGGAGTACTTCGCCACCACCTTACCGGCAACCCGTCGCCTCTGTAGGGGCTTCGAGCTGAGAGCGAAATCTAGTCCCAAAGAGTAAACCTGGACAGCCTACTACTGTACACAGTTGACTATTCCTAAACGTTCTCCAAGTAGTAAAACATAACATAACATAACATAACATAACATAACAGGTTAAAGGGCAAAGGAGGGCTAAGGCCCCATAAGATGCCCTGAAGTCCATACAACCTTAACTGAAAACAAACAACCAACCAACACCAAACGAGCCCAGCACAAATTAGATCCTACCACAGTTATGGATGAACTTGTCAATGTTAACCTTAAAGCAGTGCACAGATGTAGAGTTAACTACCCACTCAGGCAGACAATTCCACTCGTTAACAACTCTATGAGAGAAGCTGAACTTCCTAATGTCGAGCCTTGCAAAACACTAGATTAACAGTTACAGTTTACCGCGCGTCCAATTCTGTTTTCCTTAGTTCTGAAAACTCCCATTTCCTGTTAGTCACTTGGCTTACAATACCAACCGCATACGCGTGAATTTATTGTTACCTTAGCATCTTCTATTGGCCAAGTTCAGCTTTATTTGCGTAACGACTGTTTGGAATTGCAGAATGTCACTGCCATTGTCAATAGATGGCATTGTGTCAAGAGGTAATCCGGTTATCTTTCTGGGAGGTGGAGCTGAGAAATGTGGGAAGAAAAGTCTTTTCTTGTACGGGATTTCTTCCACATCAATGATGCAATACAAGCAAGTTCGTTCGATCCATATGTTTGATGGGTCAAGAACAACTTTACTCAATAACAAGTAGAACGAGATCCCCAGGAAGCAGTATACTGAGTATAGGCCTATATATCTCAAAGAGCAGCGTAGGAAAATCGAAGAAAATTTAGCTGTAAAACGACTACTTTTCGGGGGGAACATCCGTGTCTTCCAGATCTTGGCAAGGAGATAAAACGGCGTGCATGAACTCGTGTCGACTTCTGAAATTCCGGCTCGTTATCAAGTTATCATCATTAGTAATGTCATTACAGTGAATGAACCAAGGCAAGATGGAAAGCTCTCTCATGAGGTGAGTGAAGAGCGACTTAATATAGTAGCCCATTACTAAAATGTACGAGGCGGGGATATGCAGTCATAAGGATACTTTGTGCAAGATCGTTTTGTACGAAGAAATGCATTACAAGGGGGCCGGGGGAAGGGGCGGAAAAAGGGGCGGAGAGTAGGCTTCAAGTAGCAGTCATGGTTGTTTTTTATTTATCATTTCTAAGTAGGATCCGTGAATACTAATATTTATTACTAAGAAGTGGGGTCTCTTATTTATTCAAAGTTTTAGGCAACGATTTTGCCATCATACGATACGTAGGCAGAATTGTGAAGTGTCGGTGCAACCTGTATTCTGCAGTTACTCCGGAGTGTCTTAGTTGACAAGTATTATTATTATGACCGTATGGCTCAACCAGAGATCGTCAATCAATAAGCTTAGGATGGAATGGAGGGCAGGGGGGGGGGGGGGCAGTAGGCTACATCTATCGCTTTCTTAGGGGTGCGGAGAACAATATCAGATCCCCTGGGTTTAGTGAAAGACTCGGCCTATTAGGCTCATACGAACTTATGCAGATCCCTAAAATAAAACTATAAGCTTACAAATTTTTGGATTTTATTTATAGCTGGGTATATATGAAGGTTATCCTTCATATGTACAATTATAGAACACAGGGCCACTCTTGAACATCACCTAGCATCCGGATGCGCGGATGCGATGTGACAATGTTTTATCTAACAGCCCAAACTTTGACTCCGCATCCGGGCATCCACTCAGGGGATGCTTGGAATGGACCTTAAAAAACTTTCAAATATTTTCAACATACCAACACGTTATTATGGACTACCGATTTTTCCAAACTCTGACCAGGGAGTTGCAAACAGACCCTGCTCTGACTGGGCATCCGCGCATCCACCCAGGGGATGCCATATTCAAAGAAAAATGAAGAAAACATTACCAACATGTCTTATAAATTGTTGTTTACGGGCCACTTCAGGCGCACTCTTAGAAAGGGGATCGAGCGGTTAGGTTGGCACCATTACTGTTCATGTCAGCTAGGGTGGATTCGAAGCACCGTTCAATCCCTTCAATCATCCATCCTATCACTTTCGAACCAGTTCGGTGATATGGGGGTCGGTACTCCCCAACAGATTTTTCAACAAATAATAAATTCAAAAACCCTGGCTTTTAACTGTAGATTTTTGTAGTTGTAGGGTAAGGGGGCGTGTCATTTTAATTTTTGTCCATTATAAATCTTTCGCAAACCACACAAATTGTCGTGCTTTCACATTGGTTCAAGCTTCTTTTTCTTCAGTATCGTATCAAAATTTGCCAAGGGTGGGGGAATGGGGCAAGGGGCACGTTCTCCCAAATGAAATTTGTGTTTTAAAAATATAATGCAGGAACCCACGGTTTATACATCGATAAAAACATGAGGATCCACTTTCACTTAATAAGTCAATCGTGGTAAAATTGCACAAAATATTCTCCAAACTACCATTTTGTTCGAAAACTAAAATTTGCAATCTTCGTTATAGGGACCCCGTCAAATGGCCCCCAGTGCGGGACCAGGAAGAAAAGACTTTGGACTTCGGGGCCCGTAGGCATTATTTTACAGAATCAAAAATATAGAAATAGAACAAAGCATTATGCAATTTTAAGTGGACGTGGGTGCAAACTACTGTAATTCGCTGACCAAAGAAATCACGTGTACATTAACGGCAAGGTAATTGTGTGATGCTGGGGGCTTACTAGTGGGAGCAATGATAATGGCAGGGTTTGCAGCTCGCTGTCTGAGGTAAGTGGGCATGGATGCAATATATTTGGAATTTTCGGACAAATATTACAATTTCTGGCAAAAGTAGCCTACTCATTGAGTTGACGTGCTCAATTTACAGAAATCGCGTACGCTTAAGCAAAACGTACTCCAGTTTTGGACCTCTTCCCTTACAACAGCTAGAGCAGGGGTGGAACTAGAGCAGGGGTGGGGAACCGGGAGAACCCCCGGTCCGCGTCCGTATACGGCCCGCGAGACAATTTTATCCGGCCCGCAAGGTAATTCAAAAATGTAAATTCAGAATTACTTGAAAAGTAATTGGAAATAATCTTTTAGCCTACGGTACCGTACCCGTCGTTTGTTCTGCTTTTATACCACTTTCCGGATATTTCACATCAAACTGCTGAAAAACACTACCAGTATATTACTAACCCCTTGTTTGCACAATGTAACATGACCCTGTTTCGTTAGACAGGTGCAGAATCCTTATACTTCGGGTGGCAACGGAAGCTTTACGTGGGAGGATGATATAGCATTGATCAGAACTGCACTATCACATGTACAGGTCTATCTATTACAGTACGAAACTCAGTGAGAATGTTTTTATTTCGGTAGATTGCGGGGGGGGGGGGTGCAATTGTCCCTCTGAAGAGTGAATTAATCGTTAAAAAGTGGAAAATTTTGCAATGTAAGTGAGGAAAATAAATTTGGTATAAAAAGCTCGTTTCTTTGGGGGGGGGGGGGAGGGGGCGCTTCGCGCGCACTTTTCGCATGTACTCATTCATTATTACCTCATACATAGACTAAATAAAAATACGAATAAATGTTCATATTATGATACTTCTGGTCTGTGTAGCCTTGCACATACAATGCCAATTAAAAAGGTGGATGAACATTTTATTGTCTACCAATTTATGCAAACTCTAGATCTTCCGAGGGCTTCGCCCCAGTTTCTTACCTGGGCTTTTCCCCTAGACCCCACCAGGGCATGTTTGGGGGGGGGGGAGGGGCTGAGCCTGCGCCTTATGGGGAAAGCTTGTCGTGCCCTGACTGTCTGCGTCAACGAGTGGACAATGCATATCAAGATGGTCAGTCAGCAGGGATTCCGCCAAAAATGCAAAAAAAGGGGGGGGGTTTAATTGCTCCTAAACCCCTAGTCCAAATTGATGCTGTCCCTGGCTAAAGTTACAAGTGGGTTCAGGGGGACAAAAGCTTGCTTCAAGACCCCTATAAGGTGCATTTTGAAGGGTTTTAAAGGCCATTTACTTATGAAAGTCCAAACATTGCTGCAAAGGTGCCCTCTTCTTAAGTAAGAAACCAAGATATGGAGAATTTTTTTAATTTTTATGGAAATGAAAAGGGGGGATTTTACCCACCTTCTTCTGGAAAGTGGGGACAAATCCCCCCTTTCCCCCCTTTGGCGGAAACCCTGGTCAGAGGAAAAAGATTCCCCCGTGAGCCAGAGCGTACGCAACAATCATGTTGAATTTGTTGATTGTCGACAATTACAAAAGTCATTATAATATTTTGGGAACCTTTCTTGGACCTTTGAACTCCTCCTCCTCCTCTAACGTATGTTTGTGTGCTCGCAGAAACGATGCAAAAAATGATAAGGCTAACATTACACTAATATCACATTTAAAAAAAAAAAACACCTTTTTTACTATCGCAGATATACGTTTATCGCCCTCATCTTGACGGCTGGACTTTTCGATGTTATCAACACAACCCCGGGTTTTCTAAGAGACAAAGTAAAGCACAATTCGAGTAGACTGAGACTGAACGGAAAAGGCCAGGACGGCCTACGAATTCAACCCGCTGGAGGAGAGCAAACGGCGTCACCGACTGTTGGTATGAAAGTAGATTCTAACAAGATTATTCCAGGTAAGTGAATCTTTTCGGTCACCTCGCAAGAGACATTCTCTCCTCTCTCGAAAATCAAGTGCACGTTGCCCTCTTTAAGAGTAGTAGAACTAACTACATTTCATACTGCAGGAATTTCATTCAGGCCTGTAATCAAGGGAGAGGGGAGATTTTTAGATTTTAGATTTTTTGATAGCATATAGAACTGTTGCCTTATAATACATCTTAACATGTCTCGTCCCATAAAAATATATATTTGTCCCCCTGTAAGCGATCTAGCCTCCTCCGGCGCCACCACCTTCTGCGGCTAGGGACCCGATTTCTTGTCCCCATTTAAACCCCGTAACCAGACAAAAGTGTAGAAAGTGTGTGTGTGGGAGAGAATTCTAGTTTTAAAGGAGAATGCTTTTTCCAAGGATCAAATGGGATAGGGCAGCAGTATGTTATGTTCCCAAACAATTCATAGGGGCGAGAATTTTTCGAGGAGGTGGTGTTCACTCTAGTGCCTACGGGTCGGTGTCTTAAGTCCTATGAAATTTTCAAAGAATCTAGAATGGGACATTGGTGACCCTCGCACTTTACATGTGAGCCATATGTGGTACTCAGGTTCCTTCAAAGAAAAGAATGATAATACAGTAGGGGGTTCTAACCCCTAGGGCCCACGACCTCCATTGCCGTGGCCCGCGGAAGAATTAATGAGCTTGAATGTTTTTTACCTGCAATTTCCTATAAAGTGAAGTCTAGAGCCTACGGATGCCCTGTCTTCTCTCATGAGCCAGCCAGCTGGTGATTCATATGTGGTGGTCGCAACAGTCTAGTGTCAAATTTATGCTTAAAGTGGGATATGCTTAAAGTGGGATTTGCTCCAATCTAGCTCATTGGAGATGTCAATTTTTCTCCCGTACTGGCGATTCACGCAGGTAAACGCAGAATATGACAAATTTGTGTTTTAGGAGTGCAATTTCCCCAAGCTAGGATGTTCTCTACTGTAAATGTAATTTCATTAAAACTGTCAACGTCTGTATACTACCAATTCGTCAAAGTAAATTGAACAGAAATCCTCATTTCAAATGAGCTCGCTCGAAATAATCCAAACAATCCTCACTGGAAAAGAGACAAATTTTTTTGAATAAATATGACAGCCTCAGTGTTAACCAAGTTAGTAGGGAGTATGCATATATGATATGCGTACGCGCCGCACGGACACTACAGGATGACGTCACGATTGACAAAACCTTTACCATGACAAGTATGTGTGCGCAGTGCGTGTAAAGTATACGGCGCGTGTTAAATGTAGGTATAGACAAATAAGTATTAAGTTGTATATTGTCACGACAGTAAAACGTGTAGTTGTGGTTATTTTGAATCAGGCTGTGCGTTCTTTTGCCAAAGAGTTATGATGTTGATCATTTAGGGAATAAAGTCAATGGTGCCCATGTCTCTATATCAGATTCGAACAGGCTATGACGTCACCCATATGGGCTGAGAGACCCGAGGCGCAGCTGAGGGTCTCTCCCTATATGCGTGACGTCACAGCCTATTCGAATCTGATATAGAGACATGGGCACCATGACTTTATTCCCATTCATAAATGCTTTAATTTTGGAGAAGTTTAAAGGCGAAAAGCGTTCTTTTTTAACAATTTTTCATTGATCATGAATTATTCTCCCAAGCTGCCTAAAGTTTCGCAGGTGTCGCGTCACGAAATTAACTCTGACATCGAGTATGACCCGCCTGCTAGCTACTTGCATTATCCGACCTATGTGTATACGTACGTGCGGCGCGCTAGTTTATTTTTCGTAGGATGCCTACGGAAAATTCATGTTTTCAAAAATTTTTAAATTTGTTTCAAAATCATGTTTAAGGTTAGAGGTAGGGTTAGGGTTACGTGGATTAGGAATATTTGACCTGTTCTTTCATAATCCGGTGTCAGATTTACAAAAAAGGGGTCGAAAAGAGGTTATTTTGGAATTGGAGGTGTGGCCTATTTTAGCCTATTTCCAAAAAACTTTTTGAAAACATGAATTTTCCGTAGGCATCCTACGAAAAATAAATTTGCGGTCAGCCAGTGGAGTAGGGTAGGTAGGTCCTATATATAGTCCCGTGACAACGTATAAACTGCATGATATCGTGAACACACAGATGATGCTCATTTCAGCTGTGCGACTACTGTACTTGAATATGTGGACCACTGAGGTCATGTGGCTCAGCTTACTCGCTTCAACGTGCAAAGTCGGGGGTGACAAATAGCATATGTGTACATGCCAGGGTTATCGTAATCAAGAGGGGAGCCAGCCCATCTTGATAACGATGTCACGCTGTGCACAGATCTATATCCCCTGAACAAAGAAGAACACTGGGCATAAAGGAAAATGGACAGCACCATGCATTCACCATCAAGTACGTGGTTTTATTGCAAAGCCTGTCAATAGCCTAACGACCAGTATCTATTGCTCTCGCCCAGTCAGGAGTGATTATCAGTGTTATTATCACCCGATTCAAGGCACCCTCAAGAGGCGGTCAATGAGCCACAAACATGGTCCTATTATGGACAAACTGCCAATTTTAGCCCACAGGGTTTGTCTGAGGTATTGTGTAACTGCCATCTGGGGACACGCCTTTACGTTTTGGCTAAGAACGAATCTCCCGATATCATGCTTGTAATTAGCTAGAATGGAAACTCGAATTTTTTATCAGTAACACTAAACTAAATCGGAACTCCACAAAACGGGTGATGCCAGGATTTGGCCGACAGGGGTCAGGCTTCCCTACGGGGAAGGCGTGAGGGACCTGAAGCCCCGACGTCGACGAGGGGTGAGGAGGCGATAAGAAGAAAACCCAGCTCGCACCTTACTGTGCCATTGTAGGGCATGTTTTGCATAAAAACCGTATGTACCAATCTGCGTGTTGATGTAGTGTTTTCAGGAATCTGAACTGTAAATTTTTGGTCCGGTATTTCTCGGTTTCGATTTGAAACTAAAAGCAATCAGGCCGCCCTGGAACCTAAACGACGGTCAGTCCAGTGTCATATCAGACCATCCAAACGACGGTCTAAGAACCCCAAGATTACTCAAAATCGGTTTTGTTTCGGGTGGTTTCGGTTCATCCCGGGTTTTAGGTATGCGCCGACGAGTTTTCAAAGAATCACAGCGTTGTGAAAGGACGCACTTTCAGTCTTTCACACACCCCTCCACTTTCGGAACGGCATAGGTCTACACCAAACTAAATTAATAGGCTTTGGTGAATTACTGTACGTGGCATTCTTATGGCGGTTATGTTTTTCTGTCATTTTGTAAGGAAAATAAAGTGTTCAAAACAGATCCTGCAAGAACTTTTTGTCATGGGGAAAATGGTATGGATGCATAATTGTCGGCAAATTTCACACGGAATCGTTCACACCAGGGAGGGGATATCACTTCCCTGTTCTGCCTAACTATAGATAGGCTATACTGAAAATGAAATTGAATTTGCCAAAAGTATTTTAGACATACATTAGAAATATAGTAGAGAAAAAAGATCAACAGTAGGCCTACACCTGACTTCCCATATCCACCAAGTATACCCTTGCCCTTCAGAAATCATACGGATGAACTCTTGAGTCTAAATGGAAAATGCACTTTTTTATCGGCGGTTGCTTCAAGGGAAAATGACTGAAGAGTTTACATGATGCTGTTGGTGATCATGTCCTGTCTCACCGTCACTACCATACGTAATAAGGATTTGGCTGCTAATGATGCCAGCCACAGAAAGATATTCCGATCAATTCTCATGATATTAGCAAAGGGGCGTGGCCTAAAGACAGGGACCTTTATTTTCCACTGGAAAGTTTTTGTCTGCCTCAAACCTTGGCTCTGTTGCAACCAATCCTCCCACCCCCTCCAAGAGAAACAGAATTAATTGTCCAAGCTTGTAGTCCCTATTGTTGGTGTCGCCACCACAAAATAAAACCCTGCCCCACTCCTGTCCCCCTAAATAAAAACCGGGGTCTGGATACGTTAATGACGTTAGCAACTGGCGTCATCACATTTTCTATCAAAAGCGTTTGGGATGTAACACTTCACACTGACGACATGTACAGTATGTAAATTCTTACAAATGTATATCCACTTTTTTACCATAAACTTTGATGTATGAATGCAACCTACACTCCCCGACAAAAATAAATGAAACAAGTCATACCCCCGCTCCTCTTTTCAATGTTGACTACGAATTTGTGACGATCAGATAGGGCACAACATTGAAAGGGGCAAGGGGTCTCAAGTTGATTTTGAAATGTGTGTGCAAATTGTCACTGTTTCGGCGATTTTGTTTCATTTGTTTTGTCGGGGATTGTTGGAATTTGTAAGCTTTCCATAACCTTTGGGAAAATGGCAACCACGACCAGTTCAAGGTTCTTGTAACAGGTTCACGCCCGTAACTAATCCCCTTGAAAATTTTTCGCCCCCTGAAAAATTACCATTGCCTTAATGCATTTTAGTATATCTCGCCCCCCTAAAAACAGAAAAATATTTCGCCCCCTGGAAGCTATTTTGCTCGCCCCCGCCTTCAGTGCCTTGTCTGGCTATGGGCCTGACTAGGTTGGAAAAAAGCAAACTTAAACCAGGGACGTGATATTACCTAATATCACCTCCCTGCTTTAACATTACGACTAAGCGCATGGGCGTCAATCCTGGGGAGGGGGGGGGGCAGGGGAACACGTCCCCCACAGTTTGGAAATACTCCCATTGACTTTAGATTTTTACACATTAAATTTTTGAGAGAAGTGGCCATGTCCCCCCCTCCCCACATTCGAGTAAAGATTGATGCCCATGGGACTGAGATCAACATTGCATCATTAAATTACACCTTCTTGCTTCAAATTAACTTTTGGTAAAAAAATATGATCACTTCAGCTGCATGCAGTATGGTATTGAAAACCGAAGTGAATGGAGTTTCACGAAAACATCAAGTAAATGCTTAGAATAAATTCCTCTTAAACAAAGTGAGTTTGGGTCTGGATTACTATTTTAAAATACAGGGCAATTCCACGGTAACGCCGTGACGCTTTGGAAGCAAAATTCACATTTCAAGTGTAAATAACAGGGAGACCTTTAATGCTGGGAACAAATTTTTATTACAATTCTACTACTACTATCACAAAGTTAATCTGGAAAATTATTTTACTTCAAAAAGTGCACTAAGTATGAAAATATGAATATTAATGACTGTGGTAACGCCGTGACGCTGAAAAGGACATGCATTTTCTGGCCACTCGCAAACTGTTAAACCCTGTGAAGTTAAAGCACTTTTTACAGTTTCTTCACATTAAATACATTTTGTAGACTGTTATCTCTGAAAGTATGGTGAAATATAAAATAAAAAATTATGATTATGGAAGATATGATAAGATATAAAAAAAGTGTGGTAACGCCGTGACGGTAACGCCGTGACCAAAGCCTTACTATATGGGAAACACATTTTAAAAAATTAAGTTAATAAGCGCATGGGAAATAGTGATGTTGATAGTCAGAATGTTTGTAATTCATCTAGATATGAGTAATTTAGATAGTTTAAGAAATAATTGCATACTAATTTAGTCTTTCTCTGTATTTATGCTGCTTCTCTGCATTAGACTGCTTGACCATTTTGGATTGTAATGGTGGTGTATA
This sequence comes from Holothuria leucospilota, assembly GCA_029531755.1. Taxonomy (NCBI): domain Eukaryota; kingdom Metazoa; phylum Echinodermata; class Holothuroidea; order Aspidochirotida; family Holothuriidae; genus Holothuria; species Holothuria leucospilota. Next base: position 21,345,694 of record CM055966.1, read on the forward strand.
CTATACTGTACTGTATTGTATGTGTGATTGATTGTCCTGCTGCTATGCTAATTGCAGATTTTCTTCCATCCAAGTTCTTTATGTAGAAACTTCTCATGCTCAACAGTGTACAGGGACTGTACCACGGATTGGCTTTGTGCTATATCAACAGGAAACACTGTTGCTAGTCACATCCGAGCTAACTGAAACAATCTAGCAGACCATCATACCTTCTGCAGCATAATAGGCAGATTCCCATAACAAAAGAAAGGGTCCAGTGTTGCATTTCCTGCTTGTACCATCATAGAAGGGGCCCAGAAAGTTAACAAAAAATCATTACCATACAGTAGGATGCTGTTACTTAAGTACCAGCGACCACAGTGACTGTAACTGTTAGTCACCATACAGTAAATAAATGCCGGTCACGGCGTTACCAAAAAAGTAACGCCGTGACGTATTTCTAATTGGTTTAATTAATTAACAATGAGAGATATTATAACTTTAGTGCATGGAAGTTGTAGGCCTGGGTGGGTGTGATTTGCATTATAAAAAATATTCCACTCCAATTTGTGTATCTTACACAAAATTAAAAATTGTCATATTTAGGGTAACGCTGTGACATAATGAGACAACTTTAACTAGTTGCTCGTTAGTGTGGAAGACATTGCTGAAATCATAATTTGATTTCATATGTGGTAAATATATGAAAATAACTCCATGACAGAGTATGAATTGAAACAAAAGTCTCATTGCAGTTGTTGCCAGAAAGCTTTTTATTATGCCATATTTTGTGAAAATATTGACACTTTGATTTCTGCTAATTAATTATGCATGAAAAAGAGTGAATTTTGCTTTTTTCAGGAATAATTATTTTTACTGGAAAATTCAAACTTTTAGCTTCAATCTGATACCAAGTTTACTGATATTGGAGAATTTTTAGAATTTGGTGGTCATGTCCACTTTTGCGTGGAATTGCCCTACACCACTTAGGTCATACCGTACAGTTTGGTTGTATTTCGGCTCTCCTGAGATGGATTCATTTTAACATTCTGCTATCATAAAATGACATTTGTTAATTGGAGTAATTTTTTATCCATTTCTTATCTCCCCTTTCTAGTAATATACGACGACAAACATTGTCAAAATGGTGGAACAGGCTATTTAGGATCCTTCTGCCTATGTCCACCACTATTCACTGGTCGGTATTGCGAGACTGACATTCGAAATGACACCACTTGTGGACGACTGTCCCACATGGATTGGACGTACCGAAACTGTAACATCTGTGTGTGTAACAATGGCCTATTGTTATGTGAACTCTTTGAACTCAAAGGATGTCGTAAGTATAATTACATCTCATTTCTTCCGTTTCAATTAATGTTTCTAATTATTCATCTCTCTGTGCAAAAATTCACATAAATAGGGGCAGTAATTATCAGGCCCCTAACCAGACATGGTGTTAAAGGAACGGGGAGGGAGAAGTACGATACAGCATCCTGGGGGAAGTGGATTTTTTTTTGGGGGGGGGGGAGGGGAATAAGGTGGTAACTTGTATGACATGTTATGACAATAGTTACTTTTGTTCCCAGATATAATCTCTTAGGGACCATATTTGATAGGGATGCTATGGATCCAAATTTTGGGATCTGATATAACCGGGAACTATCTGAAATCGGGCCCCTTGCATGATACTTGCATCACTTAATGCTACCTGAAATCTGGCTGGCTGGACCTGATTGTGTCACTTCCGATGTTGTGAAACAGCATCCTCAATAATCTATGGGCTTAAGTAGTAAACACGAAGTAAAATGAACACTTCTACAGGAATCTCTTGTATGCTGCCTTAGAGAATATGTTGCTACGTAAGCTAACTAATATACAGGTTATGAAACTTTTGGGAAGACGTAACATACATTGATGGAACTACCACTATCTTCTAATAAGTTAATCCTAGCCAAGTAAAGTCCTGCCAGATTTCTTTACAGATCCAGCTAGAATCACATATTTTGTCACTTAATTTCCTGCTGGATGGTTGGGATATGTGACACATCCCTTGGTATTTGACTCACTAATAAGTGTTCCAAGCCTTTGCTCAAAAGAGTTCTACAAGCAACCCATTGGCCATTCATAATTTTCTTTTCTGGGATTATTTCTCTAAAAGTTAGATTTCCAGAATCAGAGCATTTGCAACCTTTCCCTGTGACTGCCAGGATTTCAAAAGTGAGGAAGTAGGAGAGATAGGGGAGGGGATGGGGGGGGAAAGCAGAAATGTTAATGGGGTAAAACTTGTGAGTGCTGATTAGTCTTGTAAACTGTACATTTTTTATAGGAGTAGAATGGGTGGCATAAACGGGGGGTGGGGTGTGGAATGGGTTGCACAAATTGGCAACACATAAATGTGGGTGGGAGAGGATTGATACCATAGGTTCCCACACTTACTTTAGCAGCACTTCTGGTTGCCATTCAAATGGATGGTAGGTCTTGCTAAAGTGCAGGGACTACTTTCTGGGACACTGACAAAATGTTTTGCTAGAGATGCTGCAGCTTACTGTACCTGCCATTAGGAAAATCTTCACCTAGTGAAAGTCACAGCTACAGCTTCGGCCCAAGTTCCTACAAGTATTAGTATTACTAAAACCTACTATTTAATAACTCTTGGTAAGGCATTTTGCCCTGGCTAATTCCCAACCCTGACAATTTCCACCCAGGTCAGTCCCAAATTTATTGTTGGAGAGTTGTCTGAGGGGTAAATGGCATGGGTGGGAATTGTCTGGGGGATATTGTTGTGTGTGTGTTGGGGGGGGGGGTAAAATGTCATGGGTGGGAATTGTCCAGGGGATATTGTTGTGTGTGTGTGGGGTGGTAAATGTCATGGGTGGAAATTGTCCGGGGATATGGGGGGGGGGTAAAATGTCATGGGTGGGAATTGTCCAGGGGATATTGTATTGTGGTGTTGGTGGTGGTGGTGGTGGTGGGGGTGAACATCATGGGCGGGAATTGTTCAGGGGATATTGTTGGGAGGGTAAATGTCATAGGTGAGAATTGTCCAGCAGACATTGTTGGGGGGTACATGCCATGGTGGGAATTGTCCAGGGGATATTGTGTGGGGGTAAATGTCATGGGTGGGAATTGTTCGGGGGAATTGTCTGGGGGAAGTTGTCCAGGGAGTCGTATGTATGGAGTTGTCACAATTTCAATTACATTCACCATAAAATACAAGTATGAAAATGGAAATTTTTCTTTAAATACATTTTGTACAATATATGTAGGTTCAATATTAATAAAGTTCACAATCTTTTATTTATGCCCTTCTTTTGCAGGAGATAACCACAAACAGAGTAATGGAGGGATGAGGCAACTGTCCACATTTTCATTGACCTTTCTGGGACTTTTGACCAGCATTTTCAGCAGCAAATACTGTTTCAGGTGACAAAGACATCGACTGTTTGTACATAAACTTCCACCAGGCAGCCGTGAGTCTGGGCATGTCTGCCATATCGTATGAAAACTAGTTATTACATTGCCAAAAACTTCTGTTTTTGTGGCTGTTTCTTGATAGACAGTTGAAACATAAATACCTTCTAACAGAAACATGGATTCAGCCTCTAACCAGACAGCTATGCTGCAGTATTTTATAAAATGGAGATTTAAAGATGTTTCCATGACAATGGAGAAAGATAAAAAAGACACTTGAATTTGAGCCAGTTTGTACATCTTATTAACACCTGTATTTTAAGTAAGAACCTTTGCTATGGCTGTTCGATACTGTAACAATAAGTATTTTTCTTGTAAAAGGACAGAACCAAAACAGTAAACAAAGTGATTATGTGATTCTCTTCACAAATACAGAAATACATTAACAGAAAAAAAATTTACTTGACGACTTGAGCACATGACAGGAATTTGTGAAAGAACAAAAATGCTAGCACTGAGAAATATTAATGCCATGATAAAAATACTACAAGATGATGATGCATTTTTAGATCAGGTCTGAAGGATTTCTTTTGTCAGATTGACTTGCATATGTATCAGGTTACATAATTTATTCCTCTATCAAATCCTTCTCGGAGACACTAGGACATTTTGCTGTTGCTCTTTAAAGATGGATTTGCATCACCCCAAGTATGACTTTTAGTTGGGGGTAAGCAAAAGTCTCAGTTGGTGACTGCTCTTTGATTGACATCAGGTTACAAAATTCAAAAGATGCAGAGCAGCTCATATTACACAGCATGCACAGAGAATGTTTTTATTACACATGGGGTCTTTCTTGCTCACCAGGATGTGGTCTTGAGCAGTGAACTGTTTGTATCTGCACAAGGAGAAGCAGTAAAAACAATCATGGACGGGCTTACCACCAAGTAAAAGTCATGCTTGGGATGATGCAAATCCCTCTTTAAGGGAGGATGAAGTCCCCCAGTTTCATTTCAAACATACCTAAATCTTACAAATCTTCTCTTAATCTACCCTGCAAGTATCTTCAATGATGTTTTAGAATGTAATATTGCACGCAAAGGATGACGGGGTGATTGCATTTTACCCTAAAGTACCAATGGCAGCCTCTCTTTGTGAAGCTGCAATTGTACGCTATGGAAACAGAAAGTGACTGGAATTACAAAAACAAATCTATTATTTCAGGACCAAATAAATAAAACTGGTTGAAATTTAAGTCACTCGTTTTTGGAAATCTTTGAAAAGACATAACACTTCCTTTTAACTCTACCTGAAACATACATTGTATTTTGGGTAACGTTCAAGACGTAATTTTGTGACACAAACATAATGAACAAATGTAGTAATGCAACAAGCACACTATGTTATGAATGTTAATGAAAGATTTTTCAGGGAAAATATTGTTTACAATGCACCAGCAGGAAGCAGCTTAAATCATTGTAAACTGTAGTCTTATCTATCAACTATGGTAAAAGCTTGTCTTCTCAAAAATATAACACATTGCAAGAGCCATGGGTGTTGCATTCTCTGGAAGTTGGGTGCAAAAACTATTCACAAGCAACATATTGGTGTGAATTTGTTTTTGCAACAAACTAATTTCTAGAAATACGCTACCTTAATTTAAATTTCCTACCACTGTGACTCTATAAATCATGCTCTTAACGATTTGAAAATTTTCAGTACTGGAAGGCAATATTTCCCTTTAGAAAAACATCTTATTAGCCAGATATACTCAACATTTTTGGTCTATGGGTCCATATCTTTACCCCAGAAAAACTTTGCAGACTGTAACAGAGTATCACTAAACACGACCCAAGTTGAATGTCAGACCCTCATTTCATCTTTGGCACATCAATTAGTCGTCCCCTAGACTGTGGGTTTTTGTAACACTGCTCTAGGCAGGACAGCTATTAAATATGTGATTGTATTGTAACTTTTGAAAAAGCATTCATTTTATAACTTAAGAAATGAAAAAAGTCTTTCTACCTTTAACTTGGAACTAAGGCACATACAATGCTATGGCCAGAGATACTGTCTTTAGCTACATTGCTTTCATAAGCCACACAAGTACTGAAAATAGTAAGTGAAAGTCACTCATCTTATAAATATTCACTTCATATGACTTCTTCCAATCAGTTCATCATACTGAGTTGTTCTGCAATCCTATACCAGTGCATTCAATGATTTCACAGCCTGAGTCACTACCAGCAGGGGTTATTTTAAACTGAGCCTGCAAGAAAAAAAAATAGGATTTTCACATCAGTAAAGGCTCACATAAATCTGTGACAAGTTATGTTTATGAGGTATATGTGTATGCCACTTGCATGGCCTCACACCTAAGGTTACCTTCAATTGTTACTTTTTTGTTTTGTTTTATAAAGTTTATAATATTTTATGTAAAGTCTGCATTTTTAGTGATTGCATTAAAGTTACAATTTGGAAAGAAAATACAAAATATCGACCATGTCTTTTATTTTCTGTCTATAAAACTTAACATATGGCTCGCAGTTTCCATCTAATTGGCCACCTAAATGGCCCACAGAGGATCCAAGGAGCCCCACAATTATACTAAACAAACTATCTACCATACACTCAGGCCACTATATTTATAATGGACTGCTATAAACTCTAGATAAATTAGTACTCAGCCCAAAACATTGACGATCCTATTCTAAAGAGTGTCAAGCTCTAAGATGTTATCTTTGAAGCTGCAGATACTTTTCACAAAAATTGTCATCAATAAAATCCACAAAAATTAAAGTTAAATGAGAGTTTTACCTTTGTCAACTTTTCAGCAATGTATATAGCAGTCTTTGTGTGCATCGTAAGGGGACCTGATAGTACCCTGGAGACTCCACTGGCCAAAGCCATGAATATAATAAGCTGACGAAACAATTGTTTTAGTTCTAGATTAATTCATATCACACCAAATGTCTAGCTATAATTATAAGAAAAACTTGATGGCATCTAAAGCTACAAAGAATATGGTCTTTCAAAAAGGTGGATTTTAATACTACTTTTGACAGATAGCAAAGCTATTTTGTTGCCCAAACTTAAAGTTGTGTTGGAGGTGGCTAAACAAAAGAACAGTCAATATATACTGCAAATAGGATTTCAGATTCAATTTGGAGCTGGTTGCATTATTCAAGTCAGGGACTGAAAAGAATGAACTCTGTGTTTGATGTAAGTTCACTTTGGGCTGAAAATGTAATAACATGATGCAGAACTACATGAGACCTAGCCACAGGGACTAAGTTTAACCTTCAGAATGATTGTATTAACTTCCTCTTTAAACTATCAAAACTAAATTTTAGCTGAAACACTTTTAATAATCTCAGGATACATAATTAAGCCTGAGCCCCAATGAAGACTTCTTGTCAAGAAACACATATCACTGGCTGAAGCTCATATTGGACTACGCAAAAAACTACTGCAGAGTTTGTGTGTGGTCTGCTCCACACTCATTATGATCTTCTTAGCCCATAAGGAATACCACCGGAGACCCCTGTTTTTGGCCAAAAACGGGAGATTAAATATCTACCCGAGTTTGTAACGTTAGCCTTATTGAATGCTCTACTGCACAAATTGGTTCTTAGATAACCACCAGTTGACTTCCAAAGGTAGTGGACTACAAATGTTCACAACAGCATATAATGCACTATAAATATCTTATACAGTTGGTCAGTATGTCTACAATCACACATGGCTGGGTGCAATTAATTGTGTGCACTCAAGGGTAAATCCTACTACTGGCAGCACTTTTGGTAGTTAGTTTACTATCAAGTGTCAAATTATTACACCCTCAATGAATCCCAGGACCAATCTTTAATGGGCTGCATTGGTCATCATGCTGTCCAACTTGGCTGCTGCTACTGAGTAGTGCATGCAAATCATTATCAAGGAGACCACCATGTGTTCACTGATCTCAAAAGGCAAACTTCCTCATGCCAGCTGATTATAATTCTCCTAACATGTGCAAGTTTACTCCTAGCCCCTCCTCCAAACTGCCTTAATCACCCTTCTTGTTCAGACAAAAAACCAAATATTATAACTGCTCCAGGCTACATTCTGCTGAGGACTCTACTGTATTATCCAAGCACTCTCTCTGCATGTTGTGTGATGTAGGCTACACTGGATCTTTTGATTTTTGCCACTCTGATGTCAAACAAAGCACAGTCACAAACTGTGAACTTTGGTGGCCCAACAAAAGATGCATGGGGGTGATTAATATTTAGATAAAGTTACTAACCTGATCTTGTAAGTGTTCATCAACACATCCACCATGGGTTAATGACTGTAATAATGACTCTGCTGCTTGCCGTCCAACTTCCTCTGCCTGCACTCCTAATGAGAAATGAGACAAAGAAAATGAGTATGACCACATAAAATATTTGTAGTTTCTCATCTTCACCTGCATCCTTTTTTTCTTCCATTTCTTTTATAATTTTCACTTTTCAAAAAAGAAACAAAAAAAAAAAAAAAACCCAAAAGAATCCTTACATATTTTCCACAACTCCTATGTGGGTGAATTTGGCACGTACATGAAGGGTTTTATGTATCAATAGCAGTGCTATTAACATTCTTGCACTCATATCATAGCGGACGACACTGACTATATACTTAACAAGCTTTGAAGGACACAATACAAAAAGATTTTAAATGTTGTGTACACTCAGACAGAACTCACACAGAGGGATAAAGCAGTACTTTTGTAAGCATGACCTACCTTTCTTGCCAAGGGCAGATCCTGCTAATAAACACTTTGTACTTGTCTCTGCTACAATTCTGAAAAGACAAAACAAATGACAAATTATAAAGGCAACGGAAATTACAAGTAAAACTACATTAGGGGTGATAGGTCCCATGCCAAGTCCCTTCCACAGAACCTGTTGAAACTAAGACTGGAGTAACTGGGATAAAAACTGGAACAACTCGGATAACACCTCTTGTTTATTTGGCGACTTAAAAGGCTGACGCACAGATAAGAGAACGACTTCCCCTCCTTAACATGAAAAGTACAGATTTAAAATGCTTTTTGTTGTAAGAATCATTTCCTGTGGTTAAATTAGATACATTTAGAGATGTTAAGCACAAGAATCGGAGCTAAAATGGCTTCAAACTGAACGGAAAAAATGACCAAAAGCATCTAGAATGCTGTTACCGTTATTTGTCTTACTCCCATTTGATGACAAACCACCGGCTGCCTTTCTGTGAGAAAATTTCCACAGAAAGGCAAGGGGGGTTATTTTGGAGTAACTCGGATAGCAAGTACTGACTTGTAATTAGGAAGTAAATACAAACAACCCAACGACAAAAAACTTTAAAACGTGAAAAAGTGGATCAAAGTTATTTTAAATGGTTTTTCAAAAAATGCTTTCTGTCTTTGGAATAAAACATTTGGGATAAGTAAATACTGAAGCATACCAGACACTCGTTTTTGTTGACAATTTTTGCACCAGGCAATGCAGGTTAATACAGCTTACGTAAGTTGTTCATGGACTAGACTTTGCTGTAATACGCTATTGTGTATACTGCGGAAAGTTTATTTACAGGGTTTTAATGCTAAGGAAGTCTTTGTCCTGTTTGTGCGGTCTCTGTGGTAAACTACTAAGATGTGTGTGAATGGCCTCCGAAAAGTAAGAATAGGGATTATTGATGAATGGAAAGAAGAAGGGAGAGGAAGAAGTTGGTTTGATAAATAAAAGAGAGAAACACAGACTCGGGGAGCAGTGCTGTGGAAGGAAGGGCTAGGAATGACGGAAAAGACTGAGGGAAGGGCAATGAAGGCTGAGAGTGGCTGGAATAGGAACCAGGGATTAAGTAAGGCTGACTTTGCAAATTGCAAGGGAGGACGGAAAGGATGAGGGTGGACATGGGGGGAGGGGACCTTGCTGCATGATTTTTTAAAGCAATTTTGGGGCCACCGACTATAACCTTTAAGTCTCGAACACGAAGGGAACAGGTCAGAGAGTAACTTGATTACGTCAGTATGCTTTTATGTATCAACTTACCATACATTTCGGGGAGAATCACTCGAGCCTAATGTGAACACGCGGAAATAATTCATCTTGGATTAAATCGACTTCCTCATAGCTTACCCTGTTCTTCTTTGCTTTGATTACCCTGACATGCATGAAAAAGCATGATTTACCAACTGAGGAGGTAGCACAAATGGTCTGGGGTCACAAAATTATTTTATTCCAGGCTCCAGGCATCATACATCAGTGCCTTGATATCCTTGGCATAGAAATTAGTTTGGGATGCTGAAGCCCACCCTACCCCCTTCTCCCTTGGGCTAAAATGTGGTAAGGCGGTAGCATACTTTCACCACGGCATACCCACACCTTTTTCAAGGACAGAGACCCTTTATTTGTTCCATCTGTGAAAATAAAACAATTGCAGTACTTTCAATCAAAATTTGTATGAAATCTCTCATCTCCCCCAACATTAACAAAAAATCCCAAAGACTCGGAGGGGACGGAGATACCGCATCCCAACTAACCGACGGTATGAAACACTCATTCCCCCGGCCCCCCTCTAGCAGAGACATATGGCGTAAGTACATGGACATCCTCAGACAGCACAGGGTAGATCGCCTTAATGTAAAATACATGCCGATATTGACTCTCACTTAGAAGCCATGACCCTGCACTGACCTGATCCACATACTAAACTTACAAAAACATTTTCTATCAAAAGAGTGCTCATTGCTCAGACGAGGATCCAGAGGGGCATTTACTGGCTCTAGCTGTCCCCCTTTTTTGGCACCAATCTCAGTTATGTTTTTGTGACTGTCCCAAACCTGCTAATGAATATGTATGCTTATTTTGATTGCCAGATGCCATGAAATACCATTTAATTGTCTAAATTTTAAGTTGCAAACTTTGTCCTCATGGAAATAGTTCCCTTTTTGAAATCCTGGATCCGCCCCTGGGGAAAGGTCAATGAAAATTCGGCAATGTACCCCTCTGGGGTTATGTTTCTGTTTTATATCATATTGGCGGTCTTCTTTCCTGCATTCACCCTTTAAACTGAAAAAAATACCCGCCCAAAGCAAATAAGCGCATACCTTTGAACTGGGTCTTAATTCATCATCACAGACTACAATACTCACGGGTTTTTTGATCGAGCATAAAACTACATCCTAACAGTTGTGTGGCCAACAAGTAGGACCGTTAATCAAGTTCTTACCTTCCACCTAAAAAACTTCCTGTTAACCCGTCTTCTTTTTATTTTATTTCTTGGCAAAAATTGATTATTGCTCGTACGAAAGTTATTTTGCACCAATAACCACTTCTAAGGACGAAAGTCCAGTCCAATACTCCCCTTGCCAGAAAGCATTTCACTGACGATAATTCAAATAGACTTTTTATAGTAGCCTACCCGAAAATAAGTACGTATATAGGTCTAAAGTACGGCTGTTTAACTCAGCTCTGCAGAACAGAGGGAGGAAGTATAAAAAGTCAACAGCTGACAGTGGGCTAGCAGTTTCCTGTCGAATGTGGTCATTTCACACCTGAGTGCACATTCGTGTTTGCATTGCTCTCAAAGTAAACAAAGTGTAAATTTCGACTCGTTCTGTGCACAGGACCTCTCATGCCAACTCTTGTGCAAATTCTTGTGCAAATTCTTGTCCAATTCCATGCACACCATCATAATCTCTTCACATGATGACCAGTGTGCCAGCTACAAGAAGGGAAGGACTGGATGGAGTCTTACATTTAAATTTGTATCTCACTCACAGAGAAGGGAGTAAGACAACAATCATCTCTATAAAAACAAAGGGTAAAGTTTGCCCCTCTTAACCAGCATTAACTGTTAGTAAGCTTTTAAGTGCAATAACCTTTTGTCACTTGAATCACAAAAATGCTTGCTTGGGAAATAAACTGCAAATGATTTTACTCTTCAGCAACACTTGATTTGTTCTTGTCTTCCTTAGTGATAAAAAGTTGACCATCTATGTTAAAACTCTGAGATCAAATGAAATTCAGCCTACTGAGTCATTACAACTACCATGGAAAATACTTTTAAAATTTTTCATGTACGGTGATTTGTGTTTGGGCAACTCCCCAAAATACCTTCGTTGAAATACCTGGTTTGAAATTGTTAAGAGGAAGAAAGTCCTAGCAATATAGCAGTTGCTATCTGACTTACAAAGGAATTCAAATTAGTTTACCCACTTCATCAAACCAAGCTTTTAAATATTCATGTTTATGTTATACATTACAAACTGTTTTGTTTTAGTCTGATGGATCAGTACATGACTTTACTACCTCATATTTTAATCTTTTTGGTATCAGATACAATATATAGGGATGAAAATGACTAAAAATCAAAAAATAACCTACATAATGCCACTTCCAGAGCCAACAGCATCTTCTCTCCTTTCTTGCTTTGGAACAATTTGAACATCTACATCAGGGTATTGTCGACCAATCATATCTGATGCTGTCTGAGCCATTCTCTTAGCAATCTGCAATTGAAAGCATAGAACCTTGGCTGCTAACTTTATTACTATGAGATATTGGCATATTCATAGCTCAATTGTATCACTGGACTTACCTGATACAGGTATCATTCTTCTTTGAAACTTCTTGGAATATATTTCTCTGACAACTTGCTTTCAAAGTCATCAATGCTCTAACATACGAGATGACACGGAATGACAATGCCCATGTTGATATCCTGAGAGGGGTTGCAATGATTACTCTTTCATAGGCTGGGTATTCAGCCAAAAAGGTCCGAAATGGCAGGCATGGGTTGGGACTTGGGATTATTCACCTGCTAGCTAGAGATTCCTTAAGTCTTCATAGCATTATGATCTAATGACCATCAACAATTGTGACCTATATAAGGTACAGCTCTTGTGAGGGAAAGAAATGTAACTGGGTGGGTTATTTAAAATGACCTCTGAAGTTAAAAAATAAACCAGAAAGCCTAAGGGCTTAGTGATTCCTTGCCGAATGGGGATGCTTTGTTGTACTGAGGTTTATCCCTCAAATTTATCTACCTTGACTACATCATTTTACGACATTTTAACAATTTCACCTCTGCTGACCTCACATGAACTTTGAACTCCACCAAATATAACAAAAAAGAAAAACGAAAGTGTCTTGAAAGGAATTCAACTCCAATGGATCTTGGATCTTGAGAATTCTTGGGAAATTTTGTTTTTTGTCCTCTGGTGACCCCTGATGACTATCTTGGGAATTCTTGGGAAATTTTGCTTTTTGACCTCTGGTGACCCCATATAACAATCTTGGAAATTCTTGGGAAATTTTGCTTTTTGACCCTTGGTGACCTCAGATTACGATCTTGGGAATTCTTGGGAAATTTTGCTTTTTGACCTCTGATAACCCCAGATAACGATCTTGGGAATTCTTGGGAACTTAAATTTTGCTTTCTGACCTCTGGTGAAACCAGAGGACAATCTTGGGAATACTTGCGATATTTTGCTTTTTGACCTCTGATGACCCCATATGATGATCTTGGGAATTCTTGGGAAACTTTGCTTTTTAACCTATAGTGACCCCGGATGACAATCTTGAGAATTCTTGGGAAATGTTGCTTTTGATCCCAGTGACCCCAGATGACAATCTTGGGAATTCCTAGGAAATTTTGTTTTTTGACCTCTGGTAACCCCAGATGACCTTGACCTCCACCAAAATTGATAGGGTTTTTCCTCTCAACATGGCAAATTTACATGGCAAATTTATATACCAAATATGAAAAGTGGCTGTCATTGCTATCTTGAGATATCATGATAACAAGCCATTTACAAGGTTTCTGTAGTTCAACCTCTGGTGACCTCAGATGAACTTTGACCTCTACCAAAAACAATAGCGTTCTTATTCTCAACATGACAAATACATATCCGCCATTCCTATCTTGACATATCCCAATTTCAAGGTTTTCGGTCTTTGACCTCTGGTGACCTCAAATGACCTTTGACCTCCACCAAAAACAATAGGGTTCTTTCTCTCAATATGACATATCTATATACCAAATATGAAAAGTGTTGGTCACTCCTATCTTGAGATATAGTGATTACGAGCTTTTGGCCTTTTACCTAAGGTGACCTCAAATGACCTCTGACCTTCACCAAAAATTTTAGGGTTCTTCCTCTCAACATGATGAATCTATATACCAAATATGAAAAGTGTTGGTCATTCCTATCTTGAGATAGCTTGATTACGAGCCTTTTCGGCTTTTAACCTACGGTAGCCTCAAATGACCTTTGACCTCCACCAAAAACAATAGGATTCTTCCTCTTGACATGTAAAATCTGTATACCAAATATGAAAAGTGTCGGCCTTTGCTATCTTGAGATATCGTGTTTACGAGGTTTTCGCCGTTTAACCTCTGGTGACCTAAGATGACCTTTGACCTCTACCAAAAACAATAGGGTTCTTCCTCTCAACATGACAAATCTATATACCAAATATGAAAAGTGTCCGTCATTGCTATATTGAGATATCGTGCTTACAAGCCGTTTACAAGGTTTTCGCAGATTAACCTCTGGTGACTTCAGATGACCTTTGACCTCTACCAAAAACAATAGGGTTCTTCCTCTTGACATGAAAAATCTGTATACCAAATATGAAAAGTGTCAGTCATTGCTAACTTGAGATATCGTGTTTACAAAGTTTTTGGTTTTCGACCTCTGGTGACCTCAAATGACCTTTGACCTCCACCAAAAACAATAGGGTTCTTCCTCTCAACATGACAAATCTATATACCAAATATGAAAAGTGTCGGTCATTGCTATCTTGAGATATCGTGTTTACAAGCTAGGCGTCACATACACACACACACACACACATACACACACACATACATACACACACACACACGACATCACCATCGCGTAGATTCCTTGCCTGCCTTCGGCAAGGAATCAAAAATGATTGATTAGCAGACAGACAGACAAACACACAGGTAGACTGACAGAGAGACATGGAAAAACTGCCTTGGGTAAAAGCTGTACCAGCTATAGCTGGAGTTCTTGAGCTGCTAATAACTCATTTCCAACACCATGACCCTCATACTAGCATGCTAGTATCATGAATAACTGGATTAAAACAATGAAATCTTGCCAAAACTGTACTTACATGGAATGGCAACACACCAGCTACAAAAGCTGTTCCTCTAATGCTGGTCACCTTACCACGGTCAGTCAGTTCTACTGCTTTCAACTGATGAATAGGTTTTGTGTTAACAACAATCTCACCTCCTCCTTTGGGGTAGTAACCTCTGAAAATAAAGCAAAGATTACAATGATACAGACAGACAAACACATGGACACACAGACATACAAATAGTTCTGGCTACTTGTGAACAGATTTTGTATTACCAGTTATCTCCCGTTCTTTGGACAAGTAACCCCTGAAGTAAGTGTAAAGACAAATCTTCAATGTTCTCAACTGAGAAGATTATTTCGCAAGGGAAACCCACTGATTGCTCCTGAGTGAAAAATCTACCTCACTGCAAACTAACAGTTTATCAAAACTACAACAGCACGTTTAGTCAAATGAGGATTGCCAAGGATATTTCTTCCCTGCCAATATTTTAGTCTCCCTAACCACCATACTTCTCAGCTTCTTTATGTACTAGATTTCTTTTGAAACATGATCAGTACTAACCACATAAAGATTAATTTAGCTTCCTGAAAATGTACACCACAAGCAAAAAAACCATTAATACAAACTGACAAATGACTTCTCACAGGTGCAGTGAAAAAACATTTTGCTCAGCTTATCACTATGAAAGAAATATTGGCAGCAGACCCGAATGGCATAAGCCGCTGAGAGCTGTTATGCAAAAAAATGAAGAAAAATGCGTAGAAAAATGCATCCTAAAGAGTCATCAGCTTCAATTACTGTCCAGGTCGGGGGAAGTTATGCTGAACAGAATCACACTCGACACTGAAATGCACAAACCTCCAGTCATTTTGCAAGATCATCAGGCGACTACATAGTATTCCCTTCCCACTATGTAGCTCACTATCTATTCTGATATAACATCTTAACATAACTTAAGTGATCAACAATTTCTAGAATTAAGTGTTGAACATTTGGCTGGTTCACTCCAAAACCTAGCACATGACAAAAATTGATCTCCACACATGCCCTATTAAACAGACCTTGTTTTACATGACTATACAAATTGCTCTGCAGATGAGTTCATACCAAATATGTTACAATGCTCAGTGCCTTCCTCAGCAATATATCCAGGAAATTGCAAAGAAAGGAAAAGTGGTCAGACATTAACCTTCAATCCTGGACAAAATTATCTGGGACAAATCCCCGTGCCCCACCTCAATGTTGGTTTTGAAGGTGAATTAAAGTTGAGCGCTGAAGAAAAGAGCGCGCTTTTCGTTTTCTCAACATTGAATAAGGGGTGGAGGGGAAGGTCCGGAAGTGTCCCAATAATTTTGTCCAGGATTGTAGCTACTACTCAGACTGTACGTGTCAACCTGCTAACAGTCAAACCATATGAAAACCCAAACATGCTGAAACAGGGGAGCTAAGAAGTTCCTGCACTATTCAGACCCTGCTTAAAATACTAAACATCTCTTCTGTCCTTCCTTTTTTCAACAAAATAGTTTCATTAAAAAAAAAGAAAGGTGATGGTGGAGGGGGGGGGGGGGAGGGAGGGGCTATCTCAGCCAATAAGGCTACATTTGTGGTCCTTTTTAGTTAAAGAAGGTCAAATCATGTTCATATGGTTACCTTCTAATGATATCACAGTTGAAATTAACTCCAAATTTTTCCAACATTGGCTTCATAACCTGAAACAAAACACAAAGCATATTTTGGCATCCAAGAATCTTCAAAAATATATTTACTTCTTCCTTGATCTGAAGATAATGGAGGAAGATGCATACATGTATCAAAATACCTTTTTTAGCCATTCACCATAACACATATAACTCTCAGAGGATCAGAACGTAAGAGGTTGATGTATGCCGAATATCAGGCTAACCAGACTTTTTATGCCTTTTACAGTAAACAAAAGTAATGAAATGAAGAATCATTCTGAGACACCCTCTGTATTTAAACTGAAGTACAGATATTTTTATGACTGAAATAAAACATGTAAGAACCACTTTAATGTTAAAGGTATGACCAGGCACAGATTAAGGTTTGTGGGCCCAAGGTACCAGGAATGCAAAAGCTTGGACTTTCTAACACTATTTTCTTGAGCCCATTCTCTGGAGGCCATCATATCTTTGTAAGCCCCCCCTGCCTACTTTGCCTGTTCCAGAACAGACTTTATCCACAAAGTGAGTAAATGGAAGAATAAAAATATATAATTACTATGGACATGACAATACCTCACTTTGCTTCCTGCAGAGATCACACTCTTGAAAGGGATAGTAAGACTGCTGAAAGAAATATCTTGCATGTTTTGTTAGGCTATGAATACATGTAGGTCAAGTTAAGTCACTGCAAGTAATAATGCCCAGGCTGAGGGCTCCTTTGTAAATCAAGAACAAGGTTCAACAATTTTGAACAGAGGTCATGCTTGTTCTATGAGTCATCTTAGAACCTCCACTCATCCACATCCACTGTGCATAAACTCACCAAAGTTACATAATCAATCTGAGGGGCCATCTCTGCATTTGTGCCTCCTTTAAATGTCATGGTGATGGGACCAGGAGCAAATAGTGTACATGGTAGAGAAACTTGAAGAAGTAGGGCAACACTCCTAAATGAAAATAGAAGAGAGATACAGAATCACACTCATGAAAACCCAAGTACAGGTGGAAAAATTGGGGATGCTCCTCCCTGAACAATTTTGGCAACTGGAGGAAATTTGTCTTTTCTGTATGTTAAATATATGCCAGTAACTATGGAAGCTATGACCTACTGTACTTCCCCAAAACCACTAACATTTCAAAACAATGCAAGTTCCAAGAGAAATCAGTTCTAAAGATTTAAGAAAGCCCAGCCCTAGATATGTAGTTGTTATGTATTGTCACAATTCCAACTGTACAAGTTGCATTGAAACAAGAGACTATAGTGTGAGAGAATTGGTTAGCAGTAATTGCTAATTGATGTTTGAAATGATTATCCCAATCTCGATTAGCAACTATTGAAATCAACAATTGTTTTTCAAATGATCTGTATTACTTGGCTCAAAATGCTTCGGCTTCAAGCAATACAAAAATTATTACATGCTGCACTTATCAGAATTGTAAAAATTAGGCAGAGCCTGAAGAGTATTGGTTCACAATTCTTGCAAAGCTGAATTGGAATTGCTTTGCAACTGGAATTTCTTGGGTAGCAATTTCCGATGCCGCAAACCCAACTATTTCATCCCTTGTGAAACAGTTGTAGATACAACGTAATATTGTCATTTAGTCAGTCGTCAGTCAGTTCTTTACATGAGAAAACAAGCACAGTTGTATGTTTGCTCGCATGCCTCAGTAAATCCCAAGTGAAGTGTTTTTTTCTAGAAAAGTAGATTTGCTTGCAACTTTAAAATCTCCATAAGTGAGTACTACCTCTGTGCAGGTGCATAGCTGGGGGTGGGGGCACCCCATATGTTTGTTAAGCCCCCCAAAATTGTTTGTATCCTAATAAAATGTGCAAGAATTTAGAAAAAAATGAATAAATCAATGCCGTGACCCCCGATTTGATACCTAGGCCCCCTAAAGATTTCATCCTAGCTATGCCTCTGCCTCTGTGCACATGCAACATTTCTCATCACCAAAGTCACATCCAGTGATGAATGTAAAAAAGAAGGCTTGGGGGGTTTAGCAGACTAAACTTGATAGTCAAGTAGCAACTTCACTTTCCTTGGAGCTTTAAAGACTCTAAAATCTACACAATCTCACCACAGACATCAAAAACTCTACCTAGTGTGTTTACTTCTAGCCCCTCCTCTAACTTGTAACAAAAAACACCTGCATAGTACAGCTCAGAGACAAAGTTACAATAGCGTGCAATCAATTTATACTGCTCAAGGCCACATCCACACAATCAACTGTGTGTGAGCCTGGGAACACAAATGACTGCACAAGTCCTAATTGACAAACCAGAGTAAAACTACAGGACTGTTTGTATTAATGTCAATTGATATGCAGTCACCAATTGTTTTTAAAAAATATGATCATATTCCTAAATATGTTTGGGGTGATGCTATAGCCCTTCTTTTTCCAGAACTGTCAAAAGTATGTACAGTGTAAAAATCATATTATTCTGTTATATTTCTGTGGTCTATCACAAGTTTTGACTTAGTTTTGCAACAAAACTATCTCGCTATCTGGCTATTTTCTTTATTTGATCACTAGTTTCCCTTTGCAGGCGTTTACATTTCAAAATCCAAGGCTAGTACATAACAGCTCTCCTAAGAGCTGCTATGGTGAGCTGTTTCCTAAATCTTACTAATGTTATATGCATTGGAAAGCATGTCAGGCTCTTATAGACAAGCCTTTTTGACAATCAAGGTGAGTAGTAAATGACTTGCCTCAAATTCATTTTAGGTGAGTTTACAGTAGGCGCTGCCGAGCTATAGCTCGTCTTAAATGAAAAGGCCTGCTTTGAATGATGGCTATGATTCTATGACATTGGCAATTTGGGAACTTAGCCTGCAGATTTTGCTCACTAATGTATTGATACTCAAAGGTACTGTACATATTCTAGTACCTGATACTTTGCAACTGCTGGTGAGTGTGCTTACAGTAGTCATGGCATCATACTATATGTGTCACCAGTCCGGTCAGAGTTGCAACTACCGAGGTCACAGGTACAAAAGGTTTGAAGTCACCCTAGCCCTAGTATAAATTAAGTCACACATAACAAGAGATGTACATTTATTAGCAAGCAATAATATGTTTCAAAAATCTACCTAATGACACAGATTTAAGGATCAGTGACCTGTTGCTGCTGGTCAGTGACCAGGACACAGAAATGCTGACCACCACTAAGATTACTGTATATGCTGCTAATTTTGCCTTTACCATTATGCTACATCTTCTGAATACTCAACATCCTGTCTTACAGTACCTGTCTGAGCAGGTTTTCTGACTTAGTTTATCAAGAGATTTAACAATAACAACTCTGGGGATAGGTGGAGACTGGAGAGTGCCACAGAGGTGCAGCATACGGCTAATGGCACTTATACATGCAGAAAGTGCTTTTTCTGACTGGCACTGATTTTCCACCCAAACCTACTTGTTTAGGACACCCTTTGCCACAGCTTATATTTAAACCCTTTTCAGGGAACCACAGGCCTCAAAATTCACGATGGCCATCGCGGCCATGGCCGATGTAAATTTTATTTTGGCCTTCGACAGGCATTTTTCACACACTTATCGAAGGCCACTTTTGGCCAACGATGTATCAGTCAAGCTGCTCTGTACTAGCCTACCTGTTGTACTATGACCGAGTGCACTTCCTTCATTTCTTTTTGCACTTGCATTCACGATGCCGCGTATGTGAACCAATACTTTTTTCACCTTCGTACCGTATTCGCACGCTATGCGAATCAATCGTTCATGTCCAATCGTTCATGTCGATGCTGTGAACAGGTATGGAAAGCCAGCTTAAAGTGATGCTGTGAGTTTGCAAAAAGGAAAAACATAAGATTTTGCTTCTTATGTCTTTCTTTATTCTTAAAAATGCCACGAGTGCTTTACAGAGTTGAAGAATACAATTTGAAAGCTCAAAATGATAGTGATAGTCTCCGGAAGTAACCTAAACAGCATTAAATCGGTAAATTTTTGAAGGCCTTTTTCAAAAAACGGTCCTTATAATACGGCATTAAACCACGCCTACAACGAACCTAATGTTGAATATGCAATGTTATTGAGGCGTACCATACCACTCCAGCCTGACTAGCTCTACGGTAGCGTACAGCTAGCTGTTCGCTCACGACCACTGATCTCTACTATAACAGTGCTCATGACCAAAGAATGCATGTTCTTGCATAATTGCTTCATAACACTAACTTACTTGTATACACTCAATGTAGCTTCCTCTTACTCCGTAGTACAGGCCACAGTCTTTCACTCTTTGGTACGCGTTACAGTACCGATTTGAATTTGGATGTTACAGGTTTACAACGAAAGTTACACCAAATACTATCTCTTTTATCGCCATGAGTAAAAACGTCAAAGACGATGGTAAGTGCACATAAAAGGCAGAGCATCTAACGTTAGCCTAAATTAGGCTACAGTAAAACAGGATACTATAGCCTATAGTGGTATAATTACCATGCACTCTGTACATTGCAATACCAACGCTACCTCTTCAAGATCCACACACACACTTCTTATTCACTTGTGTTGTCGTGCTAAATCGAGCAGCTGTTTACACCTAGTGTATATTCATTATACTTCGTTCTCATTGGTCCGCTCAACTGATGTTCGTTAGGAGACTGAATAGTGTTTGTCCGCAGCACATTTTTGATTTCCTCGAGTTTAGTCGTTATTTTTACAAAAATTTTAAGTCTGTTGCCGGAATTCGCACAACAGGCCTTATTTTTTCTCCCTTACTATTCATATGGGTCACTCAATTAAGGAATCACTGAAATTTTAAACTCGATTTTTAATGTTTTTTACTTTTTGCAATCTCACGGCATCACTTTAAGTTATGGGTGAATCCCATTGACTTAACGGACCGTGTGTTTGGTCTAGCGGTAGAGCATCCACCTCTCACGCGGAAGGCCCGGGTTCGATTTCCAGGTCGAGTCATACCAAAGACTCTAAAAATGGAACCTACTGCCGTTGTGCGTGATGCTCCGCATAAGCAATGGAGTAGGGAAAACAAGCCAGTGAGCCACAACTGGAAAAAAGGCCGTGGCCGGCTCGACTTGAACCAATGGGTTGTAAACTGGGCTGTAAAACTCCATCTAACTAACTAACCCATTGACTTAACTGCATGTGAGAGATTTCACACACTAAATGTCCATTGACGATGTCGCGAGTTGTGACTGGCTGGTTAACATTGAACCAATCACAATGTTTGTTACATAGATTCTGCTTGTAATTAAACACTTACCCTGCATAGTGGGTCCCTGTGGCTGTTGCTATTGGTTTCTTTGTAGAATTGATCAGCTGAACGAAAACATTTCGTTCGCTTCCCGGGCTACTTAGTCTGACTACAGGCAAAGCATGCATTCTACAGTAGTATTGTGATACTATGAGTAGGTCAATTAATAAGTGTTGTGTAGACTGTGCACGTGCCATGCATTTTGTATGTAGTGACCAACACAAGGTACTGACCAACTCAAGATACACCCCACTATATATAGTTTTGCAATTTATCAGAAAAGAACAGGGATTCATTGGCTGTGCATGTTATAGTTTCCTTTTAACGCTGTACGGGAATTACTCTGACAAGATGACTTCAGTCGTCCAAAGGACAGCCTTTATCAGCAGTTTGGGGATAAGTTAGTCGTCCGATGGAAATGCTGGCCGTCTCGGACGACCGTAAAATTGGACGCTGACTTGTTTATATACATACGTACGTATGCACAGTATACATATCCACTTTATAGTGGAACCATAGAGCAGGATACCGTACTGTGCCAATGTTAGGCTTCCGTTCAGACCTGTCTGCGTGTATTACATTTTGGCCTTAGATGAGAGAATTTTGGCCTTCGTTTAACTCGAACAATGTTGGTTACGAAGGCCATGTTTGGCCTTAGAGTGAGAAAACGAATTTTGAGGCCTGGAACCAGGAAAGAACCTGGCAGCACTCCAGGGCAGAAAAATGAAGGATGAGAGTATTAGCCTTTGATAGCTGCATGAAACAGACATATTTGCCTAAATTGCTGACATCACACTAACCATACCTTACACTCACTAATCCTGGCTTACCCTGCAGTGCCTGTGTCTGCCATATAGGAACCTGCCTGTATGGATGATGGTCTCAGAGTAATTTCTGTGGAGCCAACCTGGTCACCTTTAATTTCACCATTGCAAATATCAGCCATCATCTGAAATCCAGTCAAATGTTGAGGCCTGTCAATGAAAACCATCTGCTAGTCAGTGAATATACCAGAAAGCCCAAAGGCTTAGTGATTCCTTGCTGAATGGGGATGCTTTGTTGCACTGAGCTTTATCCCTCAAATTTATCTTTCCTGACTACATCATTTTATGATGTTTTTACAATTTGACCTCTGCTGACCTCACATGACCTCTGAACCCCACCAAATATAACAAAAAAGGAAAAACAGAAGTGTCTTGAAAGGGATTCAACTCCAGTGGATCTTGGATCTTGAAAATTCTTGGCAAATTTTGCTTTTTGACCTCTGGTTACCCTAGATGACAATCTTGGGAATACTTGGGAAATTTTGCTTTTGGATCTCTGGTGACCCCAGATTACAATCTTGGGAATTCTTAGGAAATTTTGCTTTTTGACCTCTGGTGACCTCATATAACAATCTTGGGAACTGTTGGGAAATTTTGCTTTTTGACCTCTGGTAACCCCAGATGACCTTTGACCTCCTCACCAAAAACAACAGGGTTCTGCCTTACATCATGAAAAATCTATACACTACATATCAAAAGTGTCCTTCACTCCTGTCTTGAGATATTGTGATTACAAGCTTTTCGGTTTTTTTTAGCTCATGTGACCCTAAATGACCTTTGACTTTCATCAAAAACAACAGGGTTCTTCCTCTTAACATGACAAATCTATATACCAAATATGAAAAGTGTCTGTCATTGCTATCTTGAGATATCCTGATTACAAGCCATTTACAAGATTTTTGCAGTTTAACCTCTGGTGACCTCAGACACCTTTGACCTCTACCAAAAACAATAGCATTCTTCCTCTCAACATGACAAATCTATATCAGTCATTCCTATCTTGATATATCCCGATTTCAAGGTTTTCGGTCTTTGACCTCTGGTGACCTCAAATGACCTTTGACATCCACCAAATATAATAGGGTTCTTTCTCTCAACATGACAAATCTAGACACCAAATATGAAAAGTGTCAGTCTTTCCTATCTTGAGATATCATGATTACGAGCTTTTCAGCTTTTTACCTCCGGTGACCTCAAATGACCTTTGACCTTCACCAAAAACAATAGGGTTCTTCCTCTCAACATGACAAACCTGTATACTAAATATGAAAAGTGTCGGTCATTGCTACCTTGAGATATCGTGTTTACAAGCCGTTTAGGTTTTCTCAGTTTAACCTCCAGTGACCTTGGATGACCTTTGACCTCTACCAAAAACAATAGGGTTCTTCCTCTTGACATAACAAATCTGTATACCAAATATGAAAAGTATCAGTCATTGCTAACTTGAGATATCGTGTTTACAAAGTTTTCGGTTTTTGACCTCTGGTAACCTCAAATGACCTTTGGCCTCCACAAAAAACAATAGGCTTCTTCCTCTCAACATGACGAATCTATATACCAAATATGAAAAGTGTCAGTCATTGCTAACTTGAGATACGGTGTTTACAAGCTAGGTGTCACATACACACACACCCTTACACACACACATACACACACACAAACGACATCACCATCGCATAGATTCCTTGCCTGCCTTCGGCAAGGAATCAAAAATACTGGAAATCTAAAGTGTGTTCCCTTTGCACAATACTTGAACCAGAGCGATAGTAAGCTTCTACATGCACTTTTTGCTAGGTTTTCTACTTGCACTAACTTTCCTCACAACAATAGGCATTTAAATTGCCCTACTTTTGGAGAAAAGCCACTGCTGCATGCATCAACTCCAACCATTACTTTATCTTTGCACATTTGTCATAATGGATTTACATTTTTATATTTGGATGGGAGGGGATGGGTCAGTTGATAAAGTTCCTGACAAAATCTTTTCAATGGTACAGTATCTCACTGAACTGTGCCTATTCATCATATCAGAGAGCAATTGGTATTGGGTAAAAGTAAAACCACCAGTAACCTTGCTTTTATATCCTCACCCGACCAACCATGTACAGTACGCTAGGCTAGCTACAGTAGTCCCAACCGTGTCACATGTTTGGTCTCAACAACTCACAATTTTCACATA
The DNA here is from genome assembly GCA_029531755.1 of Holothuria leucospilota. Lineage (NCBI taxonomy): Eukaryota > Metazoa > Echinodermata > Holothuroidea > Aspidochirotida > Holothuriidae > Holothuria > Holothuria leucospilota. The sequence continues at coordinate 21,370,125 of CM055966.1, forward strand.
AATATATCACATGCACATGTGCATTTCTCATTTAACCAGAAAACAAACCTCTGCATTGGCCAATAAAGTGTCATGATGAAATAAATGCAACTAGCAAGAATGTTTTTTTAGTTTACTTTGTTCAAATTTTCATTTTTTTCAGCAGCATGTGTACCACATTTGCCACGTTAGCCAGCAAATTGGAGCAACCGACTGCCACCTTTTGAACAAATTTATCTTTGGAGCTTATGTTAAGAATAACTTTAGCTACTGACATTCTGATGTATCCTCTTACCGCAATCCAGGTTTGGAACGTCCATGGCGGATCTTGTTGACAGTGATGGGTTGGCTAGTCAAACAACTAAAAGCAGCTGCCATTCTCAAGATTTGACCACCCTGTTCACAAATGAGAAAGCAAAACAATGGCTCATTACTTTTAATTTTATGGTCCTTCATTTGCAACCTGACCTAGTACACTGTTTATAGACTGTGGAGTATGTACAGAATTATTTCACTATCATATTAAATTCCAATTGCTTTGAGTGTGTTGCTATCTCCTTCATATTTCTACATAGAATCTACTCAGCAAGAGGGGTCACTTTTGGCTTACTGCAAGAAACATGAAAGTAAAAATGGTGTCCTAATTTTTTCAAATGTTATTCCAATAAACATACTGGACTACTTTCCAATGGAGGGGCTCGGCACCTTGTCTGAAATTCAGTGGAAAAATATCACACCTTTGTCCATAAAATAATGTATCTTTTGTTCAAACCCATACAATGCATAATACTGTACATGGGAACTAGGGCTGTGAACGTTTAGCAAAATTACTAAACGTTTAATCGCAAAAATATGCGATCATTTAGCGATTAATCGCAAGTACCTGTGATCTACATAGAGACTTTAAACATGCTCTTGAACACGATGAATATGTAAAATGCATTAGTGACATCTGGGGGACATAGTTAAGTTTCCATGAACCTCAAACACGGATCCTCATAGAAGCTCAACTTTAATGTCTTATTTATGTGTGTGCCATTTATATAATTATGTATTTCACTTTTTCAAAAAAAGTTAAAGTGAACATCTAATTTTCTGTAATCACTGCAGATTGTTTTTTATTTTGTAGGGAAAAATGGGTTTTGCGATTAATCACTGGTAGCTTTGTACTAAACGTTTATTACACATGCGATCATTTAGCAATTAATCACTAAACGGTCACAGCCCTAATGGGAACATGACAACTGAACAAACAAGAACATGGGGTTTAGACCTTAGAATGGACTTGACTTCACAAAGTTGACCGAAAAGGGTTATTAGTTATTAGTATAAAATAGGAGTACAGGTTAAAGAGTCTAAATCCAAGCTATCCAAGTGTCCTAATGTTGTGACCTGCGATGGGCCTTATACCACAACTCTGATATTTCTTCACTTGTTTAGATCTACCCTGCTTCCTTCCACCCTCCTTCATGGGTCCCTCCTACATGGGTCAAACACTGTGATGAGCTTGCATGGATTCATGGGTTAAGTTGTTGAAAAGTGTACATGACATTCTATCTAAACAGAGGACAGTGTTAAAAACCTGGTAGGATCAGTGCTCAGGTCTCACTATATTAATTGCAATGCTTACAATTAATACACTGAAATATTTAAATAAAAAACTTGCTACTGAATTTATCAATGTAAAGACTTGCCCCACTGACACTAAGCAATTGTCACTCAAAGGTGGATCATTGACAATGACAACAGGTACAGTACGGTACTTCACTATTCCAAGCAAGTAAGGAGAGTTCAGTCACTTCACTTCAGACGTCAATCAACTCTGAATGAGTCACTATGTCTTGACTTTGCATGGATATTACCAGATATTTTAGTGACCGACATATCTGTCCATAAAAAATACTGAGTTAGTTCTGTGACCCAGGGGTGTCACTTTATGCTGACTAAATTATGGCTGACTAACTTATGCCATGCCCTCTTTACCAAAATCAACAGACTTCTTGTATTGTATACCATGCTTTAAGTCCAAATAGACTACTCAATTAAGAATCATTAACTGTAAATGCTCCAAGACTACACTGCAGAATGGGCCTAGTTTTCTATGAAAGACTTTGATCAGAAAAGCTTAGATGCATAATACTTAGTCTTTTTAAGCCTTGCTAAATGTCAAGTGAATTAGCCATAGTCATCATTAAAGGCAGGTGTATAGCTGGGGTAATAGGTATCCTATCTCCTTTTACTTTTAGGTGATACAGGCTGGGTGTCTGGACAAAGGCAAAGGAAGACTATAGCAGGGGGAGCCCCCAGTTAAAAAAGTGGTAGGTGGAAGTATGCTTCTGCCCTCCAAATTCAGGGAAAACCCCTTAGTTGTTTACTCTGTAAAAAATGTCAAAATTTTGCATTGAATTTTATGAAAATTTGCCCAAAATGTTGCACCAATTTGCATCTAAGGACCTTAAATATTAAAAATTTCCCGATGGGGAGGGGAACACCCCAGGAAGGCAGTCCAAAACAGCTTCCTACACCTAGGCTCTAGGCTTACGTGTCCATGGCAATAGGCAGGCCTCGACAAATTCCCTGCCCAACAGTCCGGGGCAAGAACAAAATCACTCGGGCAAGTGCACTGTTCAACCAGTCTGGAAAGTTCGTATCTGCTACACCGAATTTTTACGCCAGTCACTTGTTTTCTCAACTTTTACGCCACGCCAAATTGTTGTACTGTGTTTTAAAGACAGACAGTCATCACCCCAAAGTATATTTTTAGTGTATGTATATCAAAATTCTCAGTTGGTGACTGCTCTTTGATTGACATCAAAGTTTGAAAATCTGAATGATGCAGAGTAGCTCACATTCCACACAAGGCAGAGAGAGTACTTTTATTACATTTTATAGCCTTGTATGCTCACCGGGACACTGCCTTAAGCAATAAAACAGGTTTCTTCCTGCACAAGGAGTAGCTTCAATACAGTTATGGGAGGAGCTAGAAGATGCATAGTTGGGAGAATTGGAACTGTCTGGGATGATGAAAATTCCCCTTTAAGTACAGTGTGTATGTAAAAGACAAGAAATCACGCCATGAAATTGGCATATCAGGTCTTTACTGCACGCCGAAGATCTTCGGCGTAACATACATGTTTTCCAGACGGGCTGTTCAATGTCATAGTCCTCTGGGCAAGTATCCCAGCACAGTCTTCTCCACAGCAGCAATTAGGCAAACTCAAACTGCACAAGTAATAAAAAAATGAATTTGTCGAAGCCTGCAATCCACAGTGCATTCCAATTTCCATGTCAGGCACACGCCATGAAAAACATAAGGAAAATGCCAGCTCCACGCCGAAGATCTTCAGATCGGAGTGCATGGAATGCACCCTGGCTTGCAATTAGCCTAGCCTGTCCCCTGAGGAAATGGTGTCCAGGACAGGATATCCTGGGGATAAAATGTCTGTCCGTTCACATTTTCCCTAAAGCTAGAGAAAAAGTCCAGGTCATGGACACGTCAACGAAAGCTCCCCTTTATAGTTAGGCCTATACCAGTACTGCTGTGTTATGCGTATTAGTTACAGTATTAGGCGAACTGTATAGGCCTAGGCCTAGTTCTTGGCAAACGACCACACGGTCCTTCATTGGGGACTGTCAGAGTGAATATAAAACATGAATTGACAGAAACCATAAACTGTTGCACTGCACTTACTCCTTCCATTACTGAACCATCAATCATAACCAGAGCTCGTGCAGAAGCCATTGATACGACTATTGTCAAATCAATCTGGAGTATATTTAGGCTAGCTGGAACTAGTAAAACTACTAACTAGCCTCAATGAGTTCGAACTTCGACCAAGTCACAATAGGCTACTAGGCCCTATCTGTGTTTCTCTTTGCACAAGTTGTGCAGTATCACTATCAGCAGTCTACTTCAGCCTTCACACAGTCAGTTCTGAGTCTTCAGAACTGTCGCGAGGTTGCAGCTAAAGAGGAGGAACTTAGACCACGGAGTAATCCAACATGATCTACTTCTAAGAAAGTCGGATCATTCCGAGGTTTTGTTAAAACTTCAATTGCTTCGGAAGTTCAGCATGAAATATGTGATTGTTTCCCTTCGAACCGTCGAACGGAGTACATTACCAACTGTATGCAATGTTTATGTCAGTGCCCACTAATTTCGTAACTTCCACATATTAAAAACCAGTTTCCAACAGTAAACTCAAGAAATTTTCTTTAAAATGTATATCTTAACCCTTAGATCGTAAGTCTACTACAGTAAAATAGAAATAATTCCTACTTTTGAATCCTCAAAATTTTTGGAGCATTTTTGTAACACTTTTCATCTCTAAATCTCTAAATTTCTCTTAGTCCTAGGCTAAGAGTGGAAATGCTGTGCGCGAGTAGCCGGCATGCTAGTTTTTTTTTCATAGGATACCGACGGGAAAATCGATTTTTCAAAAAATTTTAAATTTGTTTCAAAATCATGGTTAGGGTTAAATTTAAGATAGGGTTACATGAATGGGGGTTATTTGGCCTGTTCTTTCATAATCCGGTGTCAGAATTACAAAACAAGGGTCGGAAAGCTGCTACTTTGGGATTAGGGGTGTGACCTCTTTCCAAGAAGCTGATTGGTCCGTATGAATAGAATTCCCCTCGCTATCCTACGAAAAAAAAGCTCGCAGCCGGCATAGTTCATTCAGTCATTATGCCACATGCTTCTTCCGGTCTGCCAATTTTTTATCCGACGAGGTTATGGGCAAATCATGCTAGTGGACCAATCAGCTTCTTGGAAATGGGCCACACCCCTAATTCTAAAATGACAGCTTTTCGACCCTTTTCTGTAATTCTGACACCGGATTATGCAAGAACAGGCCAAATAACCCTCGATCATAAAGTCCTTAACCCTAAGCATGATTTTGAAACAAATTTGAAAAATTTTGAAAATCAAATTTTTGCCCATAACCCCGTGGCAAAAAAAAAAGGCTTCCGGTCCACATGCCCTAAGGTAAATATGTACATACGGTATCGAGCGGCATTTTTTTCGTACCATGGCATAGCATGACAAAGAATCGTAAATTGCTGGTATCGAATCTAGTTTTTTAAGTGTTTTTAAATGGAAGAGCGCATTTTTGAGTTTTCTCGAAATAAAAGATGTATAAATACTAGTAAACAACACCTAGGCCTACATACGTTGTGTATAACTAGAACTGTTTACGTACATATAATACACATTACATTCCACAGTCATTGCAGTAATTTACCTGGGTGCATGAAGTCAGACAGGGACGCTCACAACAACAATGGCCAGCTTATCCAAGGCGCCGTTTCGGCGTACCGCTCAAATGTTTTGGCACCTAAATAAGGTAATAGAAGTATCACTCGATGGTTGCGTTATTTCAGATTTCCTCGAAAGTTCGTAGTTAGTGTGAAGCAATTGCTTCATGCAAGTAGGTTTAGTTGCTTTTCGTCCTCCATCCGGCTAGGCCTAACTTACAGTATAAAAATAGCGAAGCTGTTAGGCTATAGTGTTAGCTGGTGTACGTAGTCGACAGGGGTAAGATTAATACCTTTCTCTCTCCCTTAGATGTACTTTTTTGCATCTTTTAAAATTGACAGATAGAACTAAATTTGAAAATTCAATCAGCATAAATCATAAGATCAAAAACGACTTGAATGTACATATTTTGTTATCATGTACACAGACACGGTGTGGTTCGTGCGTGGAGAACAGGCAGTACCACTATCAGCATGGGGTTCAGCAAAACACGAAGTCAGACTGCCACCAGACCAGTCAGTTTTCTTGGGAAAGAGGACCAACGAAACAGAAGACACATCTTCAATATCAGTTTTGGTACTGGGTTAAAAGCCAAAATCGGAGATGTTTTCATACATCACAGAGTAGGTTTAAAGAACTTAATTACCAATGAGATAGCAAAATTTGGAATAGGCCTAGGCTAGGTTTGTGCTGATTGGCTATATTTAGCTACACCTGCAACATGCCTTCATGTTTATGGACATGGGTATACTTGATTGAAAGACATTACATGTATTCAGAGTATATCATTTTTAAAGGTTTAATATAATGCCATGGAATTTTTATCTGAGTGAATTCAATGGTAAAAGAACTAGTGGTTGAACAGTGTACATAAAAGCAATACTAGGCAGTCACCCCAATCAGAGTTAGTATGCCTCGTTACTCTAGGCTAGTTCATGAATGGCCTATTTTGATCATGTGACAATGTTTTTGTCAGTGAATTGTGAATTCAAGGAGAATCTCTCCTTGCTTTACCTATTGTTTGTAAAAGTTATGTTCAAAATGTCTTCAGAGGTGCTTTGTAATGCAGTAAGAGGAGATTTGCAAGAATTTGCTGATTTTTTTAAAGCAAATTTTGGGGTGACTGCCTACTTGTACTGCCTTTAAAATGAGGATTTAAGCAAAAATTTACTTTTTGTATGTAAAAGAGGAACTAAATCTATGCATCTTGGTGAAACTTTCATTTAAATCAGACTTGTATTACTCGAGATATCAGCAAAAGAAGTAACATTTGTGACCCAAAGGCAAGTGGAAGTTATATTAGTAGGCAGCTCCCTGATATCACTTCCTCACTTCCTCACTACATTGATAAGAAATGCTTTGTTTCCTTTGTTCATTCAGTCTGTTGTGTTGATCGATATCCTTGCAGTTAATAGGGATAGGACCTCTCCATGGGGAATGTAAAGTTTTTAAATTCCCCATGCCTCTCATGCAATCACATTGCGATAACATTCGAATTTTGAGGAGAAAACTGGTGATAAAATTTAAAGAAAAACAAAAGACTGCTCGTTAATGTGAGGGTATGACATCATATGTGCTTACTTCAAGTTCACTTTGTGTTGAAAATGTGACAACTCTATCTGCTGATATCTTGAGAATGGGATTTCAATGGAAATTTCACCATATTGCTTAGAATACTGTAAGTAGTGGTACCCCTTTAATATATCAAAGCTTGATTTGAGCTTAGACCCATCTTTTAAGTATTTCTGTGTGCAAAAAAGGTCCACATATTGTACAAGTTGTACCCCTATTGTTTTTCACAGAATCAGTCCCATGTAAACTGATTGAGGGGAAAAAATCTTATTGAATGCATGATACATGATAATTGTATAGTATTCAGTCTGTCCAGCAAGTGGATTTGTCATGGTGTGGTTAGCCAGTAGTGAAACTGAAAGGTTTTTAGACTGACTGGTAGGTCACACGATGTATGTACATATACCTTTTCTGAGGATGTTACCCTGTTTAGAGGTTGTCCGTTTAGTAGTTTTGGTTCTTGCCCTTTGGCATAGGGTTGATGTGACTTAAGCAAATTATGCGAAAAGCTTAATGGATTTTGAGAAGCACATTGAGATCATTTCTTCTAGGGCTGTGAACGTTTAGCAAAATTACTAAACGTTTAATCGCAAAATTTTGCGATCGTTTAGCGATTAATCGCAAGTACCTATGATCAACATAGAGACTTTAAACGTACTCTTGAACATGATGAATATGTAAAATTCGTTAGTGATGTCTGGGGGACATAGTTTCCATGAACCTCAAATACGGATCCTCATAGAAGCTCAGCTTTGATGTGGTTTGTTTACGTGTGTGCCAATTGTATAATTATGTATTTCTTTTTTTCAAAAAGAGTTAAAGTGAACTAAGTGAACATCTAATTTTCTGTAATCACTGCAGATTGTTTTTTTATTTCGTACGTTAAAATAGGTTTTGGGATTAATCGCTGGTAGCTTTGTACTAAACGTTTATTACACATGCGATCGTTTAGCAATTAATCGCTAAACGGTCACAGCCCTAATTTCTTCCCTTGTAGATTTGTTGATCCTTACCTTTTTAAGTATGGTGATGTATGTGCCGCCATCGTTATTATTCATGTTGATCAAGTACACAGTTCACCAGTTTCAAAAGGACACAGATTTTAACTTGGTTCTGGGTCTGGTACAAAAGTCCTTGCAGGTACAGCGCTGTAACTGCATATCTTACTAGGAATCCTCTGTTGCTGCCCCATAACGATTTCAGTATAGGGCACAGCAATCTTTTAGTAAAATATGCAAATTGAATGTGGAATTGTCTGTTCATGAGCATGTATTTAATAACTGCAGGTTATTTTGGCAAAGTTGGGGACTAGTGTATAATCTATGACATATCTGGCTCTAGTTTTATGTGATGTGTTGCAGCTGTCAGATCAGGAAGTTGATTTTATCCTTTTGAATGGAGATTCTCATAAAGGGTTAATCCACTATAAATGTAGAGTCTCCATTTTACCAACTGTTACTTGTTGAGTTCCACTTTTGTTTCATGCAGGTCATGATAGCAACATACAGTCCTTCCTTCTGTCAGATATTGGTGAGGGTATAATGGAAGTCACAATCAAAGAATGGTAAGGGAATCAGTTTCGTCTTTTATGATGTGCTTCATGTTCTGAGCTGCTTATTATATACAAAAGATCTGCTAGGTCTAGAGAGACAGTACGGTAGCCTTTTCACTGATTCTCCGGGTACCCACCGGCCCAATGTTTTTTTTCTCGGTTCCAATTTCACAAGTGCCAGGGGCGGATCTAGGGGGGGGCCGACCCGGCCCCGGCCCCCCCTTTTTGAAAATGCAAAAAAAAAAATGAAAGGGAAAAAAGAGAAAAAAAGAGAGAAAAAAAAACGGAAAGGAGAAGAGATAGAGAGAAGGACAGAGAATGGAGTGATAGAGAATGAAGCTGCAATTAGCAACCTCGAAGTATGGGAGTCATAGCGCACAGCAGATCAGTTTGAACGTCGAATGGGACATTTACACACATGCTGATCTTACTACACATGATTGGATACAATCAATACGATACAATACCGATACAATACCATCAGCCAATCGAAAAATACCTTACGAGACAGTGCGCATCAGTTGGGATGGGGTGCTATCAAGCCTGGCAAGTGCCATTTCCGGCCATCTGGGATGTATTAAAACCTCAAATTTTCTTGGAACGCTCCGCGCCAACCTACGGTGGCGCTCCGCTTAGATAGTAAACGCAATGGCGTACACAAGGGGGAGGCCATTTTTTAACACAAATTTTACTTCAAAAGGTAGCATATGTGGCACCAGATTGCTTGTTAGGACACCTAATTTTTCAAAAATTTTCAAAGGGGAGGGGGACACCCCCTCCCCTTAGACCCCTCCCCCAGGCCGGCGATCACACAACATACTGCATCCCCCCCCCCCCGCGAGAGAAATCCTGGGTACGCCACTGAGTAAACGATATTCAAACTTGCAACCCTTGGACCAAAAGTCCCAGCCAGATGAGCTGGTCCGTCCTCACAGAAATGTGTAATAAAATAAAACCAAACTTTACATTTTGTTCACAAAAATTGCACTTCTTGATGGCTGCTATCAAGCCTGGCAAGTGCCATTTCCGGCGATCTGGGATGTATTAAAATCTCAAATTTTCTTGATACGCTCGGCGCCAACTCATGGTGGCGCTCCGCTTAGATAGTAAACGGGAGCCCCGCCCCCAAACAAAAATCCTAGCTACGCCACTGCATGAGAATTAAAATGGAAAATCATGGGAATCACAAGGCCATAGAAGTGTCTTTTCCGGCTATCTGGGATGTGTTTTTACCCAAATTTCCTGGTATGCTACGCATTGGCAGCGGTAGCGGGGGAACGGGGGGGGGGGGGAGGACACGTCCCTCCCTAAAATTTTCAGTGAGGGGAGCTTCCTCCATAAATAAATTCCTAAGAAGAAAAATGAGGAATTATAAATTAAGTAAAAATCAGAAATCAACAGGGTTGGGAAGTAACGAGTTACAAGTAACGCCGTTACTGTAACGAGTTACATTTTGTGTAACGGAACCCTGTAACGAGTTACATTTGCATTTCAGTAACGGAGCAAGTAACTAGTTACAATTCTGTGTAAAAGTAACTGTAACGGCGTTACATTTGGGTCCCGTTACTTTCCCGTTACAAATAGTCAAAATGACCACAAATTGCATTTTCTTTGAGCTAATAACAGAATAACAGAAAATTTTCAAATTGATGACACTTTGGTAGTAAAATGTAAAATTATTTTCGATATAGGCTATTTATCATTCATCGCTATTATCGACGTCGCCCTCACCGACATCAAATTTTATTCACGATTAGAATCAGAAGTTGATATTAGATGCACACGCTGCAGGCTTACAGGCCGGGCCACTTGATTGTCTATTGAACCAGGGAGTTGTCAAATAGCAACTCCCTGATTGAAATAAGTTTAAAATTGATCTGTATGTCAAAATACTTATTAGACAGATCAATGCTTATTATCCATGAGACCGATTTGTGCGATTATTTGAAAAATACTGAACGGTCCTCTAAGGCTCAGCTGACTTTATGTATTCTAAGTAAAGTCAGCTGGGCCTTGGTTTACTCATATTGTCCTTTAGAGGACACAGTGGAGACAGTGTACCGTGAGAAACGGGTTGGCCCATGGGCATTCAAATACCAGCTTACTTTGAAAGTTTAATCATTGCCTCTTGAGACGTTAGGGCTGGACCCGTGTTCACCCTATCCGAGTCGGAGCTAACTGCGATTCTAGATTCCCGAATCTTTCCGAGCATGGTACTACTCAGGATCCTCAAATTTCTGCCAGTTTTGATTCCAATGGCACCAATTCCGAGACCAGTCTTTTTGCCAATGTATATCATATCACACATACAGATGTTTTAATTCTATCGTACATGTCCACCATTAATTAACAAAGTCATCGTTTGTACTCACTTCCATAGCCTGGCTTCCTGAGTAATTTAGTTGATTGTATGTGACAATACCTTAGATCTGTACATTGTGCACAAATGGAACTTTAAACACTTTTAATGTAACTTTCATATTTGAGAACTCGGCTGGAATGAACTACGAGTCCGAGTCCAGTTACATCACATTCCGTAAATATTTCGATTCCGGAACCTTCTATCCCGGGCAAATTCCTAATCTAGAAAAACGCTCTTGAGACCGGCATTAAGCTAACCGAATCCGGACTCTTGCGTTGGAGCCCAGTAAATCTATACAGTGCCAAGCGTTGGTAAACACCGTGCATCCATTTATGCATCTAATTTAACATGTATGGTATCTTTATTTGAATCAAACGTATGAATTTAGGCTATATCATATTCTTTTCAATGTCCGTAACTCCTTACACTGGAATAATAGTACGGTTAATATAAAAAAAACAGCAGAATATTGAAATGGTCAATGGCGTTAAAAGTATCCTAACAAAGCTAATTGGAAAGAGAAGTGTCCGACTTAAAGCTTTACCTATTGTAAAGGGAAAGTGAATTATGTGCACATGATCTGCATGTATAAACTGCATAGTATCACCATTTCTATGCACTGTTTTATATCGACACAATGTGAAACTTGAAATTTATGGGGAAATATCACTTAGCCCAACCTTAGCGGTGAGGTTTTAAAATTTTACTGCTAACAAATGTATTCATCCTCTTATTATACCATATTTATGCCCTTGAGGGGTGAAGACTTTAATTACTGCTGAAACAACGCTCTTCCCCTTTCCGGCATAGCCGCTAACCTCTCTAAATTAGCCGACTGTGTGATGGGAGTATAAAGATTTCAACCCTCAAAGAAGTACTTTGGTAACTGGAAAAGTTTTGGTTATAACCATATTCCTCTAACAAATAGTTTGCGTAAGCTCCGACACAGTATCATGATTCGCTGCTTCATGTTGAGCATTAGGAGCCTCTGCGACAATGCCCATTGAAGATCAGCTAGCTTCATTGACTTTCTTTGGGGAACACCTAAGGATAACCGGCACAAATGAGGTGTCGGTCGTCTCATGTGCCCCCGTCTTACTATCTAATTATGCCCCCCCCCCCTCCATTTCAGGTACCGAGGTACCGTATATTCACCTTGAAGTAACGAGTTACTTTTGAAATGTAGCTAGTTACTTTTTAGTCAAAAGTAACTGTAACTAGTTACTTTTTCAACATTGAAACTAGTAACTGTAACGAGTTACAATTTTACGGAATTAACTGTAACTATAACGAGTTACTTTCAAAGCGTAACGGGAACAACCCTGGAAATCAATAAGTATAACCATAATCAATGACAAAACTAAATGGCCAAATGCTGTTCTGTCAGTTAATAAATCCCTCGATTTTTCTCTGAAAGACGTTAAGATTGGCCTACAGTGCACGTCACCAACAAAATTTTACTTAGAAATATAGTGGTCGGAAACATTACAATTCGGTCATTCAGTTTTGATACTATGTAAGGCCTACAAAACAATGACAGGGCTGCCAAGTCTCGTGCATTCTGGGTGATTTTCACTTTCTCACTGAGTCCACACAAAACAAGAAATTAGGCAGAGGGGAACATGCACGTGATAAAACATATATTTATGCCCACACGTCAATGCAAGGTACCTGAGTCGTGGCATCAAGTCGAACTAAGATATGGGTCACAAATTTCTCAAGGAAGTCCCTCAATATTCACAAAGTTAGAACATGAATACTAAAGATCTGATTAGACACCTTGAACAGGATGCATTGTAGTAAGGCACTGTGCCTATGATAACTGTCTTCTGTTAATAACTTGTGGAAAAATTAATGTGTTGAGAGTTGAGACATGAAATTATATGAAGCAGAAAATGCAAAAATAAGACATGGAAAGTGGTATTTCCGGCGATCTGGGAGGTCTATTTTGTCAAAAATTTTCTTGTACGCTCCGCGCCAACCGATGGTGGCGCTCCGCTTAGATGGTATAGTACCATCAATCACAGGTCGAACAACTTCGGCCCCCCCTTTTCAAAAATCCTGGATCCGCCCCTGAGTGCCCTTGCTGTATGAAAGAAGTATTTCCTACTTATCATTTCCCCAGATAAAGGAACCATTCATATATCTTTTTGTTATTTGTAAACTGAGGAAGAGAATAAAAAACCTCAAACTCAATCATTTCAGTTGTTATAAATTCATGCAATGGAACTGCATCCAACCGATCTCTAAACTTGGTCACCCCCTGTGGGCTGGGGGTTGTAGAATATGCCCACGGTATTCCCCACCTGTTGTAAGAGGCAACTAAAGTGGATGACTTGGACTGCATTTGATCTGTGTTTAAAACCAAACTTGAATTGTATTTATTTAGTTGACACTATATAACACATTTGTGTTGGTGTGCCTTTAAATCTCATCTAACTAATTAAATCTAAACATGGTCATCTCTTTGTGACATTTTTGCAAAACTTATCAGTTTATGCTAACTTTCAACCCTAATAAACATCCCCTTTTGGAACCTCCCTTTTCCAACTTGAGAATGGACTCCATATCCTGATTAGGTCAAATGTCACACATAATTTCATACAGCAGGGTTTCCCCTGGCATTCATTTTGTGAGGCGGCCACCTCACAGTTTTTGGCCACCAACTGCCACCTGTACTGTACTAGCTATAGAAGTATTGACAGTTTCCCTCACTGATGGTGCCAAAGCTGGCACCAAATTGCCCCCATAGACTAGTACCACCCCACACTCTCTAAAACCCGGGGGAAACCCTGTACAGCATAGTATGAAATAAGTATAAACTATTCTCATGGGGAAAAGAGTGCAGTTCATTTGTAACACCTAACATGGTTTTTGGTAGAAACCTTTAATACTGTACTGTTTTGTTTCTTCAAGGTATGTGAAAGAAGGTGATGTTGTTGCTCAGTTTGATAGCATTTGTGAAGTTCAGAGTGATAAAGCATCAGTCACCATCACCAGCCGCTATGATGGTGTTGTGGTCAAGCTTCACCATGAAGTCGATGACATTGCCAAAGTTGGACAACCTCTGATTGACATTGAAGTTGAAGAAACAGGTAATGTATGAGGAAGAAATCTCTTGGAAGTATTCCAGTCATTAAAGTGGCACTCATGTCATGTACTCTAAGGACTCAGGATTTGGCAAAAAAATAAAAGTGAAAAAAAAAAAAAAATTAAAAAAGAGGATGGAAAAAAAAATCAAAAAAGAGGATGGCCTGGATGAGGTTATATATGCAGGTTATATAAAAATAATGTTCTTCAAAGAATAGTAAGAGCACATTGTGACCTGTATGTGATGTAGGTTTGTACAGTCATAAAAATTGTGGAATGAAAAACTGTTGTGGAAAGTCATAGAAATGTCATGCAAATGTCATGAAACACTGACATTTTGGAAGACGTTGTGGAAAGTTGGAATTTCAAGAGAAATGTAATGGGAATTTGTACAACCTAGGCATGATACTGCATAATATTTGGTTATGGCAGCCTTTCACTTTGCATTTCAGTGTGTGTGTGTAAATGAATTGGTAATGCTTTTAAGTGTTTGGTGACATATAGTAACAAGGCGGGTGGGTGGATCTGATGTCTGTAGGAGGACTTGGAGGTCATACTGTTGATGATGTATGAGGCTACCATTATTTCCACAGTGATGACTGGCCTGTGTGCTGTAAATACTCCATTGAAGCGTAACATACAGTGTAAGAATTGGTCACGGAAAAGCCTAATTTTTTTTTCATGGAAAGTCATAGAATTTCATTTCAAACTTCTCTACAAACAAGTCAGGGTTGTTCATACCCAGGCTACTTGTGAAGAAATTGTTACAGTTCTGTTTGTGAGTAGGATGTGTTGAATTTGTAAATTATGCAAAGTTATTAAAAATATAATTTTGAAGTTTCTTTGATTGAAAATAGTTTTAGTCAGTGATGAGGTGCTAAACAGCAAGACTTAGAGATTTATTTTTTCTTGTTTACAAATTACAGAAGTTCAGCCAGACCAGTTAGGAGCTGGGGATAGAGATGTAGGAGCTGATATTGGGAGTACACCATTATCCTTTGAGGGGAGGAAAACAACAGTACGTACACTTGCCACACCAGCAGTAAAGAGGCTTGCAATGGAACATAATGTAAGTTGAATTAAATGTACAAATGGTAAGATTTGAGTTTATTTATACTAATTCTAAATAAATCATGTGAACCTTTTTTTTGAATTGAAGTGACTTCATTTCAGAACAGCTAGGGTTTGTAGCTGATTCAACTGATAAAGGGTCCCTTGCTGAGCCCAAGAAGCTTCTGACTGTCAATTTGTTATATGCTAATACTTACCATCTTGAAAATCAGAAGAAACCTGAAAAATGAATGCGTGTTTCCCAGTTAAAGAACTGAGTTTTTATGAGTTTCTGGGAATCATGCATTAACATTTGAAAAAGTGGTCTTTTGATTTATCAGTGTGTGTCTGAACCTTACTCATTCTTTTCCTAAAGTCCCATTAATGAAAGCTGAAGGGTAGAGAGCAAACAGATTACCCCTTAATGAAGTTTAGAAGGGACTTAGATGACTGTGACCAGTTGGACCTCTCAGCTGTCAGACCTTTGTCACCCTTCAAAGTGGTCAAGTTTGATAAATAATTGGAGAGTCATTTAGTCTAAGAGTATACAATAGTCTATTTTCAAAACTGTTTTCATCACTCCTGAAACCCCAGACATTAACTAGAAAATAATACTTCTAAAAATCACTCACAGAGGCAGACTGTTGGAAATGAGATTGCCTGCCAACACTACGATGACGTCATATCATGAACATCCAGTCCTCACCTGGAGTGCAGCATAGGCCTACACACATTGCTATGAGAGAGCGACAATTTTATTCTTGAAATTTCCAGAAGTTGTAACTTTTTCAGTCTGTTGTAAAAAAAATTGAGAATGATGTCTGTTCGTTGTGTTGTTGGCAGCTGCTGTATATATTACTGATGAATACCCTTGGTCCACAACTATTACGCTGATACTTGCACAAAAGGAACCTGAACTTCCCAAGCTCATGTCCCTGGCAATAGTTTTATATGGTTGTCTTGTTAGAAAGTTTTAAGAGCTGTTATTATGGATATTAAATAGCTATAATTATTATTACAGTCTCAAACTTATATGGTTCTATGCTTAACTTTTACTCATCCGAGCTTCACCTTCTGTATCTTGTTCAGTATCGCCCTCAATTTTTACATTGATATCTGAGAAAGTTGACTCTAATGACCGCCCAACCACTTTCACTTCAGTTGCAACAGTTGGTGCCAGATATGTAATTGGTCATTTCAAGGGATGTTAATCTTCATTTCTCACTGTTGTCTACTTGACAGTGCTGGCAATGTGTTGTGTGATATGACTGTGTGCCTGTGCTGTTGTACAAACATTGTACAGGTTATCTTGACAAGCGAGATGGAACACTTGCATGAAAAGCATTTAATTGACTCAAAGAACAGGTAAACATAAATGAGGAAGTGACAAGTTTTCATGTAGGTTTTACTGACCATGTTCATTAGTACAAAAGAATGCAAACACTGTATCAAATAGTAGACAAACAGTTTACAAGTGGACAACAGTGTTGCATTCCCTTTTACTTATTAAATCTTTTGACATCACATTAGGATTTGTTTTTTGTTGTTGAGATATGTATCCTCAGTCATTTTTCTTGCTTGAAAATGCATTTTTGCCAAAAGTGCAAGCATTCAGGGTGTCATTAATGATAACTTGAACCTAAGCCAATGTCCTGGAGACCAAGCTTGCACATTCCCCTTTCCTTCCCCCTTTCCTAATATGCTAAACAGGATGAATAAAGCATTCAAAACAGGTGAAAGAAAAAGTGGGTAATAAATATTCATGATGAGCAGATCCAAATGACAATGAAGTTACAAATGACTATTAATGTGGAAATGACTGTTGGAGAAAATAAATCTGTTTTTCATGTGGAAAGTACAGTAGGTTGCATTCAAAAGCTGTTCTTGGAGTGTCCTCAGTCAAATTTTTGAGAATGAAGCCAATCGTTACTTCTTTAAAACAAGGCTACAAAATTGGTCCTGAGACCTCCAACTCTGGTGGACAGCATCTTCTTATGTTTCACACATTAACTCTTGGCAACAAAGGATTACTGTGTCTAGAACCTAGATTCTCAAGTTACAGCCCAAGGACCATTTGCAGCACGTGACAAGCTCTTTTATTACCTATTGAAGATTCAAGAAGCCTAAAATATTAATGAGAGAGCAGACTATGGAACTTACTTCTGGCTTCTACAATCGTAACAAATCTAAAAAACTCAAGCAAAAATTCCCTCTGGCCAAAAACACTTGAGAACCTTGATTCAACAATTTCTTGTGGTTCATGAGATGATCTTTTACAATCCCATAGATCTCATTACAAGATGTGGATGGAACTGGCAAAGATGGTAGAGTGTTGAAGGAAGACATCCTGCGATACATCGATGCACTGCAAGGTGGGCCTCCATGTAAGTATCTGTGGCGATAAGAAAGACTGCTTTCCTAGGTGTGCCACTTACAGATGATGTAGGGTCATGAGCCAGCCTGGACTTTAACCTATAATTCCTTGCAGAGTGCTATTTAATTGTTGGGAATTTTCTGCCATTTTTGTGTTGTGATGCTCTGCTATATACACAGACATAAAAACCTACCTCTCTGTCAGGCCTTTCCTTTTGAAAAGTGAAGGTGAGTACAAAGCAGCTTCCCTCAGTTAGCAGTAGGGTGCTGCATTCTTTGTGTGGTGAAGTATAACTAATTACCAGGATAGTTTTTCAAGTATTGATGCAAGTTTTTTAACAATTTGCTTGAATGGTTTTAGCATGCTGACATAGAGATTAGAGAGGGTCCAATTTCATCTCCCTTTGTGAAGGAAAGGATCAACCATACTTTGAGAAAGAAAGCTTTTCTAGATCATGTAGTATTCTGAGTGTTTCAAAGTTTTTAGAGGTTGAATATGAAAGAATAATACTACATGCTGAGAAATATCTCATTACATTTAAGTAGCCTCAAAAAACAAAAACCTGTTGGCTGTGGGTGGGCCTGGGCAGGTTTTTCCACTTTGCTAGCTCACTAAACAAATCACATCTCTCACCCTTCAGGTAAACAGTTGAGCTGCCCCTCTGTTTACCTATTACATAACTAATCATACAAGTCATCTCAGTTTGCATGTGTAGTCTGCTCATACAAGTCTCTGTGATGCACGGTCAGTCCAGGGTCACCATGCAAGGTGTTAGTAAATAAACTCTTACAGTTCACCGAACTCGGTGTATTTGCAGAAGAGATAAACCACTGAGCTCAGTTTTGTTGCAGAGGCCTTGAATTAATTCAGGCCTTGAAGGCCAGTTTTAAACAACACTAAGTGACCACTATATGGCTTGTGAATTACAACTTCACGTTGGGTGGCTAACCAACTCAGTAATTTAGATAAGAGTGCCCAACCAGTCGATCGCAGTCTACTGGTAGACCGCGGACTGATCCCAAGTTGACTGCGAGGGGTGTTGCAAAAAATGAAAATAATACAGTTTTTATGTGTAACTGTAGGACAGTGTATATTTTGTGATCTCGGGAGGTTGATTACTTCAAAAGTAGATCTTGGGTCAAAAAAGGTTGGGCACCCCTGATTAAGATCAAATGAGGAAGCAAGAAAGATAAAGTTACAGTGAGATGAGGGCTAAGAGAGCTTAAACTTGCAAGCTAACTGCAATGGGGAAAGGTTCATCACATATGTTTTTAGATGATCTGTTGCAGTGAATAAATAAAAATTGGATCATTTCTGCAGAGAACAAAATTAAAGGTTGGCTACAAATCCTGAGTTGACATCTCAAACCAACAGAAAAATATTTTAAGCTTATAGCATGTTATTTTAATGATAAGTGTTTCGGTGGGGTATTTCTTGTTTGTATGCTATTTTGTAGTAAAAATGAGTACAATATTTTGTTACTGTTTGCAACTTGTAACTAAAATTCATGTTTCTTTGTTTTCTTTGGTAGCATTTGAGACAATTGAAGAAATCCGAGCCCCACCACCATCCCCATCTATGCCTCCTCCAGTTAAGCGTGATCAGCCTCCACCCCCACCCACACCACCTATCCCTGAAAGGATATCAAGGCCAGTGGTTACAGGTCAAGACAGGACGGAACCAATCAAGGGCATTCAGAAAGCCATGTCGAAAGCTATGGTGAAATCACTAAGTATACCTCACTTTGGCTATAAAGATGAAATTGACCTCACAAACTTAGTTTCAGTTAGACCTCAACTCAGGGAAGCTGCGAAACAACGAGGTGTTGAAAAGTTCTCATTCATGCCTGTGTTCCTCAAGGTAAGTAAATATACTGTAAAAACATCTGCTAAGGCTGACTTTATAAGTAGTGCCAGCTTTAAAGTGAAAATGCAGTCCCCCAACTTGAATTAGTGTACCACCATCATCATAATTCAGAAATGGCTCCTTTCAATCATGTGACAAAATTTTTGTTACTTATTTGTTAAATTTATGAAGAACTCCTTGGTTCACCTTCAATGTTCAATATTTGTGTAGAAACATAATTAAAAATACTTGAAAGCCAAAGAAGAAGGGATCTTTAAGATTTAGCAGATTTTTGAAATAAACTTGGGTCGACTGCTTTCTCCCTTTAAAGTTTCTAAAGTGTGCAGATGTAGAGTAAGTAGGTCAACAACCCAGATGTCATCAACATTTAGAGAATTATGTTTGTTGCTTAGTTGTAGGTACAAAGATAATGATCAGTAGGTAGTACACATTGAGACATGCTTGCAGGGGCGGCACCAAGCTGGGGGGCATGGGGCAAATGCCCCCAGTTAGAGCCTTTGCCCCCTAGTTGCCCCCCACTCAGCTCCTGAAGTATAGTGTCCTTTCAGGAGTTTTCAAGGCAAAGTAATTCACGAATAATTTTCCTCCCTGTTTGAATCATTCCCAAACTTTTCAAAGTAAAACCAGCCTGAGAGCTCTAATACATTATGTACCACCTGGTATGCTCGATATATAAACTTAAGTGTAACAGATACATATGTATATATCTATTCCCTGTTAATATACTGTACATATTGCATTCACCTTTCTGTTTTAAGAAAAGTGTAAAAAGTGTCAAGAGATAGCTAATAAGTAGCTTTTAAACATATTGTCACTTTCCAACTTTTCATGTTGTCAGCTAAGAAGAGTAATAGCCAAATAAGCCTAGCTTGCATTAAAATCATTTGGAATCTTTGCTTTGGATGATGCATATTATGGACCAACATACACCTATCCTGAGACTTAATTTTTTACCAAGAGATTTGCTAAAACCTCAGAGCTTCCGGGGGCTTTGCCCCCTGGACCCCCACCGGGGCTTTGCCCCTGGACCCCACCCAGTAAGTCTCGCGCTTCGCGCAAAAATTTGTTGCCCCCCAACATTTTCTTTGTCCCTCCATTTGCCCCCCCTCTTTTAAAATCCTGGTGCCACCACTGCACGCTGGCACGTTTATGAAAGGTGGATTTGCAAGGTTTATTGTAATTATAAAATTAAGTTCTACAGAGAAGCCAAAACAAAGCTGGATGGATTACTGTAAGTCCTTGGGACAGAGGTAGAGACTGCTTGAGACTATCAAAAGCAGACAGTTTTTAGATTGTCTGACATGAATTCTGAACAATCTAGAGGGCATAGATAAGATACATTACCCTTTAAATACATTATGTAATCTTTATTATAATATTAAACAGTGAACCTTTTAAATACATTTTTTTTATCTTAATTATTTATAAAGTTTAATCATTGAAATACTTTATGTAATCTAAGTAACATTCAACATCTAGTACTGAATGAAACTTTGATGTACTGCAACACATTTCTATTTACAACTTCACTCATTATGGGTGTATTCATTAGAATAAAAATTGTATGGAAGCAGAGGGTAGAGAAGAAATAGCATATCATTTAATAATTTTTTTGTACTGCTTAATTTTACAGGCAGCGTCGATGGCATTACTACACTATCCTGTCTTGAATGCCAGTGTGGATGAAAACTGTGAAAATATTACTTACAAGGTGAGACATTTCTAAATATAAACTAGACTGAGCCATAATTTCATTGTTATTACATAAATAATCTGATAAATGGTTTATCTGATTATGGTTCTGTGTTTGTACTTTTATAAGTTCCCAACAACGGGTCATTGTAAAGGGGTGCTTTGAAGAAATCGTTCATTGGTGTACCCCTTTGTCAGTTTTGTGACTGCCATCTTACATAAACTGACACACCCTTAGTCCTAGAATTGAGACACAATTCATATTCTTTTGAAGGATAAGTAAGTTTCAAAATTAAGTGATGGATAATATACATATACTACTGTATTATGTGATTAATTGAACCACAGTGACTCACCTCTGGGTCAGCCAAAGTCACTGACATTGGGGTTAAAGTGACTTCCCCCTTTAGGAGTCTCTCAGTGCCTGTCAGTTCAGTTCAGCTCAATTTAAATCATTTCAGTCCAGTTTAGTCCAGTTCATTTCAGTTCAGTTTAGTTCTATAAATTCAATTCTTCTCTCATTTGCTGTTACAGTGATAGCAAGTTGAAAGAAGAATGTGTGGATTAAAATACATATGACTGGCACCAAAAAAGCAAAAAAAATGTTATCAAAGCTAGGTATCAACTTGTTGAAACTAGTGCATCACCTATACAACATATAGAACCAGTAGAACTAGAACAGTGATTATAGGCATATGAGGCGGGGGGTCTGGGGGTGGGGGTGGGGCTTCAGCCCTCCCATAGCAGGCAAAATGCTTATTTCAGGGCACTGACACTCGTATTTTCAGGGCAAGGGGGCAGTGCAGCGGGCAGCGGCGTTTGCCAACAGGGCTTATTAGTGCTTATTAGTTGCACAAGGCATACTGTTGAATGTATGGAGTAGATAATGTAAGCTTATCATAAGCGAAACTCAGTGCACACAGCAGGGCACCAACCAAGCTTCTGCTTCACTTGTTCTTTCTTCAGCAAAGATTAAACCAAAATTCCTGAAATAATATCTTTCTTTACAGTTTGTGGGGGGAGGGGGCACTCATCCATACCCGTCCTTAGTGCTATCGTGGTAAAAGGGGAAATCAGGACAGTCTGCAAAATTTTCAGGGCAAACACCCTCTGCCCCCCTGTGAAATGTCTGCCCATATGCCTATGACAGTGATACTCACATGAGAGCCTCATTGTCATTTGTCAATGGTCCACCATTGTCTGATCATGCCCCGGATGGTTCAGATAGTCTATTACAGGACATAGTATGTAGTAATATTATTATTCTGCAGCTTTCATCTTTTTGTTTACTTATCCCCAAATAGTTTATCAATCTATTAACTATCTTCCATCTTTTCCAGGCCGCCCATAATATAGGTTTTGCGTTTGATACAGATGGCGGACTGTTGGTACCAAATGTCAAGAATGTACAGGCTTTGACTGTCTTTGAAGTGGCTTCCGAAATAAACCGACTCCTGGCCCTAGGTGCTGCTGGTAAACTAGGAACTGAAGATCTAAGTGGTGGCACGTTCTCTTTATCAAATATTGGAACGGTGAGGTTTTGTTTGTTCAAGTTTTAGAGAATAATGTGTTATTGAAATAGTCAAAATATGTAGTGACATTTGCTGCAATTGTGTAGTCAGGTGTGGCATGTCTGCTGTAATAATCTGTTTACTATTGTATGATGGCCTTCGGTATAGAAATTGGGGACTGGGATGAGGTGGAGGCTGCAAATGTGGTGAGCATGTGGGTGGTTGGTATTATTATTATCTCATATTTTAACACAATTTTGAACATATTTCAATAAATAACCAAGAAAACTTTCCAAATGCTTCAGGTGCATACATCATTTTCTCTACATGGCTACTGGCTTCTTGTATTGCTATTTTGTGCATGCCATTACTGATGGTGTCATAAACGTCCACCCCTCCACATGTGATTGTTGTGAATTACTCATTTAGAAAATTTCCCTTTCCCCCATTCTCCCCCCCCCTCCCTTCCCTGGCCCTAGCTAGGCTTGAAAGTCATGTCTATGCCTTTGAGGCTACATATAATTAAAAAACTTCAGATAGTGTCGAAGGGTCTTTCACCAGACTGTGCGATATTAAAGTTTTTGATACAAAAAAAGAGAAGTTTCTTCCAGTAAATACTCTGAATTGTCTCATGTCATAGGTAGATATGATAGGTTATTGGTTTAACTGTCATTGCATTGAGTTGTATTTACAATACAATCCACAGAAGTTCATTACAACTGTCTTGAGTAGGTGGGATGTACTGTTATCTTATACATCAGTTTGTGTTCATGTGAATCATGTAGCAGTCAGTCATATAGAGGTGTTTCACTGACATCACATGATCGTGTCTCTTTGCTTTTGAAGGGCTGTTCAGAAGGCATTAGTGGTGAATACTCAAGATAATGGCATTAGCATATACATATACTGTGTTATTGCTCTCTGCTGCATTGTACATTTGGGAGATGTGACTTGTGTTTGGTGAGTTCCTCTTCCACTTTAGTGATATCATTTGAACTTTTATTTATGGTCCATATTTGTCATTGTCACAGGTTGGGGGTACCTACACTATGCCAGTAATATTCTCTCCAGAGGTTGCTATTGGAGCACTTGGAAAGATTCAGGTGAGATAAAGAGAGGGCTTCAAATTATATTTTTTGTGAATTAGTGTAAAGTAGCATGATTAATTTTAACATGTGGCTTTTGTTTGGATCTTATGGTGCTCTGTGGGAATTTGCAATGATCTTCCCTTCACAATATTACGTATTCAGTTTAACTAATTAAACGAAAAGCAAACTATGTTACTTGTAAAGTAACCGAGAGTAGGTACTGCATTTCTTATGAGTTTTAGAGATTATGGAAAAATAGAAGCATGAATTCTTGTACTTTTTCCAAATTTTGTGCAGCCAAGTGTTTATCCTTGAAATGCTCTTTTGTACCACTTTGGGGCTAAAGCACATGTTTCTCACATATAGTTTGATTGCTGGATCAGTATGTTTTGATGTCACAATGTCACTTCAGGACCCCATTATTAATAGAAAAAGGTTTCCTTTGAACAATTCAAAAAATGGACTTGTTCTAAAGGAAATCTTGTCAACGATATACTACAGTCCTGATGAACTTATTCAGTGACCCTTTAAGTAAATTTATACATACTTCTGCTACTACAGTGTGTGGAATTTAGCTCTCTCATTTGATGTTCAATTTACTGTTTGATGAAACACTGTGTAAATAGGTAGATAAAGTGCCCACTATGACAAATTTTTTTTGTTGAGTCTTAGGAGGTTGTACACTATCATTGTAACACCCACAAATTAAGATGACGGGTCCCTTTTGTCTCTTACTTTGGCTTTCCCTTTGTAAGAATGGGCAAGCACTTTAGGCTGAATTTTGTAAAGGTTTTAAACTGAACACATTACTTCCCAGTCTGGTTGTATATTTATCATTTGTTATCTGAGAAAATTAAAGTCAACTGCCATCACCACAGTGTGTGATTTAAAGACATGGATGGACATACTACATAAGGAGTGTATATTTTCATGTCCATGATAATCACATTTTTTTGTGAGTTTTAGTAAATATTTATCTGAATCTGAATGTGAATGATTATTGCACAACATGCCTAGTGGAGTCAGGTGTGCAGGGTCTATAACTGAGACAGCCTGATAGGTGATGATTGTATTGCCAGTCACAATGAATATTTGTTAGAGAAATAAGCAGAGGGTGGATAGGATCAACTGATACTCAAAGGAAGGTTCCAGACATTGCATTTATCATTTTAGTAGATGTAACGAATTAACAATTCATTGTTTAAGGGCAGCAAATTCCTCTCTGGACAGTAAAATTTCTCCCTATTTAGTTTACTTCTTGCACTCATACATTGAAACAAGAATCCTGACTAGTGCACCTTTCAGATAAGGCTACAGTTGCTTGTGTTCAATGTAAATTGCTCAAGGCGATATCCACACACTACTGTGTGTGAGCTGATTGCTATACTGGGCAGCTGGGTACATTTGCACAAGTCATCATTGACCAATCAGAGTGTAGCTATTGTTGGAATTTATGTCAATCAAAGTTAAGTCCTTCCTTGTTAATAAAGGTAATAGAAGGTATTCCTAAATATATATGGGGTATGAAACAGCCTCTTAAAGGTTTTCACCATCAGCATTCTTCTCTTTTAAGGTGGTGCCAAGATTCGATGAAGATGACAACATCATTAAAGCTCACATATTAAATGTTAGCTGGTCTGCTGATCACAGAGTGATTGATGGTGCCACCATGGCTAGATTTTCAAACCTGTGGAAATATTACCTGGAAAATCCAGCTACAATGATGTTAGATATGAAATAAGTGATAGAAAAAGGAATTATTTAATGTTCTCCTATTGCCAGGGGTTGGAGCAGTGAAAATGTTGTGTAAGATCAGAAGGCCAAGGAAGAAATAAACTAAAACATGTCATATGTTCCTGATCCACTTTCTTTTTGGAGGCTGCCTGGATTTTTTTTCTTGTAGTATTGTTGCCTGGATTTTTTTTTTCTTTTAGTGTTGTTGCCACCCAAAAGGAAGGCAAAAAGTACATGCATCATAAAATGAAAATGCTTGTGAGTCAGAAATTTTATTGTAGACTCCACGGGTCACTTCCCAAACTTAGAACTCAACTGGGATATTACTATTAAAGATGTTTTTGGGTGAGGTGCTTTACAGAAAATGATATTTTAGGCTTCAGCTGCCCTCCAATGTCACATGTTATGTCAATGTGTCTATGATTGCAGAAATACAACAAATGGATGTTGTCAACCATTTTAAATGAAAATTAAAAAAAACAAAAAAACACAGAGGTCTTCTTCCTCCTTTTTGTAAAAAGTGGGACATGAAAAATGTTTTTTTTTGACTTGGTGTAAACCATTTTTGATGTTCCTTTTAGTAGAAGATGGCATTTAAGAAGTGCTTCCTAAACCTTTTTGTTAACTCTTATCTTGCAATTGCCATCATATGTTTGTAAATGTGCCCCATAATGTAAGAGTTGTAAATCTTGTATCTATACTGAAAGAGTGCCCTCCATTTGAGCATAATCCTATATTATGGTGGTGCTTGACTTTTCAAGTTTGTGGTCATATCTGCAGACAGTCTCTGTAAATTCCCTACCTGGCTGTCCCTGGCAACAAAACTATCACTTGGGGAAGTGCACCATTCACAACTGTAGCCTGCTGGGGAAGTACTCTAGTTGAGCATTGTCCACAAATGAGTTCAATTGCAAGTAGATTTAGAAAACAGTTAGCCCAATGAAAGAAAACAAAAAGGATTTGTCAAAGCCTGTCTTCAGGTGGTCTTTATCGAAGCACAAATGAAGCACACCATCTGCATAATTCAGAACCATAAGAGTTGGTAATAAAATGCCTTCATGGATTCCAAGAATGAGTATCAGCTTTGTATATATACCCAAATTGTGGTGTTGAAACTGTTAACTTGTATTTTTTTTGTTTTGGACTCTAAGAATCAAAATGTCCTTTTGTCTAAGATTTCAGAAGAATGATATTCCTTGCATTAGCTTCAAGTTTATTAGTTTCCATGATACTAAGGAAGCCCTTTGATCATTGGTAACAAAAATTTTCATTTATGCTGTTAATGATTGTACATGCGTATTGATTTGAGGGGGATCTTGGTTTGGGGTTCATAAAATTTTCATGCCTTTAAAACCATTTCTAGATACCTGATTTGGGACTGCTTTTAATTCTGTTTGTGGTTAACTTCAGTTAAATTTGGGTAACTTTACTTCCTAGAAATAATTGTCTCACTGAAAGATATGCACTGCTTTGTAGCTCATGAGTAATTTGTTCACCCAAACTGGAAAATTTTCAAATGATGCAACATTAGTACCCTTGTAATGTGTATTGTTTGGGTAAGTAAAGCTATTCACAGAATGTATTGGTATAGCTGAATGGTTTCATTAATGAGAAAAGCTTTTTCTGTCTATACCACTTTGATGCACTTTAAATACAATGTTTTCTTTTGAAGATTGTATTCATCAGATTTTCAAACCTCCTGATGCAAGCTTTGTTTTTTCCAACAGAGTCAACATTTATTGGACAGAATTTTTTGCTGGTGGGCTGAGCACATTCTCTAAAATTTTGCAAAGTTTTTACAGCATTTGCTGATACATCCAAATTTCAAATCAAGAACCCTCCAAGGGTGCATGGTCAACATTTTTTGCTGTTTCTTCTTCCTTCAGGGATATGGCTAAGAGTTCAGCACTTGTAAAGTTCTCAAGCAGTATAGCAAAACAGCTTTGAAACAATATCCAGGATAAGTGGGAACAGTTTTAACTTATAACAAATAAGGATGTGAAGGAATAGTAACGAAATTCAGGATTACCTTGTATTCCGCCGTAAATTGTTTTGGTAACTAGCTGTGCACTTTGCAGCCATGTGGAGCCCATGAGCGGGCTTATGCACTGTACATTACCTTTCTGTGTAACGTTCTTAAGACACACTGCACTGTGAAGAATTTAACCTATGTGAGAACATTGAAGGATTTTATGTCTGCATTGTGAGACCCACAAAACATTGTAGCATGGAGTCTAAACTGGTCTTAAACGATTCAGAGCTAACATAATGCCATCTTCAAGGTACATGACACCTTGGTCTGATGATCTTGTCAAGAACAGTGGACTACTTTTCATCCATGACAAACTTTTCTTTTAAATTCATTTCTTAGTTTATAGTAACCTTTCAAAAGGATGTAAGGGCTCTATAATCTCACTGTAGATAGTAAAATTTTCCCTACTAAGGTTATTTCTAGCCCCTTCTCCAGTTTAAACAAAAACCCATGTCTAGTACACCTCTAAGACAGAGCCGCAGTAGCCTGCACTTAGTTTAAATTGCTCAGTCATATTGACACACAACTGTGTGTGAGCTTAATTGGGAACACAAAGCCTTTACAAGTCAATGTTATTGACCAATCAGAGTGAAGCTATTGTTTGACTCAGTGTCAATCCAAAGTGCATTCACCAGTTGTATTAAGAAGTATAGGGCTATTCCTGAATAACTTTTTTTTTTTTTTTTTGGGGGGGGGGATGCCACAGTCCCTTAAAGTGTTTTGGTTGTTGATGTAGTTGGCTGAAATTTCATGTCTTATTCTGACCTAATTTGTTTTCTTCTGTTTCAAGGCATGTTAAGTGACTAACTGTTAGTTCTCAATTATAAAAATCAAAGTGTGGAAATGTGCTCAAGTAACTGTGAATTAAACCTTAATAGGCAAGTTAGATATTAAAGACTTACAATGCATGCTGGGATTTTGCTGTACCAACAAACAGGTTCTAGGAGTTTTTTCCACATTCTTTCATTTGATTTAAGTGAATGTTTTCTTTTCTTCAACTTACAAACATTACCCCTTTGAACTTTTTCACTCAAAGTTAAAAATGTTTACTTTTAAGACGACAGTTCCATCCACGCAACAACCTATACCCAGCGATTAAAGTGGACAGTCAAGATGTATGAATGAAGAGATTGTAAATACCAAATACAATAATTCGCTTCTCTTGTTGGTGCAATCATTCCCTGCATGCAATGTAATTCTTTAGTGTCAGACTTGCCTGTTGGTCCAGAAGACAGGAAGCCTACGTACTCATCATATCATAACACAATTAGTCCTTTTATTTGATTCTGATGTGTCATTTTCAAGCAGCACAAATACGTCTACATATGTATTCCAACACTTTTTGAAGGTTTTTCTATAGAGTTTTCATAAATTATTTATTTAAATCTGATGGACTGTAATATTTTTCAATGCAAGTATGAGAAGCATGTGAGACCTGTTTCACACAAATCCTTATCATGTTATTTGGCATTTTTATATTAGCTCATCTCTGAAATACAAACTACTGGTAAAAGCCAATGTTTATGAAGGCTTGAAGAGATTCTTGGGAATTATGATCCAATCTGGAACATTTGCGTTAACAAAGTGTGTTTAAATGTTCGAACCAGAGTAAACTGTTGATGTATGTGACATTTTACTTGGGTAATGCAGTAAATTGATTTATTTGAATAGAGTGGCTATTGTTCTTTGGCAGGGTTTGAACTGTTCTGTATTCCACATCTGGTCATGCAGGGTTAAGGCTAGTTACAATCTACCTCCATCATTTCCCATACTGTCATGGGTATTGATGATGGGGGGACATGTCCCCTTCAATATTTTTAGTGGGGGGACAAAATATCAAAGTCCTCCCCCCCCCCCCCCAATATTAGGAGTTATGCAGAAAAGTAGATGCTGATACACACATTTTCTATATTAGTGATATTAGCCTATTAATGGCATCTGGGGAGAACTTTAGATCAGAAATATGTGAGCTGTGTCCTCTAGAATGTACCAAATTGCTTGGTTTCCAAGGGCTTTGTCCCTGGAACCCAACAGATGACCTATGGTGGTCCCCTGCATACCCCTGGTCGGGGGCACAAAGTGTTCACTCAAGCAGGTGTCCCCCAATAATATTAACAGATCCTTGCATTCTGTTAACTCTAATGCCATAGTCATACATGCACTTCTCTGAGATGAGATGTACCTGGCATAGTAGATTGTAATCTGTGTGTATAAGATGTCTCTGGCCATGACTGCCTCAGACATGCAAAACTAACATAGAACACTGCTTGAAGCAGTTTTGGCACTTCAACTGCTTCATTATGTGTGATCTTCAAATTATTTGTAAATAATCTGTCAGCAGATATGGAATTATTAAGGACATGAATATTCATAGAGTGGTATGTATACCAATATATATTTTTTTTTTGTCATAACACAGGATTCTACGTTTCACAGGAGCATAACAAAATACACCAGCCTACTATCTAAAGCTGGCCACATATTATGCAACTGCACAATGCACTACTGCTTGACATAGTTATTCCAATCATCTGTGTATCTGTCAGTTGCACAACTTACACTTATGAACACCTAAGACCAGCTACCTTCCATATAGGTACAGTTACATGATGGTACTTGAGAATCCTCTTTCGGCTTTGTGCATAATCATGTGTACATGATTGATCATATTACCTAAACCTTACCAATATTGTAGACTTCAGTCAGAAAAAATAGGCATTTTCACTTTTCACAGCTAAAAGCAACACTCTTCACAGCTAAAAGCAACAGGACTAAATTAGGCTTGTTAAAACTGGTCCTCGAACTACCAGTCACAATGTGATGTACAAGTTGGCTGGCATCAAAACAGTTGAGTCAAGCAAAATCTTGTAGTGTAAAGCTAATCTAAATACTCAACTCTAATCAATAGTAGATTATATTCATCAAGAGCATCAATTACAGTCTCAAGAAAACATACACAGGTGTAACATTGTTCTATGTCCATTGCTGTAATATATAACACATGTGATGTAATAGTACTGTACATCAAGAAATCATGTTTTTTAACTGATGAAGTAAAAAAGTTCGTGATATTAAGGAGGAAAACATTCAACAGAGCATCATTACTAACAGTAAAACTGTCAACATATTTGTTCAGTTTATAGAGTTAAAAAATGTGGTCATGCTCTCACTGTGTCATGGAAAGTTTCATAGTTACGTACTAACAGAGTCAGCTGATTGGACTGTAGTATGCTTTACCTTAAACCTTGATTTCCAACTTTTCCCTTTGCCTTGCTATTATTCCATCCAAACTAAGGATTTAAAACTTTTCAAAAGCTTCTTAAATTTATTGTTTTGCTGGTGTTGAATTTCAGAGCCAACCAGAAATCATTTATCTCTGAAACTATCACTGAAAGTGTACATATCATCTTTACAGGAGTAAATATAGCACATGTTGCATGTAAACCATGAAACGGTCATTATTTATTGATGTTCAAAGAATTTTTTCTCCTGTAATAATAACACTTCACTTCTCTTCATATTACTGCTAATCCTTCCCATACAGTTTTGACCTAAAATGCTGACAAATTAGATCCAAGATATTTAGTATCACATTCTGTTTAAGAAGAGGGTCAAATTCTTGTAGATTGTTTGCATTTTGTCATTTTTGGACTTGCTGATCATGATGATGCAGGTCTTTGTAAAGGGTATGCTTCTCTGTCATTGATACTTATGAAAACATATCTCAAAGAGGGTAGGCGCAAAGTTAAACAGATCTCATATCTGGGCCATTTCATAAAGGATTAAGATCGATCTGAAGTTTGATTTCAATAGGACGATTGCATGGCAGATCATACTTAAGATCGATAGCAACTCTTTATGAAGTAGGGCCCTAGATGTCCTAAAAGGAGTAGATTTAACGCTATTGTTTTGACAAAAACCTTGTAGACAGTGAATCTCAGTTTTGGAAGGGTCTCTTGTGATTTATTCAGTTAATATATTGAAATTGATTTAACTTCAACACATGGTACATCAAATAGCATATTATAACCTTTAAATATGCAAAACGTATTTCAAAAGGAATGGGTAGAAGGAAGACAGCCTGTCCATAGGTCAGTGGATGGAAATATTCAGTTGCCCACATTCCAGCCGAGAACAACTTTCTGGTTGTGTGTGAGGTCCTACCCTACATTCATTCATTCATCCAAGAAGTTAGGGCTACCAGGGAATGGTTAATTTGAACTTAAAAAATCATATAATGGACAGTGTGCCTTCTTACCAAGAATTTTGTAAATCTGCTTTTCATTGCAAGGTGATCTGATGAAAGCATATTCTTGCCAAATCATTTAAAGGCATTTTCCAGTGGCTTTTCACAAGGATCCCGTGTGAAAGAGAAAAAAAATTCAGTTCATACCCTCTAAACCCCATAGCAATACTCCTTTCGTAACTCGAGATACCTAATATTAAAGACTACGTATTTTTGTCAAAAAATACCTCCAGTTCCCATCATGGTCACAGAATGTTATGTAAAGTGGGCACATTGCCTCAGATTTCTTTTGTTTTGCTTTATAATTGAATGTCCTGTTGTCCTTGAAATTTGATACTATTGGAATGTTTGAATATCTTTACCATGTAGGTTTAGCATAAATCTACACCATATGTACAGCATAACAAACAAAATTTGCTAAATATTCCCTACAACAGTGACAATATCATAAAGAAATTCAATGCTTTGTCAAATTAATGTGCCACAATGACATCACAGATTTCCAAAAATGCAAAAAAAGTGGATTTCTTTGAAAATTAGTATCTTCCAAACTCTACAAACTATTGAGATGCAGTTTTCACCTCCTAGAAGAGAAAAATTTTCTGCATTTTATGAAGTCATTGATTTTTGTCACTGGCAAATCCCTTTAAAGGCAGACTGTCATCACCCCAAAGTATATTTTTAGTGTATGTATATGGGATGATGAAAATTCCACTGCATGCATTAACAGCGAGGAATGTTTGGGTTCTGGACTGTGTATTAAAATATAAATGCAAGTAGCACAGGATTCATGGTTATACCAATCTGTAAAGAACAAGAAATAGAACAACTACTAATCACAAAGTATGACACAGCAGTGGTAATGAATTTGATTTACATTTGACTTGATTTGTATCCAGTTAACATAATCACGATTCCTTAATGTAAGAAAGAATCTCAAGTATCCCCCATTCCCCCTCCCGCAGAAAGAACGACATGGTTCTTAAGTACTAGATAGGGCCTATTCTATTTTCTACAGGGATGTATGCATGTTTTTAGGTTCATTTTCATTTCATCTGTATGAACCCATCTTTTCAACTAGATTATTTACGACATGGTATGAAAACTTTCTATGTCCTTTTCAAATATATATTCCTTACGTTTCTTGTGGATGTCTGATTGAAGTGAAGCATGCTATTCTTTAGTCCCCTGGGTGTGTTTATATGTGGGGGTGGGGGGGGGGTGGGGGAGTGGCAGGGACTTTCAGAAAAGCTTTGTGCAGCACAGACCATGCTTAAAATGTAGTATATGATAAAAAGGAACATTTCCTATGTAGTGGCCACATGTGGCTTGTGGGCATCACTGAATATTTTGTTTTCCTACATGTCATGTTAGCAGGAATTCTAGACCAAACACCAAGCATCTGGTGGACCTACAGTATGTAAAAAATTAAGAAATGGAGTTATTAAGACTGCTTTGTAATCAAACATTCATTTGATAAGTATTAAACAGTGGCCAATGACACTCCAATACTTTCTGTCATTTCTCTCTCATGTAAAAAATTTATTGAGACTGCATTGAAAGTAATTAAAAGTTTAAAAGAATGAAATAAAGTTGCTGTACAATGCATTTTGATCTTTTTGTATTTTTCTCTGTTTAATCCAAATTTGACATCCTGTTGGGGTTGAATCTATCTCAGCTGTTCCTTTAAAATTCAGCTTCAACTTGATATTTCCCACCTGTATGAAGGAAAGGCATCTTTCATAGCATTCTGTAACAGCACTCTTTCTACGATGTAGAATATGTAAGTTTACAGTATTTAATCATTATGCTTTATTTCAGTTGAAGGACCTTGGTGTGAAGGTGACTATCATCGTGATATCACGGATACAATGACTGATGTGTTACTGAACATTATGCCCCAGGGCACAACTTTCTATCCCTTTTCCGCAATGGAGAATTTGGTTGATCTTTTCATACATGAACCACACATAGCCTAAGCCCTGCACAGACCACCATTATTTTATGGTAGACCTAAGTGGTCCACATACGATTGATGGGTCATATAATACTGTTAACACCACACATGAAAAGCTGTCCACTCTACATTTTTATGCCATACAGTGGAGCATAGGTTCACATGTGGCAGCCTGTGGACCATTTGCAGCACACAATGTCCATTAATGTGCCCGCAGAAGATTAGAGAAATCAGAAAGATTTTTGCGTGCAATTTTTCGAGTGTGATCTAGAGCATTTGGATGCCATATTTCTTCCTAAAGGCCATCTGGTGATTCAAACCACCGATCTAAATGTAGGACTGGATAAAACGCGTGCTATTGTTTAGCATTACAGCGTTGGGGAACCACTTGGTGTTCACAAGATGGTGTGAACTACTCCTTAACAAATCATCGTGCAACTAGTGCATAATGGTTAACGGTGCAGGATGTACATGAACATGGGAAAATGAATAAAAAATATTGGAAATTATTCTTTAACCGAAGGAGAAAACTGAAGGTCATTGTGCAAAAAAACTTTTTTCAATTTTGTTTACATTTTGTGTAAGCAAATTTTTAGTAATAACTTTACACTTTTGACATGAAAAGTGAATCAAAGAGATTTTCTCCATGCTGGCAATGGTTTTAGTGCATTTACGGTAGGTCTATGTAAGTCTAGAACACCTTGCAAGAATACTGAAGACGTTGATTGAATGGTTGATATTGGAAACTGATGTTCTGCAAATTTATGATTGTAAAGCTGTTGCAATTGTTTCCACTAGGGACATACCTTTTGAGTTTCCTTAATACTCTCTTTACTCAACTTCTAGGTTCCGATGTTGAATATCGGAGTTTATGTATGCTGATTACAGGTAAAGGTAAAGGATTATCAAAGTGTCACAGTTGGTAGAAAATCTTTAAAAATACAGGTGCTTATTTTCATATAGACCCAACTTTAACTTACTAGATTAAGATATATTTAAGGGCTTTATTGATAGCGGAGATCTTATATGGTCTCTTCTATGTTGCTCGCAATGCCCTTTTCATTTTCATCTTTCTCATACAGTATTTTTGAATATTGTATACATTTGAACATATCCTTTTATTTCTTATTTTCTTCATTCTTTACTCCCTAAATTTCTCTCTTTCTGACAGACTTGTTTTATAGCCTTTGCTATTTTGGTTTACCCACACCTCGACTATCATTTCATGTTATGTGCCAGGTAATTTGCCAAATGAAACGAATCAAGGGGGAGAGATGTATCTCTGCTTTTCAGAACCCATGCATTTATGTCAAAATTATGCCATTACATGGACCTAAGAGCATAATATATTGAGAACTTAACCCTGACAAACCTAATTATGCCTAAACTGCCAGTGAACACTTCTTTACAGTAATATCGTACGGTCATGTATACAGTGTTACAATCAAATGCTCAACGTCATCACTCGTTGGCAAAAGAACGCGCAGCCTTATTCAAAATAACCAGACATTACACGCTTTACTGTCATCACAATGTACAACTTAATCCTTATTCATCTATTCCTGCGCACAACGGTGGCAGCGTTTAACACGCGCCGTATACTTTACACGCACACATACTTATCATGACATGGGTTTTGTCAACCGTGACGTCATCATATATTTTCCGGTTAGGCTGCATCTTCTTTCATAAAAAAAAATAGTTTTTAAAACTCATATTGCTCACGATTACCGTATGTAGCGTTAAACGACAAGTTTTGCATTGACGGTTGGTGCAATTGTAGGCTGCATATACTAACATGAGCTTGAGACCACTTGATGAAAGGTTCTAGAATACACACAGATCAGAATAAAACAAGACACACACAGATCAGTTTGAATCTGATGCTATTTAATCTAATCTTCAATTTGGTAGCAAAGAAACCAGATCCACAACACAAGATCCAGCTTCTGTATGCATCCAGGATCAAGAGATGTCACATGGCCATGCTCCATGTTCCTGATACCAGTGTTGTGGTATAGGCCCTGTCCCTGATTTTGACTGCAGGCACCCCTGAAGGTGAGGCTAGCTAAACATATATACTGATATGAATTACCTTGCAATAGACTTAGGCCTAACCATAGGTAATTCATAGTTTGTGTTAGCCTATAACCTGATGTAATACTGTATGGAAACATGGTGGAGAACACTCTTAAATATTTTGAAAACATGAGAATTATTCCTGGGGAATTATGCATTTTTGTATAAGGTGTTTGGAAAATTATTAGGTTACATTCAACAGCCTGCACAAGATCAGCCTTGAAGTAGCCTCAGCTAAATTTTGGAGAGCAGAGGGTACAAAACACAAGGCATTACCTAATAAAGGCAAGGCTCCAAAAATTAGCTCTGAGGACAAGTCCACCTTCGAGACCTCAAACACTGGTTTGTGAGGACCTCCATCATTAAAAATTTTGTCTATGTACTAGCAAGGGTGCTTGTGAAGAACAAATGATTGCCAGTGCACTTTTCCTATAAAGTTACTGCAATTACTTTGTGAAGAGATTATAAGTGAAGGGTCCTAACATGTGAACATACAAGGACTGATGCATCTTTTAGTTTTCTCAATAATATGATATGACAAGATCACAGAATCAGATCTGGTCTGCTGTTTAATCACTCTTAGACTATAATTCTCAGTAGATGTAAAAACTTTGAACTCCTCGCAGATCGAGCTGCTTGATCAGTAGGCTCTTGACACAAAGCAAATCTGGTTAGTATGCTTTTGAGCCTGTAGAAATCTTCTTTCATATGACTTCTGACATATCTCTGCTTGAAATGGATCCAGAGGAAAGCCCGGTGTTCAAGTCTTCTGGTCTGGTTCTGGTAGACACAAATTGTTGACCCCCAACTCCTCAGCCAGGACCTGTACTCATACTATTTGATTCTGCATAATCTCTTTGCTTTTTCTCTTTACAAAGAGAATAAATCCACTTCAAATCTTGATCCCAGAGTTCCTTCTCTGCAGGATAAAGGTGGATGGCTCTTGAAATACTCTTCTGCGCCTAGGATGAGATTGTAAAAGAAAGGATGTTACATGCTTGGAGAGATCCAGAAAAGGAAAAAGGGGGGTGGGATGGGGGAGTGAAGGTTTGGGGTGGAGATCAATGGTTCAATGGACTTGGGGTGGCTGGGAGGCTGGTGGGAGTGAGGGGTACAAAACAATTCCCAGTGCATGTACATAGGCTACAACTTTCATTTTATCAGATCTAGAGCAGCCAAACTGGAATGTACATCTATCTGAATCAACATCTGATAGGTATAAAAGAAAATCAATCCAATGTGACTGCTGATGATATTAATGCAATTTAGAGTCTGACTGCAATAAAAGCTATGTCTGAAAACAGTTGTTGAAGAACACACATTAAACTTTTCAATGTTAGTAAATACACTAACAACTAATTCCTCAACTGGAATTTAACAATATCTTGATACACCCTGCTACGTACAAATCACATCAAAGCTAGAGTTATTACCCCTGAGCTAGCTGAGGATTAGTAACACAAATCTTTAATATTTTGGGGTGTGTTTATTTGCTGCAAGGGCAAGAAACTACAAAATCTTGAAGCATAAAATTTTTCATCGTGTAGGGAAATGCCTTTGTTGGGGTCAACTTGTTTAAATTTTAATGACATCAGAGAAGAACTTATTTTCTTGAAAAATAATTTCTTACAACAGGAAGGAAAATTTGATCTTCCACATCTCTGGATAATCCAGTCAAAACAACGAGTATGAAATAAGTCTTTCAACCCTGTTTACGATCTATAGACCACAACTGATGACGAGTGTTTTTGGATGATGGCAGATAAAATCCATTATTGACCTACAACGTTTTCCACATTTAAACACAAAAAGTTTTGATTCATTGCAAAATCATTCCACCTTGTAACAAATCACATCTGTCATCATATACAAAAATATAATCCCAATTAAAGGGGCTGTGGAATCACCTGAACCCCATTTAGGAATATCAGGACATCTTACTTAACAAATGGTGACTGCTGCTGCTGACTGGATTAAAGTTAGATGAGGTTTTACAGCTCAGTTTCTAACCAATTGGTTTAAGTCGGGCTGGCCACTGCCTTGTTTACACTTGTGGCTCACTGGCTTGTTCTCCCTACTCCACTGCTTATGCTGAACACCAAGCACAATGGCACTAGGTTCCATTTTTAAAGTCTTTGGTATGACCCGGGCAGGAGTCGAACCCCAGACCTTCCGGGTACAAGTCAGATGCTCTAACCACTTGACCATGCAGTCTGTCTCGCTGCTGATTGGAGTAGATTTATATGGTAGTGTTAAACTGTTAGTCTGACTGGTCAATGACAACTTCTGTAGATCTGTTGTGTACCCACTGCAGGGATGTAGCTACGGTGGGCGGCGCTGGGCGCCCACACCCAGCACTCACAGATCCTGCCCGGCACTCCAGGCAAACACACGTGTCCCCATCCACCACAAAACTGCCTACCGAGACCTAAAACTAGCCCAAAATTTACTCCCTTAAGTAAAATGAGGGAAAAATGAAAATTTAATGGCTGAAAATGGGGTAGATGCCATGGGGTGGGGTGAGGTGCTTTCCAGATATCAGACAATTATCCGGCACTCAAATTTGGCTGGCTACATCTCTGACCCAATGCACAGCACATAGGTCACACACAATGTGAGGATATGACTTTGAGCAATACAACCCCAGCACAGGCTACTATGTAGCTTTGCCTGGAAGGTGCATTGTACAGGTCTTTTTTTTTCTTTTTTTAAATTGGATGAGGTTCTAGATGTCATCTTAATGGGGGAAATTGTTTACTATCTGAGGTGAGACTGGTTTCCCTTGCAAATACTACACACGCTGATTTTATTACCATTTCAACCTGCCCAAAGCCCATCTGTGCTCGAGCTAGAGTTTGGTGAGCTGTCCACCAGTTAGGGTCAATGCTGATGGCAGTCTCAGCAGACTGAATGGCAGGAAACATCTGATTTAATTCCATCAGCACCTGTTATAGAAACAATCAATAAAAAAATAACATTACATTAAAAAACTGGCAAACGGAACAAATATTTACCAAGATACCCAAAAGACATACAGGGTTTTTTTTGAGGTGGTTTTGCCTAGGAAATGCTATATGTTACTAAAAACATTGCCTCATACTTTCCAAAAATTTCCAGAAAAATAGGTTTTCCCCAAATTTGGAAATGCAAAGGGCTAGGGGGCTGCAGCTCCCCAACCCCTGGCTTGTCTACCTATGAAGATACCAGACAAATGGGACTTAGCAATAAACTTAAAGTGTACCTAAAGTCTAAAATTTCAAAAATATATGTTACAAAGCTAGAAAAATGCATCCAGATTGTCGAACTTCCATCTTCACCGGACATTCCTGAGCTGAGATATAAAATGTTGAAGCTTATTCACTCAATCTGAAATGGTAGATTGCGCAATAATTTGTGATTTCATTCTTGTACTACTCAAATTACAATCTTTGTTTTTCGTTTTTTCGAAAGCCACTGCACCTTGTGCCAAAATGTGATCACTTTCTTACTGTGCTAGGGTGACTTGGCTATAAAAGCCCTCTCCCCACAACATGCTATGCAAGGGAAGGGTAAATGTTTCAAGGTCATATAAACATGTTAATTTCATAAGGAAAAAAAAAGCAAGTAACATGAGTTGTACAAGAAAGGCATCACAAATTATTGCGCAATCGACTTTTTCAAATTAAGTGAATAAATTTCAACATTTTATATCTCAGCAACAGAATACGCTACGAAGATGGGAGATGGATGAACGGAATTCATTTTCCAACCTCTAATATATATATTCTTGTAATTCTAGACTTTAGGTCCACTTTAATGTAAAGGAGCACATTGTATCTGAAACACGAAAAACCTATCTTGCTGTACTTACCTGTGCTTTCATTTCATGGACTTTACTTTTTCTTGGTGTTAAGCAAAGAGCTTCATCCCACTTTCTAACAGCTTCCTCATACCTGGAAAACATCATAAAAGCACTTGAGAAATATGTCTCCACTACAAAATCTGCAGAAAGCCTAAATGGCTCGAAGGCATACTGTAATGTAAAGAAGGGCAGAGCACTGGTGGTAGAGCAAATTTGCAAACCTTATTTTCAGCTTACCTTCAATGCTGTTGTTTCATTAAAAGGTACTGGTAGTCTCTCCAAAAAGCTTTGTGAAAAAGATAAGAAATTATAATTCATATTCTGTTTTCTGATTGTAAATATAACACATTCACCTTTCAGCTTCTGCATAGGCCACACCCTCTTTAACCAAACTGTCACTTTTGCTCAAATTATCCTCCAGTAAGAAAGCCTTTCTCTTCTTAGCAAGGTTTAGAAAAATGTTTGTAGTACCTGACATCATCTCTTCATCATCACTGATGTCTGCTACCGGTGGTTCCTTGAATGCCGATGCAGAGTCAGCTGAGACATTCCTGTTTGATTTTCTTTTCCATCCAAAAGAATTCATCTTTGTACTCAGGCTGAAAATCCAATACAAAAACATGAGTGATACTGAATGCATTAAGTAACAAAATTTACCTCTAAGAATGAGAATAAACTTATTGAAATTCAATCTTGTGATAGCCCTCTCAATACTACAGTATGGACTGAAAGTGTGCACTGTCTAAAGTGTGTAATGGAACTAGTGTATAAGGTAATTAACTTACAACTCAATGGTAGGCAAATAGACTACTGTATATATGAGCTGAGCTCCACATTATTAACTGCATTCCTTCTGTGTGGCTTACTGACTAACTTTTCAACATTTCAATTATTGATTATGCTTTGATGCACATGGTAGTTCAACAGAACTGTGTGTCTCAGCTGCTATTATATAAAAGGCCGAATACTGACCTTTTCACTTAAAATCTGGGAATTCTGTTACTCATTGGTACCTCATATCTAGAAGTTGGAACTTTTACACTGGTATTTTTAATATCAGGGCTCAAAATAAGCTTGAAAAGGGCACAGCCAAAATGAGCAAATTGGCTGTTGGTCTATGTTATTTCATAGGACATTGACTGTGGGGCACCACAGCCATCAGTAAGGGCCCGATAGCCATGTCTGTCGGTGCTGCCGGTTTATATTTCAAGCCCTGTAATATTAATTTTAATCTACAGTAAAAGGCACAAACTTTTAATTATGAAAGTAGAATATTTTAATTCAAAGTGTGTCAAACAGAAATGTGAAGAAAATTGGAAGTTACAGGTCATTTCACGTCAAACCACCGGAGGCTGTTGCTTGGGAATTTTTTGAGTCAGTGAAGCAACAACTTTCTGCTAAATTGGGTGATTTGATTTGGAATGACCCTAATATATACTGTATGCATAAATACATGAGATGTATTTTTAGGTATGTTGTGCATCCTTACATCACCTTGCAAATAATCCACACCGTGAAAGTTTTCTTTCAGTGCAAGCAAGCCGTGGGTCTTGTAATTTACAGTATTGCAATGGCACCAGTACACAGAGGTTTGTGCAATTCAAGGTGGCTATAAAATGACCATAATGTACAAACCTGACAAAGTTGAACTAAAAGTACATAAAGTATGTTTAAGTACTGAGAGAGAATATTTGCCAGCACATGTATGGGTATGATAAAGTTTGAGATTTCAGGTATATAAAGTCCCTGACTTCACTTGATGTACACAGCTCCTACAATGATCTGGAGCAGGATTCACCAGACGGATGGTTCACTAGATAATATGTTCACAAATCAAAGGTTTACTAGACTGAACATCATAGTTCTAACATTGTCCTACCCCTTATCTGTAACCATGATCCTAACCCAAATCCTTCAAGTTCATGAGGATAATCCTTATCCTGGTCCTACACCTAATTCTGCATTTAACCAGAATCCTAACATGGCCTACTGTACCTCTAGCCTGAAGTACATTTTCATTCAAATGAACCCGTGGTCCCATGAACCTTGGGTCTACTGAGCATCCCCCAGGTACTGTAACAGACCATGGGGCTTGCTGCACAAGCCAGAACTTGCACAGCAATCATGGAAAACTTCTGGCTCTGGATAAATACTGCATACAACACTCCTAGGTGGAGTCAAGTGTGCAGGGTTTGGTGTGCACAAGAAGAGTTAGTCCTCCCATCTATGGGGTCCTCAAGATCTGTTATAAATGCTGGGGGGGGGGGGGGAAGGTTCCAGTCTGTGACAGTACCAGGAAAGAAGCTGTCAGTCCTTATTGGTTTGAATAATAGAAAAACTGTTTGAATGCTGATGCCTAGAAGGTCGCTGGACTGGTTGTAGGAAATTGACAATTGGCAAAGCAAGGAGGCCCAATCTAGCTTTATGGCCTGTTAATTAATGTTCTGTCTTTGAGACTATCCCACCCTAAATCTTTCAACATTTCAGTAACACTACCATGGGGGGAGTAGTCGTTATAAACAAACCTAGCAGCCCTACGTAGAATTTGCTCAATGTTATTAATTAAGGAGACAGTATAAGGGTCCCAAACAGATGAGGAATACTCGAGTCCAACAAAGAATGAACAAGTGTAAAATAGGCATTGGCTTTAATACTCCAAGGACAAGAGTAAAGATTCCTTTTAATGAAGCCTAAGGACCTACTTGAGGTGATACAGTTTATGTGCTTGTTCTAGTTAAGAGTTTTAGAGATATCAACTCCAAGGTAAGTATGACATGAGTCAGTAGACTCCAGGATTTCATTACCTATGGAGTAGTCATAAAGTTTAGGATTCCTCCACTGAGTAATCCTCATTGAATAGCATTTTTTGGTGTTGGAGTGCATTTGCCAATTATTCTGCCATTTGAAAAGGGTGTTTAGGCCATTTTGGAGTTGCACCTGGTTTAAAGTGTTCTTTATTTGTCTGTGTATTACACAATCATCAGCAAAAAGTCTAACTTCTGAGGAGATATCATTGGGCAAACCATTAATGTAGACCACAAATTAAAGGGGACCTGAGACTGTGCCCTGAGGGACACCAGAGATTACCTAAGTCCAATCAGAGAAGTCACCACCTACCACAACCCCCTGTTTCCTAAACTTAAAGGCAACAGGCAGTCACCCCAATCAGAGTTACCTGTAGTATGCCCCGTCACTCTTGTTCATGAATGGCCTATTTTGATCATGCGACAATGTTTTTGTTAGTAAAATTGTGAAATTTAAGGAGAATATCTCCTTGCTTTACCTATTGTTTATAATAGTTATGTTCAGAATGTCTTCAGATCGAGGTGCTTGTAAATACAATAAGAGGTAATTTGCAAGAATTTGCTGATTTTTCAAAGCAAATTTTGGGGCGACTACCTACTGCCTTTAAGGAAATTTGCAATCCAGTCAAAGAATATGACCTCTTATGCTGTAATTCTGTAGTTTACAAAGCAGACAGTTATGAGAACTGTATCAAAAAAGGTGATAATGTATTATATGGAAATTTACTGTACAATTCTGAAATGGAAGAGCATGCGGGACATTCAACACTTTGTTCTGCCCACCTAAAAAGCTTAATTTTAACAGCACAGTAAGTACAAGCCAAAGGAGGATTAAGCCAAATGTTGCCTTATTTTACAGAGGTGTGGGACCAAGTCAAAGTGACAACGGTACCCCATGTGACCACTGGACTTAGAATATATTCGAGATTTTGATAAAGTTCAACGTCAATGGGGGATAAATTGTCCTTTTGGAAAATTTCATTTGCCAGTGGTGGCCCCTTCCCAAAGGGTATAGCCCTGGGAAGGGTCGGGATTTGTTCAGATCTGACTCGGGACCTGACCGAAGGAGGATGGATTGGTTGCTTTATTTTTTGCAGACATGGTACTTCTTCAAAGTGACAACCCCTCATGACCATTGGACTTATTTTATTTTTGAGATTTGGATTATGTGCAAAGTCAATGGGGGATAAATTGGCATTTTTGAAAATTTCATTTGTATGTGGTGGCCCCTTCCCCAAAGATATAGCCCTGGAAAGCATTGGATTTTGTTCAGACTGAACTCCAAATCTGACCAAAGCAGGATGATGCCAGTGCCTTACTTTACAGAGGTGTGGGACTGTGTCAAAGGACAACCCCTCATGACCATTGGACTTTGAATATTTTTAAGACATTGATTGTGTACAAAGTCAATGGGGGATAAATTGGCGTTTTTTTTTTTTAAATTTCATTCGCCTGTGGTGGCCCCTTCCTTGAGGATATAGTTCTGGGAGGGGTTGGCATTTGTTCAGATCTGACTCAGGACCTGATGGAAGGAGGATGGATTGGTTGCCTCATTTTTTTGTCACAAAGTCACAACCACTCATGACCATCTGACTTCTGATACTTTTGAGATTTGGATTTTGTACCAAATTAATGGGGACTGCAACTTAGTCAATGTATGTGTCCACTTTTACGTAGCCTAATTCAATATTTTGGAGAAATTTGGACTTAGGCCTGGGCTTTGATGATTTTGTCCTGTCGAGGAAAGATTCAGCCTGGTTAATCGCTGCAGCCCTAGCCTAGGCCTACCTGCATCATGCCATGAAAATGCCCATAAGCCTACAATCCCGAGTAGTCCCCCACAGCCCGGGAAAGTCTTCTTAGTGATGGTCAGTAACTTTCACATTCTGTGGTTTTAGTCCAGCCAGTTGTATCTTCACAACCATGCTCAATC
Organism: Holothuria leucospilota; assembly: GCA_029531755.1. Classification (NCBI taxonomy): domain Eukaryota; kingdom Metazoa; phylum Echinodermata; class Holothuroidea; order Aspidochirotida; family Holothuriidae; genus Holothuria; species Holothuria leucospilota. The sequence continues at coordinate 21,414,144 of CM055966.1, forward strand.
TGGCCAATTAAGCCCTAGTAGCCACTGGAACTACTGTACTTATTACGACCACAAGTCATTATTCGCTTGAGCGCACATTGTGCTGATATAGGCCTTGGGCTGGAGTTCAGGGTGCATTCCATGTAAAACGGACGCAGAAGTTATGCCGAGGTGTCAGCGTTCATTTGCCAACGTAACACAGATGTGATTTATAGCACAATATTAGTCAATTGATATGCTGTTCGCCAACTACGTCCTCACGCCACTACTCCAAGTGATTTCTGTCTTCTACGCCGAAGATCTTTGGTTCTGAGTGCATGAAATGCAGAATGGGCTGGAGTTCTGTTACCTTGTTATGATGCAAGCCTGATTAACTGTGCACGTCTAGGCCTACAAGAATTTGGACTAGCCTAGGCAGACCTAAAAACTATTTACTCTCAGTTATGATCAAGGGCTTGAGTGAACTGGTTTAGTTGTGCGTAGACTTAGAGCTGACTTGATAGAAGTTTTTAAAATAGTTAAGGGAAGTGAAAATGTGGATCAGTCAATTTTTTTCAATCTGTCAGAAAGTAGTAGAACCAGAGGACATCAGCTAAAATTTCAGAAACACTATTGTAGACTGGATATTAGGAAGTATTTTTTTTAGTCAGAGAATTATTACGGAATGGAATAATTTGCCACAGGAAGCTGTAACTGCTACAACAGTCAATGGCTTCAAAAATGTAATCGATCCTATTCTACGGAAAAGACGGGGGCTCTACATAAGCCAGAAACGGCTGTCTGCCCCAGTTTTTACAACCCCATCGGCAGTTACTGCCGGTGGGCTCCGGTGAGTTACGGTGAGTTAAAAGGACTTTCATGTCACATTACGCATTCGGAACGGTTACAGTGTTTCACAGATTTCACCCGATTTACTAAAGTCTGCTCGGGTGTCACGTGACCAAATGTTTGCAACGTTATCTCCTGTCTACACACCTGAGTTGGCTAATGGCCTGCTCTGCGGAAGCCACATGGTTCCCACATGACTTAAGTTACCGATTCTCATATCGGTAATTAACAATTCAAATTCTACTGTGGGCACTGTGGCATTCCAATAAATGAAAATGTGTTCCTCCCAAACATTCAAAACAAATACTTCGACAATGTTTGCAAGTTTACAATACTGATAATGGGTAGATTTATCCATTTTGTATCTTTTGAGTCCTCTTTCAAAACAAGGAAAAAAGACCAAAATCCTCTTCTTGCCTGTGGCTAGATTAATACCATGCCATGGTGAATGCGTTTTAAACTTAATTGTAACCAAAGACAGCATTCATTGTTGTGCGAGGGAGTTGTAATCAAAATATTTACACTGGAGTGGGCCTATCAGCATATGGCAGAGCTGGCAAATAAACATATTAGGCCTATCTGCCTGACTGGCTACAAATTCACTGAAAAAGTGTAACCAAACTGTACTCATAATGCATGTGTACGACACTCACGGAATTTGAAGTTTGCTAATATGAATATGAGGTTCCTTCATACAGCATACTAATGCTACGTTAAGTTTTTTCAATTTTGGCAACAGCTTTAAAAAATGGATAAAAGTTTTGTATCAAAATAGCTGTAGCTGTGTTTGTAATAATGGGTTTTCTACAGGTTTTTTTCATCTTAACAGAGGAGTAAGGCAAGGCTGTCCTCTAAGCCCGTATCTTTTCATTTTAGTCGCTGAAGTTTTAGCTTTAAGAATTCAACATAATTCCATTAAGGGTATTACCGTTAATAATTGTGAAGTTAAAATTATGCAGTATGTAGATGATACTACCCTTTTTCTAGATGGCAGTAGGAATTCTGTACTTGAGGCCCTGAAGATTTTAAACGATTTGAAAAAAGCGTCTGGTTTGTCAATTAACTTAGAGAAAACCAATCTCTTCCCTTTAGGTCCCTTCTTAGATAGTATCCCAGCCTTTGCTAAATTCCTAGGGGTGAATGTTACAAGGGGACCTGTTAATTTATTAGGTATCTCCTTTACAGGAGATGGCAACGATCTGTTCCGTCTAAATTACCTGCCGAAACTATCCAGACTTAAGGATTGCCTCCGGGTCTGGTCATCGAGGGACGTGACCCCAAAAGGACGGAACGTAATTATTAAAACTTTTGCACTTTCACATTTAGTATATCTTTTCCAGGTTTTACCTAATCCACCCAAGGAATTTATGAAACAACTAGAAATACTAATTTTCGACTTTATTTGGTCCGGTAACCCAGACAAAGTTAAGCGGTCGGTTATGGTCAATTCTTATAGCGAGGGTGGATTAAAAGTCCCCCATATCCCAAGCTTTATCAACGGTTTAAAATGTTCATGGGTCAAACGTTACTGCACCACTACAGAAAGACCGTGGAAATTTTTTTATCATTTTTACTTAAAGTCGTTGGGGAAGCATTTGATTTTTCAGAGCAATTGCTCTGTTAAAGACGTATCCAATATTAAAAATATCTTTATTAAACAAGTTGTACAGGCTTGGTGTGATATCTCTTTCTATGATCCTCATGAAAATTTTGGTAACCAGTGTATTTGGAATAATTCCTTCATTCGAATTGACAACAAGATTGTATTATATGAACAGCTTCTTTCAAAAAATGTAATGTATGTTAGTGATCTTTTCGATGACACCGGCAAGGTTTTATCTTTTGTAAACTTTAGACAAAAGTATCATGTGAATAACTTTCCATTTACTCTTTATTTTGGTTTGGTAAGCAGTATCCCGCATAGGTGGAAAATGGTAGGATGTGGAAAAACTGAAACTTTTAATGATAATAGGGTCCTTTACAATAATTTTTTGAAATCGAATTCTACATCTAAGTTTACATACAACCTCCATGTAAGCCGCTTTAGAACTAAACCCACATGCCTAGAGAAGTGGAATTCAACCTTCAGAGAACTTAGAGATGAAGACTGGCTTCAAATATTTAACATGCCATTCTGTACAACCTCTGAAGCCAAGATGCAGTACTTTCAGTTTAAGTTCCTCCACCGCATTATTCCTACAAATAGTCTTTTGTTCCGAATGGGGAAAGCTGATTCTAATCTTTGTTCATTTTGCAGCACTGAGGTAGAAGATCTTCAACACTTGTTTTGGGACTGTAGCATTACTTCGAATTTCATTTTAGACGTAGAACGGATTTTTTTAAGCAAACAATTTTTCTTTTCCAAAAAAGATTTTTTGTTAGGATTTGAAACAGGTGTGAGTCATCCGTACAACTTTTTAATATTGCACATGAAGTATTTTATTTTTGATTCAAAACGGAATGACTGTAAACCATCAGCAAATGATTTCTTCTGTAAGTTTAAAGCGATTCTTAAGATAGAAAGGTTTAACAATAATCGGGTTTTTAAAACAAATAAGAATAAAGTAAATTTTGAACAATTATTTCACACCTTCGCTTCATGCCATGGTTTGTTCAGTTAGTTGAAACCGATAGCTATGCATATATTAAATTCCAAAGGTTTGTCAAGCCCAGGTTATACTGTTGTATTCAAAATATTTCCACATTTCACTAAGGCACCGTCTCACCATCAATTATATTATGTTGTGATTTAATGTTATTGTGTAATAGTTGTATATAAGATAAAATTGATGTAGGTTAATTGTATGTGAAATGGACGAAAGAAACATATGAATAAATGGAGGTAAAAAAAAAAAAAAATACTAATGCTACGGGGCGAATAGGCCTACATAAATTTATATGCTAGGCTATTGTGGTGGCTATGACATAACGCTAAGCAGTAAGAATGCCTGTTAACTGATGCATGGGTAAGTCACTGTAGCCTACATGTTAGTAACAATAGCCTAAAGTTATACAGCCTAACTTAATTTACAGTACTGTAGAGAGCCCTAGCCCATGAAAGGAGCCTACACCTTCAAACTCTTACAATGGTAAAGATCTTGAGTCAAGTTGTGGAAAATTCTTTGACTTCAACTTTAAGGCTTAAAGCTGCTAGTGCTAAGTGAAAGACACTACAGTGCACGTAACTGCAACTTACAGTTACACAAAACATTTAGTACGGGAAATACCCTACATTGAAATGTCAAAGGTTACCTTTGTCGAAATGGTCTATATCACTCTGATTGGTTGGTTTGAGATGACTGCTGCAAATTTGATTGGACAATGTCGTCTGGACATGAGCTTATGTCCGGGACATTTAAAACTAGTCTACGAGTACGAGTCGCAGACAAATTTATACTGGCATAGTACGTGGAAAGCATCGAGGTGATATTACCACACGTACTGTACGATTACGAGAAAAGAAAAACAACCTGACGCCACAATCACACTCACGTAAGTGGATATGATCACAAAAAACAGTAGGATGGAGACCCGTATTTTCGTGCAGTTAGGCTAGCCTAAAATAGATGTAGGCTTTACGATATATGTACTTACTGCACGAAAATAGGGGACGCACGAAAATAGGGGAACGCAGTATACTGCTTTGACGAGGCCAGCTGCTGCTGCCTGCTGGTGCTCCTCGGTCCTACGCTAGGCTAGCCTAGGGCTATGTGAGTATGTGTACGCATACATTACATGTCCAGTTCAAAACTTTAGCCTACACTACAAAAATACTTGTATACTGTAGGCATCAGTAGGCTAGGCCTAAGTTATATATACAACAGGCGCTAGATTACTGTACACTGTTCCTGCAAGGAGCTGTGACCATTCATAATCATAGATAGCCAAAGCAGGAATTTAGTAGGAAAATTTAAATTACAAACAATTTTAAAAAAGATAACAAAGATCCAGCCTAATTTTCAGTTCCATTCCAATAATGTTTTCTTACTTTTTTTTTATTAATCTTTTAAAGTTCAATAAAAATATGAGAATAGCCTAGGCCTATAAAGTTTGTGAGTTGGGATCACGGACGTCTTATAATATGGACAGAGAGAGGGTTACAATACCAAAAATGTCACCACTGAATGAAGGAAATGAGACTTACCAAAATGGCCACTGCCGGGCTACTGTCATTTGCATAATTTAACAGGAATCTGCAACATTTCAGACAAAACACAAAAATGAATAGGAAAAAAAAAAACATCACATTCACAGTGTTTCAGATTCTGTTTGTAAATTATATGACTAAAGAACTTTGATTTTTTTAGAAAATTCAACTTCGCATGTAAACTGTTCCCACTTCAGCAAGTGCAAACTTAACACAGAAGACTGAGGTGGCAACCATATTGGTTAACCTAATCGTGTATGTACAGTGGCGACACTTTATGCATAGAATGTGCTGTCCAGTTATATATACTGTACAAAGAAGTCACTGGTTGGGATACTGTGAAGATTCCAAATATCCATGTACAGTAGTAACTGTTACTGTATACTGTATGCTGCAAGAGGAAACATGCGGGGTGAAAGTGGCTTGCAAAGAAATTCAGTGCAAGAATGCAAGTTCCATCATGCCTGTTGTGAGTCAAAAAGGAAGTCACTATTGGGCAGTGCCATAATATATTGTCCCTGATTTTTAGCGCCCCTGTCTTATCGGAAAACTTTTTTAATGGAGGTTCAGTTCACCCTGTATTTCTTCGTCTTACAGTACACAGTACGTTAATAAAAAATTGAGGTGTTTCACTGTTCTACATGAAAATAGATCAAGATAATACTTAGGTAAATGAACTGTTACAGTAGTTTATCTGTTGATGAAATGTTTTGATTGTGTTTGGCATAGGTGACAAGTAGGTAGAAAGCTGTGTTTGTGATTTGACCAGTAATGCAATGAAATTATATAGAACTTTACTCCTTTATTGACTAATGAAAAATGGGTATATGGGAAAGTGGCATGGCACTTTAAAAAACTATGGTGCAATTCATATCTCAAATTTGGGGTTGAAAAGGTTAGTCATCATCAGAGTCAATTTCTAGTTAGTGATGAGTTTTTGAGATCCATTAAGTAAAGACATGTACAAAGAAAAAAGTTTGATCCTCGATCCACTTACAGTACCAGAATATGAATGGAAATAATGCTTAATGTAATTATTCACACATCAGAAACCAAGCCACTTGGACTGGAACACATTGCAAACAGCCCCTGATACTTGGGGCAGTTTGAACCCATTCTTTATTGTGGTTCATAATGGTGGTAAGCAGAGTCCACATTAGTGTCAAAGTTTTGTATAGCAATTTTTGGTGTTGTTTTGGCCAAATGGACTTCTGCATAGTACAGTATTGTGTAGAAAAACTGCTATTCATTTCAAACATTGTGTAGCAATGGCACTCATTTTGAAGAGCATTTTCATGCTATATACCAGCTCATGTGGACACTGGCAGTAAGTTCCAGTGGTGATAACAGTAACTACCTGGACATGGACACCCTATAGATCACAGGGCTTCTTAAAAGATGTGACCAGGCATCCTGATGCCGGATGCTCCTGTGAACAAGCTACCAAAGGCCTAGTGCAGAACCTTGAATTTTCCATGTATCTGCAGGGTGGATGCATGAATGATTCGATGAGAAGTGAATCACTTTTAGAAAGGAAAGAAAGATTAAAAAATGAAAGCAGAAAGTTTTATTTGGGAATGACTCATTAGTTGTCCATTTCTTAAGACCTAAACTGATACAGTATTCTGGAGCAGATGTGCAGATGCTGGGATATGGAGTGAATAATGTGATCAATATCGGTTTTGAAGTGAATGTGTGGATGCTTAGATGTGGAGTCAAATTTTGGGCTGCTACATAGATAAATGTGAAGAATTTTGAGATTTAATTTTAAAATGTGTATAAAATAGGAAAGTTTTATTTGAGAACAACTTACTTAGACCATTACATGCACAGCCAATAGGCCGGATCGTGGCCACTATCCATCCGGCAGATTAGTACAGTCCAATTCTAGGAATAAACGTTTTCAGACTTTTTGCAAAAAGCAACTTTATTAAGAGAGTTGTTCTCAAAATGCTATTAGTTGCATTATATTACTTAATTTTTAAAATTGTCCCAGAAGAATTACTTTGAAAACAACACATCATTTACCATAAAAATGTGAAATTAAAGAAGTGCAAATCCCCTATTGTGTAATGGAATAGCCCAACAGGATGGATAAAAGCCATGATCCATAGGCCTACATTGAGAGTTGATGTGCAGATGTTTGAATGAATGATTCACCAGTATGGGTCATGGGGTGGATGTGCAAATGCTGGCAATGCAGTCAAAGCAATGCGGAAGCCACAGACTGTAAACAAAGACACATTGCATCCCTGCAATGGGATGCTACAGTATGAGGTGTTAAAGGTAAAGTGGCCTCCCATTCTATAGTGGTGCCCATGTACTGTAAGCTAATCACTGGTGAAAATTGCTTACATTTTCAAAATTATTTGTGGTAGGTGTACAGTAGCTGAAGATACTGTAAGACAAGTAAATATTGGTTCCATTATCTTCTCACCATGTTGCATAACAGGAAAATTACCAAACCTATTCCCTTATGATTAGAAAACACTCACAAAGCGGTCTGTATAAATTCTTCCATACCCCTACAACTGCACTTGGGTAATTTGCCTCAGATGTTTGTAGTGTAGGTTCTGTGCACATATAGTACAGGTATATATATATATATAATATATCTTATATAATATATATTATATATATATATATTTACCTATATATATATATATATATATATATATATATATATATATATATGTTGTTAACATTAGGGTACTGCTAAATTAATGTGTCTAGACTAGTCTTCCAATGAAAACATACTAGGGGGAAATCTTTGTACAGTAGTATTTGCTGAAATGACTGAGTTTTACACTGAGGGCCAGGCCAGGGACCCTCAGTTTAAAACTGGGATGGTGGGACCCCACATAAAAGTAATTAGTTTGAGGACCTGCAAACATGTTGGGGAGAAAACCTAGTGGAAGCCTAAAATAATTAAAAAGAGGGAGGTTTTTGTGAAACATTGCATGTCCTTAAGCTTGCTCTGCTTGGCAAAAATACTCTGTATGCAATTTCTGTATGATTGCAGAAACATCAGCATGTTTTTTTTAACTTTCTGAATTAAGGCACTGTTAAATTTTTCTTTCTTCTTAGTGCAAAGAGTGCTGGTGGTGTAACAGTTATGGAGAGAACTGAACTTGTCTGTTGTCTCACGATTGAGAAACTTGGTGGAAGTGGTGAGTCTCTAAAGAAAACAGTTCTTAAGGGAGCCAATCTCATGCTTGGAAGGAATGAATTTCGAGATATTTTGCTAAAAATTAATGCAGGAAAGTATTCACAAACTTTTCATCTGGACAATATCTCTGTTTTTAAACGTTTTGCCGTGGAAGGTAAAGCATGCATCAAAGTACCTGCATGTAAGCTTCAGCTGCTGATATCAAATTGCCCTCCTAACCAACTTATTCACTTTTTAAAAAGTTTATGTATCAAACTGGATTGTGGCAAACTGAAGAAGCCTATCAGTCAAAGAGTTCGACTTGTCTCAGAACTACCGAGAAAGTTCGAAGAAATAAGCCCTCTGAATGATAAAGACATTGCATCAGTGAATGCTGCTAGAGCTAAAAGAGAGGAATGCAAGGGCAGCTCCACGACTCCAGGTACCAACAAACGCAAACCATTGAAAAGAATCCGAACTAACACAAAGGACAGTGAGACAGATGTAAGTACAGTATTAGACGTTATCTGAACAGGAAATAAGGAAAAAATTTTAAAAGCTCTTTAATAAGGGTTCTCAGCCTTCCTAGAAATCTGGGCAACTTGAACATGAGTATTCCATTTTTTAATCTGGAAAAAGTCAGGAAGTCTGGAAAAAGAAGCAGTACTGTACCTCAAACAGTATACATGTATCTACCTAGTAAGATACAGTAATGGGCTATGGCAGCCATTATTCAGAAAAGTTTACAAGAAGGCTGAGAATAATTATAAAATAATTCATAAAATAATTTATAAAATACAGGGGCTGTGAACTGTGACAAAATTTTTGCTGTTAGTCCAAGTACTGTACTTTAGGGAATGTAATGGTCAGTTGAATGACTCCAGTCTCCTTCCCTCCCCCAACCCTGGGCATGGTCAGTCATTTCACATTTTAAGTGTACATCTTGCATAAAGTGACATACCCCTGAGTCAGAGAAATGATGCACAGTTTGCATTTTTGACCGAGATATTTGTACTTTAAGTCAATGAATGTCTGACAATTGTCATACACTACTGCACTGAGAGTAACACCTGACCCTCAATGCAATGACTCACCCAGGGTCTTACAGCAGCAGGTGACTGATATCCAAAGGTGAAGTGACTCACTCCTTATAATTACTGTAGCTGCTTTGGTGGCTACAGTACCAGTATAGGTGCAGAGAGTCACATACAGTATTGCCACTGTTAATGGCTTGCTTTGGGCTGGTATGGTGAGTCATTTAATTGATAAGTGCAAAAAGTTAGCCTGGATTCATTTTCTTGGTTTCTTCAAATTACAATATTCATGATTGAAGTCACATTGTTTAGATCTCTGATTTTTGTTTTGATCAGGTGGATCTTGTACCAAAAAAGAAATTACACATTTCTGTGGCACCTTCATGTCTACTCTCAAAAGAGCAAAAGTGTGTACTGAATGCTGTTCTGTCAGGCAAGAACATCTTTTTCACAGGAAGTGCTGGAACAGGGAAATCTTTCCTGATGAAGAAAATTATTGGAGCACTTCCACCAGACTCAACATTTGCTACAGCTAGTACTGGGGTAGCTGCCTGTCATATAGGGGGCACTACTCTTCATCAGTTTGCAGGTATATTACTTTGGTTTAGTTGTAAAGTTCTAGCGATCCCAGAATTTGGTACAGAAAAGGGCCCTAAAGGATGGGTTTAAGCAAAAATGTTGTTTTAGTACCATGTGAAACTGAAAGATATAAGTTTCTGATTATCTTAGAACTGTGAGTATTCTGGCGACATTTTCATTCAATTCCTACATTTCGTTCTCATGTTTGGGATCAACACATGCCTGGATGAAGATACAGCAGCAATAAAGACTGGGATATGCATAGTGTATATATGAAACTGTTGTTAAGTTCCCACTAGCTCCTGCCATGTACTTACATCCATTGCTGTACATGAAGGAATGGGATTATGGGCATAGCACAGTAGTGCACTGCATTAGATGAGTGCGCATAGGCTACCTGTAGTGTGATGTCATCTCTGCTTACTTCAAGTTCACTTTGGATTAAAGTTTACGAACCACACGTGGCGACTGAATGTAAATTTTTGCCCAGAAGCAATTATACATTCAGCTCCTCTCAACATATTGGAGTAAATTCTTGCTTAAAACTCGATCTTTTAAGGGTAAAGTGACTGGAAGAATCATGAAACATTTTCATGAGGAAATGTAGTCCAGTGGCCATCATTTAGGTGTATCTGATGTCTACAGTAAGTCTACATCTTGCACCTCTGAATGAAAAGTCATCTGACGGTTCACTAAATCTGGCCAGGTGTTTAATAGATGAAGGTCAGGTGCACTGTACACAGTATGTAGTTCCATCTATAAATTCAGTAAAACACAGCAATTGCAACGATCAAACAAATAACTGACTTTATTAAAGGTCTTGTAAAATGAAAACGGTTCAGTGGGATATTTGAATGTTAGAAGCATCAAAAACCTAGAAAAGAGCCACATGCATATGCAAGTACCATCAAATATTGACCATTTCACAAAGTACTGCAGTATTTTCTATTTTACACTGACACAGTACATCATGAGTATAACAAAAGCTAGATATGCAAATTTGTGATGTTGAAAGATATAGGCCTAATGTTTAAAGATAAAATATTTCTAATGTTAGTTTTTGTTTTTTCAATCTTCATTCAAGGACAGCTGTAACATTGCAATGACCTGAGTGATTTCTTCTGGAAGTTATAAAGTTGTCTCCTTGAAAAATATCAACATCACTTTAAACTGTGATGACTGATGAGTAATTTAACAATAATTAACTTGTAGGGTGTACTAAAGAAATGCTAACACTGTGCAAAGCTCCACATCATAATTTTTGCATAGGCAACGAGTTACTCTAGAAAAGTGTCAAACTTTGAAGAGGTGTACCTTGAGAATTGTTAAAGATATTGTAATAACTGATCTTTCCTTGTGGTGTACAGTACTTACAGTATTTTACTCTTTAACTGCCAAGTAAGTAGGTCTTTTTGGTTGCACATCACCAGAACTTGGTTACATGTCACCACAAGCATGAAAAGTGAAACAAAAAATTGAAAAGAAGGTTGTATTAATTAATACAGTAGGTAAGTGAATAGAAAGAAAGAGTGAATGATGGATTCTAGTACTGTAAGTACTTCGAAATAATGCTCTTTCTTTAATATGGGGAAACTCACTCCTGGGCTGAGCCATTGCTGTGGTATAGTCTACAGTAGGGCTGCGACGGTTAAACGGTTAACCGGTTAACCGACCGATCTATCGGTTAAACGACCGCCAAATGTTGTTTCGTTTAACCGTTTTTGCATCCTAATAAATCTGTCGCTGCAGTTCACCATTATACCTAAACTCGTTTATGCAGTAAACCGCAGAAGTTGCTTGCCCAAAACCACGTAACAATGGGTAAACTTTGGATGAAAAATTTCAAAAGGTTTAAAAACAGACCTTTATAATGTCAATTGCACGGTCTGCATTGCGTTGCTTTGACTGGTATATCGATCCGTTCGCCCCATGATCTGGGAGTGGTTTGCCGAAATAAAGTGACAATAAACTCTTTCACGAAACTTTTGAAAAGGATTAAAATTATCATGGGTGCAGGGATTAAACTATGCAGTACACGCTACAACAATCCACCATACCTTTTTAAAGTTTGGAGCACCGTAAACTTGATAGATAAGACTAAAAAAATTACCTCTAGACGGCAGAAAAATATATGCTTAATATCGTATTTTTTTCGAACATAATTAGCACAGTTCGTTGGACTTGCTGAACGAACCGGCGCACTGCACTTACGTGCATTGTACAGTACAGTACAGTACAGTACAGTATTTGTAATTAGCAGAGCTGATTGAGCTTGCTGAACGAACCGGGCCGGCCGGCCAGCCATGTGCTTCGCTGCTTCGCACGTTGCATGAACGATCGTTCATGACATACCGTACGTACATTGTACTGTACAGTATTGCGTACGAGACAACAATGCCCGAGTCCCGTTATAACATAAAGCATGAGGGTAGCTGCAGTTATCGAAAAGTTTTGCCGTTCATAATTACGAAGAAACTGGTGTCATGAGTAGGTATTTGGTAAAAAGGCATGCGATGTAAGATAAGTTAAAATTCAACGTTACAATTTTTTACGGAGCGAGCATGCGGTAATACATACGGGTAAAAATTTCCACACCTTTACGACATAACGGTGCTGGAATTCTTTGCAGACACACGTATATTACGTATGAATTGCAGCAAGGTCACAAGGCACACTGTAGCCCACTGTATGTGGTACGTTTGTACTCGACACTGCTCTGGGCGTGTGTGATACTGTATTGCCGTAGCCGGAGAAGTGTGTCTTGAACTGCGATAATACCAGTGATATCTATAGGCTTCTCATCTTACGATGCCATGTTAGACCGCAAAAATCTCGAAAACGGTAATCAGTGGCATAACAAAAAGTATGCATGTTTGTGAAAAGTTTGAATAAATGCGTGATTCGCCCATGCGTACGGACTGCTTGCCAAAACATCGCAACTAATGCAAACGTTTTAACTTGCACGCTACTTCGATGATCATCACTACCGGCGCCATTTTAAGTGTAGGAACTTTGGTATTTAAAGTGGTGGCGCTCTTCCGAAATGTTTATTTTGTTTATATACCTTGACTTGTTTTTATTTTCGGTTAACCGTTAACCGTTCGGTTAATAAAAACGGTTAAACGGATAGTGAATTAACCGGAAATGCACAGCCCTAGTCTACAGTGTTACTTACTTGAATTGAAGCATTTAAAGGCATTTTCCAGTGGCTTTTCATTAGGGTCCCATGTGAAAGACAAAACAAATTCCAGATCATGCCCTTCAAACCCTGTAGCACTACTCTTTTCCTAACTCAAGATATCTTATATTAAAGACTACTTATTTTTGTTACAAAATACTTTCACCTCTCATCAAGGTCACAGAATGTTATTGAAAGTGGGCACATTGCCTCAGATTTCCTTTGTTTTTCTTCATAATTGAATGTCCTGTTGTCCTTGAAATTTGATACTGCCGGAATGTTTGAATATCTTTCCATGTAGATTGAGCATAAATCTACACCGTACCATACTGTATGTATGGCATAACAAACAAAGTTGCTAAATATTCCCTACAGCAGTGTCAATATCATAAAGAAATTCAACACTTTATCAAAGTAATGTGCTGCAATGACTTATAGATTTCCCATGCACTTCGTCTTGCGAAAAAATTGCATTCCTTTGAAAATTTATATCTTCCAAACGCTACAAGCTATTGAGATGCAGTTTTCAGCTCCTAGAAGAGAAAAATTTTCTGCATTTTTTGTAATATTGATTTTTGTCACTGGCGAATCCCTTTAACATACAGTATATCACATGGAATTTTCCTGAAAAATAATTTGGCTGGGTAGAATATAACCTATGTCATTACAGTAATAAAATTGGAATCATACTTTAAATAATTGCCAAGCTACAGATTTGTCCTTAAGTTGTTATAGTGTGGAGGATAAACTCTGGTCAGCTAGATATGTGTGCAGTGCAGACAGTTGGTGGGTGCAGTGCAGATAGATGATGGCATCACACTTGACAAGTACTTATTTTGGTGCTTTTTTAACATATCATTTGCATCAAGTCAAATCTGTTTGTATAATTTACAAGACTAGTATGTATAGCAGGCTGTTGGATGATCATCCATCGGCATACTTAGGGAAGTCTTAAAAATTTAATGCTCCAAAATTTGGGGGATCATTTTGTGATTGCTCAGTTTAACTCATGGGGAGGATGGGGGGGGGGGGGGGGAACTGTTTACTGTTTTAACACATATATTGCAATGCTCAATATTTTTATGTTACAGTATGCTCCCAAAATAATGCAAATTACGTTCTGGACCAAAACACAAGGGGTGGCAGAGGGGGTGGGCTCGTGATACCTTTCTTGTCATGGCTTAAATAGGAACTAACTTCCTGGCAAAGGTGAGGGGTATATCTTATCATTTTGTGGTTTACTTGATTTACTGATCTTGTATATTTTTTAATTAAATGTTAACATTGTTGGCTGTTGTGTTTTATCATAGGCATTGGGAGTGGTACCCAACCTTTAGAAAAGTGCATTGAACTCGCCTCCAGACCAGCCAGGAAGCAAACTTGGAGAAAGTGCAAACATCTCATTGTTGATGAAATCTCTATGATAGATGGTGACTTCTTCACTAAACTTGAGGTAAAGGTTGCTAGAGGTTTATTTGAGCTTTGACTTTTTGCATTACGATCTTCTCAGCCCATAAGCAATTTCACCCGAGACCCCTGTCTTTGGCCAAAATCATGGGAGATTAAATATCTACCCGAGTTTGTAACATAAGCTTCATTGAACGCTCTATTGCACAGATTGGTTCTTAGATAACCACCAGTTGACTTCCAAAGAAGGTGTACTACAAATGTCCACAATAGCATATAATGCACTATAAATAGCTTGTACAGTTGGTCAGTATGTCTACAATGACACATGGCTGGGTGCAATTAATTGTGTGCACTCAAGGGTAAATCCTACTACTGACAGCACTTTTGTTAGTTAGTTTACTATCAAGTGTCAAATTATTACACCCTCAATGAATCTCAGGAGCAATCTTTAATGGGCTGCATTGGCCATCATGTGGGCTTTTTTTATAAGTCCTGAAGACAAAGAGTAGCAACAACACAAATTTTCCTGTAAATAATTCTAGTAGAAATTATCTTATTTGTTGTTTAAGTTCAAGTTTTTTGTTACTGTAAACAGTTAAGGGCTGGGCATTTAAGTTCATTGAACTTAGAGATCAAATTTGTGACTTCTTTTTGGAAGCATTCCAGAACTTAAGTTTTAATTTACTAACACATTAATTGTAGATGAACATGCATTCATGTGAAGAAATTCTTGATAGTGACTCATTTAGTAAGCATCCAAGCTTGGGAAGAAAGAAAGACATGCAGATGGCCTAGAGGTGGGGGAGGGGGAGGTTGTCTTACTCTTGCCCCTTACTTTGTTATTACTCAGTACAAGGGAACCCTTTTCTAAGACTGCAGCGGATTTTTTTTTATGTTTTACCTATATTTTCATCTGAAAATGCACTTTTATGTAAAACATGTACACTCAATTTATAAACACTAACAAGCATCAAATTTTCCCTTTGTTTACCGTGTTTCTCCTAGGCTGTGGCTCGTGCTGTTCTAAAGAGTCAAGACCCTTTTGGAGGTATTCAAGTCATTTTATGTGGGGACTTCTTACAGCTACCACCAGTAGTGAAACCTGGAGAACACAGGAAGTTTTGTTTTGAGGTAGATTTCATCACACTTGTTGCTTTAAGCATATGTCAAGCTACTTCACATTGTAGACACATACTTACTCCTTGCTTTATCTATTTTGTATAATCAAGTATGAGTTAATCATACATACAGTTATCCATTATTACTGTAGTTTATGATGAAAGTACCAATCCTGACGAGTTCTTCAGAGGAGACTGCATACTATCTGTACCAAATGTTGACTAGTTGTCACAGGAAAAGAATTACGATTAATCACCATTTTGACTTGTATTCTGTTGTAGTATACCAAGAATATGCTTTTGGTGTGGATGACTTGAAAAACTTGTAATTTTGAAGTCATGATAGCATGTGTAGGTTCCTTTTCTGTGCATTTTTGTGATCTTGCTTGTAGTTGGAAAGTCTCTAGGTATTAGTTACAGTAGATATCAGTAATCCTTTATATACTTGCTCAGTGTTTTGTGTTTCAATCAGTGTTCGCGCTAAGGAATTGAACCTGGGAGGGAATTCCCTCTCTAGAAATTTCTCTGTGAGGGATTTGCAAAATCGAGGGGGTTATCACTTGGTAAAGATAATATTGCAATTTAATGAGTGTATTATAACTGTAGTTATGATCTCAGCTGCAGAAAAGTGTACAGGATTTTCCCGCTTAAGATTTATTTTTGTGCGGGATTCGAAAGACAAAAGCGGGATTCACGCAATCCCGCGCCTTAGCGCGAACACTGGTTTCAATTGAGTGAGAGTTGAAGAGTTTTTACTTGATTGTTCTGTACTAGACTGCTTATCATATAAAGGAATAGCATGAACTGCACTGAGTTTGTGCCCAAACTGCCTTGTTATTACTTTTGGATTGAAGCAACACTAATTCAGTAAGCCACAATTCTTTGCATGTGTTTTTCTCAACAGTCACCTGCATGGCAAAGATGTATTCATTTGAACTATGAACTTAAAACCATCCGTCGACAGAACGATCCTACTTTTATCAACATTCTGCAACAGATTCGTGTTGGAAGGTTAGTCTTCATTATTTATGAGATCCTTCTCAGTGTAGTAGTACCTGACCAGGCAACTCCAGCAGACAACTATCCCTGGATGACCTCCCCTGATGCGCAATTGCTCCTTGAGCAATTCTTGCCTGAAACAATCCCCACCCAGACAATCCCCAACCATGACAAAAACCCTGCACCAAAAAATTGAGAATTTTTCTTTTGGAATTGTGGAGAATTGTTCTTGGTGGAAATTTCTAGGGGGAAATTGTCTTGGGTGGGAGTTGTGCAGGTGGGAACTGTCCTGACAAGAGTTGTCGAGGGAAACTGTCCCAACAAGTTTTCTGAGTGAAACAGTAGGAGGGTCATTGCGGATCAGCAATAGTTGATATCTTTTGTCAGCTATTGCATCAAGTTTGTGAGCCCAAGATAAACCATGCAAACTTTCAACTTTGTATAATTACACTTATTTTATGTCTGTACCTGGGGAAACCAGGGGGGGGAGGACTGGGGGATTGCTGAAAGGGTGGATGCTGATGCCCATTAACCCCTTCTATGGAACCTTACCCTCCTGCTCTTGGCATTTGCAACATCTATATTAATTGACAGAACGAGCAAGGTGCCCTGTACTCCCATCATGTCTGCATCTCAAAAATGATCTTCGTTTTATAATTTATTATTTCCGGATGATGAAGAAATGAAAGGCAGAAGGGGCATATTCTAACTGTGCCTATAAAAAAGAATTAAGCCACCCTGATTGGTCAATGACATGTACTAATATTTTTTTTTCCATCTCATTTATTCAGTTCAATCAACTTGAATAGAATATACACAAATTAATAAAATGAATATTTTCATACTTTTACCATAACAAAAATAGGTCAAACATTTGTAAGGTATATACACATTTAAATTGACAAAGATATATAAACATGTACTAATAAGTGACATATTTGCTGCTGAATCAGTCTTCACAGCAACATTCCTTATTACAGAAAGACTCAACAGAGGATTCACAAATATTAATAGGGTATGCAGCAGATAGTTTGAATAGGGTTGAAAAGCTACTATTTATTATTGTTGCCTAAGCATATTGGCCTTGGACAAAGCATCTACTCAGTGAAAAGGTGCATGAGGTTCTCGGATTTCAGCAGGGAACACAGTAGATTCTTTGGTTAGGGCTGGTTAACTACTCAGCTTGTCTCCAGCAGTAAAAGATGGCCTTGGGCCAGCAACAAAGCTTTGTTATATTGTGTTAGGTACAAAATGCAGTTGATACTTTGGGGAGGGATAAGGGCAAAGTAAGCTGGGAGAATTCCATTTTGGCATAGAGAGTATCTGTCTTTAAAACAACCTGGCTTTTTATTGGCAAATTTATGTTTTACCATGACAGGTGTTCTGAATCAGTGACTGACCGACTTATGGCCACCTCAAAGCAAGTTGTGGAACAAAATGGAGTGCAAGCCACCAGACTATGCACTCATAAAGAAGATGTAGAGCAACTAAACAAAATACATTTGGAAAAATTAAATAGTGAGTACATCAAGTAAATATATATGTATAAATATGTATATAATGACTGTGCAGTTTTTATTTAAGCAATTGTTAGGAACAGCACTGGAAATATGGGGGGGGGGGGGAGGGGCAATGGGCGATATGCCCTTGAATCATGAAAATTGTCCTCTGAAAGTACAGTGATGACCCTTTAAGGTTTACTAATACTGGATTGGTTTTTCAGTAGAAATCCAAAAATACCCCATGAAAAATTAATTGCATGCTTGTCCACCTCTGGTTAAGGGTGTGTTCACCAGTGTTGCTCACTCTTTCTAGATAGTGTGATTGTTCAAGTACTGTAACACAGAACGGTATGGTAGGCAATATAAAATATAGAACTAGTTTTGTTTATAACTTGATTTTCAGAAAAAGGGAGGATGCATTCATTTTTTAAGTGGCATCCAAAGTGGCAAAATGGCAGCCTTATTACATCACATACCATAGCTGGTGGCACTTTTCATTGAGCAGGAACTATAAGAATATACTAGCTCTCTTCATAGGTGGACATTGCAAACACATTGCAGTTAACCTCCATTAGATGATTTACATGAATAGAAGTGGTATTTGTATTCATGAAAGTAATTAGTTATTTTGATTGTTCAAACTTTAACAAATTCAAAGAAATATCATGGGAGTAAGATGAAATATTGTCAGTAAGACAAAGAATCACTAAATTTTTCTACTTTGCTGTAGCCACGCCAGACTGCCATTTTTCTGTAAATAAATATTGACTGTTGTACCCTAAAGAACAGGAATGGCAGAGAAATCACACAATTCTATTTCAATGGAAAATAACTACCTAGTTGTGTTCATAAAATTGGTTTGTTTTGTTCTGAGAAGGCAGATGGGTGTACTGGCTGGAAAAACAGTTATCTTGTTTTGGTATAAAAACTAATTACAGCTGTTACATTTTCCTATTCAAGTGAAAAGTTTAAGATACTTTATAGCAGTTTAAACGTAAGCTTTTTACATGTTTTGAAGTGAATGCATCCAGTGTCCATGTTAATGCTTTTGACATATGCTGGTTCTGAATGCAGTTTTCAGTAGAATTAATACTGTTCCTCCAATGTGGCATTTTCAGTATATTTTTTCTTGTTTCTTTTAATTCTGTTTGTAAATTGAGGAACCCTTAAAGAAAACCATCCTTCTGAAATCAGTTGTAAATGCATCTAGGTAGCTAAAACGAACAACCTTTCTCCCAGGCCGTCATGCAAATTGTCTTATATTTAATTTTGACAAAAATGATAGTTGTATTAGCCAAATTCCTATTAAATTTCAAACATTAATTTAACTTTTATATCTGTTGGTATTTTACAGGTGAGTCCAGATTTTTTGATGCTTTAGACAGTGATCCTCAACTCTGCCGCCATTTGGACAGCCAGTGTCCGGTTGGGAGGAAGATTGAACTCAAGATAGGTGCACAGGTAATGAGTGAACAAGCTTCTGTACCATATGCAATAGTTTTGGTTTCTATAAGCAAAGCAAGATATCTGGCCATGGGTGAATCCTAGCTGTGAGGTGGGATTGGGGTATTCTTGGCCAATGCCTTCAAATTATGGTTTGATCAACAGACCCTTTGGTGGGTCCATACATGTAAACCCTTAGCAAAATTTGTGCCAGTTGGTGTGGGAAATTATTTGTTTTTGGTTTTGCAGCATGCAGTGGGCGATATATTGATTTGGTGTGAATGGGTGGGTGTTGAGTTGTGAGGTAGTCAATGAAACTATATAGCAATTTCTTCAAGGGACTGGTGCCAAATTTGGTGCAAACAGTGTAACTAATACTCAAACTGAAATTACAGACTTAGAGAGGCTAAGTGTTGTCTAAAGGACAACTGAGGTCAGAAACCAGTCTTCATAGTATTGTATCCATGCAGGTATAATAGTCTAGTGATTTTTTCAAAACTTCAAGAGGCTATGCAGAGTCTAACTTTCTACATGCATACTACTTTCAGGTTATGCTTACCAAGAACATTGATGTGCAACGTGGCCTAGTCAATGGGGCTAGAGGAGTAGTCAAGTCCTTTGAACCAGGACAGATGGGTAAGTTGGAATTCATGGTAAATTTTGTAGTATTCATGGTGATTATAATGCTGTAATATGCATCAAGCTATCATCTCATGCAAAATGACATGCAAAAACCTGAGTGTTCCCTCATAAATTCTCAACATTCCAGGACAGTTATTTGGACCTTTTTCCAATAATAACTTGTGGTATGTGGACATGAGATAAAATACAACAAACTAACTTCTGTCTCTTCTGGATCAATACAGTTTCCTGATACGTTCCAAAATTCCCAAATTCCGTAACCTTCCTCAACTGAAAAAAAGAAACTTTTTTCTAGGATTTCCTTATTTCCAAGATGGCTTGGAACTCTGAAAGAATACTGCAAATGTTGCTTATTTGATTTTCAGGATACCCAGTTGTAAAGCTGCTACATGGCACAGAGGAAACCATCAGGCCTGAACGATGGACAGTTAAGGCAACTGCTGGTATTCTGCTTACAAGAAGACAGCTGCCATTGAAGTTGGCATGGGCAATCTCTATACACAAGAGTCAGGTAAATAAAACCTTCAGACTGACAGTAAGAGAAGTCTTAACTTGAAAGGTAACAGTACGCTTTTGGTCATGATTGCTTAAGTGCTGTTTCTGCACTGTAAATGGATAGTTATTGTGTCACTTGCTGTTATAAAAGTGAGTGATGTATTACATCAGTTTTTAGTTTTGAATGAAGTGCTAACTGAAGACAGCAGGGTTCTATAGCTATAAGCATGTCAGCACCAGTAAAGTCAGGAGCAAGCAGAACTTACATTGCATTGTGTGAATTTGAAGTTTGCTGACAAGCACAGACTTAAAAAACCCTGATATGCACATGCAAAGTAGTATGAGATTATTAAGAAGTACATTTCCCCCAAAATACAGATTCTGATTACAGAAGGCCAACAAGGTTCAGAAGGGACTCCAGTAATTGGAGACCATCTTCCTCACTTGTCCCAGGAGTCTATTGCTAATTGTTGTTATAGACAACCTGCTTTCTACACCCAGCCCAGTACTATTGGGATATAATACTAAATTAGCCTACTCAAACTTGGCCTAGCTAGATCTCTGATTAAAGTGCAGCATGGTTTAGTCATTCTCAGTCACACAGATTTTCATTACACAATGTCTACATTAGTTGGGTGCCAGCTTTAATAATTGGTAAACTGTATAGATCATGCATTCTATAGCCAGCTGGTCAGTGAAGCTAGCCAGTGGTGGCACCAGGATTTTAAAAGTGGGGGGGGGGGGAAGGGGACAAATGGCAGGTAAAAGAAAAGTGGGGGGGGGGGGTAAAAAATTTCTTCCATAGTGCAAAAGCAAGAGCGAAGCACAAGCTTTAGCGGGTTGGGTCCAGGGGCCCGCCCTAGGGCCCCTGGTGGGGGTCCAGAGGGCAAAGCCCCCAGAAGCTCTGAGGTTTTAGCATATCACTGGGTGAAAAGTTGTCTCAGAAAGGATATTTGTGGTTTGTAATGCATCATCAAATGCAAAGATTCCAAATAGTTTTAATGTATTAGGCAATTGCTCCTGCCAGACCACTATACCTTTAAGTGGTTGGGGTCAAGGGGCCCACCTTAGAACCCCTGATGGGGGTCCAGGGGCCAAGCCCCAAAGCTGTGAGGTTTTAGCATATCTCTTGGTAAAACATTAAGCCTCATGATAGGCATATTTTGGTTTATAATGCATCATCCAATGCAAAGATTCCAAATAATTTCAGTGTATTAGGCTATTCCTCCTGTCAGGCCTCTTTACTTCAGGAGCTGAGTGGGGGGCATCTGGGTGGCAGAGCTTCTGACTGGGGGGAAAATGCCTCCCTTGGTGCCACCACTGAACCTAGCTGACAAGTGTATGCTGTATCTACTTTCCTCATTGATACTATGTTATATGTAAACATAAGCTGCAATTACACTAATTATCTGGCATCAGGCACTTTGCCCAAAGTGAGAAAATATTTTTTAAAGCCTTTTAAAACAGAAAGATACTGCAAATTGTATTTTTGGACTTTTTCCTTTTTGGTCAGAGACAGTTCACACTATTTTAAAACTGTATTTCTTATTTTTCTTTGCAGGGTATGTCCCTGGATTGTGTTGAAATCTCTCTTTCAAGAGTCTTTGAGTGTGGCCAGGCATATGTTGCTCTGTCTCGAGCAAGGAGTCTGCAGGGTCTTAGAGTCATGGATTTTGAGAGCCGATGTGTCAGGGCCCATCCTCGTGTTCTGCAGTTTTACAGATCTATGAGGAGGCAGCAGATAGTGAATCAAGCTTACATGGAAGATTACAGTGAAAACAAAGAGAACCAGAGGCCACTTTGGTAATTTATGCTGAGGCTAGTGAATGATTGTCAAGAGCATTCACTCTCTGGTTGAACATTTTGAAAAATGTGAAAAGGTGTTTTTAGTATATGCATATTCCCTGGAGATATGTTTCAAAGAACTTGAATAAGGGTACAACATATCTAGAACATTGAGTCTTTTTTACAGTTTGCATTGCACAGGCATGACATTAAGTGTCACAGTACCTTCTCAATTAGGACCATTCAATGGATAGTTTTTCCAAAGGTGATAAGGGGTGGGGTAGGGGACTGCAAATGTTATCACAGTGCCCATTGTTTATGTGTATTATCTAGTGAGAGTGGGGGTGAGGACTATCTGAGGTAAAAGAAAAGTGGGGGGGGGGGGGGTAAAAAATTTCTTCCATAGTGCAAAATCAAGAGCGAAGCACAAGCTTTAGCGGGTTGGGTCCAGGGGCCCGCCCTAGGGCCCCTGGTGGGGGTCCAGAGGGCAAAGCCCCCAGAAGCTCTGAGGTTTTAGCATATCACTGGGTGAAAAGTTGTCTCAGAAAGGATATTTGTGGTTTGTAATGCATCATCAAATGCAAAGATTCCAAATAGTTTTAATGTATTAGGCAATTGCTCCTGCCAGACCACTATACCTTTAAGTGGTTGGGGTCAAGGGGCCCACCTTAGAACCCCTGATGGGGGTCCAGGGGCCAAGCCCCAAAGCTGTGAGGTTTTAGCATATCTCTTGGTAAAACATTAAGCCTCATGATAGGCATATTTTGGTTTATAATGCATCATCCAATGCAAAGATTCCAAATAATTTCAGTGTATTAGGCTATTCCTCCTGTCAGGCCTCTTTACTTCAGGAGCTGAGTGGGGGGCATCTGGGTGGCAGAGCTTCTGACTGGGGGGAAAATGCCTCCCTTGGTGCCACCACTGAACCTAGCTGACAAGTGTATGCTGTATCTACTTTCCTCATTGATACTATGTTATATGTAAACATAAGCTGCAATTACACTAATTATCTGGCATCAGGCACTTTGCCCAAAGTGAGAAAATATTTTTTAAAGCCTTTTAAAACAGAAAGATACTGCAAATTGTATTTTTGGACTTTTTCCTTTTTGGTCAGAGACAGTTCACACTATTTTAAAACTGTATTTCTTATTTCTTATTTTTCTTATTTGTATTTGACAGTAAGTAACATGCAAACAAATAAACCTAGATTGAAATTGAGTACAGCATAATCTAGAGTAGCTCTCAGTCTGTGTTGAGAGTAAGAACTATCTGAGGGGAGAACTAGTTGTATTTGACAGTAAGTAACATGCAAACAAATAAACCTAGATTGAAATTGAGTACAGCATAATCTAGAGTAGCTCTCAGTCTGTGTTGAGAGTAAGAACTATCTGAGGGGAGAACTAGTTGTATTTGACAGTAAGTAACATGCAAACAAATAAACCTAGATTGAAACTGAGTACAGCATAATCTAGAGTAGCTCTCAGTCTGTGTTGAGAGTAAGAACTATCTGAGGGGAGAACTAGTTGTATTTGACAGTAAGTAACATGCAAACAAATAAACCTAGATTGAAATTGAGTACAGCATAATCTAGAGTAGCTCTCAGTCTGTGTTGACAGTAAGAACTATCTGAGGGGAGAACTAGTTGTATTTGACAGTAAGTAACATGCAAACAAATAAACCTAGATTGAAACTGAGTACAGCATAATCTAGAGTAGCTCTCAGTCTGTGTTGACAGTAAGAACTATCTGAGGGGAGAACTAGTTGTATTTGACAGTAAGTAACATGCAAACAAATAAACCTAGATCGAAACTGAGTACAGCATAATCTAGAGTAGCTCTCAGTCTGTGTTGAGAGTAAGAACTATTTGAGGGGAGAACTAGTTGTATTTGACAGTAAGTAACATGCAAACAAATAAACCTAGATTGAAATTGAGTACAGCATAATCTACAGTAGCTCTCAGTCTGTGTTGAGAGTAAGAACTATTTGAGGGGAGAACTAGTTGTATTTGACAGTAAGTAACATGCAAGCAAATAAACCTAGATTGAAATTGAGTACAGCATAATCTAGAGTAGCTCTCAGTCTGTGTTGAGAGTAAGAACTATTTGAGGGGAGAACTAGTTTTATTTGACAGTAAGTAACATGCAAACAAATAAACCTAGATTGAAACTGAGTACAGCATAATCTAGAGTAGCTCTCAGTCTGTGTTGACAGTAAGAACTATCTGAGGGGAGAACTAGTTGTATTTGACAGTAAGTAACATGCAAACAAATAAACCTAGATCGAAACTGAGTACAGCATAATCTAGAGTAGCTCTCAGTCTGTGTTGACAGTAAGAACTATCTGAGGGGAGAACTAGTTGTATTTGACAGTAAGTAACATGCAAACAAATAAACCTAGATCGAAACTGAGTACAGCATAATCTAGAGTAGCTCTCAGTCTGTGTTGAGAGTAAGAACTATTTGAGGGGAGAACTAGTTGTATTTGACAGTAAGTAACATGCAAACAAATAAACCTAGATTGAAACTGAGTACAGCATAATCTAGAGTAGCTCTCAGTCTGTGTTGACAGTAAGAACTATCTGAGGGGAGAACTAGTTGTATTTGACAGTAAGTAACATGCAAACAAATAAACCTAGATCGAAACTGAGTACAGCATAATCTAGAGTAGCTCTCAGTCTGTGTTGAGAGTAAGAACTATTTGAGGGGAGAACTAGTTGTATTTGACAGTAAGTAACATGCAAACAAATAAACCTAGATTGAAATTGAGTACAGCATAATCTAGAGTAGCTCTCAGTCTGTGTTGAGAGTAAGAACTATTTGAGGGGAGAACTAGTTGTATTTGACAGTAAGTAACATGCAAACAAATAAACCTAGATTGAAACTGAGTACAGCATAATCTAGAGTAGCTCTCAGTCTGTGTTGAGAGTAAGAACTATTTGAGGGGAGAACTAGTTGTATTTGACAGTAAGTAACATGCAAGCAAATAAACCTAGATTGAAATTGAGTACAGCATAATCTAGAGTAGCTCTCAGTCTGTGTTGAGAGTAAGAACTATTTGAGGGGAGAACTAGTTTTATTTGACAGTAAGTAACATGCAAACAAATAAACCTAGATTGAAATTGAGTACAGCATAATCTAGAGTAGCTCTCAGTCTGTGTTGAGAGTAAGAACTATCTGAGGTAAAACATGTCAACAAAATTGGACATGTGGATTTCTGATATGAAATCTGCAAAACATACAAACAG
Source organism: Holothuria leucospilota (assembly GCA_029531755.1). Lineage (NCBI taxonomy): Eukaryota > Metazoa > Echinodermata > Holothuroidea > Aspidochirotida > Holothuriidae > Holothuria > Holothuria leucospilota. The sequence goes on from CM055966.1 coordinate 21,439,675, forward strand.
CAAAAATCTTGCACTCACTAAAGTTGATTAGGGAATATCCAGTTTTGTCCAATTTCCATAAGTGTACAAAATGTTCACAGGGATGGGATGGGGAAGGCACTTATAAAACCCCTGTAGATGATAAATACAGGTCTTTTGATCACCTTTTTGAAGTATGCTTTGCAAAGGGAGTTTTGACAGAAGAGTGTTCTGTACAATTCCAAAAAAGGGATGTCCCTTTAAAGATGTTGAACCAGAATGTTTGGTTTCAAATGTCTATATTTCCACTATTTACATCAGAATCATGTGCAACAAAAAGGCATGATTTAACAGCTTAACACAAAAACTGTAAAAATTCAATCCTCCCTTCTCTGCAAATTTATGCCTTCATAGCTAGCGATAAATACACATCACTGGAATGCATGCAGGCAGATGCAACAACATAAACTTCTCAAGCATCAGAAAGTACAGAAGTTAGAAATTGCCTTATGTCCAGCTGATGTGAGCCACTTCTGTTCAGCACTAGAGAACTAGTCATTCTACTCAGCATTCCAATGGTATCATGTATGAAATTTCCTCTTACCCTGTCTAGTGTGTCTTGCCACCTTCATTCCAATTTTTAAATAGTTATTTTTTTCTGTGTGGCTGTTGAAACAATGAGTGTTGTAGGCAGCATAGTTTCAAGTTTCATCTATCTTCCATTTTAAATGTCTATGCCCTAGTGATGCACCCTGTTGGGAGGGGTGGAGGACACCCTGTGGAGGCTGATGGCTCTTGAGCTCTCCAAAAGGGTTCTTGGTATAAATTTTGAAATTGTTCAATGCTTTAAGCTATAGTTTTTCATCAGGTGTACAGGGCAGTGTGCTTCCTATGTAGGACATAACAAAGCCTGTAGGGAAGTGCAATTTACAGGGAATAATTTACTGTGGTATTCAAATTTTACGTAGCAGTTTTGAGAATTTTTTCCTTCTGTAGTGTAGATGGTGTCATAAAGATTTGATATTCTGAGCCATCTACCCCTCCCTATAGAAAAAATCCTGGGTGTGCCACTGGTGTAAATTTGTTTTTCATATTTCTTGCTTCATGTGACAGCTAATTTTGTACTATTTATTATCCGTCTGCACTATGTTGAAATGATCTTTAGCGGACTGCTTTTCACCAGTAACTAGTACACTGTGCTACATGTTTTGTGAATATCCAAGTATTTTGAGTACTGACTCAACGTTAACCTTGTTAAAATTCTACTATTCTTTTTAGTCTGCTTGTGTGAAAATCAGTTTTAAGTATTTGTTTTGTGTTGCTTTAGCCTTTCCTCTGGCAACCGTTATTTGATCTCAGGAAATAAGTTTGTATTACAAAAGCAAATTCCATCAGTGTTTGTCATTATTTGTCATTTAGTAGTCAACACTGCTATGACAGACACATACTGCAGATGATATGGATAAATGAAATATCTAGGGGAAACAACTGTAACAATAAAATAGTCTCTTGGTAGACATGCGCATCAAATAGTTAAATACAGTATCTTAATAAAACCAGAAAGCCAAAAGGCTCAAGTGAAATATGTTTACAACGTATTCACCTTTTGACCTCTGGTGACTGAATGACCTTTGACCTCCAACAAACAATAGGGATCATCCACTCAACACGGTTCATACCCTAAGTATGAGATTGTTCAATGTTACCCCTTTTTTCAAGGTTTTCACAGTAACTTCCATTGACCCCAAATAACCTTAGACTGCCATAAAACACAAAAGTAACCTATTATTAATTCACATACTGATCTATCAAGGTAACTCTTCTTTATGCACAGTGTTTTCAAGGTTTTGACCACTGGTGACCCCAAATGACTCCACATGGGACCATACACATATCAAATATGAGATCCCTCATGGCTATCATTTTAAAGATATCATGTTTATGAGTACTTTTCAAGGTTTTCACTACTTGACCTCTGTTGAAAACAATATTAATTAATGGACCTTTGACCTCTAGAAAAAACAGAAGGGATGTAGTACTGAATATGGAACATCCACATACGACATATATATGATATCCATCAAGGTTTAATGCCTTTCATGAGATATTGTATTTATAAGATTTTCACTTCTGTACCTCTAGTGACTTTGACCTTCATCAAGAACAATAGGGATCATCTAATCAATATGGGTCATCATTCTAAGTATGAGATACCTCACTGTTACTCTTCCTGATATATCATGTTTACCAGCACTTTCCTAGGTTTTCAGCATTTGACCTCTGCTGACCCAAAATGACCTTTCACATCCACAACAACAACAACAGAGACCTTGAACTTAATATGGGACATGCTAAGTATGTTTCGACCAAAGCTACCCTTGAGGTGGTGTATGTAAGCTTTTAATTTTTTGACCTCTTGTGACTCCAATGACTTCTGACCTTCTGTCATGACAATCTTTCTTTGCTTACTATCGTGCATCCACTTACCAAGTATGACAGCAATCTGAGTTAACATCCTTAAGATTTCCTGTTAAAAAAGTTTTCAGTTTTTGACCTCTGATGACCTCATATGACCTTTGACTCCAACCAAAACCTATGAGGTTCCTTTATTTAATCTGGTACATCCACCTACAAAGTATGAGAACTGTATAAGTTATTGAGATATTGTAAGAACAAGATTTTCAGAATTTGACCTCAACAAAAAAAACACATCCCCCTCCCTCCTGATGAAAACTGTTGGACAATTCTTCAATTGTACGGTTTACGGTGAATTTGAAATCCAAGTTCATTACAAGCCCCAAATTTACCGTCAAATTCAAGGCTAAGATAAATTCAAGGTCAAGTGTTCTACAGTACATCACTCCAATTCCAAGTACACATCAGATGTTACACAGATCGGAAAAGGACACTACAAAGTAAAGCCCTGTTTACATGATCGTACATTTGTTCAAAACTTCATCATACATTTGTAAGATGATGTTCATGAACAAATGTATCATGATCCTGTAGACGGGCTTCCCAACGAAGTCAAACAATAAACAATGTCCAACATGTATGAGCACTCGATTACTGCGACCATAGTTAGCAAAAATCATGAACTGAGGACATCTTATTATAAGTCTGAGAAGTTTGCAACTAAATTATATGGCCCACGAACATTGCACTTATAGTACACAGTGCTGCACACTCTAAGCAGGAATCTGTGAAACAATGTCATACATTGGCATAACGACATTCACAGATAAATGCATGATCATGTAGACAGGCCTTTAAGATATGCATCAGGGAGGGTTTTTGATGTCTGAAGCAGCCACTTGGTGGGAGGGACATAAAGACCGCCCAAACCGACCAGGCTCTCAGTGCAGACAACCTCAAAGCCAACTGGAATGTAAGTGTATCAAAGTTCCATGGAACCAAATGTAAAGTAGTATTTTTTTCATGATATGCAAAAATGAAAAATCACAAAATACACACAAGAGTGACTGGGAGACCCATGCCAACCTGACAGTGGCTATTCACAATTGTTCAATGTCAGAAACTATGGCTTTGACATTGGGTATTGTGGGGATGTTATTCTGTCCCTTGAAATGAGGCACTGGCTTTAAATAAATTGAGTCCAAGAGTTTCTGCTTTCCCCTGTTTTTGTCTGAAATGGACAGACCACCAATTCATTGGACTGAGATCACGTGACCATCAAAACCAACCTTGGTTTCAGTTGGTCTTGGTTCAATCCTGACTGAAGGCTGCTAAAAAGGAAAAGCATTGCCCAAGCTTTCTAAACATGCCAGGCAATGACTACCAATGACTGGTATTCACTGTGTATCCCCTGCATTGCCATATATTGACCAATACTGTAGCTCCTGATGCCAGCCAGCAGAATGACAGAACTTAGTAATCTTTCTCAAAGGATCACTAAGCTCTAGGGCTTTCTGGATTAGGAATTATGTGGGGGCAGAGAGGTGGTAGAAACCCACTGGGGGAGCTATTCCACTTGGCTTATGGGGAAAGTAACCCTGGAAGATGTCTATGACCAAAAGATCTAACCCATTCATCAATTTACAATAGTGGTTAGTGAAAGCTCAGTCTCATAAAGTCAGGAAACTGACATTTCAATCCATCTCTCATCTTCTCAATTTCAGCCAAGTGCTCTTTTTTGACACGACGACACCGGTACACTTGAATAAACATCAAGTTGGGCAAATTTTCAACCATTTTCTTGATATGCTCTGATCTTAGTTCCCAAAACATTGACAAATATATCTCTTTCAGTTCTTTCAAGCAAATTATACTTGCAAGAATGACAGTTTCCATGTCTGCATCGATATCTGCAAACTGAAGATTCAAAGTCTCCACATTTGTAAGGTTTGACAAAAAAGTCTGAAATCCTCGCTGCTTAATGGAATGTGCATGAAGACATACATACTTGACAGTTTTCATTTTCTCGGACATGTTTGACAAGCTTTGGTGACTAAATCGAAAGTGCATCAATTTTAATATTACTGTGTGAAGTTTAGCACTGGAAAGTAGATACTCCAACCCACACAACTGTTCGATTTGATCATTAGCAAATACATCTTCACAATCTTCAATTTCGAAATATTCCAAGTTAGGAAAGACTTGCCGACTGCACTTCACCCTGGCTGGAATTGGCCGCAAAAAATGTTTGGACGGGTAAATTACCAGAGACTTCAGGGTGGATGGCAGAAGTTCGAAGTCAAATGCACAAATGTCTATATTAGTAATCCTTAAATTTTCCAGCTTTGTAAACAAAGGCCATACTTTTCGGTCATGAAGAAAACGGACGCAATTTTCGTTGTTTGCAGACATAAGCAAATCAAGATCCAAAAGTGAACTAGCGAGGCCACATGCAATAAGATGCTTCACAGTTTGATAATCACTGCTTGTATCTTGCAGGGTAAAACCTTTCCACACTGCACCATCTTTAATGACACGGTTCCAGTCTTGACAAGTCCTGCAGGATGGAAAAAGTTACACATTGTAATTAGATATTACAAGTCAAATATCATTCGTTATTACCTCACTCCGTCATTGAATCAAGATGATTGAATTTTCACTTGACCTAATGAAGACGTAATGAAGGTAGGGTTGGCAATTAAGTCTATGGAATGCATATGGTCATTTAGACACACTCACTTCAACAATACAATCAGTATTGCCCAACATCCCAAATGAAAGTTCCCATCTTGCTAAGTGCAAGTAGCAGATATGAATGAGGCAATGAATTTGATGGGAGGCACTGACCAAAATTACCTTCCACAGAGCGCTTCTGTATACAGAGACTTTCTACACAGTGCAGTTTTAACCAAAGGTGTAAATTTCTAAAACATGGCATCTCAAAATTACAGATGTTTAAAATGCAACTTAAAGAAGTTGTGGAAGTAAAAATTTTATTTGTATGTGAAAGAGGACTGTGCATTTTGGTGAATTTTTATTTGATTCTGATGTGTGATTCCAGAAATATTAGATACAGTAAGGTGACTTTTTACACTTGCAACCTAAAGTGAACTTGCAGCAAGTCTGGGCCTGAGTGAGGTCATCTTCTCACATTGATGAGCAATGCTTAAATTTCTTTTGATGTATTTTTTTACCTTAAAATCCATAGGGATATAAGTTTTTCATGGGAATGTAAAGTTTGCAAAATCCCAATTCTTTCATATTTCACACTACTGTACATGAGAATGGGATCATTGCAAAGAAAATTGGTTGTAAAATTTAAAGAGGAGCAAAACAGGACTGATGTCACATTTTCGCTTTCAAGTTTACTTTTGACTGAAATTATAATAACTTGGTTTGCTCGTATCTTGAGAACCACAAACAGGAATTGGGTTAAATATTCCCTGGAATGCTTACTGTAGATAAGATTTTGGAACCCTGTAAAATATCAAAAGTTTAAGCAGAAACCTTGAAGCCTTTTTAAGGCCAGCATGCCTGGGATGGGCCATTTTTGGCAATCTGGGAGGTACTTTGATTAAAGTTGTCTCCGTACAATGGGCTGCTCTGCTCAGAGGGTATTCTAATGATTGTTTGTTACCGCATATTTCCCTCACCCCTTCCCTCCCAACTAAATATTCATTAAAGGCCTTGCTTCCTTCACCTCTGTACAGGAGGGCACCTGCCACTAGCAAGGGACAGCTACAGTATATACAGTACATATTACAGTATCTTGCACAGATCCCCACTTTCCATACATGGCACTATCCAGGGTGTGCAGGTCTCTGAGAATATCTAAGCAATGTGCACTTCAAATTGACAATTTGATTAGGGGTGTACCGGATATCCGGTCCGGCCGGACTATCCGGCCGGATAATGAAAAATTATCCGGTTCCGGTTCCGGCCGGACATTTTTAAAAATCTGGCCAGAACCGGATTTTTTGTGAATCATTAGTAAAAGGCTCTACAAGTACATTTAAATAATATCATGCATGATGAAAATAGGTTTGGTACAGAAGATGCCTTTGTATGTAATGGAGTGGTACTGAAATTCTTGGCTTTACTTCTTGCTGGTCCTCTTCTTATCCCCTTTTTACATAATAAACACTCAGCAACTTCATCAGCCTGATCCTTGACAAAAAAATATTTCCAAATGAAAGAACTTGCCATTTTCCAAAGTAAGTGTCATGAAAGTCTGAACTATTGTGACTCCAGAGAGGCCACATTAAGCTACACATTTAATGACAACCAGTTACTAAATGATAGCCAACACTTGACACTCAAATACTGTAACTTAGTTCAAGGTAGGACATACAGTATGGTCAATATCACTCATGCTGTATGACAGCTGGTCTTGGTTACACAAAAGGACTGACATTAGAGTTGTGAATAGAGTAACTTAAACAATAGCAGCCTTAGCAGGGCATGCTAATGTTAATGTCTGGCCCATTTCCTGTTTTGTAAACTGCCAATTACAATTCCTTTATAACCAACAACTCAGTCTCACAATATAAGTTAAAGAAAATTTCACCCAAAATGTTTAGTTCAATTAGCCAAAGGGTATAGCTATAGGCTAGACTAGTAATACCCTGTAAAATTATTGCAGCCCCCCATCGTATGTGTGCCCCCACCCCTCCAACTCATGAAGCCATAAAGGAGAGGTCCTGTACCATTCCAGTATTTGTAAAGGAGGTATCTGTATTGATCATTAAAATTTACTTAATACATATATTGCAATTGCTTAAGTAAAGCCTAATGGGTGATCTCTAAGCCCGCGACCCCTTTGCCATTATGTACCATTGGTAGGCCTACTTCTATTTTACTTGGACCCTGATTTCAGTTACAAGATTCCTAATGAAAAATTCCGGTCCGGCCGGATAGTTCGTACTGTCCGGTAAAATCCGGTCCGGCCAGATCTTAAAATTCCAGATCCGGTACATCCCTAAATTTGATCCAAATAACTGCTCAAGTATAAAAATTCCCAGGGTTTTCGCTAACCATGGATCCCGGGTCTCAGACGCACGACAAGCCGCCTAGACGCTTGGAAGAAAATCTTGTGCGTCCCATGAACGCATGATGTTCAGCCTTATACGCACAAAAATTGTAGCTCTAAATTTCATGGTCTTTACCCACATATGTATTTACGCATGTACGTACGTCAACTTCTCTTCAGAACTCGTGCCTAGCCTAAGGTATGGGTGTTTGAATTCAATTATGGAACTGCACATGCACTACAAACTTTGCCGTGCTTCGCCATGCGTTTAACTTGAACCTGGCCTACGGTATCGGTGTTCGCTTACACAATTCCTATACCAAACATAATACGGTTTTTGACCGAGAATGTTTTTGCTCTCTTCAAATGGAAAAATGTGGAGAAAAGGATGAGCATTGATTGATTTTACATCAGTTCAATGTGAAAAAGAATGCCATAAATGAAGAAAATATAGGGCCTATGTTCAGGACAGCAAAAAAGAAGAAAGGAAAGAATACAAGCCACATTATTTCACATTTTGTTTCACAAGACATATAGTCCCTTTTTCTTATTATCGTGTAGTATCACGGAAAAGTTATTGCCATAATTTTCGATTTATCGCCCAAATTGACTTATGCGCTACACGAACGGCACGAAAGTGGTCTAAATTGCTTCAAATTAGAACAAAACTAGAGTAAACAGACGAACTCAACAAAATCTGAAGTGTTTTATCTTTATTTAGTTGAAAATCGAAGCACCTGCATGTGGGATAATTTGCATAGATAATTCGTGCTACAAACAAATGAAGGAACTACGCCTGCTCGATGCTAATTTTATGTTTGTCGAGCTCAAACAAAATCTTGCCGGGCTACCACAGTCTATTACCAAAAAGCCCGACGGGCTACCTCTTTGAAAAATATTTTCCGAGCCCTAATTGTGACAATCCAGACATGCAGAGCTAGCTCGACATATTCCGGTCACGCGGTACAGTTCACGTTCCTACTAAAACACCTGTCATTTCCACCTCACACTTTGCAGTAGTTATGATGGATTCTTGTGTAAACGCATGCGTACTTATTGCACAATAAAAATAAACTGCATATTTTATTATACCTGGGGTATGCTCCGGGAGGGAAGCTCTACACATATGCCTGTCTGAAGGGTTAGGGTATAGCTCCATATCTTGTACACACGTACGTATCGTATAGGTTACAGTACAAGTACGGGACTCTTGGAAAATTTTGGAAACCCTTGAAAATTTTGGGGGACGCTCCAAAAAGAAAGCTGAGAGTTTCGGGACTCTTGGGATTGGAAGCCTAATGAAAACCCTGATTCCTACAGGCTGCCTGCCTCTGCAAAAACATGAAGCTATTCCTAAAAGGAGTTACTACTTTAGCATAATTTACACAAGACAACACAACAACCAATCAAACATTACATTAGTAAGCACCTTTTACAGACACATGCATTCTTAAAAACAGACATGATGAAACTGGTGAAACAAGTTTCCCCACACTGACACCCAATGGTGCAAACGCAAAAGGGACTGACTGTACCCTTGTGAGCTTATTACAACTGCTCCTGTAGAGCATACTGTACTGTACATACAGTACCCCTGTATTCAAAGCAACAACTTGGGATGTTCCCGTTACACTTTGAAAGTAACTCTTTATATAGTTACAGTTAATTCCATAAAATTGTAACTCGTTACACGGTTACAGTTACTAGTTACAATGTTGAAAAAGTAACTAGTTACAGTTACTTTTGACTGAAAAGTAACTAGCTACATTTCAAAAGTTAACTAGCTACTGTACTTCAAGGTGAATAAACGGTACCTCGGTACCTGAAATAGAAGGGGGCCATAATTAGATAGTAAGAAGGGGGCACATGAGAGGACCGAACCTCATTTGTGCCAGTTATCCTTAGGTGTCCCCCAAAGAAAGTCAATGATGCCAGCTAAAGGATAAAATCTAGGGTTTTTCCAAGCCAAAAAGTCGGGTAAGTAGGGCAAAAATGACAAAAAGTAGCAGAAAATTAGCATGAATCATGCAAGAGAACAACAAAATATGGGCCACCATACAGACTGCAACACTTCTCTGGGTCTGCTACTGTAGAACAAGTCAAAAAGTACAGTGAATAAAAGATTGAATTTGCAATATGGGATACTACATGTTTCAACTGAGGAGCACAACAGCTTATTTTTAGCTTAACGATAGTATCGTAAGCTTATGTTGCCGTATGTTACTTTTGGAGCTCTATGGCGTCATCAAACCATAAAATACAAAAGATATCGCCGATTTTCCCTTCACACCATGTCGAAGAATGTTACTACAACAAAAGAAAAAATAGCACCAAATCGTGTCCCCATTGACAGTACCCATTGTGGAACTTGCAATGCCCTTTTGCAAGAAAGAATTGATCATTTAAAGGAAGGTAGGAAGAAATTGTTAAAATCATTCAAAATTTTGCTGAAAACACAACTTAGGAGCCTTAAAAAGGCCTTTTAACGTATTATTCCGCTAACGATTTGCTGTTGTGTACTGGTTTCACTAGGGCACTACGTGAACCTGTTAGTAAGTCTGCAGCAGGTATATTATTCTCAGCACGTGTGAAGTTGGTCACATGACTTGTACGTAGCTTCTGTTTGACGCGAATGGCGACCACCAGGGATAAAAAATTTAGAGTCCAAATCTATTAAAATTGAAGCCATCTCTGCAACATTCTGAAAAATTTATGGTCGGAATGTTCAATTACGTCTAAAAGAGCAATATAATGATTAAAAATATTCAATGATATCCCAGTTTTGGAGGTCTTAAAGGGGTCCTGACAGAGTCCGCTCCCCGAGGAAACTATTCTTTGTTACCGAACTGTGTCATAATATCTAAATACATGAATGGTAACTTTACTCCTTTGTATTCTCGTGCTTTTTCCATAATACAAATGCTCCACAAATTACAGGCCTACAATCAGGGAGATGGATTACCAGCTCCTTGCCGCTAGGAACTTCTTGAACTTTGCAGCGTGCGCAGGGCCGGATTAGCGTTGTGTGGGGCCCCCGGGACTTTCTATAGCAGGGCCCCTTTTACAAGTTTGACCACCTTCCCCCTCGCCCACCTGCTTACACAAAATTAACAACACTCAACAGATTAAATTTCAGCTTTCGCTAGGAACTAATAGTTGCTTTTACACATTATACAGTGATACATGACAGTCAGGGATTCCGCCAGAAATGCAAAAAAGGGGGGGATGAATTGCTCCTAAACCCCTAGTCCAAACTGATGCTGTCCCTGGCTAAAGTTACAAGTGGGTTCAGGGGGACAAAAGCTTGCTTCAAGACCCCTATAAGGTGCATTTTGAAGGGTTTTAAAGCCCATTTACTTATGAAAGTCCAGACATTGCTGCAAAGGTGTCCTCTTCTTAAGTAAGAAACCAAGATATGGACAATTTTTTTAATTTTTATGGAAATGAAAAGGGGGGGATTTTACCCACCTTCTTCTGGAAAGGGGGGGGGGACAAATCCCCCCCTTTCCCCCCTTTGGCAGAAACCCTGACAGTTATTATACATTATACGCCAGAGGCAGGGGGCCCCAAAAGCACGGGGCCCCCGGCATATACCGGTTCTACCATGGGGTTAATCCGGCACTGGGCGTGCGTCCTGGTAGAGTGAGTTCTCATACTGTCATATAGTGACTATCGTAAGCCTGGAAGCCAATGGCTTTTGATTGAACATGGGATGGCTTACTCTCCTCCACTGCTAATCTTTGATGTCTCCTGTATCAGGGTAGCCACTATGTATGCAGTTTAAGTTTAGGTCATTTCAGATTGTATAAAGAAGTCTGGGGTGTTGAAAAGGCAGCTAAAATTTCCACGATCTTTGGATGGATACACAACTTTGACCTATAGTCGATTTTTTCAGGGTGGTGTGTTGGATGGGTGGTTAGAGTGGGTTGACGGCTCTTTATTCCATGCATTATAAAAATAGATGCAGAGGATGCTGGAAAAATAAACACTTCTGAGGAAATTTTTTGCAGAGTTTAATGTGCACTTTTGGTGAAAGTATAATGGTTCATGTCCCAGTGTATACTTGGCACAAATGTTGTCAAGTGTTCATGCATTCTGTTTAACACCAGAAATCTCTTTTGGGTATGTACAGTATGTGGGATGGGGTGGGGGGGGGGGAGGGTGCCACAAAACTCAGATGCTTGGTATGCAGGAACTTTTGGAGAAGAGAATCCTTTACTTTGCTAGATACGGGCAACCCTGTACAGTCCCAATGGGCTCCAGAATGTTAAGGTGTAGGGCCAATGATTTTCCGCAATCACGGAAAAATGCGGAAAAAGAAGGAATTTACTTTTCTGCACGGAATTTCACCGAATTTAGCAAAAATTATCAGGCTCTAAATACATGTAAAGTTTTGACAAAAAACTGAGTTGTTTTTCTTCAAAACTATGCCAAATTAATGCCCGCATATACCAAAGGCATATGCAGACATCTTACCATCTAAAATGATGGCAAATTCACCTTAAAATCATCAAAACAAATTGAAGTTACGATCAGAAAACAAGCACTGCATGACACTTACAAAAATCGGCAAAATTTTGCCGGTATAGGCTCCAGTTTGCCTATGCTATAGTGTGTCAGGCTAGGTCGTTTGTGTGTTACAAGTGTTTGCTGCCTTCAGGATCGTAACCAGACAAGTTTTGGACTTGTTTTCAAAATAATTACTCCAAAATCTGAAAATCACGGAAAAGGGTTATGCCTGAAACGGAATTTTGTGGAATTTCAAAAGTTAAAACGGAATTTTGTGATTTGTGAAGCGGAAAATCATTGGCTCTAAAGGTGTGAAAAAAATTAAAACCCTTTTACATCAATTGCTGATGTAACACACTACATAAATAAGATGGAATTATTTTTTATATTTTGATGTTGATATTGATGCTGTTATCCTGCTGTTTCAGGTCCTAAAATGACAGTGTTCAAACCAAAAGTCCTACTAGAGGTAAAGTAGGTTGAAGTACTACCGATATAGCAAGCCATCATGGTAATCAATTTACTAGGTACTATGATCTTTATTACAGTACCTAGTGCTATAAACCAAGTTGACAAGCAATGAATGATGCCTTTTGTTGGTTTATTGTTAGCAGGCAAACTCTGCCCTACATGGCAATAATTCATTGACCCTTCATATTCCAGTAATGACCTCCTCCTCATCTGCTCACCTGATACAGACCTTACAGTACTAGTAAAACCTAGGGCTGTGACCGTATAGCGATTAATCGCTAAACAATCGCATGTGTAATAAACGTTTAGTACAAAGCTACCAGCGATTAATCGCAAAACCCGTTTTTCCATACGAAATAAAAAAAATCTGCAGTCATTACAGAAAATTAGATGTTCACTTTAACTCTTTTTGAAAAAGTGAAATACATAATTATACAAATGACACACACGTAAACATACGACATCAAAGTTGAAATTCTATGAGGATCCGTGTTTGAGGTTCATGGAAACTACTGTATGTCCTCTGGACGCCACTAACACATTTTACATATTCATCATGTTCAAGAGCACGTTTGAAGTCTCTTTGTTGATCATAGGTACTTGCGATTAATCGCTAAACGATCGCAAAATTTTGCGATTAAACGTTTCGTAATTTAGCTAAACGTTCACAGCTCTAGTAAAAACTGAATTGCTTTCAGATAGCAAACCGCTTTATTACAGTATATCTACACTGACTTCCAAACTAAATTTGTTCAGCTTCATGGCCTCTGGACCCTTGTAGAAGTTCTCAACTGGCACAAATTACCCCTCATATGAAACCTTGCAAGCAGGCCTTTCACTGTTTTGAAGCTTGTGAGCCAAGACTACTAAAATTTATGAGTTTTATATGAGAGCTTAAGGTTGGTGTTTCTCCTTGGACACTTCACTAAAAATGTCTTTTTCAACAGCAGATGGTTATAAGGCAAAAAGTGACTAAATACCATCAATGTCAGTCATTTTTGCATAAGTATTTCAATTCATTTCCTACTGCACTCACATCAACTTGTCGACCAATATTTCAAATGGCAAAGAGATGTATCTCTTGAATTAGTGGTATATTACCAGCTGGCTGCAGTCCAAAAAATCCTTCAACCACCGACTGATTCACGTGGTTGTCAATCTTATGTTAGTCAATGTTTTATGATTCACAGAACAATGTTTGTACATACAGTATATGATTCCCACAAACGGTAGCCTTAGTATATCGTGAGCCTGACACCCGAGTACGTAATACAGTACTGCTTATTATAATCATACAAATTGGTCAAGACAAATACAATAGAAATGTTTTCTACTTTGTAACAGAAAATTGTAGATTCCTGTTTGCTAAATTGACTGAGTGAAGACACTATCCCAACAAAACAACATTAATTGATTTGCATATAAAACTGTATTTTGACAGAATGACATACAGCTATGTGTGCACTTAAGTCTTTGAAATGACAGAACTCCAAGCAAAGTCTAACATTTTAATCCATACATCCCCATACTTTTTGTTAACTCTCAATTTCAAAAAAGTAGGAAAACATCTATTTAGCAGTAGGAAAAAATAAAGAGGCCTAAAGAAGTAGGGAAAATAGGACAAACAGGGATGCCAGAGAGACCGACAGTAAACGCTGTTGGTTGTTTGAACATACTGTAATCAATGTAACAGCCTTAAAACTACAGGACTAAAAAATCAGAATGTCATCAAATTTACATACAGTAATTGAAATTTGGACTATTTTTAACTGAAAGCAAAGTAGAATTCACACTGTGCAGACTGACCTTGCAACAGAACATCTGTCCTCGACTCCCTTGAGGTATGAAAATATTCTGAGCAGTAAACATTCTGGTAGATCTTCAATAGCAACAACTTCCAGCACTCTGTCACTTTTGTCATCATTACTGCCATCATCACCAGTGACAGGCAACTTCTTGACTTGTTTCTGATCTTTCTGAACAAATGCACATGATTTATTGTCTGCCATACTATATAAGAACCAGTATGAAGAATGGTGTTATTTTTTTCACCCTTTGTTGCCAGATAATCTGAAATTCAGGAAAACAGATAAATAAATCTATAGTACGTACAAACAACATGTGTCTCAGTACTACATACAGTACCTCATCATGTATAAAACTTGCGTGAATGTAATTGCTGATGTCATACTGTAGATGAAAGGTCAACTTGCTTACACATTTTTTTGCCATTATTTGCCTATGTAATAAGACCTCATGATACAGTATGTTAGGACTGATAAGATTAATTTTTGAAAAAGCGTGTGTAAACACTGCCTCTTCGTCTAGCTATTGCCTAATGTTAGGCCTACGTAGTTCTCACCAGGCCCAACACTTTGTTCCTGGACTGCAGTAGCAGCCAATTTTTGACCATGTGTTACTGTGAGAGTCACATGCGCAGACTTTCCAACCTTTGGGGAAATTTATGTGTGTGACTATCTAAGCGGAGCGCCACCATCAGTTGGGCGCGGAGCGTACAAGAAAATTTTTGGTTTTACAAACCCCCCAGATGGCCAGAAATGGCACTTCCTGAGTGTTCTAAGCTACATGTACCCAGTCATGAAATATGGGTCTCATGTCTGCAATTTCTGAATTACTGATAAAAACTTAATGTATAAAAAATGGTAATGCATATCAGATGGGTCTTGAGACTATGTGCAAATCCCCACTGTGGAGAGCGCGGAGGGGCTTCACCCCTTCGCACTCCCAAATTTTTTCGAATTTCTCTCTTTCTGCGATACATTCTAGTGCCATGTTGGAGTAAACATGATGCTCAACACAATTATGACACATCCTCTGAAAGGAATCCTTTGTCATCCTGTAGTTATTTAAAGGTTCAAAGTAATTCTCGGGTTCGAGGCCATTGTAAGAAGCTATATAGTTAAGTGTTCTGCAAGGCTTGACATTAGGAAGTTCAGCTTCTCTCATAGAGTTGTCAACGAGTGGAACAGTCTGCCTGAGTTAACGCCACATCTGTGCACTGCTTTACTGGAGTTAACATTGACAAGTTCTTCCATGGTAGAATCTAATTGTGCTAGGCTCGTTTGGTGTTGGTTGGTTGTTTGTTTTCAGTTAAGGTTGTGTGGACTTCAGGGAATTTTATGGGGCCTTAGCCCTCCTTTACCTTTAACCTGTTGTTATGTTATGTTAAACTAGGCTACCAGTAGTTCAAAATCCATGTGACATACATGTGTCAAGGTAGCCTAATCCTCTTGTTTCTGCTAGTATATATGAGAAGTAAAGCCCTGAGATCAAGAATGGATTTACCGTTTGCTACACATGCCCAGACTGGCTTTGCCTTTTTACTATCAACCTCATTCTCGTAAAAATTAAATGAAGGTCAACAATACACAAAAGTGCAAGGGTATACTCTAGGCACTGGACTAGCCATCTTTGTCTCACATAGGCCACATGCCATGTTCAATATAAGCAGGTATGCACGCCTGGGGTACTCTGTAGTTTAGGCTATAGCCACTTTTGCCAGCATTGTACATGCTCGTAGCATGTTTAGCATCCGTCCTTCCACTAGTTACAAAACTGGATGAGCAAAACATCGCGAATGTCGTGTTTGTCTTGGGCAAGCACAGGAATGTGTGTGATCGGTACTGCTCTGCGTGTGAGCGTGTAAAGGAGCTGAAATGCGTGTGTCACACGCCAGATGCGTGTGACTTGGCAAGTCTGCATGCGTTGCTGCTGTTACTACATAATATGCATGTATGAACCTAACCTTAGCATAAGGTAAGCAGACGTCCCCGGTTTTCGGGGACAGTCCCTGAATCCAGTGTTCCATCCCTGATGATCACGTGTCCCCGGAAATGTCCCCGATTTGAACAAATGTCCTTGAAATTGAGATTTCCCCAGAGAATAATTATTGTAAAAAGTAATATTTTATCCATTGTGTAGCCTTCTGTGTACCTTTCGGGGGGGGGGGAGGGGGAGATAAACAGCTGGCTAGCATGTATTATTGGCCTAGTATTACATCATCATCGAAGATATACATCGTAGCGGCCAAGTACAATGTAGGCTAACAAAAAACAGGTATCTGCAATCACAGAGATCGAAAGTCAAGTCGAACATCTTTGATTTTCTAAGTAACTGCTGTGATCAAACACACACATTTACTGTAGCTAATTGCACAAGTACTAACGATGTATATTTTCCTTACACGGTACCTGTCATAGAAGCGTCCCTGATTTTAACCCCCAAAATATGGTCATCTCACCTTAGCATTACCATGTACTAACATTACTGTAAGTCCTGTCACAATTCAACAACACTTCCTGCTATTTAGGCCTGGTATACAATGGTGTAAATGTCCTAGCAACAAGATTAGCTAGCCTACTATACTAGACCTAGGCTTGTCCTAAGTAAAGGCACGTGTATATAGCCAGTCACTGATAACTCCCTATAGACGAATCCGGAGAGCTAGTGATGGTCTGATTTCAGTCGGCCATACCTGGGGTCTATCACCTTTAATCTTTCAAATTCCTTGCTTACCTGTATGATGGATGGTTGGACATTAAATTGTATCTTGATTCGTTCAATTTCACTGAATATGTGGGTTTGAAATTCATGTAGAAAATAAATGAAGACGATTTAAGGCTGTTGGACCCCATTAATGGCTGCCTACAGTACAGTCACTAAACACAAGCGCTGATCGGATTCGTCTATACACGGTCCTTACACCAACCCATTGAACACTCCGGGGTCTTTGACCAGCAGAGTGCTGGTCGAAATTCATTTTCTTCTTATAGCAAAGCTAGGACCTAAAGTCTCAATTTACTACCGTTCCTTTTCCTTTCTAAATCTTACACATATATTGCAGTTGTTTTTTGTCACTTTAAACGTCTGAAATTTCTGAAAATTTGAAATAAAATCATCAACTTTGCGACTTCCAAAAATTTACTCTAGCGTTCTAAATATTTGTTGACATCAGAACGCTGTGTGCATAACGTTGTGACATCACGCACAACATTTTGATCACTGTAGTTTGTATACATGCTGTACACATGGCAATTGCCTCTGCAAACATTCAGTTGACATACAGTAATGATGTAGCTCATTAGCATACTAAACAAAGTTCCATAGTGGCACAGTAAATTTTATGGCAAGAAAAAGTTGCAGATTTCATTTCACATTTCTGGCACTTTCTAGAAATTCTCATGGACCAAAAACAACCACAGTACTCCCGTAAGATCTGGAGAAGAAAATTCGTTTTAGTAAAATTAAGATTTTTCTTTCAAAATTTCTGTGAGAAAAAAAAGACAGTTTCAACCATCACACAGATGCCGATCCCCCTGCTATTTCCATAGGTTGGTACAGTATAAGGACTGTGTATGGTGAGCTGTAGGCGAACCGCCACAGTCCTTTACTGGTGACTTTCTTGTCAGATCTGCAGATGGGGCGACTTTGTTAGTGGGCGAGTTTGCAGGGCGACTTTGTGAGGGGCGACTTTCCTAGGAGGGCGACTTGACATGCAACTGTTACTGTGTGTAGTGGTAGCCAGCGTTACCACCCCTTCAAAAATTCTTCAATACCTTCAAAAAAAAAATAACATCGATCTTCAAAACTTACAAAATGATTCCCAAACTTGAAAGATTTAGACGTCAGTTGAAGATTGCACAAATGCCAGGAAAAAACTGTTGGCCATTTTTTTAGTTCCAGTGAAAGACCTACATTACCTACATAACAGTCCTAATCCTGTGTTACATCAGGGAGTTGTTATTGGGAATACCAGCTCCCTGGTTACAGCAACGCAAAATGTCAATATGACGACGATATTTTAGGATGGCAAGAGTACAGCAAGTAAACACCCATATTGTGCATAGGCAGTACTACAGTAAGTGCATAACAGCGTTTGAAGCGTGGGCGTGCACGAGCATGCCTCACAAGTCTCAAGTGGGGTGGATGGTACAATAAAGGAGGAAATAAAGCCAACTGTGTCAAACACAACTTTGGAAATCATATATGGTATGTTGCTTTTGACAGAGTTCTGCACTTTTAAAGCACATGTTATGTGAAGAATTGCATTTGAATTTTACTTCTCAAAATTGCCTAATCATCTATGATGAAGACTGCAAGGGATATTGAAATAACGTGATTTTGAAAAATAATCCAAATCTTATAAAAATAGAAATGCCGCACTATGTCTACACGGCGCTACATGTTACTGTCATTCTTTAATCCGGTATGATTCCACGAAAGGTGGCGCTCTGTCACAAATCCTAAGTCAAACCAGAGATAGGCCTATCCGGTATACGTACGTGTTGTCATACGCGAGGCACGTACTGTAGTCGGTTGTAACAGAAGTGCCAAACGAGGTCTACACGGCGCTACATCTCGCTGCATGTTACTATCATTTGTTTCCTCTTGTATGATTCGGTGGGATGGTGGCGCTATATGTCACAAATCCCTAACATATTTCCACCCATGCTCTCTGTGTGCGGTACGTGTGAAATGTCTTGTCGTATGTTGTTGTACTTACTATAGGTATAGTTGGAATAGCCTACCTAACTTATTCATGATCTCTTTCCTGCGCTTCTCGTCGTCCAATAGCGTGAAGACCGAATCAAGTAGGCTATTGCATATGTAGGTACAACCTCAGGAACCAATGGATACAGTCGTTGCGATAGTTGCACATCAGCTGCAATCTTTCGCATACGCATGTGCAGTCAGTGGGCCCTGCGAGTAAGCAGTCACTGCATCTTGTCTGCACGGCGGCTAGTTGACATGCGAATAGTCACGATGAATAATGAAATAGGCCTACTATTAAGGTCAGCAGACTGCGGACTAGCCTAGGTCCCCCCCCCCCCACAGGCGCCCTTACGTTGTATAGTACACCATATACTATGTATTATACGTATATCCGTCGCCTGTGGGTCCCCTATGCCTAACTCGCACGGCATAGGCCTAGGCCTACGTACAGTATCACTATCACTAGTATCAGTCAACCCTAACGTTACTCGTTACTCTAGTCGTTACACGCTACTGAAAAAACTACGGAGCCCCATTTAGCGAAAAGAATAAAAACCAAAACGAAATCAAAACTTAAGACGCATGTAGGCCCTATAGGTTAGACATAATAGTTAGCCATGCAAACCTCTAACTTTGCGGTGAAAAATGTCTCAAATACGCCAGTAGTTTGACGTTTGGAGAATCTTCAGATGTCATGTGAAGTGTGAATGACCGCAACTAGCCTACAAGAACAAGCATAGGATAGTACACTACTAATACTATACTGTGCTGTAAAAAAATTGCGCGTGCTGTACCATATGTGGGTTGTGTCGTTTATAGAGCGCCATTAGGACCAAAAAATTATCTTGCGCGTTCGAGACTACAAGAGGTCAATAGGTCAAAATCTTGTAAGTATGATGCCTCAAGAATGGTAACTGTTAGGGATCTCATACTAGCAGGCGTGTGGATGGCCCATATAGTAGATCCCTATTGATTTTGATGGAAGTCAAAAGTCGTATGGGGTCACAAGAGGTCAAACTGTGAAAACTGAACAAACCAATGGGAGTGCTCTAATATATGAATATGCAAAAGGCAGCGCCACGAAAGGTGCCCACGTATATGCCAGCGAACGAACACTGAACACATGAAATTCACGCTATAGCCTAAGTACTTGAAAACTGACTGTAGGCCTATATGGAGCTGATATCCGAAAGGTTTTATTGGCTTCATGATAGTAAATCGAAAGGAGAAATTTCTGTTGAAGCCCACCCGACCAATTTCGGAACAAACTACAGCCCTCATGAGCTACTCGATAACACCACAATCTGAGACTAAGTATCAGCAAGTGTTGCTACCTGGAAGGAAAAGGACTGTAATATTTGTGCAGTTAGTGAGCTTTCGTTATCATCGAAGAGTATTTTTTGCATGATTCTGAAGGCAGACTCAAGAAAATACGAGTAAATCTAACTCAGTTTACCCAGGAGACTGGCCATCGATATAATATGTGAGTGTTACCTCGGACGAATAATATTGAACAATTCTTGAGTCATTCAAATCATCGATGGTCAACGATACTGACATCTGAGATGCTTACCCTCTGTCGCAAGGTCATACCATGGAGCTACTACCTGGACATTCTTTCCCTGTTACGTTTCCCAGCTAAAATGTATACGGTCGGTTGCCTTGATTCAACCAGGGAGTTCTCATATAACAGACACAAATTCTTTTACATGTTGGAAACTCTTGGAGAAACCATCAACAACAATCGAAGTTGACCGAGGGAAAAAACACATTGCTCACAGAGAAAATCGAATCAACAAACTCGCCACATTTTTCGTCAATTAGTGTATCGTTGTCCAGATTATTTGAAATGTAGACCTACCGCTCAAGGACAAAGACTTGGGATGCGGGGAAGTAAGCAAGTGTAAAGAGGTGTGACTGGTTACCGTAACAAGCGTTAGTATGCAAGTGTCTTCTTGAATACTGTTATGTGTGAAATTCACTAACACGGGTATTATGATGAAAACAGGTGCTTTTTTCAAAACCTCAAATGTGCGGTGCAGTATACAACTAGAGTGGCAGCTCCCTGATACAACCTTCAAAATCACTTTATTCCCAGCTAATGCATGAATGACCGAGGGAATATAAGCCCATGTACAGTACTTCGGTACATACAGCTGTGTGATCCATTGAATAACATAACATAACATAACATAACAGGTTAAAGGGCAAAGGAGGGCTAAGGCCCCATAAGATGCCCTGAAGTCCATGCAACCTTAACTGAAAACAACCAACCAACCAACACCAAACGAGCCCAGCACAAATTAGATCCTACCACAGTTATGGAAGAACTTGTCAATGTTAACCTTAAAGCAGTGCACAGATGTAGAGTTAACTACCCACTCAGGCAGACTACTATTCCACTCGTTAACAACTCTATGAGAGAAGCTGAACTTCCTAATGTCGAGCCTTGCAAAACACTTAACTAGCTTCTTACAATGGCCTCGAACCCGAGAATTACTTTGAACCCTTAAATAATTGCAAGATGACAAAGGATTCCTTTCAGAGAGAAATTTGTACACCTGAAGCATGTCCCCCCTAATCCTTCTCAAGTCCAGAGTGGTAAGCCCAAGATGCTTAAGTCTAACATGATAAGGTAGGTGTTTCACCTCTGGTATAAGGCGAGTGGCTCCCCTCTGAACCTGCTCTAAAAGAAACTTGTCCTTTTCATAGAAGGGACTCCAAGCCTGGGCTGCATAGTCGAGGTGGGGTCTTACCAACTGCTTATACAGATTTAGTACAATTTCTTTACTAAAACTACTGAAATTCCTCTTGATCAATCCAAGCACCCTGTTAGCCCTAGCAGCAGCTGCACACTGTCTAGCTGCACACTGTCTGTTCATATAGTGTTGTGATAGGCGTGGTTTGAGCTATTTGTAATGAGGACGGGTTTTTTTTTCAAAATAGCCTGTAGATTTTGACTTTTTCGCACTGTTTCTTTATATTTTGCCATTCACACTACCATTTTCAGTCACTACATAAACAACTCCATCCATGAATGTTATAGTTAGTGTGTTGACATATAAAACATTAGGCCGTATGTATTTCCCTTTTCTTGAAGAGGTAATATCACTTTAAACATGATATCTCAAGGATAGAAACTGTTATGAATCTCATACGTGATATATCAGTACTCCATATCAAGGTGAAGAAGCCTATTTATTTTGGTGGAGGTCAAAGATCATTTGGGGCCACCATAGATCAAATGGTACAAACCTTGAAAGCTGCTCGTAAACACGATATCTCAAGATAGTAGCAGTGAGGGATATTTGGCATGTGGATGTGCCATATTGAGGATATGATTCCTATTCTTGGAGGTCAACTTAATTACTACAAAAATCTTGTAAAAACCATGTGTTAAGAAGGGAAACTTGTATTAATGTCATATGACATGTGAGTGAGATCCCCACATAGACCCTTTTCCATACAGCAGTTACAAAGGATTGTGGGATACACTTTTGAAGTGGGGCGTTTTTCTCAATGGCATTCTACTGTGGCCAAAAACGACGCAGACCAAAATCCAATCCCACAATCCTTTGTAATTGCTATTTGGAAAAGGGTCTATAAAGAAGACCATCTCTATAAGTTTTGGCAGAGGTCAAAGGTTATAATTGAGGTCATCAGAGGTCAAACTGCAAAAATCTTGTAAACATGCTATCCTACGAAAAAGTCTCATGTGGATTGGCCAGACAGTGATTTTTTGTGCAATAGCGAGAGGAGACATATGAATTATTCATAATTTTTGGTCTTTTAATATTCAGACCGTCGCTTACATCGCTTGGAATCTTGCTTCCACAATGCTACGTACGCTAGTTGCATGTGGTGGCTTCTATGCTTTATCCACACACGTGCCACATGATAGTCAATGACAAAGTTATACCAGTCCGTGATTAGGCCTTAATACACTTAGGGGGACTGAGTTGTCGAGTTGATGCCAACTCGATTATTTCCATATATAAAAGTATGATGACACTGAGAGCATGAGGATCAGTCAGTTGGTTTGATGGAATATTATAGGCCCATAATGACGTTAAGTTTGCTTTCTGAGAATCAATGAAATATTTTTAGCTTTAATGAGGGCTTGAACGTTTAACAACACAGCAAAAATGTCACCAGCCAAGGTTTTGACCTGCATGTATGATGAAAAATAAGTTCACTCAGGCTGGTTTCGCTTGGCTTAGTCGTACAGGGAAGGCTCGATGTCTAAAAGTCGGGGGGGGGGGGAGGAATAACAGGGAGGGGTTTACACTCTCTCATTTTTTATGATTTAAATCAGCTCCTTCCCCTTGCCCTTTCAGCCGGAGAGGTGCAAGACAAGACATCGCTTGTGATATGGTGAAGTTCAAATGTGGTGAAACACTCCGAGTCCGCTCAAATTGAGTTTTCAAATGGCCTACACGGTAAGCTTAGTTTCCTTTTATTGGCAGAGCATAGGTCTATAACAACTTTTTTTCCCATCCCAGTCCCCCACCACACTTCACAGTAGATGCAATTCGATGTACGTTCTAAGCCTGGCACTTGTGACACTCCCATGCTTTTCAGTTCACGTATAGAGGTCGTGCAGATGACGTATTTTATACCACGTGATGATTAATTTCTCTGGACGTCAAAACCACTCCTTATTACATTGACTTACCACGCAAGCTAGGCTGGTTTTAAAAGGGTATTTTACCTTGCTGGTGTAAAATATTTTTGGCCAAAATTGTTATTTATTCCTTATCATCTTTTGCACTTGCCTCCAAGAGCAGAAAAAGAAAGTTTCACCTAAAGAAATTCAAGATTGGAAAGACAACTGAAGAAGTAAGCAACCAGCTGCACAGTAGTACCTGAGTAAGAGGCAGTCCTTTTTTTGCCGTCCAAAATGAACGACATGAACGACAAAACAATGTGCTGTGACGTCAATGCACGACCTCTATACGGTATTTGCTGTTGCTCAACTTCCAACTTCTAGGTTGGACATGAATAATTCATATATTTCCCCACTAACTGGGTGACGAAAAAATCTCATATTGCACATGCATGTCGTATTCGGCGAGGCGAAACCTTGCGTACCTGATTGGTTGATTTAATATTGGTATGAATTCGATTTAATACCGGTAGCTAAATAGTTAGCTAACGGGTGTTTGCATTGGTGTCGGTTTTCAACGGGTTCTAACTGGTTCTGGCAGGTAAAAGTTAAACCAGACACCAAATACCAATTGGCTAACTGGAATTCTCTCATGGGATGTAGGCCTAGTTAATCCGAATTTTTCGGCGCGCTTCGCGCGCCTTAATTTCTGAATTAGCCATCCTTTCGACAACCCGTTGCATCTGTTGGAGTTTAGGGTAGCTGGCTCCCAGTCAGGGGGCTCGGTACGCCAGTCGGCAGATCCTAGCACCACCCCTGGTTGAGTCTGCATGCAGGTATATTTCCATGGGCAATGATTTTTCCTACAAATTTAGCTTTGAGCCCAATCCTCATAATCTACGTTGTATCACTTATGAAAATTATTAGCACAAAATACAGGTGACCCTTTCTAGCACAAATTATAGCTAGGGTACATCCAGAGTTAGAAGCGGGTATCAATGGGCTTTCCTGTAGCAATCTAATAATTTGAGCAACATTCGTAACTTACCAGTGATGACTTTATGTTATGGTTTGAATTATACTTCAACCACAAATTAATTCAAAAAATGCTTTTCCATCCATGATGATTGTACATTTCTTCCTGTTACAAGCTGTTCCTGTAAAATTTCGTTCAAAGTATAACAATAACTGTAAACTCAGTTGTGAACTGTGAAGAGTTTTGTGTACTCTCAGTGTCGATCATTTGGAGGTCAGCTCAAAGCTCCATGCTAGTGTTCCCATCGTATTATTGTCTTAGACATGCATTTCGGGGATTTTCTATCTGGATTCCACCAAAATTATACTGGATCACACCAGGGCCTTATGGTAGCCCATGGTCCCCTCACTGTCCAAAAAGCACTCAACTCTTCGTCTTTGCTTGAGGAACTGAAGAAGAATCATCATGGCCATAACCTTGTTCCGTTCACTTGTGAGATTTTCCATGTCACTGTATCTCAAGAGGAGGGGAAATTGCCGCCAGGGAAGGGGAGTTTTGGTGCGCTTCGCCCGCACATGTAGGTCCGATTTCTTTAACCTATCGGTGTAGGGTTCCCGCAAAATGCCATCATCTGGAGGAACCATTAGCAACAAACATAACCTCCTTTGGTACCCCCTTTGCGATGCGGGGCCCCCTATATCAGAATTCCTGGCTACGGGCCTGCATAAAGTTGTTATAACACCAAAACGAGCATCACCAATTACACGAAAATTTCTTCAATCTTAAACAGGAGAGTTTTCTGCGCGCTTCGCACATGCACCAGGGGTGATCTAAGCTGGCACTAGCCACCCGCGTTTTGTTTGTTTGTACTATTTGTGGTTTTAAGGTTCTACAAAGCACACCAGATCAGATGAAGGGGCGTTTTTTCAATTTTCCTTGCGTAGACCGGGATCTATCACTGTCAATGCACATGATCGGTGATCTATAAGACAGCTTTTCCCTCAGTGGACATACCAACTGGTGGGTATATTTGTCTCAAAATTAATTAATGTCGAGCAGGCAGTTAGGGGGGCTTACAACTTCATATAGCCTATTATGGAATCTATTAGGCTACATAATTCAGGCACGGCATGAAGAGCAACAAAATCTTCAATAGCTTCTAATGCAAAATCTCAGCTCACATTTAGATTTGTTTTATTTATAGGGAAAGTTTAGAAGAGCATGGCTCAGCATGCCATAGTTTGCTATAGAATGAGACCATGGGAACTTAACCTCAGACAAGTGTTACCATCGATGTTTTGATTTGTAGTAAAGCCTTCAGATGTTGCCGTCTTGTTAGCGTAAAGTTCTTGATGAATCTCGACAAGAAGTGAAAACATTAACCTGATTATGTCAAGATAATTTCCAATCAGGTCGGTCGAGACCACACTTGACAATGGCATCTCAAAGCAAATGCTGAGCTCTCTGTCCGGCTTCACTTTACCTAGGTATGCACTCAGAATTTTTTTAACGTAGTCCCATGATGATTCCAATGGTAAAAACAAAGGTAGGGCAGCGAGGGGGCAGGGACGGGGGAAAAGCCTTACAGGACAAATTTTAGCCAGAATAAAATACCCGTTGCCTTAATAGAGTTTAATATATCTCGCCCCTACAAAATATTTCGCCCCTGAAACTTACCTCGTCCACTAGCTTCAGTGCCTTGTCTGGCTATGGACCAGAGTTGCTGGTAAGAGTTTAAGGTCTCGATCTAAAGATATTTCATGTTTTCGACAAAGCTTTTCACCGGTGGAAGACTTAGGCCATTGGAGTTCCAAACAGGAGACTTCAAACATGAACTGGATTGCAGTGTTAATATTCGTAGTCGAGTTCGATTCATCCAGCTTTGGTTAAAGCCCCCTGACTTTGATGAAGAGATATTCGAGCAATGTAGTAATCAGTATGCTCTAGTACTAGCGCTTTATGGGGATGTGCTTTTGTCGGCAATCTCGATGCCCAATTAAACAATAGATGTATTCAATACTTAGGTATGTTACCCCACAGGGCAATGCGGGTAAGCAGTAGAGGTGTAACTTAACAGCTTGTAAACAACTTAAACTGGGCATTGTTCTTCGGGATTTCAAAAAAAGAAGATTCTGCTTGTGTCGTTCAAATAGAATGCAAAAAATGATAAATACCTTCACAAAGTGGCGGTCATTTTGTCCTCACTTCCACAGGAATCTAACACTAATAAGGAGATACAACACGGCTAGATACGCAGGCAGTTGCTGGAAGCAGAGGTGGGAGCATCTATATACCTCTAGTCCACAACGTAAATAGACCTTTTGATTTTAGGGGCCGAGGAAGGATAAGAGGGTCGGATTAAGCTGCCAGATAGGCCAGCCACTAAAATGGAGCAATGCATCTGCCTCTGCTCATGCAGCCGTTATCGAGAGATTTGATCATTCACCTTCCACACTGGTTACCACTTCACTGAGCTCCATCCCTGCGTGGTAGCGGGCTCGTGACATTCACCTTTTTAATATTTCTTAATTTTAAACAGTGATGGTTCGTGTACTTGCCATGTGAACGTCTTAATTATATTAAGTATACAAATAGTCACAATGCTTTGCTGGAGGTCATTGTAATTGGTCATCTGTGCTTAGCAAAAATAACTGCGTAAGAGGTAAAACCCTGGCCTCGCCGTACAATAAGTTTTATTTAATAGACTATCTTATGGACGGACTTCTTTACAATACCCATCTGATATGTAGCTATTAAAGACCAGGACCTGTTACAAAAGGCGTTCGACGACCTTATTGACTGCATGGTCAAGTGGTTACACTGTAAAAAATGATTAGCACTTTTTTGTAACAGATAACAAACGCGTCTTGGCGTTTATGTAACTGAAAAAACAATAAAATACATAAGCAAGTTAAACGTCTAAAACGCCAACTTTAACACATTGACGCCACTTTAACGCCATCTTGTAAACACGTTTATGCGTTTATTTCATGATTACTGTAAACATCAAGTTGTTTTTAATAAAGGAAAATTAACATATATATAAAACATATAAACGTATTTGCGGAGTGCACTTTAATTGACGTCATTATCTTTATCATGTGTTAATATTCGTTCAGTTATTTACTGTGCTTATCCATTTTGTTGTTCGTTTTCTAATTCTTAAACCCCATAATGCGTTAAAAAATTAAGACGTCTTTTTTTTACAGTGTAGAGCATCTGACTTGCAGCCTAAAGGTCTGGGGCTCGACTCCTGGCCGGGTCATACCGAAGACTTTAAAAATGGGACTTATACTGCCATTGTGCTTGGTGCTCATCACAAGCAATGGAGTGAGGAAAACAAGCCAGTGGGCCACAACTGGAAAAAAGGCCGGCTCGACTTAAACCAGTTGGTTAGAAACTGAGCAGTAAAACCTCATCTAACTCTAACTCAACTCGACGGCCTTATTACGTGTGCCTATAGATGACTAATAAATCAGACTGTCAGCTGACTGTTCGATTTGTGAGGGCGAGGAGGGGAGGGTGCTGAAGGGCGCTTTACGCATAGGTCTGGGAGGGGTGGGCTGGACCGTTTACGTCTGACGAAAAATCTTCCTTGCCAAAAAATGTCAATTTTACAACCATATGCTCGAGAAATAGGTTTCCCGAACTCTTAGATGGGGGATATCTGCATCCCTCAGCCCCCGGCTAGTACGCCTAGGTTATACGGAACCGGTATGACGAGAAAATAATGACAGAGGCCAAAATGCTTTCAGAAACATACTTCAATTTCGCGATATCGAAATAATGACGGCATCATGTATGATAAGAGTAAGTGCCCACCATTTAATTTTATTTAAAGGCAATAGGCAGTCGCCCCAAAATTTTCTTTGAAAAATCGGCAAACTCTTTGCAAATCTCCTGTTATTGCATTACAATCACCTCTGAACATGTTTTGAACATAACTATTACAAACAATAGGTAAAGCAAGGAGAAATTCTCCTTGAATTTCACAATTTAACAACAAAAATATTGTCACATGATCAAAATAGGCCAATCATGAACTAGAGTGACAGGGTACACAGCTCACTCTGATTGGGGTGACTACATACTAGCTGCCTTTAATTTTGAAGTAATTAATATCGAACTAATGTGGAAATAATTTTGAAGAACTTAATACACCAGGACGGTTAAGAAACTGACATATACGGTTCTTACGGTTATAAAAACACGCATATAAAGAAAGGTAGTGCATTATTTTAATTTTTCTTCGGCCTACTACAAGCCAATGAGATGAGCATAAACAAGGGGGGCACGTACGTGCGGCCACCCGCGACTGTTTGCGGAGAGGGAGTGCCTGATTTTAAGGTATTTTAGTGATACCAATTAAATCAGTGATTGGAACGAGATCCGGCAAGGTCAAATGGAAATCAGGGGGAAGAAAAGTCACTGTATTTACATGACAATAGCGAGTTTTCGATTTCAGGACGGTAGACAAAGAGGACGCAACGCGCAGCAAAAATTTAACTGAATTGCGCATGAGCAGAAGCCAACATCACTCCGTCCTGTTGATTTTCAGAACGGTCATCGACCGATTTAACGTTCGGTCTAGGACGGTACAGGGGTTGCCTTGGTAATTTCCCTCGTCCATACGTACGGGTTTCTGTGACGTTAAATTTGCAAGTTAGCCGCATGCAAATTAATGTACACGTTTTTGTTCATGTGGCATTAAGCTGCAGACAAATGGACGTGACAAATAATAACAGTGCATATCTGGTAAGCCATTTTACGAATGATTCGGTGCTAAGCTAAGGGAAGTAGCTGTCTTGAAATAGTTTCACTATTTTGTAAATCCTGCATATTTGATTAAATTTTTACTAACCCTAAATTGGTAGCCTAAGGAATTATCATACTGAAAGTTAAGGTTTCTCGGTCTGTTGATGACGTATAAAAGTACGAATTCTTCCTCGTCTAATTGATATCAGTAAAAAACCCAGTTACGACAGCGTCTCTAATCCTGTGTAGATTCGTCATTGTTACAACTTAGCGATGAGTGAGGATGCTAACAAAGCATTGAAACTTAGGGAAAAAATGAGCCCGTCATTGTTTTGATGTCATTCTACCGCACCGTCGTCTACAAAATCGAAACGCCTTACATGTCAGGACGGAACGCCGCGTGCGCGTGCATTTAACTCTCCGTCCTGTTGCTCAGATCTACCGTCCTGAAATCGAAAAGTAGCTAATAACATGCGGGCAACATGTAAATGGTAACGTTAAGCCATACTCAATAGCGAGATCGACCCAGATCTCACCAGGGATTTTTTCCTAAAAGAATTGGTACGATTTTCAGATATCTCAACAGAAATCATAAAAAATAAAAAAAATGCCCATTTTAGGGTCAAGGTTAATGTTAGGGTATTAAATTATAGTTATAGTTCAATCTAAGAAAAAATCACACGGCTGGGCCTCAGCCCTACTGGGGTATTGTTTCCGACATATTATTTTATCGCTTGTAAGTGAACATTGCAGTCTGACATGTGCAAAGCATGCTGTGAAGGCACACGCGCGAAGGCCTTGGCCAGGCAAACATATTTTGTGCTGTTTGCAGTTTCGTAAATACTCAGTGCAGAGCTATAGCAGATCTTGGCTTTTGTCCGAAGCTACTTCAAATTCAATTCAAGGAAGAATGGGAGACCACTTACATTTGGGAAATAACTTCTCGACCAAAATTATACTCCAGAATTATCAGGTTGATAATGTTGGTTTCCTAAAACGTGTGGGTAGTGAAAACATGTGAGTTGAGTCAAACGTTTAAATAAGGGTGAATTCATGAGTGTAATTACTGTCTAGAAACAGTGAAATAGCTTCCTGCAGTGTTTAGGAGCACCAAACACTAATTTCTACAAAGTAAGAAAAGCAATGCTTATTTCCTTTAAAAAGTATAAATACCAAGGTGAGTTTATTTCTTACAGCCAATTGCCATGGTCATTTTCGTAAATTACATTTCTTAAAAATGGAACACCGTTTGCTGTATTATTTTCACCCCGAATATCTGTGTGAAATTGGCTAATCATTTTTAAAAGTGACTGCACAGTATATAATCGAAACATAAGTATGAACAGTCTTCAATATGAGTTTAATTAAACTCAAACGACAGAACACACGACTAATCGTTTCCTCCGAAAATGTACAATTAATTACTTCTACTAAACATCCAGTTCCCACGGGATTTCTTTTTCTCCTCCAATCATGGACGTCAACACGTGGGGGTATGTTCCCCACTTTTGAAAGTGGAAATGATTGTTCCTCCACTAGTTTCTAGAACGAAATTAGTAGGCACATGTTTGTTTCCATACTTTGCAAACTTTGGGCTGATGCAATCAAATCAAACTCGAAACTAGTGAAAACAGCCATTTAACGGAATAATCGTGGGAAATTGCGTCATATTAAACAACAAACCTTCTCATCTTCAAATTTGTCCAGGGTTCTGAAGTGGGCCCAGGATCCCTCGTTTTGTGGGATTGGCGATTCGCGCTTAAAGTAGTTCTGACCAAGTTTATATCCCCCCCCCCCGCCACACACTTTTGAGAAGCTGTTGGCGCTCTGGCCTTTAATATCTCGAAACCGAGAGAAATACAAAACTTTTTAGATTAAGAAAGTTTTAACAGTCACATATAATTTATTTGTGACAACGTTATGCCTTGTCACGTTGGATTTTAACTCTATTTATGTGCATGGCCAAAATGGCGATGGTAAAGTGTCGGACACCTTTTATCGCGGTTTGCAATGATGAAAGCAAAATAGTAAACTTACTACTGAATTCCATAGATGATAGTTTAGAGACTTGTAGTTTGTATATAGAAAACTTACCTTACTGGGAATCAGTAGTGGCGGTATGTAGAGGATGGGGGACCAAAGCCCCCATTCCGGGAAGGCTACCCCCTTCGGGGAAATCTAATGTCGTCTGGTACGATAAATTATGTCATTCCCCACAATAAACCTTCACCCTAACAGTTTATTTGTTTTGCTCTTAGGGAGGGTAGATTCTTCAATAAAAAGACATTTTACTTTTAAATTTTAGTCAATACTCTACATTTCTACATTCAAAATTTTACATTTTCTCCAATAGAAACTTCCAGTTTTGTACATTTTGTTAAAACGAAAATGTCATATTTCAGTGCGCTTGGCGCGCGGAATAAGTTACGTTTTCCAACAATTCGATAACTCGTCGCCTTTGCAGAGGTTCCAGTTCCGTTCCAGGTTCCGTTCCAGGTTCCGTATGGGAGCTTGACCCCTTGTCGAGCAAATCCTAGCGCCACCACTGCTGATACTTTGAAGAAAAATATAACCAATTACCGGTAGTGCATGTTCTCATTAGTTAAAGCTCAGTGACATGATACGTAAAATTACACCCGGTTTTGGTTACTATATGTGCGATTTCTTATACATAAATATGTGGTATGAGGCCAGTAAATGAAAGGTTTGCTGGTCAAAGAGAATTTGTGTACATACCAAAGACTTTAAAAATGCAACGTACTGCCGTTGTGCGTGATGCTCGGCATAAGCAATGGAGTAAGGGAAAACAAGCCAGTGAGCCACAGCTGGAAAAAAGGCCGTGGCCGGCTCGACTTGAACCAATTGGTTGGAAAATGGGCCGTAGAACCTCATCTAACTAACTAACTAACTAACTAACTAACTAACTAACTAACTAACTAACTAACTAACTAACTAACTAACTAACTAACTAACTAACTAACTAACTAACTAACTAACTAACTAACTAACTAACTAACTAACTAACTAACTAACTAACTAACTAACTAACTAACTAACTAACTAACTAACTAACTAACTAACTAACTAACTAACTAACTAACTAACTAACTAACTAACTAACTAACTAACTAACTAACTAACTAACTAACTAACTAACTAACTCAAGTATTCCGGACGCGAATGCTACTTTTATGGCAATTACTTTAGTTCTTATATAGTAGCCCTACATCATTAAACAACTTCTCTCTTTAATATTAAACTTTTGGACCCTTCGGAATGTTCCCGGGGCCATTTTAGTTTAGTCCGCTGGCCGTCAATAAGAACTAAGTTAGGCAATATTGCTTCTTGACTTTGTCAAGTCCGAACAAATCTTCGTTCTCTTTTCATGCTTCCTAGAGGTTTGAAAATACATGAACAGTCAATGCAACGAAATACATGTCATTTACAGGAAACAATTTGCCCACCGTTAGGCTAATATATTGACCCATAAATCTAGTGCAAAACAACGTTATTTGGAAATCAATGGACCGACTTTGTAGTACCATACACGATGGTTGTGATCATTCAGTAGCCAGGCCTACAACAGATCTCTTGAACATACCTTTCCGTGAGAATGGTACATTCATTCCGAAAAGTTTGATAAAAACATGCTTCACATGACAATAGCAAGTCTTTTATTGTCATGGTGTCAGTCCAGACCAGGCGCTAAAATTTGGCCGGGGGATAGGAGTCAGGGATAATGAGATAATAATTTGCCTTGGTTGCTCGCAAGGCCCTCTAAGAATGACAATTATAAAACATTTTGGTAAATGTTTTCTATTTTCATTTTGCAATATTCAAAAGCTATTCTTATATGAAAATGGTGTTACATCCGAATCTTTGAGAAATAGGGCCGGGAAGGTGGGGCATTACCGTATTTTATAGCTCTCGGGTCATGCGACTTGAACCTCTAACTCCCTCCTCCTTCTTGGCTTATCGCTGGTATCGTTCACACCTTCATGCATACATAAGATTGTTTACAGTGCACGTTCACAAGCGGACCATATTCACAATGTGATGGGCAAAATTTCTAAAAGTTACACGCACCACTCGATGACGTAGAATAAACTCCTCTCAAAGGTCAACTGCCAGCATAGTTCATGGCAATTGAAACTGTGAATTTCTAAATGAAGATCAAAACTGAGAATTAAACATAGTTTGGTGAGTTCTTCTCTTTTGGGAAATACCAGTACTCTTGAAAAATACTTCAAATGTCTGTAAAGTGATGTCTACAGACCATCTTGGATTCTTTTAGCAGCGCTCCAAGTTGGCGTAGCCAGCCTGACCAATGCCGCACTTAATCACTTTCAAGTGACCAAAAACAAAACTGAAAAAAAAAAACAATACAAAACAAGCAAAAGGTGAGAATAAGGCAATGTTAGCCAATCCGATCAAACGATACAACCCTCCAATTGTATGGTGTAAAATGACAGGCTCACTGACCTGCACAGTACTCTATGGTGTATATGATCTTAATATTACACCAACACACGTTGTTACTTTTGGCCACCTCAATAAAAAATCCTGGCTGCACCAGTGACGCTCTACACATTATATTAATGTAAAGTTACCAATTGTTTCTAAAGCCAGTTGTTTATCACAAAGTAACTGATTCTTAGCTATATAGTCTGGATATCATATGTGCTACCTCTCTCGCTTATAATGGCTACCTTGGTAATAAGAAAAGTACGATAGAAATGAAGTGAATCAATCGTTTAAAGATCGGTGGCTATCACATGACTTTCACACATTAGGGTGAACAGTATCCAGCAGGACAGGGAAATCGCATGCACACACATTATGCCATACTCCACTAAGCGCTCCTTCCTATTGCCCTCATGTGTTATAAATATTATAATGTACAATGCTGTAGTATGGACAAAACTTTATTCTGCGGAGCTGATCAAAGTATTCAACTCTTTTGCATTTCAGAGAAAGCCTTTCTCACAAATAAACCAAAATTTCCTGCTGCAGCTAATATCGTTCCAATACACATGGTCATTTTCATCTTTGTTGATCTCCACACAGTTCTCTTCACCTCCGTTGTTACTCGGTTGACCATCTCCCCAGTTCGTGTAATTGGTTGACACATTGTACCACTTCCACACACCTGTAAACAGAGAAAGACATGATTCTGCCAGAAATACAATGAAATCGATCAAAATATAAAGGCAAAAGTTACTGACCGTAGCACTGGTTCCAATCTGTAAGGGAAACCTTTAAAGTAGGTTTGTGTGGTGACGTTTTGAGATAATGAAAAGAAATGTTGCGACGGTTCATATGCATACATTAGCAACGTTTTTCCGGCAACTCCTGTTTGAGACAGTGCGGTCTGGAGATCTAATTTTGAAATGGACTTAACCTCCAGCTTAAGAATTTTGGCATTTTTAAAGATATGTTGGATGATTTAACGCAAGCACCCTGCAAAGTCAAGATTGTTTGTTGAGGGTGGGGTGCCGGCGCATCCAACACACCCGTTCCGACAGCTCTGTGAGATGATACAACTGAGCAGGTTTGCTAACACTTGGCTAACACTCTAGAAACAATCATCCCCAGACAATTTTACAAATTAAGAGACAGTTCATTACAGCTTTACAATGTGCTATACTGAGCAGTTATTTCTTCTTTAAATGTCAAGGTGTGAGTGCAAATGCTTGGCGTCAAACGACGGTTTCCTGACCAGCTTATTAATTTTGGAGGGAGGGTTTTTGTTCGGTGGCAACTGATGAACAGACTATGTGAGAGGCTGTTATTGAAAACATAACTTTGAAGAAAAGCTTATGGGGTCATAAACGAGTTTAAAGTGGTAAAATTACCCCTCTATTTCGTGGTGGCTGCGGAGTCAGTCTTGCCTTCATCATTTAATCTGGTAGTGACCTAAATAGCTCTTGATGTTGTTATACCTATATACCGTAACCCATGGCGATATACAGCAGCTTGTCTGCACGGAATAAGTAATGGGGAGGGGGAGTCTCCTGCTCTTAATAGAATTGAAAGGGAAAGACAAGCAATTTAAATAAGTAAAGTTTACGTAAGATTTAGTTTTGTTTACAATAAAAATGCAAGAAACGATGTCGTAATGAATATTTACACCTTTAATTTGTATAATATGTTGACAAGTTTCGGAATGTCCTATGCTACAACCTGGAAAGAGTCTACGGTTGAGGTATGTTTACTTAGTTTTCTACTTTTGCTCTTAGAGGTTTCTTTTACTTGTGTTCCCTCTTTAGGGATATTTTCCAATTATTTCTCCAAAGCTTGAGTACCTGTTAACTTTACGGTTTACGAGAAAACATAGATTCAAACCGCATCATCGTTGTGACGTGTTTTTTTTTTTATTTTTACTGTATGCATAGGCAGGATTACAGGGGCAAGGAGGGCACTTGCCCTCCACTTTTTCCAGACCTTAAAAATAAGAAAAATTATAACAAAAAGAATGAAAGCGAACGAGACCAGAGAAATTTTATATGAAATTTTAAATACTACCTAACTACCGTAAATTGTGCGATGCAAACTCAAAGAAATCTTTGATATCAAATTCCATATGAAATTCCCATTTTTTTTGTCGGCCCTGCTTCGCGCGTACCGTAACGAAAGCAGTGGCGGAAATCAGAGGTAGGGAGGTAATAGGCAATTGCTGCTGAAAATATTTTTTGGCACGTGAATTAAAATTTCTTCCAAAGCATGGGCGATGTCTCTCCCCCCCCCGGTCTTTTGTGACTTGCAGCCCTGAAATAAATTCAGTGACAGTACTTAATGTACGTCATCACACGCACAATGATCCTTGCATACAAAACTCAGAAACCTACCCCTGTATAGGAAATCACTATTCTCAATAAAATTTTCGGTGTGCTTCCCTTGAACTCAATATAACTAAGTGTGCACTAGGACTGCTCTCCGTAGAAAGAAAACTTGGAGAATTACCTCTTTATTACACCCATAGCTTATTAAGTAAATTAGTATTTCAAAAACCCGTGCAACCTCTCCCACTGTTCACTTTCCCCACCAAATACCACCATTCTCATCAAAATGACCGACGGTTACTATCTTAAATTTGCGATCATCATAAGAAAAATATTTCATTGGCATTTCAAATTACACTTGGGATGCAAGATTTTGTCTACAAATGGTCCAGAATAACCATAAAAGGCATCACATTTACGGAAAATTCTCAAGAAGAACCAGGCCTGTAGTCAGGCGGGGGACGGGGGACGGGGGACGGGGGACGGGGGACGGGGGACGGGGGACGGGGGACGGGGGACGGGGGACGGGGGACGGGGGACGGGGTACGTTTCTCCTCGGACCACTGTGTCCCCTATTTGGAAAATTGAACAGAAATAAAATTTTACTACCTGGAAACATTGGATCGGACGTGGCTCCAAGCGACTGATGCTGAAAGTTTTTTCTGTAACACTTTTTTCTCTAAAACTACAAAAATTTTCCCCACTTTCATTCTCAGTTCTATTTTGCTTTAACACCAGCCGTTTCAAACAGACTCTTCAATAAAATCCAAAATTTCTAACTTTCCTTCATAACAACCAAAATTTTAATTCTTCTTCAATAGATCCCCGAAATTTTCTGCTCGCTTCGCGCGACATAACTTGCGCATTCGCATTCGCCATCTTTCGGCAACCCGTCTCATTCGCCGGGGCTTCAGGTTGCTGACCCTCGTCGCCGAGCTTGACCCCTGTCGGGCAAATCCTGGCACACTACCCCTGGCTAAGCTTGCATGCAGGTTTAACCATGGTCAATCATTTTGATGCAAAATTTCGGCCCGCTTTGCCCAATCCTTGCAACCGAAGTTACATCACTTATGATCATTATTAGCACAATAATACCGGTCCAGTGAAATACTGCCACAACTATTGATGCACTTAAAGTTAGAGGCCGGGCATCTTACCTTCCTAGCCGGTGTCGAATATGTACGCCTTTTTGACGTAGGCTACATACGAATGCAGCCAATATGGGTGGAGGGGCCAGGAGTAGTACATGTCCGCGGGGGGGGGGGGGAGGAGGGGCGCAACCAGGGAAAAAGGAGTTTTCATCTAGCATTCTAATGCCTTAAGTAACATTCGCAACCCGATGGCTATATACTTATTTAATCATCTTCCACTTTGATCTGTACCTTCCTCCTTACTCAATCAAAGTAAAAATATGATAACTTTGAACTGTGAAGAACTTGGTGATATGCTGCCCGTGTCATTCGGAGCTCTATGCTAATGTGCCCACTTTGTGAACGCATCAGACTTTTCGGGAATTTTTCCTCTAGTCCCCACCAAAATTATACTCTTTTACCTGAATATGAATTACAGAAAGAGATTGTAAGGAAAATTTCCGTGAGTTTTAGTGTGACTTTGAACTGTTTTAGTACACTTACGTGGCAAAACTATTTTCCTTTCTCACTGGGACCACGGCTACCTGCGAAAGAACATAATTGACCCAGCGGACTCTGAGAAGTCAGAAAATAACCCAAATTTTCATATAGAACCTTTAACTATTTTAGAGGGGATGATCAGGTAGATCTCTAGCAATAATGTAGGAGACTCGGGATGGATGTGTGGGCAAGTACGTTTAAAGATAAGGACAAAAAATAGCTAAATTGTTACCCGCCAAACTGTCTGACTCGGTGTTTGTAGTAATGGATAATATTCCTCAGTGCTTGAAACAGGACTACAAATCTTCAAATGAGGAAAAGCGTTTTACCCCCTTTCTGACTTGTGAACTAGTTTGGCTAAGTGACCCTGCTAATTCTGGAAGAAAATAACTACCGCGTTGGAAAGGACCACAAAGGATTTTAAGGTCTTTGATTGAGAGGGGTAATGAGGTTAATATAAGTCTATAACGTGGATATTGGTCTATATACTGTTAATTAAGAGCACATTGGGGTGAGCACTTTGAAACGTCGCCTGAATTCGCACGCTTCATTCAGGGGTGGCGCCAGAATTTGCCCGACAGGGGGACCAAGCTCCCCGACGGGGGGGGGGGGAGCAACCCAAAGCCCCGACAAAGGCGATGAGTTGACAAAACGATAAGGAAGACAAAAGTTTATTTGGCTTCTTTCACAAAAAATTGAAAATTTGGGAGCTTTATTGAAGAAATTTTGAAAAATTTGGATTTTTATGGAACAACATTTGAAAAATATGTGGCTTTTCTTTAGGAAAATTGGAAAATTTGGGGTCTTTATTGAAGAATATGCACTTCATATGAGCAAAATCAAGACGATCGTAGGGGCGACTGAAGGTCATTGGGATATTACATATTTTATCGTATGGATTAAGACTCCCAAACGAAACTGGAAAATTTCCCCGACGGGGGGGGGGATGCCCCCTGGCCCCCGCTTGCTCCACCCTCGGCTTCATTTTTGGCCTATTTACAAGAAATAATAAATGGGTCGGAAATGTGTCGATGACAGCTGCACACTGACGCGACCTTGCTAAACTGCGACGCGACCTCTCCCCCCGACCCCACTACGAACATCAAACAATTTGATATTTCCGAAGAGGTAATGAAGTATACTCTCGGATCGAAATCGCGACAGTCAGTCTGGTCGAGAACAAAATATGGCGCACTCTTAAGCGACCCATCTGCCACGCGACTGGTTTTCACTGTCCTGTCGCAGTCGGGTTGGTGCAGTATGCGTTGTCCTTCCACCTTCTCAAAACGTTAAGTCGGTGTGCGTTCGTCTTTGCTATAAACTTGAAAGTGCGTACACTTTGCATTGTGATGAGTACAAAGGAGGCTCGCTTTCCTACTCCTTTTGTAAACGCCGCGCATAAAAACGTATCAAAATGTGTAAAATGGATTTTTCGGCTCGCTTTGCGGGCACCCTTTATATCCAATAGTTATTCAATGTTTAATTCAAGAAGAACAAAGCGTGTCTTGGGTTATTGCAAACCCCGTGTAACCTTTGCGATCCAGGCTCCCATTCCTCAAACCTGCTACACCATTAAGAAACAGAATGACCGTCAGTCATTATGAAACAAAATAGCAAACTGCTATTTTTAGGCTGCTTGTAGATGAGTAGTCGCTATGTAAAATAAAGGCAGGCATCACTAAACGGTCTGTGAAAGTGCTATTTTTCGGCTGGCTTCGCTCGCATTCATCCTGTAAATCATTGTAGCTTCATATAGTTTAGAACAAAGTATTATTAATACTCCAAAAATTCCATAGAAACTCTATGACCCTCTACTCTCCCCACCATCAACCCAGCTGCATCTTAAAGAAATCGACCAAAAGTAAGTCTGAATTACGCTATCTTGATAAAAATATAGACAGACTTCGATTTTATTGGCTGTTTAGTGCGCATTCAAGGCCATTTGTAGACAGTTCTGGTGCCCACAATTGTGTAAACGTTCCAGAGCTTCCGGTCCCCTACAAAGGGACGTTACCGATATGGGGCTCTAAGGCGGACAACTGTGCCCCACCTTAAAGACGATCAACATCGAAGTATTACCTCAGAGAAGTAATACCAAGCCCGTAACCATACTTGGAGAGCAGGGGGTCAAACCAAGCTGGGGGGCTAAGTATTAGTTTATGCACAGGGACCTGGCTATGCCCGCAGAGCAGGGGCCAAGCCATGGAGCAGGGTCCCTGGCCCTAAAACACCCCCCCCCCGTAATACCTCGGAGGTATTACTTTCATGACCAAAGTTACCTTGCTGTTGTAGCATACAAATAAAAACGAGTACGCCGAGGTCAAATTTACATAATTGCCAAACGTTAAACTGCGTTTTCTGGTAGGCTTTTTGTTGCTTATATTGTCCCCCCGTTATGCTTAAAAATTCCATTCTGTACTTTTTTTTGAGTGCAAAGATTGCCTTAAAACGAGGGTTATGAGTTAATCGTTCTTGACACAGATATTTTGTCATTTCGTCAGGCATGTAACCATCATTTGTCGGGAAAATGTCCAGTAAGCGACAACTCATCGATCCATAGGGACGCTCCAGTCCCAAGGCCCATGGAACCTATTTCATCATACATCCTTCCTGCCATTTTTTTCAAAGTCCCACTCGACTCTCTGGCTAATAGTTGACACTTGCAACAGTCCACTCTCTGACAAATAGTCGAAGGGCGAAAACCAGACGTTCGACTACCGAAGGAGTTTTACTCTTCAGAGGGGGCTACGCCCCAAAGGGACAAGGCTAAGACTAAACGTGACAAACCTGCCCACCAGTCTGCTTTCACCATCATATAGACCGTCCGTTAATACCAATTGGAAAAAGTACATTCAAATTAATAAAACTGAAATCTGTGTGGTGTGTTTAGTATTTAGGGCTCATTCAGTACACGCTAAATTAGATACCTTTATGCGTATTTCCGTAAGTTTACAGGTTTGTTAACTTTTGATAACCCAGAGTTTTTCACAACCGTGGACATTTAACCATTGTAGTACATAAGTACTAGATCCCCAAAACGTGTAAAGGGATTGTTTACCTTCGCTATCCTTGTCAGTTAATCCTATCCACCATCGTTGTCTCGGTTCACTTATGATTTTCACCATACGAGAAACTTCCTTGTCTTCTAGCTCGCTTTCCATGAAAACAAGATGAGCGCCCTCACCCATCATCACTTTACATGCATTAGCTGCTTCCTCCCAAGTCAATTCAAAGTTATTAGTAAACTTGTAGGAGCTCTCACCCCAGTGATGCCACTGTGTAACGTCTTTCGCTCGTAAAAGAAAAACAAGCGATTTTGATGAATAAAAACTGGTCAAAATAGTAGCACATAGAAAGAGCAAGCGCTATTAATGTTTACCATGACTAAAGGATTGCCTAGGTGGAACTTGTTTTCATTAAACACTTTGCACAGAGTCCAATAAATAAATGACCAGATTTCTTTCTGTTAATAGAAACGTACATAAACAATTAAACTTTCAGGTCAGGGAGAGGACAAGTTGTGTAGAGGGAAAGACTTCGTTTGTTGATTGTTCGATTGTTGATTGGTTGATCACTTTCTATTTCAGGGAAATTTGACATGTCATGTCGATTTATACAAAGGTATTTTAGGTGTGGGTTAAACTCATGAGACGTCGCTAGGCTAGAATTAGGAGTAGCAAAACAACCAGAACAATATTTACTATTTCTTGCAACTACATTTGGTTGCGTCTTTAAATAAAGAAAAATATCTCAGACTGGAAGAAAGGATTCCTAAAAAAGAAATCTTGCCTTGTCTCCTCCAGCGCACCAAGGAAAAAGGAACTGAGAAGTCTGGCAGAATGAGCAAAAATAAAAACAAACAAAGATACAGAGAAAGCAACAAAAAAAAGAAAAAGAAAAAAAAAAAGAAAGCAAAACAAGTTACAAAGAAAGGAAAGGAAGAAAAAAGAAAAAAGAAAAAAGCAAACAAACAAATTACAGATAGAGACAAACAAACAAAGAAACAAACAAAGAAACCCAAAATGCACACAAAATATCCAAACTTAGATAAAGACCTGCTTGAGGATTTCTTACGTTAGGATTGTTGCTGCCCTATTCAGAATGGTAAACAAACTTAATGTACATGTTAAACAGCGTTTCCCTGCCATTTTCCTTAAGGACATCCGTAGCTGAACATTTTGACCTTAAAAAAGTAAAGTTTTGTTGGGGTGTAAAGCCGGTAAACCTTTCAGAAAATAGATGTATATTTTCCATTTACTTATCCGATTAGGCTTAAAAGGTTCCAGAAGGGGGGGGGGGGGGTTAAGCTCTCATTTTATGTAAGGGTGAGGTTTTCCGTCTAATTTTTAAATGACCAACGAACACTTTGCATTTGCTTTCATCACAAATCTTTCATAACAACCAAAATTTCACGTTCTCTGTCCTGTTTCACGTCTGATGTTGCCTTTTCTCAATACCAACTACGTAACTGTATCTGCGTCATTCAACGGTAGTGTATTCACAATTGTTACGATGTATAGGCGAAATTACGGTGTAATGGTTAGGGCGCGAGGAAAGGGCATTCTCTCCTACCCTTCCACCAGTTTTGGAAAGGCAAGAATGTGTAATAAAGAACCTAGTTTAACGAATTACTGGGTATTCCAATCTCAGGCACCGTTTGGCAAAGATGATTTGTAAGGAAAATTGA
The DNA here is from genome assembly GCA_029531755.1 of Holothuria leucospilota. Lineage (NCBI taxonomy): Eukaryota > Metazoa > Echinodermata > Holothuroidea > Aspidochirotida > Holothuriidae > Holothuria > Holothuria leucospilota. The sequence goes on from CM055966.1 coordinate 21,482,007, forward strand.
ATGTCTCTTATAGCATATAGCTTGCGGTAAGTTTGTAATTTCAGAATTTACAATTCCTTTAAATGGATATTTTTCGTCAAGCTTCGTGAGCGGCCGTAAAAACATTTATACAGTATCTGACGATTAAGGGTACACATACAACACCACACCTGAGAAGGCATTCTTCCAAACGTAAGATGTTTAATACACATCTAACCTATAAGCGGCAGGCAATGGGGCGGCAATGGAGGGCAACTGAGGGCAATTGCCCCTCCCAACGTTGCAAACCATTGGTTTCATTAATCAAGAAGTCAATGTAATAAATTTTTTTACAGTGTATATGGTCTGACCTCCCAGTGCTTATCGTTATCCCTCTAGAAACTATGATTTAAAACCTGTTTGAATTATTTGAATATCTTTACCGTTCTCAAGATGTACCGGTTCAAAGTTTGACCATTTCTGGGAATTCTTCTAAGCTATGCAAAAACTATGATGTGGAGTGTTGCTCAGTGTCTGTATATCTTTTGTTAATTCTTAATAAATTATCTGTAAATTACCAGCCAGTTTTGACTCTGATGTGTAATGTGGACATTGTTAAATTAGTTAATTAATAGCTATTTCCAAAATAATCCCTTAAGGGTATACCAACATTACCACTGTCCTTGAAAAGAAAGCTTAACAAGCAAACGATAACATAAGACACATTTTATGAGTCCCTCTCTCTACGTCACAAATTTGCATATAAAGCTCATGTTAATTGATGATGGTGGTGTAAAAAACAGTAATGGTCTTTAAAAATGGTCAATATTTGATGGATTTTGATTGGAATTGTGGCTCTGTTAATGCTTGTAATGCTTTTTACATCAAATAGGTAGGTATGATATTTTCATCTCCACAGACCTTTAAGGGCATTTAATAAAGTGCTTCGTTATTTCTACCATTTTGTACTAATTCGCTAACACCTGAAGGCTGATTATATATCCAGTGACATCAGACTAGTGGGAGGAAGATGTAAGCTCAACAAGGAAGTATAACATATGCTAAGAATGTCTAGTTGTGATCATATTTTCTCCTTAAGCGCCTCTGAAAGAGAAAATCGTTTCTAAAGAAAAGGCAACAGGGAATGCAATAATATATCGTCAATAATAATAATAATGATGATGATGATGATGATGATGATGATGATGATGATGATGATGATGATGATGATGATGATGATGATGTATCTATCCTCTTTCCCGTCTGAAAATAACCTCTTCTAGCTCCCTCTGTCTCTTGCAAGCCTTTCATCTGATTTCATTTCAGATTTGGAGATGTTTTGTGTCCACTCCGTGTCATTCAGAGGATAGTCAGCTACAGTGTCCTCATTTTGTAGTAACTCCGCACTTCCTTGGCTCAGTCCAGTGGAATTCGACATCCGGGAAGCGTTTTATGATCTTGGAGCACGTAAGAGATATCATGGCGCTGTAATTTCTCATGTTTTGTGGAATTTTGAATCCTGGTAGTTGAGGGTAAATAAACCTTATGCACTGACGTCACGCGACGTCATTTTGGAGGGTAACATTGGCGCACACTGCACTCACGACGTAGATTGCGCACTCTCGCTTTATTGACTTACACACGTATCCGACCGGTACACAAATCATCTATCTGCATTTGTTGGTGTAAGTTGCAATGATACGAGCTTGCATCCATTGGGGAAGTGGGGGCGAGTTTCCTGTTCTATTACGTCATACGCATAAGGTCTATACCCAAGTACAGCCAAAAACAGTTTCGCTTGCAATACTGTACTATTCCTGATTGCGACACTTAGTATTGAAGAACTCATTTTGTGGAATCTAAGGTTGGTTTTTGACCTCAGAGTTTCATCCTTGTTGTTGCACCTCCAACGCCTTTATCCCCTGTAGCAAATCGGCCAGGCTTATTTTTATTACATAAATATGTAATGCTGCCCAAACAATTAGTTTTACTGCTGGTTCTGAATACTAACACACTAAAAGACCAGTAATTATCCTCGGTGACTGAGAGAAGCATTTCCTACACACAGAAACTGGTGTAAATTTTTGTTTTCGAATATGTTTCTAAAATTTGCGATCTGTCTGTTAAATGCAATCAGTTTATTCATACGATACTTATTTGAAAATTGTTTTGACAACAATCCTGGTGGGGAAGAAATGTGGTATTTCCTCGAAGGTTTTTAGTCCATAATCACGGACTGAAACTACGTGACTGATTAATTGAACATCATCAGTGATGAATTGAACATTTGAACAATTGAACAGTGATTAATTGAACAATTGAACAATGATTAATTGAACATCAAAATTTGTTGAGATTTCTCCATTAATCAAGTGTTTGAAATTGCCATCTACGAATGAAGCCAAACCATGGTACGATTGTAACATGCTATGCTGCCCTAATTTATTTAAATACTGACCTTAAAGGCAAAATGCAGTCCCCAAGTTTGATTTAGTGTACCCCGTAATCTTAATTCAAGAATGGCTCCTATTAATCATGTGACAATATTTTTGTTACTTATTTGCTAAATTCATTCAAAATAGCTTCTGGGTTTACCTTTTAATATTCACTGTTTTTATATACAAACGTAATGAAAGATACTTGTGAGGGAAATAGGAAAAGATTTTTAAGATTTAGCAGACTTTTGAAAATAGACTTTGGGCGACTGCTTTCTCCCTTTAAAATGTAATTTCCATTAAAATATTGTCTTATATACAAATAAACCGTCAATGGCATTACCTGTAATGGGTCCAGTCGATACCAACGGGCTTGCTGCTTCACTTGTGGTTTCCTGAACACCGACACTTCTCGCAGATTCATCAGATGAGGCTGACGTTGGCGGTTCTTGAAATGATGTGATTACTTGCTCGGTAAACTTTCTGGGTACTATTAGAAGTTATTTAAGAATAAAACCGTTAAAAGGCGAAGAAATTTGCGTATTTTAAACTAAAAATGATTTTTACGTTCGTGTGGGGAGCCTAACCGTACAATAAACAGGAAGGTTTTGCTAACCTTTCATTTGCTCCCATTAATAACACATTTAAATTTGGATCATACATTGTTTCTTTCAGACAAAACTGGTGATCAAACCATCCTCCCATTTCTTTGCAGAAACCATTCAATCATAAATAAATTTATAGTTTGCTTTTTGGAAATAAAAAGCCTTACTACCTTGTATCAGTTCGAGAGATTTCAATAATTTTTTCTTTGTTAAAGTGCTATAAGTGAAAATTAAAAAAACTTTGTTAAACAGGGTAGCAGATGAAGGTAGCAGAGAGTTAGTTAGTTAGTTAGTTAGTTAGTTAGTTAGATGAGGTTTAACGTCCCAGTTTCCAACCAATTGGTTCAAGTCGAGACGACCACGGCCTTTTTTTCCAGTTGTAGCAGAGAGAGAGTTCATATAGATAATTGAAATTTTCTGGGTTTGCACCCTTGCATCAGAACGACAAATAAACTTTCGTGATGGGCACAACCCATTGCTTCCGACGAAAACAAGGTAAGTTTATTTTGAATATCCTCCGAGATACCTTGATAAAATGAAATGAAATCTTCAGAATAAATTATTAAGCAGTATGTAAAGCAACTACAATCAGTAAATGTTTCCTTGTTTGGCTTATGTTAAGAGAAGTTCCTTTAAACCTGGCATGGTCAGTTTTGGATTCAAAACTGCTCCCACCTTCATCACAGGTTTTGGTAACATCTTTTATGCCCAAATATCGATTATGCATAAAAAACTTGTGAACAACTCTTCAAAATTTTGAGCACAAATATCACAATTTCTAAGAGAAGTGACATTGTGACCTTCATTTGGAAAGTAAGCTCCATCGACTCTAAACAACCATCGGTCAGCAAAAAATTTTAAAGGTGGATACATCAATAATGATATATCTACCCGCTTTTCGTATTGATTTATAGCCCCTTCTATGGCTCACTCTGTCTCTTGCAAACCTTTCGTGTGATTTTATTTCAAATTTGTGGCTTTTTGTGTGTCTCCTCAATGTCATTTGAGCAGGGAGGTGATATTAGATGGAGATCCATCGAATCTTAAACTCTACTAGTTGCCGACAATAATCTATTTTGTGTGTTACTCTTGATGATTCAAAAGGCTTAGAAGGTGTTAGGAATTATACAAGTGGGGCACATCGTCTGCTACATCTCGAAGAGAAGATCTGGAAATTTGCCCCTTGTTTTAACATTGTCAGTCGTTCAAGCTGTAAATTAATTTGAGGGTTTTGACGCGTTTCGACGCTTTTACAAGATACTTGTCTAGTTTCCTATAACTTGCACAATATGGGTGTGTCTTTTAAATCATGCAAGGAAATGCGTAAATTAGTCAAAATCCGACAGCGAAGTTTAGTCTTATACTTCCTTTGCTCATTTGCATAAATAATGAGCATTGGTTTTTGCAAGCATCATTAGGTTTCTTGGTAATAACTAGTCGTTTTGAATGCTAGGACAGTGTTTCGTACTTGACTGTCAGCAACTAGTTAGACATAAAAGCATTGTTCCAATGATCCTTTTTGTTGGGGTCGCTGTAGGTATGAATGAGGTTGCCTAGATATAAGACAAAGGAATTCAATGCCCTTTAGTCCAATAATCCCCAATTAAAGGATTTAGTCCCCAGACAGAGGTCAATCAATCAATCAATCAATCAATCAATCAAGCAATCAAGCAAGCAAGCAAGCAAGCAAGCAATCAATAAAATTTATATAGCGCCAAAATTACAAACGTGCTCTAAGGCGCTTAAACACAGACATTACTGCTGATAAGCCTCATGAAACAAGTGGGCCTTGAGGAGAGACTTGAAAACTTCATAATTGCTGTCCTTTATATATTCAGGAAGTTTGGTCCATATTTTAGGAGCGTACACTGAAAAGGATATATCAACAAATGAAACACAACGGGTATGAGGCTCAACCAGAGGATGCGAAGACGTCGCTCTCCGATGTTTACTTGAAGCATGTTGGTTATTTCTCCAGGAGTCTGGTTATGGAGAGCTTTGTACACAAGCAAAAGAATTTTAAAGTCAAAACATTGTTTTACGGGAAGCCAGTGAAGTTGGATGAGTTCAGAAGTGATGGAATCAAATTTACGCCGGTTTGTTATCAGTCTAGCAGAAGTCCGCTGGATATTTTGAAGTTGAGGTAGGAGACGATTCGAAATACCTATCAGGATACCATTACAATAGTCAAGCCGCGATGTAACCAAAGCATGTATGGCAAATTTTATGGCTTTGTCAGGAATCTACTTGCTGTACTGATGTTGATCAGATCAGGGAGCTGTTACAGCTCCCTGATCAAATGAAAGTTTGCAGCTTTAACAATGTTGGTTACTTGAGCATTCATACTCATACCAGGATCGAACATAACCCCGACATTTTTGATGGGGTCAGATCAAACGGCCACATTCACCCAGGCAATGTTCATGGACGGCAGATTGAATTTCAATAGTGGAGCCCTAACACCATTAACTAGGACCTCAGTTTTATCAGCATTGAGCTTCACTTGTACTTCACTTGTACATACTTGAATTTTAGAAAGAGCAGATAATACTCCAACTTCAGTAGAAGGGCAAATTGAAATATAAATTTGTGTATCGTCAGCATCCATTTGTAACTCTTATCCATACTTCCGAATGATAGCACCCAGTGGGAGAATGTAAATAAGAAATAACCGTGGGCCAAGGACTGATCCTTGCGGAACTCCAAATAGCATATCTTGAGGTAATGAGAGTGTACCATTATGTATCTTTGCTTTCTACCAGTCAAATAGGATCTAAACCACAACAGTGGGGTATCCTGGATGCCAAGCATATATTCCATTCGTTCAAAGAGCACATCATGGTCTATGGTGTCGAAACCAGCACTGAGATCAAGTAGGACAAGGATGGTGACACCTTTCTTCTCCATGGCCCACATGATGTCATTGTGAACTTTAAGAAGTGCTGTCTCAGTGCTACGGTATTGCTTATAGGTAGCTTGACTTGGTTCATTCAAGTTATTGCGAGTCATGTAGTCAGACAATTTTTTGGCCATTACCCTTTCTAGAACTTTAGAGATAAAAGGCAGATTGCTTACCGGGCGATAGTTCTCGAGGATATTGCAATCTAGATCAGACTTTTTCAACAAAGGCGTGATTACAGCGGTCTTTAGTGCATCAGGAACGCTGCCCACACCAAGTGAAGCATTAACGATAGATGTGCATACGGGCAAGGTCGCATCCAACAATTGCTTAGCTAACCAAGATGGTAAAGGGTCAAGTAGGCAAGTTGGGCTGGGCAACTTTAGGATAATTGTCTGGACTTCCTCCCCAGTGACACGGAGCAAGGTTCCCCCCATTTAGATGTACACGAGGGCACATGGACAGTGATATCCAGTCTAGATGGAGAAGGGCTATTTCGTATGACCTCAATCTTGTTCTTGAAGAACAGAGAGAAACGTTCAGCTAACTCAAACCGGCAGTCATATTCAGGCAATTTTGAAGGTTTTTTGGTGTAAAGAATTTCACCAATTGTACGAAAAAAGTGCTCTAGAGTCACTGCCACAACTAAGAATCTTATCGTTGAAGAATTTACTTTTTGCTTGATAGAGCTGAAAGTTAAAGTTGTTTTTAACTTCCTTAAAACGATTAAAGTCTAAAATAGAACCACTGAGGAGCCATTTCCGTTCAGCAGCTCTACGAGCACGTTTAGCCTGAAGGAGATCATTTGAGAAGAATGGTTGGCGAGGGCGCAAAACCACCGTTTTACCACCATTTTAAGATAAGAAGGAGCATGTTTGTCCAACCAAGGAGCTGTTACGGAAGGAGATAAAGCACCTCATCCAATTTCATCTATCAGACAATGTGTATTGAGAGTACTTTAATCCTTTTTATGGGAAGAGACTTTGATTGACAGGTCCTTTAGTTCCTCTTCTAAGTTTCTTTGACCAGGATGAACCCTCCTAATGAGAGTTTGATCCTTTCATACTAACGTAATCCTCAAACAAAGACGTGATAGTGACAATGCTTTGAAGTCATCTGCAATGAAGACAAGTGTGAAACATTCGTCAGTCTTTTATTCTAAACGACTGTACATGCACTTTTAAGTGATCAGGTTCCTTAATTATTCTAATTTTCTCCATTAGTTAGTAACATCTCTTTTCAGCAACGAATGTTAAGTCTAACTTTTGCATATGAACTTTGAAAAGATTGCGGAATGTTTCTGAAACAGCGAAATATGTGACCATCTTCTATAACTTAATTGAAGCTCTGCTGAACCCATCAAAAAAAGTGAGCACTGGCGTACAATAATAGAATATATTTTGTTTTCTTTGACCACTGGCAATATTATAGCAATTGGTGAAATCATGCCAACAAGTGTATGAGATCTAGCAGACGATAAGAACTATTGTCGTCACTTTCTAATCACTTTTAAGTGGTCCCAAATTTTCAAGAGCACAACAATTAGGAGCTTACTGTCGGCAAGCCTGATAGTTTCAAAGGAAAGGTAAGTGTTTTATCTCCTTTCGTAACAGCTCCCTGGTCCAACAAGAGGGAAAGTTTGTTGTTGTACTGCTCTACGGGGTCACAAATAGGACCAGATTTACTGTTTACAAAAATAAATTAACTAAAATTATTAGACAGGCCAAAGAAATGCATTATTAAATTCTTTTTGATAGTAATATAGGTAATTTGACTAAAACATGGCAGATAATTAAAGATATCATTGGATCTCATAAAAAGAAGAGTAATAACATCTCCTTTATCATTAACAATAAAATTGTAACCGATAAGAATGAAATTGCAGATGCCTTAAATAATTATTTCACTACTATTGGTCCAAACTTAGCGAGCAAAATTCCTGATTACTCTTCTACCTCTTTTGACTCAGCGACCAAAATTTCCAACCCTAATCCTTTTTTTCTCTCACAGACAAATGTCTCTGAAACAATTAGTGTGATTAATAAGCCACCAAGTAAGGCTGCCCCTGGTATAGATAATATTCCTGTGAGTGTTCTTCAGCAAAATTGTTTCTTTATTGCCAGGCCGTTGACCCACACATTGTTAATGTATCTTTTGCCAATGGAATTTTCCCCGATCACCTTAAACTTGCCAGAGTCACGCCTGTATTTAAATCTGATGATCCTATGAATATCTCTAATTACCGACCTATATCTGTTCTAAATGCTATCTCCAAAATATTAGAAAGGCTAATGCATACTAAGCTATCTCAATTTCTTGATAAACACAAGCTCCTCACAGACAACCAATTCGGTTTTCGTAAGAAGTATTCTACGTACATGGCCTCTCTAGATTTAACAAATTATATTACTGCTGGGTTTGACAATAAAGAAAGTACCTTGGGTGTTTTTGTGGACTAATCTAAGGCCTTTGATACTGTTAATCACAGCAGTATCTTACGTAAACTCACTCATTATGGAATTAGAGGTATAGCTCATGACTGGTTTGTAAGTTATCCGTCTAATCGTAAGCAACTGGTATGTATTAATAACTGTTCTTCATCCTTTAAAGATATATCTTGTGGTGTACCCCAGGGGTCTATTTTAGGACCCCTGTTATTCCTCATCTACATTAACGATCTTCCTCTTTTTTTCAATAAATTAAAATTTGTATTATTTGCAGATGATACTAGTATCTTATTCAAAACGGATGATCCCACCTTGCTCGTGTGTGTCACTGGTAGTTGGGGTTTAGTGCGAGGGAAGGGAGCTGTTACTATATCTGTGTTATTTGATTTCTTTTTGTGTCTGTATTTCTTGTTAACTTTTTTTATAAAGGTGGCCTGCTTTGTACAAGCATTTTGCTTTTTCCAGGCTTCCTCCACCGCTTTCTGTCAATTTATATGTCTATACTTTTATGATGTTTGTGGAAAAATAAATGGAATGAAATGAAACGAAACATCTTCAGCGGGGTCAGTACATAGGCAAATGTCACTGAGAAATCTTTAATATTAATAGCTCTCAGCTTTTTTGCTCTTATAGTCTTTTTCACAGACATAGGCCTTGTCAAATTTACGTCACATTTAATGAGTCTATGGTAGGAGATTTGATCAAGGACTCTGATAATTTCCACAACTCCGTCATTTTCCCGCGTCATAACCACATCTAAAGTATGGCCACGATTATGGGTCGGACCAACAACATCCTGTTTTAGTTCAAAAGAATCAATTAAATCCATAAACTGATGAGTAGGAGGGTCATTTTTGTCATTAAGATGAAAGTTAAGGTCACCAACTATAACAAGGTCACCTTTCGCCATTGTGAGATCTTGCAACACTTCAGGTCAATCAAATTGGATTAGCATAAACGAACATTTTCGACGGATCTCCATTTAAAATCACCTAACTGATTAGAGAGTCATCTAAATTATCTTTCTGATAATTGGATGAAAATGGATTACCACGACATGAGGAAAGCGTTCTATGATTATGGGCCCAGAGGACCTTTTTATTTCTTATTTTCGGAAGAATTTATCGGCCTTGATTCCTGGAATCTAAGGGGAAACAACCCCTTTCGCCCGTGGAAAGGTTCGTGAGCTTAGAGTGAAACAGTGAACTTTTACCGACCATACCATTGTACGGAAAAAAGACTTGTAATTTTTGGTATCCTAAGGTAGATTTCTCGAGGTTAGTATTTTATCCTTCTCGGTGCTTCCCCGATGCCACCTACCACATCAACATGTATAATATATATATATATATATATATATATATATATTGCCACCAAAATAATTTCCGTTACTGTCGGATTAGAATGAATTATACGCGTTGTAAGGAAGAGGCATTTCCTATATCATATGTGAATGAGCATCAAGCCAAGCCATGTTATGTTGCCCTAAACTTTTTAGATGGCTACCTTAAAATGTAATTTTCGTTAAATATTGTCTCATTTACAAATAAACTACGGTCAATAAGGTTACCTGTAATGGGTTCAGTCAATACCACCGGGCTTGATGCTTCACTTGTGGTTTCTTGAACACCAAGACTTGTATATTCATCAGATGAGGTGTACATTGACTGTGGTTCTTGAGATGACGTCATTACTTGCTCGGTAAACTTTCTGGGTACTATTAGAGGATACATTTTGAAGAAAACATTGAGGGGTAACTTAACGTATTTTAAACCTGCAAGGATCTTCCCGTTCCTGTGGCAAGCCTAACCGTCCAATTAAAAGGAATGTTTAATCTCCCCCAACAATAAATTGGACGGAAAACCATTGATTCTTTTTTCCGACATGACGGCTGATTAGATCATCCTCATATTTCCTTTGCAGAAAGTATTTAACCATGACTGAATTAATAGTTAGCTTTTACTTGAAATTGTCTTACTGCCCTATGTGATTTCAATAATTATTAATTTATTGGTAACTAACACAATGGTTAAATTAATATCACGATCAGCACAATAAAACATGACGGAAGGAAGGCAGGCGTGTTGTAGGGCGTATGACTTTAAGTACGTTACTTGCCCGTGTAAAACATCGCATTTAATTCATTTACAATTGACTTAAGTGAACTATCTTGTAAAATTAGAAGATTGCATATAAAGTAGACTACGGATTGAAACTCATTCGCTTTATTTTATCTACATGGCTTATTCACTTGATAGGTTAAAAAGTTTGCGACTTATTCAGTTAATTTGAAATATTTGATTGTGCAATTGTTTGTGAACTTCGGTCCCTTTTCACTAGGATTCTTCTAATGGGACTCGGTGAGAGGAACCCTACTTCAAGGTCTGATTACGTGAAAATGACTTGGTTGAGTATTCCATATATAGAAAACATTAAAACCTACAAAATAGCCACAACTCTCATCAAAATCCATCAAATATTGAAAATTTTACTTTGAAATTTCTTTTTCAAACTCATATCATGAATTAGCATGAGCTAAAATGCTCATTTGTGACGTCGAAAGAGCTACTCACAATGTATTTCACTCTATATCCTTTGTTTTTCAAACTTAATTTCAAAGGCAACTGTTACATTGATACTTTCGTAGGGATTTTCTTTGAAGTTGAAGTTTCCGAATATCAGTATCACTAACCAAACTGTAAACTATCTAAAGAGTAAGTAAGAGATTATTTATAAAGGTTTAACATTTCAACAATTTCATTATTTGTCAATCTGAAAAGTATACCTGATGTTAGCTTTGGTCATTACAGGGACTCGGGGTTACTTATTTTTTGTAGTAGAAAGGACTTTGTTAAGCTTCATCGAATATGTGGAGATGAGGCCAGTGTGTCTTGAATTAATGTTTTCCTAATGTGCTTAAAATCCTTCAACTTCTGCTACAAATCATGCATATGTCAATACACTGTTAAGGAAATTACACCCTTTCTCAGACATGACAGTTCAGTTTATATTTACATATCTGACACTTATCGAGTACTGCATCCCTTTCCACCTTACGTCTGACAACTTAATACTCTGTCGCTTAACCAGGATCCTAAATGCATGTGCTCATTCCAATAGCTGCTTACTGTTAAAGTACATGCGCGTCTTAATGTTATGCGAATAATTAATCCATTGGTGTATTATGCTCCATACTCACTTTATTCAATTAACGCAAAAGAACACATGTCAGTTTTTGGCCACCTTGTGCGTAAGTGAGTTGATATTGACTGGTTTCCAGTAGAAACCCCACGAAAAAGCTACATGTGTTTCTTTGTAAATGTTTAATCGTTAAAGTAAAGTAAGGGTAGGCGGTGCCACCATCTGACGTCACATGGGTAGTCGGTGAACCTTGCACATTTGAAGGAAAGGCCCGAAATCATCAATTGCGATTTCATACGAAAGACTTGGGCGGCATTATAGATTATGTGCCGGGGGGTTGATTATTATTGGTTTGGTCTCTATGACCAGAAAGGCTAGACCGGTTTCTGTTGCTTCGGCTCAAAATATGGCCCAACTTCATCAGTAGCGAACCGTTAGAAAGGTTAGGGTATTAATCAACATTGTCTCAATTGCGGACAACATAGGAAAGTAACAGCTGAATAATTTCTCGTAAATCCCAACGAGTCGCGCTTTTGGGAGCGCATCTTCCACTTATCACAGAGGCCTTTACAATAGCCGTGACAAGATCTTGGGGAATACATATTTGTGAGGTGGAATAAATGCCATAAAATTTTATGGCCCGTTCATAACATAATAATTGTAATATGTATGCCGTAGACTGTAACAATTCCCGGCAGAGGTTGCCTTTGTCACCCGCGGCATAGAAGGAATTTAGCAGTTGTATTCTGCGTTTCCTCTATGGCAAATTAGGTTTACATGAGAAAATAGTCCTTCGAGATACCATATTATGCGACAATTTATGTAATTCCTTTAAGCATTTTTTGCAGGGGTCTAAATTGTCGTTCTCAGAAGTCTAATCCCTCTAGTCATTTCAACCGAGGGTTAGGTGTCGTTCTCATAACGCAACCCTTTCAAAATTTTATAGGGAGAGTAAGAAAACAACACAATCTCGTAGGGTTCCCACCTTACGTCTGACAACTTAATAACTCTGTCGCTTAACCAGGATCCTAAATGCATGTGCTCATTCCAATAGCTGCTTACTGTTAAAGTACATGCGCGTCTTAATGTTATGCGAATAATTAATCCATTGGTGTATTATGCTCCATACTCACTTTATTCAATTAACGCAAAAGAACACATGTCAGTTTTTGGCCACCTTGTGCGTAAGTGAGTTGATATTGACTGGTTTCCAGTAGAAACCCCACGAAAAATCTACATGTGCTTCTTTGTAAATGTTTAATCGTTGCTGTAGTATTTATTGATGACGTAGTGGTTGTTCTTTCTGGATTAAAGGTCGATCTCGGTTTTTATTGACTTTGGTGATTCTAGTGACTTTCTCATATTAAGTAAATGTAACATAGTTCTTTAAGTTTAATGTTACGAACCTTTTCCATCTCTGTCCTTCGCATTCTTTCGTCTGAAGCACTTCTTATCTTCCTCTTTAGGCGGGAACATGTTGTTAAACTTGCCAAAGCCTTCAAGAACAATAATATGATGACTGCTAAAGCACTTTCTTTTAAAACAGTATTAAATCGCAGACTAATAGTATCATCAAAAACGGGTAAATTTGAAAACACTGCTAAACATGACTAACTGCATAATTTTGCTTAATCGTACTTACACCAAACATTGCAGGTGGAAAATTTCAGGAAAACATGATAAGGGCGAAGAACATCTCCAAGAGAAAACTTTATGCTACGGATTATTTTCTTAAACCAAACTTAAAATCTGGTCCTTGTATGTATTATCATGTTTTGTATTACTATCTGTCAGGCACATTTCAACCATAATTATCAAGAGTTAAAAACTCAGTGTAATTATTCCCCCATTTTGTCAATGATCAAGCAAAACACTAACCGTATCAAAACAACATTTAAATGCTTTTCCGTTGAACACATTACATGCTATTCATAAGACAATGCTTTCCACGAATGCTCTAACCACAGGCTTGACAAGCAGCTTGAGGTTCTGGAAGCTTTTCTTTTGTGATTAACGATCAGAAGCGATATAAAATAAACTTTACCAATGAAGGCTGCTTGATGAAACTTGATCCCTTTGTGAAAGTTTTGCCACTCTGACTTATTAATATGCACCTTTTACTTCATCATTGTCAAAACAATTGTAAATGATAACTAAAAGGAGCTTCCCGTTTCATACAATTGACAGATTGACAATACGATAGCTGGTGAGGATTTTTTATAGCCGTGCAATACTCTACAGTTTCAAAATCACGACAACGGCCTTCCCGGTGTAATAAATCACCGTCTGAAAGATAAATCGATATCCTTTCTCAGGTTTATATGTTTGTCGAAAGGAAGGCTTATTACATTCAGCGAGGTTCACACAACACTCTTGAATGAATATCTCTAATTACTTCACGAGAAATACAAGTAATAATTTTGTGAAGTTCATCAATGCGAAATGTACATTAAGACTATGCTAAAACAAAGAGTATATTCGTTGTAAAATACCTATAACAGCCTATTTACATTCCGACTGAAGATGGTTGACGAAGGAGACAGCCATTTTGGTAATTCACAAATGGCTTCATTAAAAATGATCTTTTGCACAAACCTGTGGCCTTTAAGCTTGTCAGAAGGGGATTATTTTCAAGAATGACTACCCGCTACTTAAGAGTATATTCTGCATGGTGACTGTATTTGATGTTTTCAAAAGATGCCGTAAAACTGCCTATATTTAACGGTAAAAGCTCCATCTTACTAGCTTGTTATATTTGGAAGATGCAAAGTTTTGAAACTAGACCTATACAGGAAAATAACCACACATTTCAGTAGTATTACATTTCAAGGACAAAATAAGGTGTATTCAGTTGAAAAGAATAAAAAAGCAATCTGAGGTAATGTGCCTACTTGGAAGCACATTTTGCAGCCTTGGAGGAAACGTGGAGGGATTTCTTGACATAAGTAACCAATATTCAAAAAGAGATATCTTGAGTTAAGAAGAGAGTTTTGGTGCGGAGTTTGGCTGTTTGGACGCAAAGTACTCAAATGTTTTTCTCTCAAGTAAGGCCCCTGCACAATGCCAACAGAAAATGTCTCTTTAGGCACATTTTACTCGGTTGACATCAGTTAGAAAAAAGGGTGTGAATTTCTTAGTACCGTAAATTTTCGGACCAGTTTAAAAGGGTATTGTACAAAGAAGGTCACTAAATGAAAGTGTTTGACTGTCACATTTATCTCTGTTCCCAGTCGTCCAGTACAACATACTTGAGAGATACCCAATGATAATTACCGAAATTTTTGAGGAACTGACTAGAGTATGCCCTGGAAGCGACGTGGAGTTATTCCACTGCTTAAATCCCATGAGTGTATAGTAAGCTCTCAGAAGGTCGGTGGAAGACATTCGTGAATAAGAACTCATAGAGTGTGGGATTATATCTTTCTTGAGACTCGTTGTCGTAACTCTAGAGTCCCTCTCTCTGGATAGCTTCTCCTGCTTTTCGTAATCAACCATCTCCAATTTTCAACACCTAGTCTGGTTGGGCAGTAATTGCAATTTTTTGGCAGAATAACCATACAATCACTTTGAACTAGGGAAACAAAATATAATACTCAACATTTGCACCTTGACTATGTCCGACAGAATCACAATAGTTCTTCTCTCCCCTTTTATTGTCCTTGACTATTCCGTCTAGATTTATCAAAGCGGTGGAGCAAGGTTGACCCAGTTTTGCCTGGCTAGGGGCAGCTACCCCTACGGGGGGAGGCTAAGACTGATTTTTCACATCAATGTTCCCGAACATGGTTCATGGTCACTATGCAATCTTTGACCAATCAATAACTTGTATCTATATGACATCGCAACATGACTGTAGTACCATATTTTGCCCAATATACAAACTTGATGTAACAAGTTTAGTAATTACTGGGTGTGTGGTCAATAAATTAGGCTTGTAGAATATACAGCCCCCGAACCCTCTCAAATTCCATACGAATACATTGAAGGGAATCTGTCCCCATTGAGAGCCAAAACAGATCACCTTCATGGTTCGCCGGCTGGTTATAAAAATGAAGATGGTATATTGCCACCTCCCTTCAATACCGGGCATTACATGCATCGTCTATCCTACGAATAGGGATTCCGAGTCATTTAATGCTGACTAAATATATGCCAATAAAGGAAAACAAGTATGCGGTTTAACATGGAATTCCCGACTTCAACAGAAAACTGTAAGCTACACACGTCTTGTTATGTGGCGTATGCCACTTGGTCAGGGTTTACCAGTTATCTATATGAAACCAACCTGTGAAAGAAAAACAAACCGTTACAGTGCGCGAAGCGCGCCGAAAATTTATGCCATAGTATTGAAGAGTTTTTTGGTAAATGTGGAAGAGACTGTGCTCATTCAATGCAAAATAGTATCAACTTTCCCGGGGGCTACCCTCTTTCGGAGATGACATGCATTGTATTGTAGGCAGAGCCAAATCTTACGACGGGAGTTGTTTATCGTACCGTATGAGAACAGTTTGCGATTAGGGGTCCATTTTCCTACTTCCACAGGAGATTGTGGAGGCTACCTAAAGGTCACTGGAAAGTTGTACTTGGGCTATATGGAATGGAACTATGGGAAAACGGAAACAACGAAACTCTATAGAGCGCCAAGAGCACCGAAAAATTTTGTGTTCTATTATTAAATATGCCCTCTTTGAGAGTCAAAAGAGGGAAACCGTCTTGCGGGGAACGACGGTGGGGATACGCTTTATCGTACACACTAAGGCTCCCATTAAGGTTCCCGACGTGGGGGCTATGGCGTCTGCCCCAACCTAGCGCCAGCCAGGACATAACATGAATTGTATCGTATCCACCCGTCGTTCTACGAAGAGGTTACCGGAGAGCGTCCGGCATTGTAGGCTAACGTTCGACAAATGCAAGGAAACTACAAGGCGGTTGATGATGAGTTCCTCGACCTTTACAAGAACTAATGTAAACTATGTAGTCTTGGTAAGCCACTTGTGCAGAAGGTTACTATTTAGCTGTATGGAACCAAACTATGAAAGTAACACAACGAAACTCTACAGCTCGAGAGAAGCAAGCTGAAAATGTTTTGAGTGTATTGATTAACAACTCTCAGCCTTCCTTGAGAGCAAAAAGAGTTCAACTGTTCAGGCAACAAATTGTTGTCCGCGATTAGTGTTTTTCATGCCAACTATGGCTCCTCGATGAAATTTAAACGAACTTCTCACAAACTATTGACTAGATCAGCTGAACGTTTATCGTTATTGTAGTGATGATAAATATAATTAAAAATATAGTATTTTAGTTGCTACGAGTTGCTATTTCCCAAGCAGGGGAGGTAGGGGTTCTCCTCTCCAACGGTCACATCACTCAGACCCACAAATCAACTTCGCAAATGGGTTATCAGTGCAATCGTCTCAATAGCCTAAAGACAATATACCCCAAGCTGCCAAGAGATACTTCACCACGGCGGATGCCACACCACGAATGAGTTCTACTGACATATGTTGAATCTACTACTACTGATATCTCACACAAAAGAAGACATGCGGTCTCAGACACCACACTGATCTGATTAGCTTTATTGTGGCTGGCTTTTCAGTTTTGAACATTCGAAAAATCAAGGCCAGAGGCAGAAATTTGGGTATCAGAATTCTTTTCGGTGGCAACATTGATTAAAGCAAAGAATGAACTTGTGGCTCTATCTCTATCTTTAACCCTAAGTACACAAGGCGCACTTAGTATCGTTCCTAGGGAGGAAATTTATTAAATAATCATAATTTCGTGACTTGCATTGACATTTTATCTACACTTATTCTTATTTGTCGACTTGGTTTTATGTTTTACAATCCTATGCATGTGTGAACATGGTAGTACCTTGGAGGTAGAACTTCCATGGTGTGAACAGGTGAAGAGGTTATGACTCTCCACGTGCTGCTTTTTTGATTGGCATTTCACTTATCAGTTGTAAACTAGATGGCTTAAAAGAGACACTGGCGATAGCAGACTCTATAAAATATAGAGAGCTATTTATAAAATTATAATCTATACAGAGTCTACACCAGAGATATTTTCATAATATCACCATATTCTTATAGACAGCAATTTAAAATTTTAAGTAAGTAACGTCAGCAGGGTAATTTCAATACGGTGCTTTGATGTTTAAGTTGCTTTGTTTTAATTATTTTCACATTTGTTTACTGTAATTATGTCCGTTGAAACGATTTCCACTAAGCGTATCATGCGTAATAGTGCCTTTCGCGTTTTGCTTGGCTTCATGCATGCATGTCTTTGGGATTTTAATTATCTTTAAGATGTCAAGAATAACGTTTTGTATAGTGGTCTGTCATGGTTACATGAAACACGTGAGCAGGTGAGTAAAGTCACTGAGACCCGGGGAAGTATTCTGACCGGCTTACACCACTCATTATGAAAACATTTAAATTATATTTTGTGAGCAATAATTCTGTGGTAATGCATCATCTTCTTGCTTTGGGTCCAGAGCGTAATGAGTTTCCAGGGAAACCATCGGAATAAATACAGTCCTTCTGCAAATTTAATCATACTTTATCTACGGCTTTGACATAAGCAGAAGGTAAATCTAGCATTTTTTCTTGATCACACCTCACCTTCCTACCAAGTTCCAATTTTCTTGGGACATCAGATTAGGAGCAGAAGTTTTCAAAGGCAATCTCACACCCCCTTCCCCCAAAAAACAAAAAGGAATAAGATGTTTTTAAATGATCCGAAAAGGATCCTCACCACAATTGTGTGCTAATGTTGATGAGCTGCAATAAGAATGAGCTCTCAAATCTCCCTAAAACACATTTGCTTGATTAAACGTCAAAGGCACGGTTACAAATATTTTAACACCGGAGATATGGTGAATCATGATTAGCAAAATGTGCTCAGAAAACAAACTATTACTGATAACCTAATTTATTTTGCTGAGATTTTTAAACTATACGTAACGTCTGTTCGTAATATATCCATGGTATATGTTACGGCTTACTTCGCTGTTCTAAAATACTTAACAAGAAGAAAAAGCCTATTAAACTGTTTACCCATAGATTCGATGATCTGGCCTAACACCAGCAGTGTTAAAACCACAGTTATAATTTTCTTCCTTAAAGCCATTATTCACCTTCCATAAGGCAGAGGGTTTCCTCCAGATTTAGTGCTCTGGCTACAAGCTTGAAAACCACACTTGCAGTTTAAAGATATGACGATACAATAAATACACACTATGCTGCTCGTTTCTGCAATGGCTATGCCTTAAGAACGGCAAAGATCCTCATTAATGTTGATCATGCGTCATAAATATTCATATCGGTTGCTATTAGAGGTTAGTGGAAGTAGATGTTTGACATAATGATGGGCTCTTAATGGATTCAACCATTGCTGTTGCACGTCGTAGCAAAGGATACACTTACAAATTACTGTATCGAATCGAATGTTCTTTAGATATCACTGCAATAACGATGGACGCTGTTATACTGGAGCGAATTTCAAACAAAAAGTACTGTCCGAAATAACCAGTAAGAATTCAGCTCTGTGTGAATCCATAGCACCTATAATGTAGGAAGACTACTTTTTTGTAAGTCCCCTCGACTCTCTGGCCAGGGAGTTGTCTACAAGCCCCTGCTCTGGCCAAGAGCCAAAGGAGGGAAACCAAACGTTACTCCCGAAGGAGTTCTTTTCCCCAAAGAAGCTACATCCCCGAAAGGACAACAAACTTAACTGACCAATGTAGGAAGACTGTCTGACAAAAATACGGTATTGTTAGATTGTTTTAAGTTGATTGGCAGGAAGCGTATATAAATTTTTACCCAGAGATATTTAACAGTCTTTGCTTGTTTCAGGTTGTCTTGAAAATTTAAACCATCGAATCATTAATTTGTGTTCGTTCCTGAAATGTCTATGGTGACATAAAAATTACCTATTTGGATATTTTATGAAAACAGCATAAGAAACCAAGAAAATAGCCACAATTCCTATCAAAATCCATTTAATATTGACCATTTTACAGGGTTTTTTCCATTTTACACTTGAATCATGAATAAAAATGAGCTAAGCATGAAAATTTAAGACAAGGAAAGAGGGACTAACCAATATGGCTAATGTTATCCTTTGTTTTTTCCAAACTTAAATTCAAGAAAACTTGTTACCTTGGTATGTCCTAAGGAATTTATTTTTTTGATGATAAACTTAATCTTTTCGAAAAATATCAGTGTCACTCACAAAACTGTATACTACCTGATGAGTAATTAAGAGATAAGTTATATAGGGTTCACAAAAGAAAAACTTACACTGTTAAGCTCTCCACATCATTATTTTTGCATGGGCAATGGGTTACTTTAGAAACCAACAAATTTTGAAGGGCATATCTTGAGCATGGTTAAAGATATTGAAACAATATTCCAATGGATCTCTCATAGAGGATTTCATTCTTTAACTGCCCAGTTAAAACAGCTCGTTTTGGTGGCGTGTCACCATACGTTTAAAATGACGTCTTCTTCATACTTGTACTGTAGACGTCAACTTTGAACTTTTTTCTTTTCCCTGAAGTAAATTACAACAGCATGAATGTATTTCGAAGTTAAAATTTGTAAAACTGTATGCACACTGTAAATGCACTAATCAAAACAACCCTAATTAGTAATATAAGGCATCACTTTTACTTAATTTAGTCAGTGATTTTTGTCATATAAATACCGCTCGTCGTTTTGACAACTACTTGTGCAAAATATGTAATGCAAGATAATTGTACGGAATGTTTCTTTAATTAGGATATTTGAGATTGAAAATTATGATATTTTAGATTAAGTTTTAATTTAGCTCAAATGACACAATGATGACGTCACAATGACTTCCTTAATGGCTTTTTATTGAAGACTTCAAAGTCGTTATATTATGGTTCTTTTAACGGAGCAATGAAGACCGTAAGCCTTTTACTTTGCGGGTTTTATGTCCAATTGAATGATTGACTTTTTTAGCCTTTAAGCTCCAGCCGTTCGGAAATTATAACCCACGAAACAGCATTGCGCAATATTATATTTCTCGGCAAGAGAGCTGACAGTTCCTATCAGGATTCCAACAAATATCTTTCATGACGTTTCACAAGTAAAACAAGGAGTTAATTATTAAAAATTTAATAAATCATAGTAGAATAAATTACACATAATTGGTACAAACCATGAATACAAAGAATAATTATTCCCTAAATCGGCTCTTGGGTATGCTCTACTTCGATAACTCGTCAGACTGTATTAACCCATATTGCCTTAGTGTTTAGAAGTAATATTAACAAATTTTATTTCTTTTTACACAATGAACAATCCCAGCTATAAAGTATTAATAGTCGGCTTGATCTTTTCTATGAGTCCGGTTGAGTTTTACCAATGCCCAAAACGGCGGTATTATCTCCTTACTCAAGTACATTTTTGTTGGGACCAGTGTGTATTCATCTGTGTAGCCTTAATAGTGTAAGGGGAGCAGAGAGAAGACTCCTTGAGGAATAGCAATCTTACAACACGATGAAGAGTTAGAGTTAGATGAGGTTTTACGGCTCAGTTTCTAACCAATTGGTTTAAGTCGGGCCGGCCACGGCCTTTTTTCCAGTTGTGGCTCACTGGCTTGTTTTCCCTACTCCATTGCTTATGCTGAGCACCAAGCACAATGGCAGTAGGTTCCATTTTTAAAGTCTTTGGTATGACCCGGCCAGGAGTCGAACCCCGGCTGCAAGTCGGATGCTCTTATCACTTGATCATGCAGTCGGTAGAGGAATATCCCTTTTATAATTTCACTTACCTACACCGGCATTAAAAAAAGGCTTGGAAAACCTGAAAATATTATATGAAAAATAATATGATAATATGAAAATAATACTCTGTCAACCTTAAACAATTCTGAAATCATGCGCACTACCCTATGATGACCATGAGTAGGACGTTCCATGGGAGTTTTGCCTCAAATATTGACATACTGACGTAGGAGAGTACTGACGTAGGGATATATATATATATATATATATATATATATATATGGACAAAGACTATCAAGTTTATTCTGTAGTGTGCACTACACTTCAGAGTAACGTACCACTTACAAGCCAATCACAGGACAAATCAAATGAAAACATATAAGACTGAACTGTACAATTATTGCTGAGAAGGCGATCCACTGAGTGTGATGCAGTAATGTGATTTTAGCAGGCACAACAAAGGATTAATCTTATGATCTGGAAATAAATGTAATCCCAAGTATAATTACAGGAAAGCAGTTCCTGTGTGCATATTACATAAAAAGAAATAAAAATTAATCTTCAATCTGCCAATCTTGATTAATTTTCCACTCCTGCTCTAACAAGGCCCTTTCAAGGAGCAAAACTTTACAACAAGTGCTAATATTTCACTTAATTATGATAGGATTGACTAAGTATCACTATTTATATCGGTATTCTTGTTCCTTTTTAGGTAAATTTATGTAGATGTAATAACCCTAAACGTTCAAAAATTCTAAAACTATAAAAGTAGACTAGCGGCGAAGTCTGAAAATTTTCGACCCCCCGGTACAACTTTGTAAAAGTTGACACCTACCCTTAAAATGATTCTTAGGATATCAGCTTTCATTTTCAGTTGGTTGTCACCTTTTAAATTCACCCGAACATGGTAATCAGGAGGGTCAAAGGTCACGAGTCCATTTCACCCAAACTTCAACAATGTTGGTGCTATACATGTGTACTTCACATTCAGTTTTTTCATGGGGAGGCTTTTCCTTGAGTCTAGTGTGGTAAATATTTTTAATAACTTTACAATAAATATCCCTGAACTCCAGTCAATGTATGAAACCATCAATTATCAACATTTACTATGGTTACATTGAATAATTTCATTACATTTTCCTAGTTTGCCCCATTACAAATTTACACGTTATGATATTTTAATGTATCTCATGCATGTTTTGCCACGTGAAGATAAAGCGGCTCTCAATAAAGACAAGGTAAGATTGTCATACGTTCTACATTGCAATATAATGCTCTTCTAACATAAAAATTGATGTGTCAATTTTTTTGACTACGTAGCGGATCTCTTTAACTTCTGCCACACAGGTTAATCGTAGCGAAGGGCTAAACGAAAAACCTCATTAGTTATATACGCAGACTGTCAAATTTAGAAACCATATCTGGTAAGGTTAACGAAAAATGTGGTTATGGTGTCAGTGTTTTCAAGTTATCATTTTTTGCCCAAAATTAAGATTTTTTCATATAGTTGAGGCTTCTGCCCATACTTTTATTAAAGTCTTTAGGCTGTAAGGCATCAAAGCAAAAATATACCTCTGGCAGTTTTCATGTTGAGCAGGCTGAAGGCGAAAAATAAAATTTCATTACAAACGGAATGCACTCTGTAAGCAGACGGCGAAAATGTGGTACTGTAGAGCTGAGGTTTTTCATTATAAAAGTTGAAAATTCTCTATCCGATGTAAGAATTATAAAATACAATGTTCCACCTTCAAAATGTATCACTACAATGTTGCCCTAAATGCGTCAAAGAGGTAAACAACTAACAAATTCCTTGCTTTTCATGAAAAGAAGCATTTTAAGTGTCCTGTGAATTGAAACTGCCTTCATTAATCTCCATATGAAAAAACGAATCACGAAGCGCTCTTAAAGCCAGTTTTATTCAGGCCCTTAGCCAGACAACGTGTTTAAGGGGGCGCGAAAGCTCCCTGGCTGCCAGAGGGAAATCATTTTCAAGGTAGGAGATGCGTTAACATAAACGGCAATTAAATTTTTTGTTCTTACTATTTCTACCAGGTGTAAATGTTTGTGGGGCCCCTCTACTGCCTCTAAGTTATGGACCTGTATTTTCGAACAGTGTACCTTTTCTTCCGATTGGTCAACTGGTCAACACATGGTTGCTCTCAGGCTATATCTGAATCTGGTTGACCCTGATTTAGCCAACCAATTTATATACTTGTTGCCAGGCCAAAAGAATAATTTGTGGCAACGCATCTCCTCCCCAAACCCCCGAGGTTGCTGAATGCTTTTTACCTCTGATCATTTGTCGACAAAGCATATTGTGCTAGAAAAAAGGATAATACCAGTCCTTTGGATACATATCCTTCTCACAATGCTAGATGTGGCCAGAATTAAAGTAATCCCAAAGTGTGATTTTTACTAAACACTGTCTTTATAACTTAACGAAGATGAAAGTAAGATCATGTATAAATTTGTAAAGTATCAACAGCCCCTCTACAAGCTTCCTTGAATTCATCTCAACAGGAAAAGTTTTTGAGAACTGCGAATTATTTTCTTTAAGGGATTTTTGTGCAAATAAAATCAAGTCTTGTTATGGGTATGTGACATTCCCATGTCCAAACTTGAAAACATCTTACCAAAAGAACAAAAAAGGAGCTGGAAGACAGACTTAGTTCCATTGTGACTAAGTTCCAACTCCCTCTCTAAAAAAGAAGAGAGCAAAAAAATATGTGTTGAAAAAAAAAATCCGTACTTTGTAAGTTTGTATTGCTAAAATGTATTACTGTACTTACATGCCTCCCCGAGCAAAGACGCTTTCTGCTTTAATAAAATTTACATCATGTTTGAAAACTTTTAAACAAACATTTATTGTTCATGCATGGGATATTTCTACCACCTACCCTTTTTACTGATCTGGTTCATGTTGGCAAATAGTAATTACAATGACAGAAACACCGTTATATATTTAATATATAGTTAAGTCAATCAATTTAGTTATGTGATTGCTGCACATTTAATCTAATTAACGCCATGGTTCCACACATACTCACGTCACGGTTTGCACTCCTTCTCATGATCATTAAAAACGTAATTATACATGGAACTATTCTGATCACAACGCTCTCCGAAAACAGACATACATCTCCAAACATTTGAAGGGGCCTCACATCAATATGGGATCATTCAATCAGTGGCGTACGCAGAGGGGAGGGCCATTCGGCCATGCCCCCCCCCCCCCACTGATGCCTATTTTTTAGTTCCTAAAAAAACGTAAATTTTTTAACACAAACTTTACTTCAAAAGGTAACATATGTGGCACCAGATTGCATGTAAGGACACCTAATTTTTCAAAAAATTTTAAAGAGACACCCCTCCCCTTAGACCCTTCCCTCAGGCCGGCGGTCACACAACATACTGCATGCCCCTTGAGAGAAATCCTGGGTACGCCACTGCATTCAGTCTAATTTGTAGCATGATGTGGAAGGTTGAAAGTACGTTGTTGCCGTTAAACATTTTTCAAAAATTTTTACCCAGCGCTTCGCCGAAGCCATTATCGGTATAGATGGTGATTGTTAATACACTTACGACTAAAAAGCATTCTGAAAACGCCCTTGCTAGTCCTTCACACCTTTGTTATACTACCATCAGCTCCAAAAATATCCCAAAGATAGAACCATTTTGCATCTAAGCAACCTTAAATTAACAAAACTAGGGGAACTCCCGATTCCCTTAGACCCCTCCCCCAGGATGACACATTTATATAGTGACAAAGGAAGGATCCCCACTGCTGTATACAAACGCAGGGGTGCATAAAAAAGGTGCAATTTACGCGCCGCCACTGCAGTTAGTATAAAAACATCCAGCAAGTCGGAAATATTAGAATTCACTAAATTATGGACATTTTCCAGCCATATACGATCAGCTCCAAAAATATCCCAAAGATAGCACCGTTTTGCATCTAAACAGCCTTAAATTAACAAAAATTTCTCAAAGGGGGAGGGGGACGCCCTCTCCCCAGGTCGACACATTTATGTAGTGACAAAGGAAGGATCCCCACTGCTGTATACAAACGCAGGGTGCATACAAAAGGTGCAATTTATGCGCCGCCACTGCAGTTAGTAAAAACATCCAGCCAGTCGAAAAAATTAGAATTCACTAAATTATGGACATTTTCCAGCTATATGCGATCAGTTCCAAAAATATCCCAAAGATAGCACCATTTTGCACCTAAGCAGCCTTAAATTAAAAAATTTCTCAAAGGGGAGGGGGACGCCCTCTCCCCAGGTCGACACATTTATGTAGTGACAAAGGAAGGATCCCCACTGCTGTATACAAACGCAGGGTGCATACAAAAGGTGCAATTTATGCGCCGCCACTGCAGTTAGTAAAAACATCCAGCCAGTCGAAAAAATTAGAATTCACTAAATTATGGACATTTTCCAGCTATATGCGATCAGTTCCAAAAATATCCCAAAGATAGCACCATTTTGCACCTAAGCAGCCTTAAATTAAAAAATTTCTCAAAGGGGAGGGGACCCCCCTCCCCTTAGACCCCTCCCCAGGACGACACATTTATGTAGTGACAAAGGAAGGATCCCCACGGCTGTATACAAAACGCAGAGCGCATAAACAAGGTGCAAAATTTACACGCCTCCACTCAGTTGGAAAAAACATCCAGCCAGTCGGAATTTGGGACCTTCACACCCCCAAACATATCACCCTAGCAACGAGCCTGGTCGGGTCCATGATCTCCGACAATGATCCACTCTGCGAAGCGTGGTTTCAGCTATCTTGGGACATGGTGAAAATAACATCTTGAAGTAATTCCGTGGACTCCGTGTATTTCACCTGGCAGATCCTCTATGATGGTCATGTTAACTTTGAAATGATAATTCTTATTAGAATAGGGCGTCAGTCATCATAAGGGGGGGGGGGAGGAGGAAAGGGCCTATAGGAAGACACCCCCTCTTGAAAACCAAAGGGATTGGTTTGTGCTAAGTCATGTATGTCCCCCGCCCCCCCCCCTCCACATTTGAATACGGATTGACGCCCCTGACAGGCATGTAGCATAAACGTATTGAATTTCCCAAGAAGGAGAGGTTTCCCTTCCCTTGTCCAAATTGACAGCGCCATTGGCTCACGAGCGGTCTTATGACTGTCAAATGGCATGTTATAAGCAAAAGATTCTCCACCTCTGTGCTAAAGTATATTTCAGTTGATTAAAAATAAACACGCCAAACAGTCAAACTAAGTTCAGTGTAGTCATGGGCGTGGATCCGTCTCCAAAGGTGGAGGGGGGGGGGGGCTTTTCAACACTTGTGAACCGCCGTCCTGGGGGAGGGGTCTAAGGGGGTGTCCCCTCCCCTTTGAAAATTTTTTTCAACCACCAGGTGCCGACTGCAGTGGCCAAGTGGTAAGAGCATCCGACTTGCAGCCGGAAGGTCTAGGGTTCAAATCCTGGCCGGGTCATACCAAAGACTTTAAAAATGGAACCTACTGCCTTTGTGCTTGGTGCTCAGCATAAGCAATGGAGTACGGAAAACAAGCCAGTGAGCCACAACTGGAAAAAAGGCCGTGGTCGTCTCGACTTGAACCAATTGGTTGGAAACTGGGACGTTAAACCTCATCTAACAAAAATCAACCACCAGGTATCCTTAGACGCAATCTGGTGCAATATTTTGCATCTATTGACGTCATATTTTCCTCGAGAAATCTTAGTTTCCAGGTAAGTAATCCAACATGCTTTTACTTTCCGGCGACTGCTGCTTTTTATTTAAAAACTAAATTGGAAGGTGTCTGTGTAGCAAATGATGTCATATTTGGGCGCAATATAGCTTTTAAAATGTAGTATCAATTCTTAATCTATGTTATATTATTTACATCTTTTAGGTAAAAAGTTTGCCCCTGTCATCGTCATGTCTCAATCCTAAATCAGAGATGTTATTGGCTGGGGGAGGGGTGTCCCCCTCCCCTTTGAAAAAAGAGGAAATTGCAAGGTGTCTATATGGCAAATGGTACCATACAGGGGCGCAATTTAGCTTTTATAATGTAGTGACAACTCGTAATCTATGTTGTATTATTTATACCTTTTACGTAAAACGTTGGGACCCTGTCATCGTCATGTCTCAATCCAAAATCAGAGATCGTATTGGCTAATGCTCAGTAAGTATCGTCAAAACGTACGATCATGAAAAATCCCATGAAAATCGTTTTGGCGGTGTTCAACCTAATAAATACCACGTTATTTTTTCATATGCGCTAAGATACTCCTCTGACCGAAAATCATTTGTTTTGTACTATCAAAATGTGCCTGAAAATATTGATTGGTGAGATCATTAAGCTCCAAGCCGCGCGGGGTGCACAGAAATGTCACAATCCATTCCCTTCTTGCTACTCGTACTACGATCAAATCGCTCTATTTTTGTACCCTCAGTTTTAGTTTTCATCATTTTGCAAAAGTTGGGGGGGGGGGACTTTTTGGAAATGTTCCCCTTCCAAAAAAGTGAGAGGGTCGCGTCCCCCGTCCCCCTATGATCCACGCCCATGAGTGTAGTGAGACTTTTTGGCCTAGCTATTTGTATATAGGATGAGACGTCGTTCTGAGTTAGGGGAATTCCCCTCCCCTTTTAAAAAAATTCGTTTCGGAACGGTACTGAGATCCAAAATAGTGCTATCATTAATCGTTTTCAAGTGTCTTACGTGCTCGAAATTTTCGTTAGTTTAAGAAAACAATCTAGAAAACCAACATTTCATGGTTTCTTGGCAAGCTGCAAGATATTGTGACACAATGAAAGAAACAACAAAATATTTGAAGGTGGGGCTCATTTTATACAAATGGATCGAGCCGCTTTGCCCATTTCACCTGCCTCTTACTCCACCCCTATGGAGTAGCGATCGGCTGATATGGTTGTATTTTTATTTTTAAAGTAGTCAGTTCATGACTGACCCTCTGAAATGGTTTTTGAACAGCTCTTGAAAACTACATGGGGCATCGCTGAAATACATAACAATAACCGTACTCCTATAATTGCACTATCTGGAGTTGACCA
This sequence comes from Holothuria leucospilota, assembly GCA_029531755.1. Classification (NCBI taxonomy): domain Eukaryota; kingdom Metazoa; phylum Echinodermata; class Holothuroidea; order Aspidochirotida; family Holothuriidae; genus Holothuria; species Holothuria leucospilota. The sequence continues at coordinate 21,510,298 of CM055966.1, forward strand.
TTAATATTGCCGGGGGGGGGGTCTTCCGAGCCTCCCTGAATACGGACTTGAGTTTGCCCCCCAACAATATTTCTTAGAGCCGCCCATGGAAATATCACTTCATTTTGTCACTGCAGTCATACCCATCTTCTTTCTCATTATCCAGCAAGCTCTGTCCTGAGATAGATCGTAACAATATCCATATTCTGGAACTGCATCGACTCCTGCAGTTTTCGATACAACCAAAGCCAGAAAATTGCATCTAACAATTTTTCATTTCAAAATTTCCATGGAGGAGGACCTGCACGCCCAGTTTGCGATGCTTCGCGACCATGAGTGTTTTTGTAACTTGCAGTTTAGAATTGAGGGCCATCGTAAAAATAAAATTGCCTGCTACGAAGCACTCCGCTCCCCACAGTGTCGTAACTAGTGGGAGGAGGCGCCCCCGCCCCTCGACTCCCTTCTCAGACCAAGACCCCCAAGCTTTCTCAAAAGGTACTGAAGTTGTACATCACCCGATCTGGGGCATTAGGGGTCCATTCGATCAATAGAAAAGGGGCCCAACCTTTCTTTAATATTCATTAAGAAATTGTCCAGTTTTACTACTGAATTCTGAAATGTCTTAAAAATTCGTTTTCCGGGGCGCTCTGCGCGCACTCACCACGGGTATATAAAAACTCCACACACATCACATGAAAAGGACTATAGGAAACCGGTTTAAGCTTGTGCATTAGTATACTAATGCACAAGCTTAAACCGGTTTCCTAATGTCTTCAGGGGGCCATCATTATTTAACTGAAGTGAAACGGGCCTAACTCCAGGCACACACATCGCAGATACATATTCTCTAATTGGTCTTCTACCAACACGACAGCTTATGTGAAATTCTTGTTTCAAAGCCCAATGCAACCCTTATCATCATTCATCCTGCCCGCCCACAACCCCATGCATGCATCGAATTGTGCGGCCTCTAGTTCGAGTATTATACAACCAAAGTAGTCAACCTGGGACTTTTGTGGTCTTTTTGTGCACATTAAATGTGATCTGAAGGCAGTCAAATGCTTTATCTAATGTTCACACTTATGGAATTATTCCAGGACCTCATGGGGTTTCGCTCTCTGAGCCCCACCAGGCAATGCCCCTGCACCCTACTCGGAGTCCAACGGCTGTCCCATGAATCCCACCCCTCAGGAGTCTTCGCCCCTCCTCATCCATAAGGCTAATTACGCCACTGTCTCCGATTGATACGTAGATGTATTCAAGTTTAGGTAACTAGTTACTTTTGAGTTGTAACTCGTTACTTTGAAGTCAAAAGTAACTGTAACTAGTCACATTTTCTACATTATAACTAGCACTAGCGTAACTGAAGGTGGGGGCAGGGCGACCGCCCCACTTGGCTTCCTGGGATGGTCTGTCGGTACATTTGCTGATCTCGTCGGTACATCCGCCCGGTGTGAACGACTAGTCTCCCCGACGGTTTACCAGTCTTTGCTCTCAAGAGGACAAATTCTCTAATAGGAACCCAAAATTTTCGGCGCGCTACGCGGTCTGTATTGTCACTCCAGTTTCTTCACTTAGTTCCTTTTCACATAGCTAGATAGCATAGGTCCTGTCACCCTTACCAAGTAGGCAGAGCACACAGTTTATGTAAAGGTCATAAATTTCATCCCATATCGCAAAGCTATTTGCCGTTCTCTCGTGTGTGTCACGCGGTATAGGGTTAGTTGGTAAGCGACTAACGGAGTAAAGTTTGGCTATTCCATCGGGCAGTCCAGGTGCTTTCGACACAATGTCTGTTATCCCCGATACTGTCTGCAGCCCCAACAGTTTTTATTTTTTCTTTATTGTTCTTAATAACAACATATGTTTTTAGTATAAGCCTACTAAAAATTTTCGCGCGCTTTGCAATTTCACGATTCAGACTAAAAAAAAAAAAAAAAACCACTATCAGTGCGCAAGTCGGCTCTTGAAGTAAGAAGTGATATTGTGCCAAATATGCCCTGCAATGGCATGGGATAGCCTCAGGCACCTTCATATCTACTTCTCACCAACCCCTCGGTAAAGGAGCTGACGGAACTTGGGGTCGCTAGCATGGCCCGGCCCCCTGTCGGGAAAATTATGTCGCCACTTATGGTCAATTTATTTATATTGGCTTTCCAAAAAGGGTCATTTCTGAGATAAAATTCAAAATTTTCGGCACGCTTAATCCACTGGTCCTCAGATCCGTTACTTATAGCTAAATATAGTAGGCTACAAACCCTTTCCATCTTTTCAAGTAGCCTAACTTCATAAGTAGAAAACATGGAATTATGTAAATGTCGGGAATTTCATCTCATTCAGTGGCGTAGCCAGGGGAGGGCGTGGGGGGCGACAGCCCCCCATGAAAGCTTGTCGCCCCCCAGTCGCCCCCCCCCACTGGCGATCTGGGCAAAAAAAAAATCACTCAACTCACTACTCAACTTGATAATGATATACGATATACCTATTTTTTGGCTCTGAAGAGGGCAATTTCTCTTATAAATGACCCAATATTTTCGGCGCGCTTCGCGCGCTGTGAATTACTCTTGTTTCTCCAATATATTGTAAGTTCCATTCCACATAGCTAGATAGCATAAGTCCTGTTCACTTTACAAGTTACACGGTAGGTAGAGTACACAGTTTATATAGAGATGATAGTAAATATCATCCCAAGATCGCAAAGCCTACAGTTGCTGTTATCTTGTGTGTGTCATACGGTACGGTCGGTTGCTGAGCTACTCACGGAGCAAAGTTTGGCTATTTCATCTGGTAGTCCAGGCATGGCCGTACGGGCCGGGGGGGGGGCAGCCACCCCCAAATGTCAGAAACCTGACTTAATCGGGCAGATATTTTGTCTCAGTCGGGCGGAAAATTGGACATTTAAATTCTATACTCCAGACTCTGAGGCAGGGGTGGCGCCAGGGTGGCTCCAAGAGGACAATTTCTTTAATCAGAACCCAAAATTTTTGGCGCGCCACGCGCGCTTTAGAGTCACTCCAGTTTCTTCAATAGTTCCATTCCACATAGCTAGATAGCATAAGTCCTGTCAACCTTACCAAGAAAAATGTAGGCACAGTACACAGGTTATAGATGTCGTCAATTGCATCCCATATCGCAAAGCCTAGTTGCTGTTCTCTAGTGTGTGTCATGCGGTAGGGTCAGTTGGTGAGCGACTCACAGAGGAAAGTTTGGCTATTTCATCAGGTAGTCCAGGTGGTGTCGACACAATGTATGTTTTCTCCGATACGGTCTACAACCCCAACCGTTTTTATTTTTTTGTCTTTGTACTCAATGATTTCATATGGGTTTTGTGTAAGCCTACCAAAAATTTTCACGCGATTCGCGCGCTTTGCAGTGTCAAAATTCAGATTCAAAAGAACACTATCAGTGCACAACTCGGCTGTTAAAGTATTAAGTAATGTTATGCAAAATGTGTCCTGCAATGGCGTTGGATAGTTCGGCTCTTTCATATCCCCTTTTCACCACCCCTCAATAAAGGGGCTGTCGGAACTTGGGGTCACTGGCATGACCCGGCCCCTGTGGGGAAAATTCTGTCGCTACCCATGGTCCATTTACTATTTTGGCTTTCAAAAGGATCGTTTCTGCAATAAAACCCAAAATTTTCGGTACGCTCTGCACGCTCTTCCTCAGTTCCGTTAATTATAGCTAAATTTAGTACAAACCCTTTCCTCCTTTTCAGGTAACTTAATAAGTAGAATACATGGATTTATGTAAATGTCGGAAATTTCATCTCATTTCGCTAAACCTTTAGTTAATGTTCTTTTGTGACTGTCGTGCGGTACGGCTAGTGATTCTAGAAGGGAAGTACAATATACGTTATGCAAGATAAGGCCCAACTGCTCGGACAATTGACCTATATAAGCTTTACATAAGTAGGCCTACAGACTTTTCTAATGTAAGCTTACCCAAAAAAAATTTCGCGCCCTTCGCGCGCTTTGCAATTTCAGAAGTTATTCTGCTATTGCAGGTCGTTTGTTTTGTATTTCTGGGGAGTTCATATTTTCAAGCCCAGCAGGGTTTTTCGTGTACTTCCCTTCACCTCATGTACATATGTCTCTATTACCATTCATCATGTATTTTTGTATGTATGCGTGAAGTGATAAAACAAATAAACGAAACGAAACAAAACGAAACGAAAAGAAAAGGGAAACGAAGTTAGATTCCGGGAGAAACATGAAATCAGTGCCTTTGCTTCTCTAGTATATACAAATTTTATGCAATATATCAGTATGGCATGGTATAGTACACAGATTTTCTTCAAATCCCCCTCACCAACCCCTCAAAAAAATCGGGGATGTCGTCACTTGGGGTCGCTGGCCCCGCGACGGGCAAATCCTAGCACCACCCCTGCTGTGAATTACAAAGAGACCAATGGTATGTGAACTTCACAATTTACGCCGAATGCAATGGTTATCATAGGCTATTAAAGTACCCACCATAGTCTAGGCCTAGGTGCGTGGCTTTTGTCACTGACAGCGAGTATCAGTATGTGCAGGAACCTAGCCCACCGCTACCTCGTGAGAATAAAATAAAATGAAACTTTACGTTTTTTCACCAAAAGTGCACATCTTGATGGCTGCTATCAAGCCTGGCAAGTGCCATTTCCGGCGATCTGGGATGTATTAAAATCTCAAATTTTCTTGGTACGCTCCGCGCCAACTAATGGTGGCGCTCCGCTTAGATAGTAACAAGGCGCCCTCCCATGGAATGGTCAAGCCCCCCCCCCAGCGCCCCCCTACTAAAAAAATCCTGGCTACGCCACTGATCTCATTTCGCTAGACTTAGTTAATGTTCTCTTGTCTGCTTGTATCTGTCTTGCGGTACGGCTAGTGACTCGAGGAGGGAAGTGAAATGTAAGTTGTGCCCGATAGGGTCCAGCTGCCAGGACAATTGACCTATGTAAGCTTTTAGTAAGTACAGATTCTTTTTAGCGTATAGGCTCACCCAAAATACTTTCGCATGCTTCACGCATTTATTCACAGCTTAGAGTCCGGCAAAAACATTAAATCGGCGCGGAACTATTTTCGTCTAGTGAATACAAATTTGATGCAAAATATGCCGCGCAATGACATGGTATAGTACACAGTACACAGGTTTTCTTCAAATTCTCCCTCACCAACCTCTCGACAGGATCGGAGCTGTCCGAGGCTTCGGGTCTCTGGCCCTCCCGTCGGGCAAATCCTGGCGCCACCCCTGGTTGGATATGGGGGTCACGGGTGCGTAGGTGACCTGATAAATGATAACCCTTTGACACTAAGTGTCGGTACATTGACTATATGCTGTCGGTACATTGACTATATGCTGTCAATAAATTTACCTTATTTTCATCCCTGCCACCCTACTTCAAGCACCCCAGTTACGCTACTGGTAACTAGTAATTGTAACGAGTTACAATTTTAAAGAAATAACTGTAACTATAACGAGTTACTTTCAAAGTGTAATGGGAACAACCCTGATGCCAAGGTGACATCAAATCCGAGAATCCGAATACTAGGAAGAATTAAACAGTGGACCTGTACTCTTTAGTGGTACCCAAATGATGACATCTAATACAGCTACAACGTAAAGTCATGGTACTGCATCTCCAGTAGCTTAAACGGATAGCTCAGTTCTGGGTTCTGGTTCAACATTCCATCTCAAATGATGATTTGTTTAATTTAAAGTTTAGATTCCGCATGCAAGTAGTTTGTAATAGAGTGAAAGTTTTAAAACTTACCTCAGACAACTTTCACCATCGATATTTCCATTTCTAGTGAAGTCTCTACAAGCAGCGAAGAAGTTAAGTTGATTACTGAAATGATTTCCAAAAGGTCTAGTCCACAAGTGACAATGGCATCTCTAGACGTGTGCTCATCACTCCTTCCGGCCGCATATTGCCTCCCTGTACCCTGGAAATTTTTACCACAATTCCATGATGACACAACAGTAAAACCAATGAGGGTGGGGTGGGGGCTAGTGGTTAATGAGTAGGGGAGAGTTGCTGGCAAAAGTAGCCTCTAAAGAATTGTCATGTCTTCTACAAAACTTTTAACCGAAAGAAGTCTTTAGCCCTTGGTGTTCCAAAAAGGAGACTTCTCACTTGAACGGAGTTGCCGTCGAGTTTGATTTATCCAGCTAAAGCGCAAAGACATGTTAGAGAACTGCAGTAATCAGAATGCTCTAGTACAAGTGCAGTATGGCAGTGTAGCATTTATTGACTATCTCACCAGGGAGCTGTTATTCGGATGGAGATAGATCGCTTTGAAGTGAGGTTTGCACCGCCAAGGTCACTCAGTAATCCATCGCTTGTATCGTTCTTGACATTTCAATAGGGCTTACACTGGATTAGAAAGTTAACACAAAAGGGATTTGTCGTCTGCTACATTTACAGTAAGACTGAAGGTTTTCCTCCACTGCCACAGCATTGCCAGTCGTCAGGGAAATAAAAAATTATTGCATCTTTCGACGCTCGGTGACGCGTATGACAGTATATCAGCTAGATTTTATGTAGAAATATGTACAAGAATCTATATCTGGTTATTTCAGGAAACTTCCGGAAACTTTCATATTATTGTAATAAAAGTTAGACTTATACCTCGTCAATTAGTTTACATACGGTATTTTGTATGGGAAGGGGCTGACTGTATTCTTTTAAGTTCAACTGAACAGCCGTTTCGAGTTTATTACCACCTGTTCTAAAAATGTTGGCGGCGCAAACCTACACATCAAAGTATTGTTCTGCGCAGACCACTTGTTAAAGGATTACGTGACTTAAATGATATCGCTAGGTGAATGCCATCAAATTGGAGCCACCAAACAAAGGAAAGAAATGCCTTTTCGCCAAATAAACGGCTTATCGTTGATAATCTTCCCTCGGTTTAGTGGGTCTTAAAGTATTAGCATAAATTAAACTTTTCGATATATCTCCATCCAAATAACAGCTCCCTGATCTCACTATCCAGACCAAAATAGGCGTTTTCAATACTTAGCCTAGGTATGTTAACCTACAATACAATACGGATAAGCATTGAGGGAGTAGCTTAAGAGCCAGCTTGTAAACAAGCTAACAGACTGAATGCAAAACAATGCAAATACCCTGGCGGATTAGTGGACAGCTTGTCCTCACTTTTAACGGGTTCTTTCTATGAGGGCACGGGTGATAGAAAAACGTGAGTAGTGGGGGCCATACCTCGAGTCCATCATTAGCATAAACAGACGTTTTGTTTTTAGTGGCTGAGCAAGGATAAAAGGGTCGCATCAAGCTGAAAGATGAACCTCCCACAAACATGGCGCTAAGTTTTTGTCTCTGTCCAGCAAGGTCATGGGGGATACTGGGGGCCAGGATGGTTGATGTTTCCCCTCTGGTTACTATATGCTACTGACCTCCTGTGCTGCGGGAGTAAGAATTAGTGACTATGTTCCCCTTTTTGATATTTCTAAATTTCAACATTATTCCAAAGGTTCGTCAGAGTGGCCTGTGAATGGCTTAAGTATTCACATAAATAGTTACATATTTTTGCTGAAAGTCACCATATTTGGTCATCTGTGTTTAGCAAAAGTAACTGCGATGGAGGTAAAAACTTTGCCTAATTGTACAGTCAGTTGTATTTATTCTAACAATCTCCTAGGGACGGACTCCCTTTACAATCATACCATCTTGAATGCAGCTAGTTGCAAAGCAAGGCCTGTTGTAAACGGCGTTCGACGGTCTAATTACTTTACCTGCGTAAAAGTGTGTCCGGATCACCAATTAATCAGACCGTCATACTCACTGGCTAGCGCTTTATGCAACGTATTACCATTGGGTTTTAATATTGATTCCAAACGGTCACTGCTAGTCTTTTGGGCTTAACGAAATAATGATCTGTTCACACTCCCTAAACGCTACATCTACGAAACCTTCCCTCCACCCGCTAGTATCCCTCCTCTCATGAACACGAGAGAGTAGGTAAATACGTTTCGCTATGGTATTCATGATCTGAAATTACTCTCTTCTTTTATAGTGTTGCCCTAGTGATGGGAATAAAAAGCCAGTCTTAGGTTAAAGTCCACAGCCAAGAGTTGGCCAGAAGTCACAATAGACGAATCGGTGTTTGTTTCATTTTAAAATTATTATATAAAGTCACCACCAGGTCAAATGACGCAACGTCAGTCGGTTCAATTTTTTGACGTTTAAGAAATAATGAGAGCTTCCCAAGGAAATGATTTCAACCTTAACCTCTTATTTCGCTATTTTGAAATAATGAAGGCACGCATCACAAATGTAAATGTCCGGCATTTAACGTCCGGCATTTGAAGTAATTAACTGTGCACAGTGTTAATTGTGAAGAACGGTTAGGACTTAGGGCTAAAGAGGATTTCATATAAAGAAAGAACATTTTTTGTTAATATCTAAAATTTTATCAACAAGCCAATAAAATTAGCACAAGAAAGGGAGACACATGCGGTCACCCTCGTCTCCTTACGGAGAAGGAGTGTCTTATGTTAGCTAATCAAATTATCATAATGAAATTAGTGGATGGAACGAGATTAAGTATACACATGGAAATTGGGTGGAAAAAGAATATATCTAATACATTTACAGGCACATAACTTGAAAGAGTGTAATAAGTAAATGGTAACGATAGCGATGGAGAGTAGAGAGAGTACTCCGGGCCTGGCTGCAGATTATTTCCCAAGAGGATTGGAGCGATTATCAAGTATTTTCATAAAAATCATGAAAAATGAAAAATAATGCCCAAATTATAGCCAAGGTTAGTGTCAAGGTTATTAAACTATAGTTCCATCGCAGAAAAAAGAAACATGCGACTGTGCCCTGCTTCTGGGACATTTTTTCCGACTTAAAATTTTCGGCTATAGACCTTATGCACTGACGTCACGTGACGTCATCTTGGAGGATAAACAATGACGCACATGACACGCACGAAGTAGACTTCGCACGTGCGCGTAGTAAACTTACCTGCGTATCCGACCGGCTCACATATCAGCTGTCTGTATTTGTTGGTGTAAGTTGTAAGAATAGCGCTTGCCTCCATCAGGGACCACTTTCCGTTGTTTGGCGTCATTTGCATAAGGTCATTGCGTAAACGGTGCAGTTTGATATGCGAGGTAGTGACAAGGCACACCCTCGAAGAATGCAGTTACGTCAATTTTTAATTCAAAGAGCTATTGCAGACCTTGGCTTTTGTCCGAATCGACTTCAAATCCAGTTCAAGAAAGAATGGGTGACCACGTGCATATGGGGAATAAATTCTCGACCAATTTTTTTTTCTCCGTAATCATTAGGTTGATAACATTGGCTTCCTAAAAATATAGGTGGGTAATGAAAATATGTGAGTCAGGTCAAAATTTAAAAAACGATAAATTCATCAGGGTAATTATGGTCTAGAAATAGTAAACTTTCTTTGTTCCCTGTGTGCAGAGGCACTAAATTATGATGTCCTACAAAGTAATGAAAGCAATGCTTATTTCTTTTAGAGGTTTAAATGGAATTGAAGTGTGATTTCTTTCTTACAGCTAATTGCCTTGGGTATTCTCGAAAATTAATTTTCTTGAAAATGGGGCACCATTTGTTGTGACATTTTCACCCCGAATTTTTGCATCTATGCGTTGTATGATATTGGTTAATCATTTTTATATGTGGTTGAAAGGTGTAGTGCATAGGCGAAGGAAGCGGGAGAGGGAGGGGCTGGGGCTGGGGCTGGGGCTGGGAGGGCTTTAACCCCCAATCGAAAATGTGTTGGGGAGGAAGTATGCACACGGTTTGGGTTACTATACGTGCGATTTCTTGTACACAAATATGTGGAATGAGACCAGTAAATAAAAGGTTTGCTGGTCAAAGAGAATTTGTGTACATCGAGGCTAAATGAGGATTGTACACATGTGCAGCACTGTAAAAATGTGTGTAAAATGTTGTAGAAATACAGAACAAAATATAACGAAATACAAAGAGGATGCGAAAAGGGCTGTCAATTTTTGAAACATACTGACAGCACGTTTTCTGTATTTTTATGTATTTCTTTATTTTGTATTGTGTAATTCTACACAATGTTTTACAGTGAGTATTTAAATTTCATTGTCTTTTTCGTTCCAACTTTTGACGTACCCAACCTTTTTGTTGGAAGTTCAATAATGCTGGAATTTCAAAACGATTTTGTTGAAAGTTCTACAAATACAAAGGACAACAATTAGTTGATGGTCTTTTCAACAAAATAAGAGATAAGCTGCAGGCTCAAAGTACGAATAGAAGTTAAAAAGTTGACATTATCAGACACTCATCGAAGTGATCATAATTTCATTTTTAGAGGGAAGCAAATGCACGGTTGCAGTCGTGCACAATGAAACATGAACTGTACAGGAAGCTACTTAATTGTTTTTGAATGTCAAATGTTAGTGTAAAATTCACTATTACCTTGCAAAACACCTAAGGTGGAATATCTTGTTATTCAAAGCCTATGACATCCCTATCATGACTTCCCATTCTCCCTCACTACAAGAACCGTGCGTCATCAAATCGGTCGAGTGTTAGTCCAGGTTAGTCTTTCATGAACTTTAATTCGAACATATACCATAAAAAAGGTCGAACGTGATTTTGTGGTCTGTTTATTGCACATCTAATGTCTTTTTAAGATAACTAAATCCTTCATTAAAATACAATTAGTTTGTAGACAGCCAAGAGCTCCCTAGGGCTTCTGTCAGCTCAATTGGGTCATTCCAACCAGGTGAGGATCCAGTACAGGATTTCTTAGCTCTAGCCCCCTTGTCGCCACTACGTCATATATTTTGAGACGATCATTAATCTGTACTTCAAGATTTTGTGCTGTACTTATCTTTATTACTGGATGATAAGAATAAAAGCTGGGTTTTGATATATTTTTTGATGTCCATACCACCCAGTCGTTGGTCTGGACGTTACTGAAACAACCAGTTACCGACGATACTTCGCACTGAGACCAATCGAGACCAAACCGAGAACCGTTTCGGAGTAGGCCAAACCATTCTTACGGAGGAAACTGTCCCCTCAGACCACCCCGAGACAACCCCAAAAAACTGAAGTAAATTGTGACGGAACGGAAATATGGTTGGCTATATCTTTTCCATCAAATGCAAATTAATAGATCACAATAATATACAGAAAAAAATAACTGCGGATTCGTGAAGACGAGTTCCATTTCAAAACTGTCACCTTTACACTGCATGCAGCCTAGGTGTTCAACTTTTGTGAACTTATCATTATAATTGTTCTTTTCCTCGCATTCTTACGAATACCAAAATTTCGTAACCTGCTCTCACTAAATCCTCTAAATAGGCAGTATAATTAGTCAGAGACACTTCCATCACTAGGTTTTTAAGGGAATGTTGGTGAAAATTCAATCCAGACTTTTGTCTTACCGTGTGTAAGCAAAGGTATTAAAGCTATAATCAACTTAAACACCGCAAAGGTATTAAAGCTATAATCAACTTAAACACTTACACCTTAAATTTGAGGCAAAACTTAAGTTAAAACACGACGGTCTTAGCTAAGCATACTGTAAAGCTCCAGTGAAACGACTCTTTAGTTTGTTACATAGTCGGATATATCCAGAGATTCTCTTGCTTTTTTTCTACCGTTCATTTTGTTCCCTAAGATCCATAATATTTTGTACGGAACGGTACCGTTGAATAATTATTACCCTTTGTGACGATTATAAACTTACGAAATATTTTTCCTGAGGGGTGAGTAAATTTTGACCAGTTTGCTCTCACTCATTTGAACAAGTGATTTTGGTCCCTCAACTTTAACCAGGGATTTTGGTGGTGACTCCGGTGTGTTGGGAACGGATAAGACTGACTAAGCAAACCGCGGACAAAGTCTGTGCATAAGTCTCTTGTAGGGGTTCTCAAGTATTTCGGACACGAATGCTACTTTTATGGCAATTGTTACGTTAGTTCTTATACAGTAGCCCTACATGATTAAACAGCTCCTTTCTTTAATAAACTTTTGGGCTCTTCGGAATCCTCCCGGGGTCATTTTAGTTTAGTCCGCTGGCCGCCACTAAGAACCAAGTTAGGGACTATTGCTTCTTGATTTTGTCAAGTCTGAACAAGTCTTCGTTCTCTTTTTATGTTTCCTAGAGGTTTGAAAATACATGAACAGTCAATGCAACGAAATACATGTCATTTAACGGCTTAAACGGAAACAATTTTACCCACCGTTAGGCTAATATTATTGACCTATAAATCTAGTGCAATACAATGTCATTAGGAAATCAATGGCCCGACTATGTCGTACCATACACGATGGTTGTGATCATTGAGTAGGGCCTACAACAGATCGCGTGAAAATACCGTTTCGTGAGAATGGTACATTCATTCCGAAAAGTTTGATAAAAACATGCTTCACATGACAATAGCAAGTCTTTTATTGTCATGGTGTCAGTCCAGACCAGGCGCTAAAATTTGGCCGGGGGGATGGGAGTCAGGGATAATGAGATAATAATTTGCCTTGGTTGCTCGCAAGGCCCTCTAAGAATGACAATCATAAAACATTTTGGTAAATGTTTTCTATTTTCATTTTGCAATATTCAAAAGCTATTCTTATATGAAAATGGTGTTATATCCGAATCTTTGAGAAATAGGGCCGGGAAGGTGGGGCATTACCGTATTTTATAGCTCTCGGGTCATGCGACTTGAACCTCTAACTCCCTCCTCCTTCTTGGCTTATCGCTGGTATCGTTCACACCTTCATGTGTACATAAGATTGTTTACAGTGCACGTTCACAAGCGGACCCTATACACAATTTACATTTGATGGGTAACATTTCTAAAAGTTACACGCACCACTCGATGACGTAGAATAAACTCCTCTCAAAGGTTAACTGCCAGTACAGTTCATGGCAATTGAAACTCTGTGAATTTCTAAATGAAGATCAAAACTGAGAATTAAATGTATACCAATACTCTTGACAAATACCTGTAATGTCTGTAAAGTGATATCTATAGACCATCTTGGATTCTTCTAGCAGCGCTCCAAGTTGGCGTACTAGCCATGGGGTGGCCAGCTTGACCAAGGCTACACTTAATCTCTTGGCAAGTGAAAAAACATAAACTAAAAACGAAAAACAAAACAAAACAAGCAAAAGGTGAGAAAAAGACAATGTTAGCCAATCCAGTCAAATACAACCCTCCACTTGTATGGTGTAAAATGACAGGTTCACTGACCTGGACAGTATTCTGTAGTGAAAATGACACACGTTGTTACATTTAGCCACCTCAATCAAATATCCTGGCTACACCAGTGACGCTCTATACATTAATGTAAAGTTACCAACAGGGTTGGAAAGTAACGAGATACAAGTAACGCCGTTACTGTAACGAGTTACATTTTGTGTAACGGCACCCTGTAACGAGTTACACTTGCATTTCAGTAACGGGGCAAGTAAGTAATTACAATTCTGTGTAAAAGTAACTGTAACGGCGTTACATTTGTGTCCCGTTACCTGCCCGTTACAAATAGTCAAGATGACTACAAATTGCATTTTACTCGAAGTAGTAACAGAAAATTTTCAAAATGATGACACTTTGGTAGTAAAATGTCAAATTATTTTCGATATATTTATCATTCATCGCTATTATCGACGTCGCCCCCGCCAACATCAATTTTATTCACGATTAAAATCAGAAGTTGATATTATATGCACATGCTGCAGGCTTACAGGACCACTTGACTGTCGATTAAACTAAGTTTGAAATTGATTTGTGTGTCAAATTACTTATTAGACAGATCAATGCTTATTATCTATGAGACCGAATCTTTGTGCGATTCGTTGAAAAATATTGAACGGTCCTCTAAGGCCCAGCTGACTTTATATAGTATATATACTCAGCTGGGCCTTGGTTTACTCATATTATCCTTTAGAGGACACAGTGGAGATAGTGCACCGTGAGAAACGGGTTGGCCCATAGGCATTCAAATACCGGGCTTACTTTAAAATTTTAATCATTGCCTCTTGAGACGTTAGGGCTGGACTCGAGTCCACCCTATCCGAGTCGGAGTTAACTGCGATTCCAGATTCCCGAATCTTTCCGAGCATGGTACTACCCCTCAGATTCCTGCCAGTTCTGATTCCAATGGCACCAATTCCTAGACATGTCTTTTTGCCAATGTATAGCATATCAAACATGCAGATGTTTTAATTCTATCGTACATGTCCACCATTAATAAAGTCATCGTTTGTACTCACTTCCATAGCCTGGCCTCCTCAGTAATTTAGTTGATTGTGTGTGACAATACTTTACATCTGTAAATTGTGCACAAATGGAACTTTAAACACTTTAAATGTAACTTTCATATTTTAGAACTCGGCTGGAATGAACTCCGAGTCCGAGTCCAAGTCCAACGTTACATCACATTCCGTAAAAATTTTGATGCCGGAACTTTCTATTCCGGGCAAATTCCTAATCTAGAAAAACGCTCTTGAGACCGGCATTAAGCTAACCGAATACGGACTCGTGCGTTGGAGCCCAGTAAATTATACGGTGCCAATCGTCGGTAAACACCGTGCATCCATTTATGTATCTAATTTAACATGTATGGTATCCTTATTTGATGAATCAAACGTATGAATTTAGGCTATGTCATATTCTTTCCAGTGTCCGTAACTCCTTACACTGGAATAATATATAAGGTCAATATAAAAACAGCAGAATATTGAAATGGTCAATGGCGTTAAAAGTATCCAAACAAAGCTAACTGAAAGAGAAGAGAAGTGTCCGACTTAAAGCTTCACCTATTGTAAAGGGAAAGTGAATTATGGGCACATGGTCTGCATGTATAAACTACATAGTATCACCATTTCTATGCATTGTTTTATATCGACACAATCAGACAATGTGAAACTTGAAATTTATGCGGAAATATCACTTAGCCCAACCTTAGCGGTGAGTTTCTAAAATTTTACTGTTAAAAATGTATTCATCCTCGTATTATACCATATTTATGCCCTTGTGAGGTGAAGACTTTAATTACTGCTGAAACAATGCTCTAGCCGCTAACCCCTCTAAATAAGCCGACTGTGTGATGAGAGTATAAAGATTTCCACCCTGATAGAAGTACTGTCGTAACTGGAAAAGTTTTGGTTATAACCATACTCCTCTAACAAATAGTTTGCGTAAGCTCCGACACAGTATCATAAATGATTCGCTGCTTCGTGATGAGCGTTAGGAGCCTCTGCGAGGATGCCCATTGAAGATCAGCTAACATCACTGACTCTCTTTGGGGAACACCTAAGGATGACAAATGAGGTGTCGGTCGTCTCATGTGCCCCCTTCTTATTATTTAATTATGCCCCCCTCAATTTCAAGTATCGAGGTAGCGTATGTTCACCTTGAAGTAACTAGTTACTTTTGAAATGTAGCTAGTTACTTTTCAGTCAAAAGTAACTGTAACTAGTTACTTTTTCAACATTGTAACTAGTAACTGTAACGAGTTACAATTTTACAGAATTAACTGTAACTATAACGAGTTACTTTCAAAGTGTAACGGGAACAACCCTGGTTACCAATTGTTTCTAAAGCCAGTTGTTTCTCACAAAGTAACTGATCCCTAGCTATTAGTTTATAGTCTGGATATCGTGTGTGGTATCCCTCTCCTCTCTCGCTTATAACCCTTACAAACAAACTTGTTCGCTGCAACTGCACCGCGACTTCGCTGCGAATGCTCGGCGAAGGAATCACTTCACAGCAAGACTTCACTTCGCTTTTGCAGCGAAGTAACCGCATCTTCACTGCAGAGAGATTTCAGTTCACCAGAGGGTCTCTTTCCTGCGACTTAGTCGCGGCATGGTCGCAGCAAGACTGAATCACTTCACCAGAAGACTGTTTTGCTGCGACTAGTTGCGGCATGGTCGCAGCAAGACTGAAACGCTTCACCAGAAGACTGTTTTGTGGTGACTAGTCGGAGTACATACCATCTGATTCATTACTCTCTAGGAGGTCTTTTGTGATTGGCCAGTTGCATCAAGAGAGGACTTTTAAAAGGTGATCTGTGTATATTCACATGCAGATGCTGTGAGGACAGTGTGGTAGAGTAGGCTATAAGAGGAGTTGCACTGTTAAAGTGAGCTGTTTTCAGTTAAGTGTATAAGGCTGTGCAGCAGACAAAAATAGCAGTTGGAGGTGTAGAGTGTTATACAGCAGTTCCTAAAGTTTGGAGTAAATTGTGGAGTTTTGTTCCTGCTTGAAACATAGAAGGAGTATAGTATGGGTTTAAAGTTACTACTTTGTAGGTATGACCTGGATACATCAGACAGTGTGCATTTCTTGACTAGTATCAGCTGCAGTGTTGTTATTTTGGACATACAGCCTGATCTTGGTGGAAATACTGTATATTCTGCAGTGACTGCAAATTGATACGTTCACCCATGCTCAAACTGACCTGCATATACCAGCCAGGAACCAATTAGAATGCTGATAATTGTGAAGACTTTGATGCCGTCACTTAATAAAGCTTTTGTGAAGGATGCTTCTTCAAGTTGGCCAGTTGCATGGACAGCTGCCAATGTATTAAAGTGACTGTGCTATTGCAGAGTAATTCAAAACAAGCCAACTTTAATTTCTATCAAGTTCTAAGCCCATGAGGCTACAGTTAAAGTTTTGTGATCAAGTTCTCTATACTTTGGATTTTTGGTTTAATGGTTTAAATGGTTTACAAAATTTTATGAGATGCTTTTTAAAGAATTTGAAAAGTCACCTAGCATGAATTAGCAGTTATGTATACCAGGATTCATATACCGCATTTGGTCTATAATTGCTATTCATCTATATTGTACATGCGTGACAATTGTGCCAGGTATGATACATACTACTGGAACTTTATTGCTGGTGAAAGCCAAGCCATTGTTGATCTTATGACAACTTTTTTATTTCGAATGCATGTTCAAAATATCATGGCTCTGGAACATTTAGCTTTGAATTGTATTCTACTTGGACAATGAAATATATGTTTCAGCTGAACAATGAATCCTTGGATATAACATGCATCTACTCCAGTCAAATATATGTACCGCTATGGTAACAATTAACACAACGTCCATTTTTTCATGCTTTGTTCAGTTGAATTGAACATGCACGCATTAATGGCTTTCCGAACTTTCACTCTTTGTACATTTTGGATAGGTTGGCAGGTGAATTGGCCTAAGCAACCATAAATACTTCATGTATAGGCTTGCAAGACAACAACTGCATGCATGCTTTAGTTCTTAGACATAGCAAAGCTACAAAATAAGTCACAGCAGGGCTCTCTGCCGTGAAGTCGCAGCAGGGCTCTCTGTGGTTAAGTCGCGGCAGGGTTCTCTGCAGTGAAGTCGCAGCAGGGCTCTCTGTGGTGAAGTCGCAGCAACGCTCTCTCTGGCGAAGTCGTAAGAGAGTTCATTTGCATGTGAAAAGCGAAGTCGCGGCGAAGTCGCAGCAAAGTTGCAGCGACTAGTCGCGGCAGGCAGGATTTTTTTGGCAAGGGAATAGCTTTTTTGGCAATAAGAAAAGTATGATAGAAATGAAGTGCATCAAGCTTTTAAGGTCGGTGGCTATCACATAACTTTCACACACTGAGGTAAACAGTATCCAGCAAGACAGAGAAAATGGCATGAACACCAATGTGCCACACACCACTAGTGCTCCTTCCTATTGCCCCCCCCCCCCATGAGTAACACATAGGCTATTATGATAGGGTGCAGTGCTATAGTATGGATAGGGCTATATTCTGGGGAGCTAATCAAAGGTATTTAACCCTTTTTTATTTCAGAGAAAACCTTTCTCACAAATGAAGAAAAATTTTCTCCTACAGCTAACATCGTTCCAATCCACATGGCCATTTTGATATTTGAAGATCTCCCCACAGTTCTCATTACCTCCATAGTTATCAGGTTGATCAAACCTCCAGTTCGTGTAACTGGCTGATACATTGTACCACTTCCACACACCTGTAAATACAGAAAGACATTATTCACATTGAAATCAAGGGCGTAGCTAGGACGAAACTTTTAGGGGGCCTAGATATCAAACGGGGGTCACCGCATTGGTCGCCGTCCTGAGGAAGGGGTCTAAAAGGAGGAGTGGTCTCCTCCTCTTTGAGAAAATTTCGAATGGTTAGGTGTCCCTGGATGCAATCTGGTGCTACATTTTTCATCGCTTTAATTGAATTTTTGTTCAAATATTATTCGTTGATTTCATACTTGCGCAAAATAATTTTTATAAATTTTTCATATTCTTACACATTTTTATTAGGACACAAACAATTAGGGGGTGGCTAACAAACAGGGGGGTAGGCCCGAAAGTTCCCCCGTAGCTACGCGCCCGATTGAAATACAACGAAATCGATCGAAATGTAAAGGTAAAAGTTACTGACCGTAGCTCTGGTCCCATTATATGAGAGAAACCTTTAGAATAGGTTTGTATGGTGACGTTTTGAGATATTGAAAAGAAATATTGAGACGGTTTATATGCTTACATAAGCAACATTTTTCGGCAACTGTGCGAGGCAGTGCGGTCCAGAGGGCCAGCCATTGGCAGGAAAAGCCTTAGAAAAGTTATGTTGGTATTTTTAGTACGAGGAGTCAACCGTGCTAGATCTCATCTATGTAAAGTACGGATTTATGTTAGGGGGTGGCACTTTTGAAAATCAATATTTTTGTCATTTTTGGCCATTTTCATATTACAAAGTAGTTTACTGTTAGGAAAATTAAATTTTAGTCAATTTGAACCCTAATTTGGTCGATATTGACGAAAAATATTACTAAAAACAATGAAAATAAAGACATTCCATTCCATGATTCGTCGAAATAGTGTTACGCTGATGTATGTACATTATTCTCAGTGTGAGAAATCTTTTCTCATGTACTGTGGGATTTTTTTAGCCAATATTGAACTGTAGTTCAATATTTTAGTTCAATATTGGCTAAAAAATCCCACAGTACATTTTTACACTTTAGCTTTTATGAGTAGTGAACATTAGACCTTGAATGTACATAAAATCCCATTTTTTATTTCTTAAAAGCACTAAATTGATAATTTTCGCAAAAAGAACATTTGTTAAATTTGATGTGTTTATATAGCCGAATAAATACCAGCTAACATTTCAATTTGAGTAGACTTGAGCCTTGCAGTCACTGTGTAGAAAACCATCGAAAAACATTTTTGATCATTTTTGGGCAAAAATATGATTTTTGTGATTTTGATGCATTTTACATTTGTATAAAATCCACTACTAGAAAAACATGACTTTTAGTCGCCTATACTGTAGTCAATATTGACCAGATAAAGGTACAAAACACAGAGAAAATAAAGACTTTCTATGGTGACAAATGCCCGCTATCTCAAAATGCAGTTTTTACTGGAAAACACAGTTTAACGTGCAGGAATGTCAATTCGACCTTAGAGCATTCGCTTTCAATTATTGTGTGCTACAAAATCAAGGTCGGTTTGATTGCACAAGTCGCGTTCACGAAATGAGAACTACCGTAACTGCCGTCTTCCCCATGGGGCTCAGAGACCCCTGAGTCCACTGTAAGGCCTAATTTCAGTAATGTCCCCCATGGTGGACCAGAGAGAAGCCCCAGGAGCCTCTTAGTATTTACAAATTTGTGGGCACTAGAAAAAAGCATATCTGCCGAAAAATAGTCTAGCATTGAATATGCACTAAGCAGATCATAAAATGGGATTTCGTCTATTTTTTTCAAGGTGGCCTTATTCAGAACAACAAATTTGTGGGCACTAGAAAAAAGCATATCTGCCGAAAAATAGTCTAGAATTGAATATGCACTAAGCAGATCATAAAATGGGATTTCGTCTATTTTTTTCAAGGTGGCCTTATTCAGAACAACCGGTCGATTTCTTCAAGATGAAGCGGCTTTGATGGTGCGTAGGGTGGATGATGATACAGGTTTTACAGAATTTTCAATAATTACATAAACGATGTACTACGGGAAGTAAAAACGAGACAATAAGGGTATTGCATGCGCGTGAAGCGCGCCGAAAAATAGCATTTTTATAGATGTTTTATTATAATGTTCGTCAACATTTTACATGGCAATTAGCCATAGGCGTGGAAAGCTGTTCAAGACGGGGGTGGGGGTGGGGTGAGGTGAACGTTATTTCGGGCCGCAGTCTCAAGAGAAGGGTCTAAGTGGCGGGGGTATTCCTCACCCCTTTGGGAAATTTTTGAATATTTGAGCATGGACGTCAATCTTTACTCGAATGTGTGTGTGTGT
Source organism: Holothuria leucospilota (assembly GCA_029531755.1). Classification (NCBI taxonomy): domain Eukaryota; kingdom Metazoa; phylum Echinodermata; class Holothuroidea; order Aspidochirotida; family Holothuriidae; genus Holothuria; species Holothuria leucospilota. The sequence goes on from CM055966.1 coordinate 21,530,538, forward strand.
GTGGGGGGGGGGGGCATGGCCACTTCTGTCAAAAATTTACTGTGTAAAAGTCTTAAGTCAATGGTTGTTTTTCAAAAATGTGGGGGAGACGTGTCCCCCTGTCCCCCCAGGATTGACGCCCATGTATTTGAGGCTCCTTTAGATGCAATTTGGTGCTACATATTGGGCAAATTTTGAGGAAAATTACAGCCAATTTTTGACATTTTTGAAGGACGAAACAAAATAAGGGGTTTTGTCCTTGGATTGAGAAGGGGGCGGAAGCATTCTCCGCCCCGCCACATTTTGGACAGGGGGCTAAAGTCCCCAGCCCCCGTTTTCTAAGCCTATGCAATTAGCTATGTACAAGTAGCAGTGACCACGGACCAAACAGACCTAGAACCACAGCTTTCCCTTTTGTTTTATGATCTAGCGCTAGCTGGGACTAACGGCCAGTCAATTTCTTCATGATGCAGCAGATCTGAGGGTTGGGAGGATGGACAGTCGTAAAGGTTGCACAGGATTTGACAATAATCCAAGTAAGGCTTGTCCTAATTGAATTCAAAATTTGACATTTAGCTTCCATTAGAAGAGCGCCCAAAGGGCTTCAAAATAGCATTTTCAAGACATTTAAAGGGGAATTTTCATGATCCCAGACAGTTTCAATTCTCCCAACTATGTATCTTCTAGCTCTTCCCATAACTGTATGAGGCCCTTCCTTGTGCAAGAATAAACCTGTTTTATTGCTTAAGGCCATGTCCTGGTGAGCATACAAGGCTATAAAATGTAATAAAAGTACTCTCTCTGCCTTGTGTGGAATGTGAGCTACTCTGCATCTTTCAAATTTTCAAACTTTGATGTCAATCAAAGAGCAGTCACCAACTGAGAATTTTGATATACATACACTAAAAATATACTTTGGGGTGATGACAGTCTGTCTTTAAGGTAGTTTTATGTCATTTTACACTGTTAAAGCAATCTATTCTATTACAACCCCCTTAACTTTGATAACATGCAAAACAAAATGTGGGGAACAAACGTTAAACTCCAAAATATGAGTAGATGGGGGCTATAACCTGTTGTTTTTGCCTACTTCATCTAAGGTACAGCGATTATTCGGAAAGCCAGTTCCCTTTGCAATCATTGCAATGCAAAATGAACGCACTTTTACGTGCATACATGAACGGGTTGTGACTTCACAATTTGAAGTTTTAGTAAGGAGAAAACACCCATTTAAGCCGGCACACACTGCACCGACCCGACTAAGGTTACATCTCTATGCCAGTCGGTTGGCAATTGGGTCATTTCAGTGTTGCGTTAAATTTTGTTCCCGATTCGAATGTCGGTCCCAACTGCGATCTGACAGCCAGTCCTCGTCCCGACCATTCGGGTATATCAAACATGTTCGATATTCGTAGTGGTGTTAGTGGGGGGATGTTGTCGCAGTTGAGTCTGGTAATGACATTGTGCGTTTCTCGTAGACTCAGCTACAACCTGATTTTTATGTGTCAGCCAGTAAAGAAGTGTTTGGGGAAATCTGGCGACGGATACAGAAAGTCAAGATGGTGTCCCCATGCATAATCGATGAACATCCACCCGGGCAATGTATTGCGTGGTTAAAGGTGATCAGTCGTCTTGAAATATTCTTTGTGACGTCAGCCTTTTCTTGACATGTTTCTGCAGTCGTCACTGTTCAAGGATACACCGTACAAGCATGGTATAGCTAATCGGTAAGCAAGAAGAGACGGCTTGTAGCTGTATACCTACTAGCTATACCGATGTCATCATAGCTACTTGTACGGTGTATCCTTGAACAGTGACGACTGCAGAAACATGTCAAGAAAAGGCTGACGTCACAAAGAATATTTCAAGACGACTGATCACCTTTAACGTACAATCCGATTGTGACTCAGCAAAACTGACCACCACTGCACACAACTCTACCCCGACGATCAGTTTAAAGGTGAATTGCATCACATTCCAGAATTTCCATTAGGATTTAATTTCACAGTGTGGGAAAGCTGTTAATTTCATGATAAACATTTCTAACGGTACTTTTGTTTTCCTGACATCCTGAATTTCTTCAAAGGACAAAGGCTTTGTGAAAAATGTTGTGTACACTAGTGACATAGAAATTCACTAAATTTGTGATTACTGTTCCAACAAGATTTATCTAAATGATTTTCGAAAAACAGAACAGTTGCCCAATGCTGTAAAAGGCATCCAAAGTAATATTTATCAGTAGAACCTATTTCATTTTAAGGAAAACGTTGCGATCATAAAGTTTTCCAACATTTCTGTACCCAAAACAAGACTTTTTTCTGACAAAGTAAATGATTTATGGAAGACAGTAGCATTTTTCCCAACAACCACAAAATTTTCCGCACAGACGGCGGTTTGAAAATTTTCCAGGGCTGTAGCATTCTCGCAATCCCGTAGTGGCGCCACTGTTTGGTACAAAAGTGTTGAAAAAATGACACAAAAATTTTGTGCAATGCGCTTCAAGTTTTAAGCCATTAGTGAAGAATCTACTCATTATGAGAGCAACCCCCCAGGTTAACTAAGGGGGTCGCATGTAGTAAAGAACTGCATGTTTTCTTGTATACGCTAGGGGCTACATGGCGAAAGGAGAAAAGTTTCCGAAGATAGGGCAACCTACCCGTTCCGGGACATTGTATACCCACCTGGCACACCCCTGTGATTTATTTTTTTAACAATGTCTCCAAAGCAAGTCAAATCAAGTCAAAATTTGATTCACACTGCGCTACTGTATGGGCAGGTATTTAATTAGGCAATACAATCACATTTACAGAGGTTATTTTTTGACATAAAGAATAATTTTTGTGCCTTTTGTGAACAACGTGGTATTCACCCAGAACTGTAACGATATGCTACAAGAATTTTGAGTCAATTTTGTACTGTTCTACTGTTCTTATACTTAAAAACAAATCCCATATAATTAATTACTTGTAGAAATTCCACATAAAAGTGACTTAGCCTACATAAATACAATTTTATTTTGAGAAATTTTTCTGCGTTTTTTGAAACTTAAATTTCTCAAGACTGTCCAAACTAAAGGTTAAATCAACTGAAATTTGGGTTTTTCTGGTAGTGGAATTATTGCAAATATGAAATACATCGGAATCACAAAAACTATATTCTTGTCCAAAAAAGGATTTCTACACAGTGACTGTACGGCAATTCAAATCAACTCAAATTCAATTATGCTAGCTGGTAGTTGATTACGCTATATGAACACATCAAATCTAACAAATGTTCTTTTTGGCCAAAATTATCAAATAATAGGATTTATGTGCATTCAAGATGACAAATCTAAATTATAAAAATGTACTGTGGGGCTTTTTAGTCAACATTGAACTGTTCTTATTCCTCTTGAGAAAAGAGTTCTCACGTTGAAAATAATGAACATCAATGAAGCAGTATTTTGAGCTATCGGGCATATTTTGCTATAAAATGTCTTTATTTTCTTTGCTTTTTGTAACTTTATTTTGTCAATATCAACCAAAATACGGCTTAAATTGACTAAAATTTATATTTTCCTGATAGTAAAATTACTTGGAAATATGAACTGCATAAAATTTATGAAAATCATATTTTTGCCCAAAAATGGCAAAAAATGACCTATATATTGATTTTTAAATGTGCCAGCTCCCCTAACATTAATCCTTACTACATGTAGATAAGATCTAGCATGGCTGACTGCTTGTACAAAAAAAAATGCCCACATAACTTGGTTTGAAGTCTTTTTCTAGCAATGGTTGGCCCTCTGGTAGGGAGGTATCTAAGTTTGAATTAGGCTGAACCATTCAGCTCCAGGATTTTGGCATTTTTAAAAAGAATGTTGGACGTTTTAAGGCAAACATACTGGAAACCTGATATTATTTACTGGTTGGGCTGGTTTGGGGTGCCGGCGCATTCAACACACCCATTCCGACGGCTCTGTGAGATGATCGAGCTACGCAGGTTAGCTAACAATTGACAAGCACTACAGAAACCCTCATCGTCAGACTATTTTACAAATTAAGAGACAGTTCATTAGAGCTGTACATTGTGCTAAACTAAACACAGCAAGTTTCACTTTAAATGTCAAGATGTGAGTGCAGATGTTTGGCATCAAACAACGGTTTCGTGACCAGCATAGTTTTCAATTCTGTAGGGAGAGTTTTTGTTTTGGAATTTGGGGACAACTGATGAATCGACTGTATCAGGCCGTTATTGACAAAATATGGCGATATACAGTAGCTTGTCTGCCTGGAACAGGGGATGGGGGAGGGGAGTCTCTTACTCTTGATGGATCGAGAGAGAAGCCCAAGCAATTTACCATGCTAAAATCCGAAGTAAAGTTAACATAAGATTTAGTTTTGTTAATAATAAAAATGGAAGAAATGATTCCCCAATGAATATTTATACCTATAATTTGCGTAATATGTTGAGAAGTTCCGGAATGTTTACGCTACAAGCTGGAAAGAGTCTACGGTTGAGGTATGGTCCACTAAGTTTTCTACGTTTGCTCTAAGAGGTTGCTTTTACTTGAGTTCTTTTTTAGGGATATTTTCCAGCTATTTCTCCAAAGCTTGAGTACCTGTTTATTTTACAGTTTACGAGAAAACATAGATTCACCACGAATCATCGTTGAGACGTGTCCTTTCTTTTTACTGTATGCATAGTCAGGATTACAGGGGCAAGGGGACTTACCCTCCACTTTTTCCAGGCCTTTATAATAAGAAAAATAATAAAAAAGCAAAAGGAAACGAGACCAGAGAAATTCTTAGAGAATCCTAAATACTACCGCAAATTTTGCAATGTAAAATAAACGAAATCTTTGGTATCAAATTCCATAAAAAATGCCAAACTTTTTTCTCAGCCCTGCTCTGCGGGCACCCGCAACGAAAGCTAACAAATACAGTGGCGGAAATCAGGGGTACGGGGGCAAGGGCAATTGCGGTTAAAAAAATTGGCATGTGATTTAAAAGTTCTTCCAAAGCATGGGCATCGGCTCCCCGCCACTGTTTTGTGACTTGAAGCGCACAAATAGGACCGTAGCGAGCGGGGGTGTGGGGGTGTCACACCCCCCAATATTTGGTCGCCATCGGCAAATTTTCGGTCTGTCGGCAAAAAGGAGAGAGGGGAAGGAAAAGAAGAAGAAAACAGGAGAGGAGGAAAAGAAGAGAGAAGAATGGAAAGGAAAGTGGAAGGAAGGGATTGAAAGGGAAGACGGGGAATGGAAAGAAAAAAAAGAGAAAGAGAGAACGGGAGAGCGCAGCCAGTCTGTTATGGGCTTCTTCGATTTCGACTAATTGGCCCACTCAAGGTGAAGGCCCGTCGGCAAATTGATCATGCATGTGACGGCCGTATACGGCCGTATCAACGGCCGTCGGTGTAATTGGCCGAGTGATCTTGTCCATCGGCAACTCGGGGAGAGAAAGGGAATTAAAGGCTTCCGTATAGGGGCACTATTTTGGGTCATATGACATTCTCGAAAAACCACTTTCTAGACATTATTCCTCACTTTTATCATCACCATGGGGGGCAGCACCCGATTACCCACAAACATCTTGGGAAAAAATAATGCGTGCCCCACCTTTCTTCCCTTCACTGCAGTCTCAGGCGTTCAACTTTTGAACACCAAAACGTAACAGATACAGAACGCATCCTGGCGTTCAAAGCATATTTTGAACGCTTCTGTTAAGATTCTGAACACTTTTCTCCATTTTGAACTCCGGACGTCTGTTTGAACACTTATCGTATTTGAACACCTGACGCGTCCAGTTTTCAAATGTTGAACGCATAGTGTTCAAATTCTGAAAGTCAGGTTCAGCTCCTGAAGTATATAATGGCATGACAGGAGGAATAGCCTTATACATTAAAATTATTAGGAATCTTTGCAGTGGATAATGTATTATGAACCAAAAATATACCTATCCTGAGACTTAAATTTTTACGCAGACACATGCTTAAACCTCAGAGTTTCCGGGGGCTTCGGCCGGGCCTTTGCCCCTGGACCCCACACCCTAAAGCTCGCGCTACGCATTACCAGATCGGTCGGCAAAATATAATCTCTACACCCCCAAAAGGTTACACCTTCGCCACGCCCCTGCCTGAAATAAATTCAGTGACAGTACTAAATGTACGTTATTACGTACACCCACAATGGTCCTTGCATGCACAACTCAGAAACCTACCCGACATAGTGAATCACGATACACAATAAAATTTTCGGTCTGCTTTCCGTGAACTCAATATAACCATGGAGCTAATACAAGGACAAGTAGTAGCTCTATGATATAACTAAGTGCCACTTAAAACTGCTGTCCGTAGAAAAAAACTTTTGTGGAATTGCCTCGTAAAGAATAAATTACTATTTCCAAAACCCTCGAAGCGTCTCCCACTGTTTACTTTCCCCACCAACTACCACCATCCTCATCAAAAATGACCGTCGGTTACTATCTTAAATTTGCCACCATCATAAGAAAGATATTTCATTAGCATTTCAAATTGCACCTGGGACGCATGAGATTTTGTCTACAAATGGTTTAAAATGGCCACCAAAAGGGATCATATTTACGGATAATTCTCAGGGAGGACCAGGCCCGTAGTCAGGCTGGGAAGGGAGGGGGAGTGTCCCCTCGGACCACTGTGCCCCCATTTGGAAAATCGAACAGAAATATATTTTTACTACCAGTGAACATTGGCTCGGGCGTGCCTTCAAGCGATTGATGCTCGAATTTATTTGCTTTCTGTACAACTATTTTTCTAACACTGCAAAAAATCCTCGCGCTTTCATTGTCAGTTCTATTTTGCTTCAACACCCACCGTTTAAACAGTTTTTTTTTTCAATAAAACCCAAAATTTCTAACTTTCCTTAATAACAACTAAAATTTTTAATTCTTCTTTAATAGATCCCTGAAATTTTCGGCTTGCTTTGCAGCCTTTACGCCACTAAACTTGCACATTCGCATTCGTCATCTTTCGTCAACCCCTCGCATTTGTCGGGGTTTCAGGTTACTGGCCCTCGTCGCCAATTTTGACACAAGTCGAACCGGGGCAAATCCTGGTACTACCTCTAGCTACGCTTGCATGCAGGTGCAACCATGGTTAATTATTTTGATGCAAAATTTCGGCGACCTTTGCGCATTTCTCGCAACCGAAGTTACATTACATATGAACGTTCTTAGCACAATAATACCGGTGAAATTTTCTGGCAACATTTTGTACACTTAAAGTTAAAGGCCGGGTACCTTACCTTCCTAGCTGGTGCCGAACATGTACGCCTCTTTTGACGTGCATACTAGTGCAGCCAATATAGGTGCAGAAGTAATACACGTCCGCGGGGGTAGGGGGAGCAACTGGTCATCAAGGGGTTTTCATGTAGCAATCTAATGAGTAACATTCTTAACGTGATGGCTGTATGATCTTAAATTACATTTACTACCACAAATATATAGAAAAATCGTTTACGGCCTTCATTGACTCTACATTTTTATTTAATACGTTCACAAAGAATACGTAGTCTAAATCATACTTATTGAATCATCTTCCCCTTTGATCTGTACCTTCCTCCTACTCAATCTGTTGCAAGCTGTTCACACAGAGTATTTTTCAAAGTAAAAATATGATAACTTGAACTGTGACGAGCTTGGTGATGTGCTGCCAGTGTCATCCGGAGCTCCATGCTAGTGTGCCCGCTTTCAGACTTTGTGAATGCATCAGACTTTTTGGGAATTTTCCCTCTGGTCCCCACCAAAATTATACTTTTTGTCTGGATGTGAGTTACAGTAAAAGATTGTACTTCGAACTGTTTTAGTACACTTATATGGCAAAACTATTCTCCTTTCGTACTGGGGCCACGGTTACCTGCGAAAGAACATGATTGACCCAGCTGACTCTGAACAGTTAAACGGTAACCCAATTTTCAAACAGAATTTTCAACTATTTTAGAGGGGATGATCAGAAAGATTTCCAGCAATAGTGTAGGAGACTCGGAATGGATGTGTCGTCAAGTACGCTTAAAGATCAGGACAAAAAGTAGCTAAATTGTTAACCGCCAGACTACTCTGGCGGGGTATTTGTAGTATGGGATTAGAGAATTATCATAATTTTCCTCAAAGCTTGAAACAGGACTACAAATCTACAAAAGACAAACCGACCGAAGAATTATGGGGAAAACTGTTTTACCCCCTTTCTGACTTGTAAACTAGTTTGGCTAGATGAACCTGGGAATTCTAGAAGAAAATAACTACCGAGTTGGAAAGGACGGTAAATTTTGTTATTTGCTTGAGAGGGGAAATGAGGTTAGTATAAATCTGTAAGGTGGATATAAGTCTATGTACTGTTCATTAAGAACACATGGGGCTGAGCACATTGAAACGTCGCCTGAATTCTCAACACTTCTTTTTTTGCCTATTTGTATAATAAATAAAAACATAGATCGAAATTTTGTCGATGACAGCTGCACACTGCCACTAACTTACTCAACTGCGACGAGACCTCCCCCAACCCACTAAATATCAAACAATTTGATATTTCCGATGAGGTCATGAAGTAGACTCTCCGATCGCAATCGGGACAGACACTCTGGTCGAGGACGAAATTTGGCACACACTTTAGCGACTCATCTGCCACACCACTGGTTTTCACTGTCCCGTCGCAGTCGGGTTGGTGCAGTATGCGATGTCCTTCCACCTACTCATATCGTACCGTGTTTGATGTAAACTTGAAAGTGCGTACACTTTGTATTGTGATGTAGTACAAAGGAGGCTCGCTTCCTACTCCTTCTGTAAATGCGGTGCATAAAAAAGTTATCAAAACGTGTAAACTAGATTTTTCGGCGCGCATCGCGGACACCCTTTATATCCGGTAGTTGTTCAGTGTAATTCAATAAGGACAAAGCGTGCCTTGGGTTCTTGAAAAACCCCGTGTAACCTTCGCGATCCAAGCTCCCGTCCCTCAATCCTGCTACATCATAAAGAAACAGAATGGCCGTTTTGTTAGTCCTAGTCATTAGAAAACAAAAGGGCAGACTGCAATTTTAGGCATGTCTAGTGCCAGGGGAGTCGATTTGATTTTAGCAAGTGGGGGGGGGGGCGATCTGGCCTAAAACTTCTCTCCTATCCTGATGAGTAGTCTAAGACGAGGGGCCCAGATGCAAAATTGTGCCAAATGTTTCAATATTTGGGGGTATACTTCATTGCCCAAAGGAATGCAGGCTCAGCCAGGGATGGTGCTTGGATTTGCCAACATGGGGGCTACGCGTCCTGACTGATGTCAGTTACTCTGATCCCCGACAGATGCAATGGGTTGCCGAAATGAGGCCGAACTCAAACCATAAGGCGCGAGAAGCGCGCCAAAAAATTGGGGTTATAGTGAAAAAGATTTCATATTTTGTTTTCATTAAGAACGTTGCGAAAATGTGGGTTGCTACTGAAGAATCTGATAGGGCGACTATATGGTCTTCGTCGGGGAGTACATTCTTTATCTTACTCATTAAGTAAGGCTCCCAGACCAGGCGCGGATCCAGACATTTCGAAAAGGGGGCCGGGCTGAAAGCCCCCTTGAGTATTCTCCTAGATTAACATTATGCTAATTTTTGCGTATTTGTTATTGTTGATGTGGCGAAAAAGGGGGGCTGAGGCCGGGAAAGCCCCCCCCCTCTTGGATCCACGCCTGCAGACGAAAGTGAAAAATCTTTTTCCTTACAAAATATCTTTGCCACGATGTCGATGGTGAGGTTGAAAAAGGAATCTTCCAAAAGATAGGAAAAGGAGGTTAGAACTTCGCAACGTTGCATTTCGTGTTTCTCTACAATCACGACTACAATATCTGTGGAACCTTTAAAAATATAAAATCCAATATGTTTGAAATGGCGTTACAGCTAGATACAACTGAAGATGAAAGTGCGCGTAGAGCGCGAAAATTTTTTCAAGCTATAGAAGAATTGTTACAGAGTTTACTGCCTACGGACCTGATAAAGAGTCATGTAGAATACTTTCTGACAAGATCTACGTCTTCACCACTACTCGCCTACATGAAGTTTTTTTGGTTACCTCACTTTTTAGTTTCAGGTCTCAAAAAGTGGGGGGGGGGGACAAATGTGTTAGCGTCCCCGTCTCTCAAAATAGTGGGGGACATGTCCCCCGTACCCCCAAATCGACGCCCATGTCTAGTGCGTTTTCAGTGCTGCTTGTAGATAAGTCCGTGAAAGTTGTTTTTTGACTCCCTTCTCACGCATTCATCTTGTACACTTGTAATCCTATTGTAACCTGTCATACTGTCATATAGAACAAATTATAATTATTACAAGTCTTTAGAAACTCTATTACCCTCTACTCTCCCCACCATCGACCCAGCTGCATCTTAAAGAAATCTACTAGAGGTAAGTCCGAATTACGCTATTTTGAAGAAAAAATATAGACAGACTTCGATTTTATTGGCTGTTTAGTGCCATTTGTAGACAGTTCTGGTGCTCGCTACAAAGGGACGTTACTGAAATGGGCTCTCAGGCGGACAACTGTGCCCAACGTTAAAGACGATCTTATGATAGTTACATGGAAATTATACCTGGGAGAAGTAATACCTCGGAGAAGTTATTACTCGGAGAAGTAATACCTCGGAGGTATTACCTTCATGACCAAAGTTACCTTACTGTTGCAGCAGACAAATAAAAACGTGGTACGCCGAGGTCAAAATTGACATGACTGCCAAACGTTAAACTGCGTTTTCTGGTAGGTTTTGGTTGTTTATATTGTCCTCTCTTTATGCTTAAAAATTCCATTCCGTACCTTTTGCAAATATTCCCTTAAAACGAGGGTTATGAGTTAACCGTTCTTGACATAGGTATTCTATCATTTCGTCGGGCATGTAATCCTCGTTTGTCTTGAAAATTCCAGTAACCCCCACTCATCCATAAGCTCAGGAAGCTTTTTGAAAGTGGGGACGGAAGTGAATGTTAGTGATCGGTATCCTGGGGGATGAGTCTAAGGGGAGGAGTGTCCCCCTCCCCTTGGAAACTTTTTGACTACTCAAGAGCCCTCAGGTGCAAAATGGTGCAATGTTTGACAAACTTTGAAGTAATTTCATTCTATTCAATGCCATATTTTGGCAGCATATCACCCAAAGTGGGGGAAGGAACGAAGTTCTCGCGCCCACCAAAGTGCAGCGGCGGTCGTCCCCGCTGCCCCCTCCCTTTTCCTACGCCTATGTCATCGATTCTTAGGGAAGCCTCTGTCCAAAGGCCCATGGAACCTATTTCATCACACATCCTTGCTGTCCTTTTTTTCAAAGTCCCATCGACTCTTTGGCGAAAAGTCGACTCTCTGGCGAATAGTCAACTCTCTGGCAAATAGTTGAAGGGTGAAAACCAAACGTTACTCCCGAAGGAGTTCTGCTCTCCAGAGGGACACTAAGACTTAACGTGACAAACCTGCCCACCAGTCTGTTTACATCATCATATCGACCGTCCGTTAATGCCAGTTGGAAAAAGTACAGTCAAATGAATAAAACTGAAATCTGTGTGGTGTGTTTAGTATTTAGGACTCATCCAGTACACTCTGAATTAGATATCTTTATGCGCATATCCGTTCGTTTGCAGGATTGTTAACTTTTGATAACCCAGAGTTTTTCACAACCGTGGACATTTAACCATTGTAGCACATATGTACTGGATTCCTAAAACGTTTAAAGAGATTGTTTACCTTCACTATCCTTGTCAGTTAATCCTATCCACCATCGTTGGTTCGGTTCACTTATGATATTCACCATACGAGAAACTTCCTTGTCTTCTAGCTCACTTTCGATGAAAACGAGATGAGCGCCCTCACCCATCACCACTTTACATGCATTAGCTGCTTCCTCCCAAGTCAATGTAGAGGTATTAATAAACTTGTAGGAGCTATTACCCCAGTGATGCCACTGTGTAACGTCTTTCGCTTGTAAAAGAAAAAACAAACGATTTTGATTAGTAACAACTGGTCTAAATAGTAGCACATAGAAAGAGCAAGCGCTATTACTGTTTACCATGACCAGGGAGCTGGAGGACTTCCAGCGGCTCCCTGCCATGACTAAAGAATTGCCTAGTGGACCTTGTTTTCGTTAAGCATTTTGTACAGAGCCCAATAAACAAATGACTAGATTCATTTTCCTTTAATAGAGACGTACATAAACACAAAAGCTTTCTGGTCAGGGAGAGGACAACTTATGTAGAACCAAAACCTTTGTTTGATTGTTGATTGGTTGATCTCTTTCTATTTCAGGGAAACTTGCACGTCATGGCAATTTACACAATGATATTTTAGGTATGCGTAACATTCATGAGGGGTCGCGAGGCCAGAATTAGGAGTAGCCAAGCAACTAAAACAATATTTACTATTTTTTGCAACTAGTTGCGTCTTGAAGTTAAAAAAAATATCTCAGATTGAAAGAACATATTTCTAAAATAGAAATCTTGCGCTGTCTCCTCCAGCGTACCATGGAAAAAGGAACTGAGTTTTCGGGCAGAATGAGCAAAAATAAAAACAAACAAACATATACACAGAAAGAAAGACACAAAGAAAGAAAGAAAGAAAGAAAGAAAGAAAAACTAGTTAGAAAGGAAGAAAGAAAGAAAGAAACAAACAAACAAATTACAGACAGAGACAAACAAAACAAAGAAGCAAACAAAGAAATTCAAAGTGCAAACAAAAAATCCAGACTTCGATGAAAACATCCTTTAATAGAGACGTACATAAACACAAAAGCTTTCTGGTCAGGGAGAGGACAACTTATGTAGAACCAAAACCTGTGTTTGTTGATTGTTCGATTGTTGATTGGTTGATCTCTTTCTATTTCAGGGAAACTTGCACGTCATGGCAATTTACACAATGATATTTTAGGTATGCGTAACATTCATGAGGGGTCGCGAGGCCAGAATTAGGAGTAGCCAAGCAACTAAAACAATATTTACTATTTTTTGCAACTAGTTGCGTCTTGAAGTTAAAAAAAATATCTCAGATTGAAAGAACACATTTCTAAAATAGAAATCTTGCGCTGTCTCCTCCAGCGTACCATGGAGAAAGGAACTGAGTTGTCGGGCAGAATGAGCAAAAATAAAAACAAACATATACACAGAAAGAAAGACACAAAGAAAGAAAGAAAGAAAGAAAGAAAGAAAAACTAGTTAGAAAGAAAGGAAGAAAGAAAGGAAGAAACAAACAAATTACAGACAGAGACAAACAAAACAAAGAAGCAAACAAAGAAATTCAAAGTGCAAACAAAAAATCCAGACTTCGATAAAAACATCCTTTAATAGAGACGTACATAAACACAAAAGCTTTCTGGTCAGGGAGAGGACAACTTATGTAGAACCAAAACCTGTGTTTGTTGATTGTTCGATTGTTGATTGGTTGATCTCTTTCTATTTCAGGGAAACTTGCACGTCATGGCAATTTACACAATGATATTTTAGGTATGCGTAACATTCATGAGGGGTCGCGAGGCCAGAATTAGGAGTAGCCAAGCAACCAAAACAATATTTACTATCTTTTGCAACTAGTTGCGTCTTGAAGTTAAAAAAAATATCTCAGATTGGAAGAACACATTTCTAAAATAGAAATCTTGCGCTGTCTCCTCCAGCGTACCATGGAAAAAGGAACTGAGTTGTCGGGCAGAATGAGCAAAAATAAACAAACAAACATATACACAGAAAGAAAGACACAAAGAAAGAAAGAAAGAAAGAAAAACTAGTTAGAAAGAAAGGAAGAAAGAAAGAAAGAAACAAACAAATTACAGACAGAGACAAACAAAACAAAGAAGCAAACAAAGAAATTCAAAGTGCAAACAAAAAATCCAGACTTCGAAAAAAACATCCTTTAATAGAGACGTACATAAACACAAAAGCTTTCTGGTCAGGAAGAGGACAACTTATGTAGAACCAAAACCTGTGTTTGTTGATTGTTCGATTGTTGATTGGTTGATCTCTTTCTATTTCAGGGAAACTTGCACGTCATGGCAATTTACACAATGGTATTTTAGGTATGCGTAACATTCATGAGGGGTCGCTAGACCAGAATTAGGTAGCCAAGCAACTAAAACAATATTTACTATTTTTTGCAACTAGTTGCGTCTTGAAGTTAAAAAAAAATATCTCAGATTGGAAGAACATATTTCTAAAATAGAAATCTTGCGCTGTCTCCTCCAGCGTACCATGGAAAAAGGAACTGAGTTGTCGGGCAGAATGAGCAAAAATAAAAACAAACAAACATATACACAGACTAAAGAAAGACACAAAGAAAGAAAGAAAGAAAGAAAGAAAAACTAGTTAGAAAGAAAGGACGAAAGAAAGAAACAAAAAAAATTACAGACAGAGACAAACAAAACAAAGGAGCAAACAAAGAAATTCAAAGTGCAAACAAAAAAATCCAGACTTCGATAAAAACATCCTTGAGGTTTTTTTACGAAACGCTAGAATTGTTGCTGCATTACTCAGTAAGAAGAATGGTAAAAACAAAATGAATACACGCTTTAAAGAGCGTTTCCCTACTATTCTCCTTCCAGACATCCATAGCTCAACATTTTGACCTGAAAAAGTAAAGTCCTGTTGGGGAGTCCAGCCGGTAAACCTTCCAAGTATCCCTATCAAAAGCACCGTTTGACAGAGATGATTTGTAAGGAAACTTGAAAGTACCTTACATCATAAAGCTTGCACGTAAGTTTGTATTTACATTTACTTTAACTGCATATTTTTCATCAAGCATCGTGCGCGGCCGTAAAAGCATTTATATACCGTATATGACGATTATCGGTACACATGCAGACAACACCGCAAGTGAGAAGACATTCTTATAAACGTCAGATCTAATCTATATGCGGCTAGCAATTGCCCGACAATGGAGAGCAGTAAAGGAAATTGCCCCTCCCAACGTTGCAAATCACAGTTTCCACTCATCAAGAAGTAAATGAAATAAAAAAAATATAGCGTATTATGGTCTTACCTTCCAGTACTTATCAGTATTCCTAGCTCTAGATACCATGGTGTAAAATTTGTTTGAATTTATTTTCAATATCTCTTACCGTTCCTAAAATATACCGGTCCAAAGTTTGACCATTTCTGAGAATTCTCTTTAGCTACGAAAAACTATGATGTGGAGTCATGGAGCTAGTACCTGAACAGTTTATTCGTACGATACTAATTTGAGAAATTTTTCAGACAAAAATTCACTATAAATGGCCAAGAAGAATATGTTTTATATAATTTTATCACACGGCTTTAGTCGCTAATCACGAACTTCAAACTACGTGAGTGATTAATTGACCCGTAAAGTTTGTTGAGATTTCTCCATTGCTCAGCTGTTTGAATATATTATCTGTAAATGAGCATCAAGGCAAGCCATGTTATATTGCATTAAAATTTTAAGACGCAGACCTTAAAATGTAATTTTCGTTATATATTGTCTCATTGACAAATAAATGTACAGTTAATAGCATTACCTGTAATGGGTTCAGTCGATACCTCATGGCTTGTTGCCTCACTTGTGGTTTCTTGAACACCAATACTTGTTGTAGATTCATCAGATGAGGGGGACATTGACTGTTGTTCTTGAGATGACGTCATTCCTTGCTCGGGAAACTTTCTGCCCACTATTAGAAGATAAATTTTTAAGAAAGCATTTAGAGGAGAGTGACTTTACGTATTTAAAACCTGCAAGAATCTTCCCGCTCGTGTGGAAAGCCTAACCCTACAATAAATAGGAAGGTTCGTCTCCTCTCATTAAAAGGAAAATCTCCTCATCCCAGACAGTTCCAATTCTCCCAAAAAAGTTAGTTTCAGACCCGTCCATAACTGTCTATAGCTTCGCCTTGTGCAGACACAAACATATAATATACTGATTAAGGCCATATCCTGGAAAGCATACAAAGCCCTAATTAGGGAATCAGCCGAGGATCTCCCAGCTCATACCCTTACAAAAAAATGTAGGGCATGCCACATGTGAACATGCATAATCACATGTGGCAGGGCATAGGAAAATACATAACTGGAAAAGTGAGGTAACGACTAGTGACACATGTGGGATTGGAACCAATTTGACACACAATATTCTACTTTACCCCACTTTGCCACATGTTTGCCTTTGTAAAAATGTATTTTGGTTCTCCACTCTTTGTCACATGGGGCAAACTGCGGTAATGCAGGTAAAAGCATGGCACCTTTAAAAAGTGGGTCAAATTTTTATTAAAATCACACATTGCCCTACAAATAATCACATAGAACTCACTATTTTTCACACCCAACCATAGTTTTACACAGTATGACACGGTTTTTCCAGTGTGGTATTGGAACTTTTGCCACACATTTTTTTTGTAAGGGCATATGCGTGACGTCATAGCCTGTTCGAATCTGATATAGAGACATGTGCACCTTTTACTTAATTCCTATCCATAAATACTTTAATTCGAAATAGCCAAAAAGCAAAAAACCTTACTTTTCAGCAACTTTCCATTGATCCTGAATTATTCTCACAAGCTGCCTAAAGTTCGCAGGTGTATACGGCAACACGTACGTAGCATAGTTTGAATTGGGTACGGGCTGCATGGCTACACGTAGCACGCGCTAGGAGACGGTCACATCTCCCTCTTTTCGAATATTTGAAATGAAGTTTTCTGTTCTATTCACTTTGACAAATTGCAGACATACCCGTTGACAGTTGTATGAAAGTCACATGGGGAAAACATCCTTGCTTCAATTGGGGAATCTGCGGTTTTTGTGATTTTGCTCACCGTGACATTCGTCACACTAATGTTAGGCTTGCTTTGTTGTTGAAAAGTATTAGGCTAAAGTTAGGTCTAGCCTACCTAGCGTTACGCTGTATTCGAACTCTAGGTCAGTACAGCTTAGGGACGAGCCACCTTACCCGAGAGTGCCATGATTTGGTAGTAATTAAATCGGACATCTCTAGCTTTTGCGATACGAAGGATTCTCTACAATATGATCTAAAACTTGATTCACATACGTGGACTGACAATATTGACACCGTTTTTCAGATCAAAACCGGAGGGGCTTTGGCAGTTACCATACGCCTAGTTGCTTGGAACTTGAACTTAGGGCCTAGCGTTAGTGGTTTCACTATATGGTTCTGAAATTAGCGACCTTGAAAATGTCTTAAATCATTTTACTCTTGTTCTTTCTTAGTAGAACTTTATCGAACCAGACAGATTCGTCTTCACTGACGTTGAGCTTTGCTTCCAGACAGAATGCAGACTGACAGAATGCATGGCAATCTGGATGAAGTTTGTTGATGCAGTGCTTTTACATTGTCACAATAGGGCCTATATAGTAGCCCTTCTTCCCATGGGCCATTTATGCCGTGTATTCTTGTCTAAGACTGAAAATCACACGTGGAATCCCATGGATGAGTTTTGGTGCTAAATTTCTTTAGATTTTAGTGCACAGAATACGTGGCCCGTCACCTTTCTTGAATATGAAAGATGACCTTTTAAGGTTATTGAGTCCTGCAGAAGTAAAATCTAATACAGAATCAAACTGGACTTTTAGGTAGCACACCACTAATTTAAGGGAAATCCCCTCCTAAGATATTACCCTACGAATTTAACACACTAGCAAAAACTTTTGGGGACAGATTAGACCATGTTGCTAAAGTGACTGTGTTCTATTTGTAATGTGTATGTGGTAGGAAAGGAATTGAATTACTCATCCTGCAAAAATAAAGATAGTTGAATCTGTTTCAGGCACTTTTTTGCAACAGGAACCACCATCTTATTATACAAGCTCTCCTAGCTCAAAATCTCAACTGTCATGGTACACAGATTTGAAATGAGTGTGAAAGACCTACTCGTGAGCTTTCATATGAGGTAACTTGTGCCCGTTGAAAACTGCAAGGGTCCAGGGGCCACGAAACGGACCAAAATTAGCGTGTAAGTCAATGGAGAAATAATTGGTGATGTGCTACCTTTATAAACACATGTTTTTGAGATCGCCTTCACCAATTACTTATTTACTAATAGACTAGACCTCGAGAAATCACGACTTTTATTAGGCCTAGCCTACACGCTTTATAACCCCTTCTAATTTGACATCATTATCGAGATCATTTCAATAAAAACAATTCAAAATTTGACAGAAAATTACTCATTTTTCATCCGCACCGATTGTCTGTCTGAGAGAAAGGTTTTTTAGTGTTGCGAAGTGTGGTTAAATTTCTTCTTATCAATAATGTACCAAAACAAGTACTTTGACACACGTACTGTAAAGTAGACTACTCAACGTGATATTTGACTTGAATTTTCTCCGGAAAGGCCAGGAATATCTGTAGAAGCTGATTATTTGTTTAAATGTTCACCCAACGTTGCTGTCAATCAAACTATTTTTAATTTTAATGTGAACAGTTACAGGAAAAACCAATTACATTTGTAGGCCTAAGTAACATTGCACTGTACCTGGTCTATTTTGAACGTTCATCTATGAATAGACCAACTGTTTACTATCACAGCTGTATTTACAATGTTGATCTGAAAGTTGCTCTCTACACCCTATGTCTCTACACTGGATAAGAACATGGGTAACTAACCAATCAGAGGCCAGCATTCTCAAAAAGTATTTATGAATGTGAAATCAAAACACTCTCTGCGCATGATGTGTGATATTAGCTATACTATGCATCTTTTTAATTTTGTAACTCTAGTCAATCAAAGTGGAGTCACCAATTGAGACTTTTGCTTACCCGAACTTAAAGTCGTGATTTGGGTGATGAGTATCTGTCTTTGATAACACATTTGAAATTAGACGGAAAAACATTGATTCTTTTTCAGACATGAGGGTGTATTAGACCATCTTCATATTTCCTTTGCAGAATCATTTAACCATGACTGAATGAGTAGTTAGCTTTTCTCTAAAATTGTCTTACTGCCTTATATGATTTCAATAATTATTATTATTGGTCAATAACATAATGGTTAAAATAATATCACGATCAGCACAATAAAACATGACAGAAGGAAGGGCAGGGGTGTTGTAGGGCGTGTGACTTTAAATACGTTACCTACCCGAGTAAAACATCGTATCTAATTCATTTACAATTGACTAAAGTGAATTTTCTTCTTAAATTACAAGATTACAAATTAAACAGATTACGGACTGAAAGTTTGTCTTATTTTATTTACATGGCTGATTCACTTGATTTGGTGAAAAAGTTTGAAATTTGTTCAGTTAATTTGAAATAGTATTACTTGATTGAGCAATTTTTTGTAAACTTTGGTCCCTTTATAGCAGGTATCTTTTAAAGGGACTCTGTAGAAGAACCCCACTTAAACGTCTGATCACAAGAAAATGACTTAGTTGAGTATTCCATATAAAAAGCATTAAAATCCTAAAAAATAGCCACAATTTCCATCAAAATCCATCAAATATTGACCATTTCACAGACTTGTGTAATTTTTTCACACTAATATCACAAATAAGCATGAGTGAGGCAGAAATGCGAATTTCTAACGTCGAAAGAGCTACTCTCAAGGTATGTCTGTTTGCCTTTGTCTTTTTAAACTTAATTTTAAGGAAAACTGTTAAGTTGATATGTCCTGAGGAGTTTTCTTTAGAGTTGAATTTTTTGTCCTGGGTAATGAGTTACTTCAGAAACTGCCAAACCTAAAAGTAATATATCTTGAGAACAGTGGACAGGGTTGTAGCCTTCGAGGGAGAGGGTGGGGGGAAGTTCTCCATTGCCCTTCCTTGTAAAACACTTTTGGGAACGGTTATGCATGTTCAGTTACGAAGGCAAATTGGCAACACCCCAAAGCCCGTCTTCTTTATACCTAGGAAGAAAATTCTGTAATCGTCTTTCACCGCTCCATCAAAGAAAGAGTTGCACTGTTTTTCAATTTGTTGATTGAATTATTTTTTTGAAGTAGAAGGGACTTTGTTAAGATTCATTGAATATGTGGGGATGGTGCAAGTGTGCCTTCAATTAATATTTACGTAATGTGCTTAAAATCGTTTCATTTCTCCTGCAAAAAATGTATATGTCAACAAATATGTTAAGGAAAATTACACCTTTCCCAAACCTGATATCTCAATTTATTTTTTACATATATGGCACTTATAGAGTACTGCATCCTTTTCGACGTTACGTCCGACATCCCTGTCGTTTAACGAGGATCCTGCATGCATGGGCTCGTTACTTACACATCGCTGCTGACTGTTAAAGTACATGCGCTTCTTAATGATATGCAAATGATTAATCTATTGGTGTACTGAGCTTCATACTCGCTTTTATCAATTAACACAAAAGAGCATATGTCAGGTTTTGACCACCTTGTGCGTAATTGAGTTGGTATTGATAATATTCCAGTAGAAACTCAATGAAAAGCTACATGTGCTTCTTTGTAAATATTTAATCAAGTTCCTAAAATTATTGATGACGTAGTGGTTTCCTTTCTGGATTAAATATCGATCTCGGTTTTTATTGACACTAGTGATTCTAGTGACTTTCTGATATTAAAGAAATGTAACATGATTTTTTAAGTTTAATGTTACGAACCTTTTCCATCTCTGTCCTTTGCATTCTTTCGTCTGAAACACTTCTTATCTTCCTCTTTGGGTGGAAACATGTTGTTAAACTTGCACAAGCCTTTAAGAACGAAAATATAATGGCTGCTGAAGCACGGTCTTTTAAAACAGTATTGAATAGAGCCAAGTAGTATTAAAGGAGCTGAGTAGTGGCGTACTTCCAAAATAAATACATCATACCAAACGAGATGATTACCCTCTGTGCGGGGCTAATTTTAAAAATATTAATCCTAATGGGTTTTATATTCTCATTTAAAATAATCTTGCAAAGTAATTTTGCCATAACGTTCCTATACTATTTCTTGGGTTATTTGATTTTACACTTGCAAGATATTTTACAATTTGTTTTTTGAATTTCTAGTTCGTTACTTTTTCTTCTGGCACCGGCAATTTTGAATCGTTTCCACTTGTACTGGTTCTGATCGATGCATCTACCCAGCCATGTAGTACACACAACTTACAACGTACGTACGTATGCAGTAGTCGCAAGGCACACGCTTATTTCGCGCATCATCTGCAGGAGGTTCATGAAGAACATTGTGGATTTTGCAGGTATTGCAACTGTTTTTTTCGATCAATGAGTTTGTTTTTCGTGGTAGACCTAGGCCCTAACGCTAACCTAAGTTAGGCTAACGTTAGTACTGTTAACGACAGTAACAAGTGTACTGTTACACCAGACACACTGCATGCATGCTTTGATAAGTATCGGTATCGGATCGAATCGATAAACCAAGAAGCATAACCGGATGTGACGTAACGAAGTCGGCGGGTTCGAGAATTTATTCTACTTTGGCGGCTACTCAGCTCCTTTAAAAACAGTTAAAGTTGAAAACACTGCTAAACATGGCTAACTGCATAGATTTGCTTCATTATATTTATACCAAACATTGCAGGTGGATAAAAATCAGGGATAATTGAGAAGGGCGCAGAATATTGCCAAAAAATTACGTTCTCTTCGTTGCATATCCATGTTTTGTATTACAACTGGCGGAAATTTCTCAATCATGAATACCAAGAATCAAATACCCAGTGTAATAATTCAGCCATTGTGTCAGTGATCCTGCAAAACACTTGCGCAAAGCCTCAATTACATGTTTTTTCTTTGAAAAGATTTTATGTTCTCCACAAGGAAATTCTTTTCCTCAAGTGCTTTAAAGGGGATATGCAGTCACCCCAACTTGAAGTAGTGTTGTAGACTGTCCTGTTTCATGATTGGCTTTTGAGAGTCATGTGACAATATTTTTTCTCCTCAAACGTGAAATTTACTAGAAGTAACTGATTGGTTTACCTTGAATATGCAATATTGAAGTCCTAAAATATTGTGAAAGATACTTTGCAGAGAAATAAGAAGAAAATTGTGAGATTTAGCTGTTGCTTCAAAATAAGTTTGGGACGACTGCTCTTGACCTTTAACCACCAGTAGCTTGAGATTAAGGAAGCCCTTTCTCCTGTAAGTAACGATGATCACAAGTGATATGAAGTAAACCTCTCAATGAAACTGCTTTACGAAGAACTATGCCCGACTGACATATTTACCTTTCACTGCAACGTTGTCAATACAATTGTACAAGTTTATTAAAATGGAACTTCCCGTTTCATACAATCGGCGATAAGGTAGCTGGTAAGGGTTTTTTATAGCTTCACAACACAACAATCAGTTTCAAAACACAACGATAGGCTTTCCTAGTATAATGAATCAATCACCTTTTGAAAGATAAACTGATATCTTTTCTCAGTATATTACTTAAAAGGACGGCCTATTACATTCAGCGAGGTGCACAGAACACTTTTAAAAGCAATATACTTAATTTATTACTGCATGAGAAAATTAGTTTCTTGGAGCGCCAATCAGTGCCTGATGTATATTAAGTCTATGCTACAACAAAAATTTTATAGGTTGCAAAATAGATGTAAATGCTGACTAACATTGCGACTAAAGACAGTAGACGAAGGAGGCAACCATTTTGCTAGCCTGGTTTAGAGATGGTTTCATTTAATTTTTTTTTGTCTTTTTTGCACAAACGTCTACCTCTTTGGCTTGTCAAAAGGAAATTATTTTCAAGAATGACTACCAGCTTAAGGACATTTTCTTGGTTAACATCAGGTAGGAAGAGGATGCGAAACTTGACCAGTTTCAGAAGGATAATGGACCCAGAAGGTCACTAAATGAAAGTGTATGACTGACACATTTACTGTTTACAGTTGTTCAGGTAGTCATATTTCTGACAGCCCCAATAAAATTATAAATGTAATCATGGGGATTTTTAAGGAGCTGTATGACGTGTTCCCCAGAAGCGATGTGGGGTTATTGCACAGCTTAAATCCCACAAATAGGGTATAACATTTATATACTTAAGTCAGCTAAGTTGTTAAATCGTGCTATCTCTGGACTGTATTGCTAAGAAATCCTCATTATGTGGTGAGCATTCTTATTTCTCGGCTAGGAGAAAGGGAAGAGGGTGACACACGGTCATTCGAGAATTTTTAAGAATGTTGAAAATGTCGAAAACCTTTGAAGTATTTATATGGTTAACACTTTCATTTATTTATTATTATTATTATTATTATTATTATTATTATTATTATTATTATTATTATTATTATTATTATTATTATTATTATTATTATTATTATTATTATTATTATTATTATTATTATTATTATTATTATTATTATTATTATTATTATTATTATTATTATTATTATTATTATTATTATTATTATTATTATTATTATTATTATTATTATTATTATTATTATTATTATTATTATTATTATTATTATTATTATTATTATTATTATTATTATTATTATTATTATTATTATTATTATTATTATTATTATTATTATTATTATTATTATTATTATTATTATTATTATTATTATTATTATTATTATTATTATTATTATTATTATTATTATTATTATTATTATTATTATTATTATTATCCGCATGGATAATGACTTAAGGCGACACTTCGTGCTAATTCAACAACATTAAGGCGACACCTGGAATTAAGGCGACACATAACTGTCGCCTTAAAGGAATAGGTACCATTTAGAAAAATAATTTTATTGTCGCAAATAGGCTTAAATTGTTCATTTTGGTCTAATAAGTATGTCTACCAAATTTGGTTAGGGTGGGGTTAGGGGTAGGGTTAGGGTTAGGGTTAGAAAATTTGAATTTTTAGTGTGCAAGTCAATGTAACTGTCGCCCTAAGTTAGTATCCACGCTTATTATTATTATTATTATTATTATTATTATTATTATTATTATTATTATTATTATTATTATTATTATTATTATTATTATTATTATTATTATTATTATTATTATTATTATTATTATTATTATTATTATTATTATTATTATTATTATTATTATTATTATTATTATTATTATTATTATTATTATTATTATTATTATTATTATTATTATTATTATTATTATTATTATTATTATTATTATTATTATTATTATTATTATTATTATTATTATTATTATTATTATTATTATTATTATTATTATTATTATTATTATTATTATTATTATTATTATTATTATTATTATTATTATTATTATTATTATTATTATTATTATTATTATTATTATTATTATTATTATTATTATTATTATTATTATTATTATTATTATTATTATTATTATTATTATCCGCATGGATTATGCCTTAAGGCGACACTTCGTGCTAATTCAACAACATTAAGGCGACACCTGGAATTAAGGCGACACATAACTGTCGCCTTAAAGGAATAGGTACCATTTAGAAAAATAATTTTATTGTCGCAAATAGGCTTAAATTGTTCCTTTTGGTCTAATAAGTATGTCTACTAAATTTGGTTAGGGTGGGGTTAGGGGTAGGGTTAGGGTTAGGGTTAGAAAATTTGAATTTTTAGTGTGCAAGTCAATGTAACTGTCGCCCTAAGTCAGTATCCACGCTTATTATTGTTGTTGTTGTTGTTGTTGTTGTTGTTGTTGTTGTTGTTGTTGTTGTTGTTGTTGTTGTTGTTGTTGTTGTTGTTGTTGTTGTTGTTGTTGTTGTTGTTGTTGTTGTTGTTGTTGTTGTTGTTGTTGTTGTTGTTGTTGTTGTTGTTGTTGTTGTTGTTGTTGTTGTTGTTGTTGTTGTTGTTGTTGTTGTTGTTGTTGTTGTTGTTGTTGTTGTTCTTGTTGTTGTTGTTGTTGTTGTTGTTGTTGTTGTTGTTGTTGTTGTTATTATTATTATTATTATTATTATTATTATTATTATTATTATTATTATTATTATTATTATTATTTTCCTCCTTTTTATTCATGAAATGCTCATATAAACATTGACATATAAAGTGTTTCTGGTAGCTCACATGATTTTCAAGAAAAACTTAAGAACAAGTACAAAGAAGGCGTTAAATCATTGAATTAAGTACATAGACTTTCAAACATTACCACTACGAGTCGATATAATCATAGAACACGTCACATAAATCATAGTAAGTAATCTGCTTTTTCGATCGAATTGGTTTTCTTTACGCCCCCAAATCATTCCACATTAATTACAAACTTAAACTTGTACAAAAACTCTTGAACTGAAAGTTCTACCCCCTTACACTTGCTTTGATAAATATAGTTTTTCATATGCAAAATTAAAAAGTTGAAGGGGTGCTTTTTCCCTTGATTAAAACCAAAAAATATATCCTGTTTGGAAAAGAAAAATTGCTTTTTGAGAATCGACCTTTCTACATCTAAAATAAAACTTGAAACCATATTACAATCCCAAAATAAATGCTCAAGGCTTTCGCTTTCAGTGTGACAAAAAGAACATTTGTCACTTTCTTTCTTCCCCATAGCATGGCGCAGCTTATTAGTGGCTATAATTCTATGAATAAATCTAAACTGTAGATAGTGTAGTTTTGTTTCGTTCGTGTTAACACGGGGCATTTCAAAAAAATGCTGCCAATCTAAATCAGTGAGGTGGCTAAAGTTCTGACCCCACTTATACAGTGCAGTTGGGCGACCAGAAAAAGTTTGAATAGAATAATTATACATGAACTGGGAAGTAGAGGGAGCATCCATAACCCTTTCAAACCAAGAATTAATGTTCACAACCGTATCCCCCACCCCCCTTCTTGGTCTCCACCCTCGTGGAATACTATTAATCATACCAAAATACGATGAAAAGGGCAATCTCTTAATGTGAAAACGAGTCATAAAATCACGATATGCTAAAGGTGCACCCCTTTCATCAAATAAATCTCTTACATGCAGAACATTTTTTTGAAATAAATCATAGTACATAATAGGCTTATTATTAATCCGAATAAAAGAATTATTCCAAATAATTTGATTATCAAAGTTCTCCGTCGGAGAGCAGAAAGACAATACACACCATGCATCAACGACCTCTTTAACAAAAGTATTCTGAATATTTGGGGCATCGCTGTTCCTACAGTTACATTGAAAGAAAAATTTTTTCCCGACAGATTGCAAAGAGATATCAAAAAAAGTTTTCCATGGATTGTTTTTATTAATACAGTACCTTTTAACCCAGGTACACTTTAAGCTTTTTATAAAAGTCGGTATATGGGTAACTTTCAGCCCTCCATCCCTTACTGTGTTAACTATTACCGAGCGTTTGACCTTATCAGGGTTCCCACCCCAAATAAAATCAAAAATAACGCTTTCTAATTCTTTGGTAAACTTTTTGGGGGGATCTGGAAGAACAAGAAATAGAAAAACTAGCTGAGATAGTGCAAAACTTTTTACAATAATATTCCTACCAATTGGCGTTAAATCTCTTGATGCCCAAAGTCTTAAATTTGCTTTTAGCCTTGATAGTTTTGGAACATAATTGAGGCGAAAAAGATCACTCCTGTTTGAAGTAAAAGCAATACCGAGCACCTGAATCGGCCCAGAAGTAACATTAACACCAATATCATTAACAAAATTAGGTAAATGTGAAACAAATGGGCCCAAAGGAAACAAATTACATTTGTTTAAATTAATTACAAGACCTGAAGAGTCTTTTAACAAATTAAGAATACGAAAGACCTCATTAAGCGATTGATCTGAACCATCTAAAAAGAAATTAGTGTCATCTGCGTATTGCAAAATCTTCACTTCGTTGCTGTTAATTGAAATACCTTTGATAAGATCATTATGTAAAACTTTTAGAGCTAAAGTTTCAGCTGCTAATATAAAGAGATAGGGACTTAGTGGACATCCCTGTCTTACTCCACGCTGCAAAGAAAAATAGCCTGATGAATTACCATTGTTTAATATACATGTACTACTACCTTTATAAAACACTTTTACCCAATTCTGAATGCTCTCACCAAATTGAAAATAACGGAGACATTCATGTAAAAAATCCCACTCCAGCTTATCAAACGCTTTTTCAAAATCAACACTAAAAATAAAACCAGGGAGCCCTTCGTCCAAAGCATAGTCGATTACATCAAGAACATACCTAATATTTTCCCCTATAAAACGACCTTTAAGGAAGCCAGTCTGTTGCGGTCCTATACAATTCTGCAAGACAGGTTTTAAACGTGCGGCAATGGCCTTAGATCCAATTTTATAATCTGTATTTAAAAGCGTTATGGGCCTGTAGTTAGAAATAAAAGTACGGTCCTTATTCGGTTTCGGAATTAAAGTAATGACTCCTCTACTTTGTTCACAAGTCAACTGACCATACGAATAACCATAATTTAAAGAATCTACAACCAGGTCACCTATTACTGGCCAAAAAACTTTATAAAAGTTAACGGAAAGTCCATCGCATCCAGGGGATTTATCATTTTTCATAGCTGACAATGATTGAAAACATTCATTTACTGTAAGTTCTCCTTCACACGCCGCCATAACATCATTATCAACATTAATTTCTGGAAGATCCTCGAAAAAACTTTCTGGGGAACAAGTGCCAGCCGTGTAAAGGGATTGATAATAATCTTTGATATGCTCAAGTAATTCGTTTTCATCAGTTAAAATAATACCCCGATCATTGGTGAGCTTAGAGATAAAATTAAGTGCTTTATTTCTTCTTTCTAAATTTAAAAAATACTTAGAGTTCTTTTCCCCCTCCTCTATCCATCTAGCTCTTGACCTTAAAAAGGTTCCCTGGAGTTTATAATCATAAAGGTACATTAACTCATTTTGTGCCTCTTTTAACTGAGATCGTAACTCTGGCGATTCACTAATATATAACTTCTGTTCGAGCAGGGCAATCCTTGCAATGAGTTGATTTTCTTTTTCACGACGTTCTTTTGCCTTATGCTTTGAATAGTGTATACTAAAAGTACGGATTTTGTATTTTAAATACTCCCAAAGTAAGGCAGGATTGTCAAAATTATTGCAAGAAAGTTCATTGTGAAGCAAAACTTTTACACCATCAACATAATTAGAATCATATAAAAGTGAATTATTTAGTTTCCAGTAACCCCTTCCTCTTCTTGAATTGCCAATGGAAAAAGACATCAATACAAAAGAATGATCTGACTGTAAACCAGGAACGAACTCAATGTTTGTAACAAAAGATTGTGCATGTCTCGAAAGAAGAAAGTAGTCGAGTCTACAATGAATGCCCAGGGTTATGTTGGAGCTCCAGGTGAAGTTCTTTACACAGGGGTTTTTATCCCTCCACACATCAACCAAATCATAAGCACCCATTAAATCTAGACATTTTTCACGTGCCTTAAAATTTGTACGGCGATTACCTCCCTTTTTATCGAGGTCTAGGTTGAACACAAAATTCAGATCTCCCCCAACTATGATGGTGTCGCCCATAAAATTATTAAGGCGACTAGATATATCACAGAAAAAATCAGGATTATCAATATTTGGAGCATAAATCCCTACAATTGTGAAAATACAATCATTAATTTTAATGTCAACTATAATAAATCTTCCAAAGGGACTGGCGTCCAATTTTACTACCTCAAAGTCTAAATTAGGTTTGATAAGTATACAGACCCCCCTACTTGTGTTTGAACCATGGGAGAAAAGAACTTTCCTTCCCCATTCATGCTGCCAATAACTTTCATCATTAATACAGCTGTGAGACTCTTGGATAATAGAAATATCTGGGTTACGCCTATGAATGAATGCAAATAGTTGTCTTCGTTTCTTCGATTGTCGTAACCCCCTTGCATTGAAACTTAAGAACTTCAAGGCGGTAGCCATACAAACATTTGAATAGTGTGATACAGAATAACAATGACAAGGGAGCTAAAGGTTACATACATAGCGAATACACGCAATATGCAAATCTTGATAAATTTGAGCAATATGAAATACATAATGTAAACAAAGGAGGATCGAAAAAAGAAAGAAAAAGAAAAAGAGTCCAATCCATGCAGATAACTATCCATCTTCACGTAAAACCAGATGAAGATGGTGTTCGCATGAAAATCCGGCATTGAAGAAAAAAAAATGCCGAATAGAGGGAACAATGTTTGAGGAGGTTGCAAATAGGGCATATAACAAAAAACAAAGATAGACTGGTTACCCTTCGATGAACTTAAGAGATAGGATCCAGATGAAATTCATTTCCTCAAGTAAAAGCATACGGTTTTCCACGTCCGTCCCTCCATAAACCCCCGGAAAATCTTAATCTAACTCCTTGCTGGAGCAGTTCTGAAACCTGCCGTGAATGTCGGCGTTTTTCCGCCAAATCAATCTTAGTAAGGTCTTCCACGATGTAATACCCTTCATTGGTAAGAGCCTGTCTAGCGTTTTTCATAACAAATACCTTATCTTGAAAGTAAGTCAGTTTAACTAGGATATGGGAGTCCCTTCCATTAATCTTCCTACCGTCACGGTGGGCTCTCTCCAGATGGCAATCAGGGATGCCGACCTTGGCAATAACATCCTTGGCAATTTGAAGGCAATTTTCCTGGGGACCAGTTGGGAATCCAACGATACGAATATTGTTTCTTCTTGAAAAACGTTCGTGTTTATTGTGCAAGGCAGAGTGCTCTTCCCGGGATTTTTCAAGTCCACTGATTCTTGTTTCTAGGGCGTGGCACTTCTCCTTCAATTGAACATTTTCCGCCTTAACAGCTTCAATATCCTTTTTCTGTTCCGCAATCGCTCTGCTAAAATCACTCCTGATTTTTTTAAGTTCTTTAGTAATTTTTTCAATGGCGGCGTCCAATGTATCTGTAAACTGGCTGAGAGTATCCTCTGCCACGTCCTCATACTCCTCCTCCATTGACGGTGTTAAGGTATGAGTTCTGCTAGAGCGTAGGCTTACAAGAGTAGCCTGTCTGGAAAGTTCCGCCTTCTTTTTCTTCCCGAGACTTCCTTTAGGTCTGCCTCTTTTTTTAGGAGACGACATCAATCACGATGAAAAATATCAAAATGAAAAATTTACACGGAAATGATCACGATTAAGGTTGGGAAACCGTGAAAATCGAGAGATATCTGCTGCCCGTAAACCAAGACGTGTGCTCAGAGCAACATCCTCGTCCAAAGTATTATTATTATTATTATTATTATTATTATTATTATTATTATTATTATTATTATTATTATTATTATTATTATTATTATTGTTGTTGTTGTTGTTGTTGTTGTTGTTGTTGTTGTTGTTGTTGTTGTTGTTGTTGTTGTTGTTGTTGTTGTTGTTGTTGTTGTTGTTGTTGTTGTTGTTGTTGTTGTTGTTGTTGTTGTTGTTGTTGTTGTTGTTGTTGTTGTTGTTATTATTATTATTATTATTATTTAGTGGTTGTTCCATGGCAATGCTCCTAGGCCTAAAACAGGCCCAGCTAGAATATTTTTGTCAAAAATGGCTCCTACATTGCAGGAAATGACACTTTCCATGGGGTGTAACTTTCGTCTTAACCTTCTTTATTTTGAGATTTCGTGCTTTAGGAATTTAGACTGCAAGGAAAAAGGTTCATTCGAAAATGCTATTCAGTAGTATATGGGTCCGGATATGGATCAGGACTAGTCAACCACATGGTGGGTTCAGGGGATCTCCAGTGGAGAATTCCGGGAAAAGTGAGTCCTTGCATGCGATTTCTCAGGTTCTGTGGGCCCTAAACTTGTAAAAAGCACAAAGAAATTTTCAGCATTTTCCGTATGTTCTTTTTTTTTGCAAATGGGACAGCGTTCATTTCGAGTTTAGAAATCTCAGGAGCGGAGGTGGCGGGAGGGGGAGTCCATCCCTTGCCCCCGCAGGCTACTGCCCTGGATGGTCGGTGAACAGTAACTCATAAAGCATGGCATAAAATCGTTCCTGAGACTCGTTGTCTTGGCTCTGAGATCCCCTCCGTCAATTCACCCTTCCTATTCCTACCTTTCTGAATTGATCAATCAAGTTTTGATATGTTAGAAGAGTACTTTTTCTAAGCATTAATCTAGTGAAATTTGCAAAATGTTCTCAAGATATTAACAGCTGAAGTTGCCACATTTTCAACCCAAAGTGAACTTGGAGCAAGCACATGACATTATAACCTCACATTAATGAGCTCTCTTTTGTTTTTCTTAATCTTTACAACCAATTTTCTCCTCAATATTTCCATGTTATCGGAATGTGAATGCATGAAAGGCATGGCAATTAAATAAGCTTTAAATACCTCAATGGGGGGGGGGGGGTTCATATCCTTAATTATTATTTGGACCTTGCTGTGGCCGAGTGGATAAATGCGGTGACACTGGAAACGAAGAGACCTGACAACCGGGAGGTTCGGGGTTCAATCCCCAGTCAGGTCAAATTAAGGTGGGTTTTCCATCCAAGGGCAATCTATGGTTTTCATATCCGATCTGACTTTTCAAAAGAAACCAGATTTGATTTAAAGTTGTTGAGGTGGTAAGCCACCACCGCGAAGTTGTAATTCATGACCCATATAAGCTGCTCCCACATTTGTGGTTGCTTAGCGTCGTAAAACAACTGCCCTTCAAGGCCTGAATAAATTTAAATTATTAGTATGATTAATTTCAAGGTCAACATGGCAGACGGAAAAAATAACAAAGGAAACAAAACAAAACAATTTTTATCAATGTGAGGAGATGATATAACCCCTGCTTGCTTCAAGCTGACTTTGGGTCACAAATGTAGTTGGTAGTAACTTGCTTGTAACTGCTTTTCCTAATCTACCATTTCCATTTTTAAACACCTGGTCTGGTTTATCATTCAAAGTTAGGTAATAATTCTATTTTTTGTCACTTTGAACTAACTTAAAGGGGAATTTTCATGATCCCAGACAGTTGCAATTCTCCCAACTATGCATCTTGTAGCTCCTCCCACAACTGTATGAGGCTCTTCCTTGTGCAAGAATACACCTGTTTTATTGCTTAAGGCCATGTCCTGGTGAGCATCCAAGGCTATAAAATGTAATAAAAGTACTCTCTCTGCCTTGTGTGGAATGTGAGCTACTCTGCATCTTTCAAATTTTCAAACTTTGATGTCAATCAAAGAGCAGTCACCAACTGAGAATTTTGATATACATACACTAAAAATATACTTTGGGGTGATGACTGTCTGTCTTTAAGGGAACTTTTGCACCTTGACTATGTCTGACAGAAGAAAGATAGTTCTTCTCTTCCTTCTCATTGTCCTTTTCTAATACGTTTAAATATATTAAAAGGGGTGAAACAGAATTGGTCCAGGTTTTGTCTGGCTAGGGAATAGCGTCCCAACCGGGGGGGGGGGGGATGAGATTTTTCACATTAATGTTCCCGAATATGGTGACAAAACAACATTTATCCAATCAATAACTGGTATCTACATGATGTCAAAGCATAACTATAATAGCATATTTTGCACAGTATAAGAACTTAATGTATCCAGTCTAGTGATAATAAGGTGTTTCGTAAATAAATCCCACTTAAAGAGTTACAAAGCGCGCAAAGAGAGCTCGAATTCCATAGAGATATAGAAAGGGGATATGTCTCCATTGAGAGCACTTTCCTGCTGTATCGAAGATTACATGAATAGCACCATATGCACTAGCTCGTCCATCCTACGGATAGGTTTTCCCAGTAACTGAATGTAGGCAGTAGGCTAAAAATAAACCAATACAAGAAAACAACTATGCGATTAATGATGGAATTTCCGACTAAGTCTGAAAACTGTGTAAGCTGCGGATGTCTTGTTATGTGGCTTATGCCACGTGGTAAGGGTTTGCCACTCATATATATATATCTATATATATATATATATATATATATATATATATATATATATATATATATATATATATATATATATGAAACCAATCTGTGAATGAAAAACCACGAAAATTACAGTACAAAAGTGCAACCAAAACAAAATTTCTGCCGTAGTATTGAAGATCTTTTGAGCTGCATATGGAAAAGATTTTGTTCATTATATGCAAAATAGTGTCAAGTTTTGGGACGGCTGCCTTCTGTCTGGGATGATATGCACTGTATTGTAGACCTATCTAACTCGGTTGCCAACTATAATCTCTTTCCATGTTGTTCTTGAATTTTCAATAAGCTTAATCTTTTTCATGGCCGGATTTACCCAGCAATCAAGGCAACCTGTAGGATACGGGCCTCCCGATATCTGGACTTTTAGGGGGCCCCGAAAATTTCCATATGACAGTATCCTTTTTGGGTTAGCTTTCACATCTGCTTCTGACAAACAGAAATCCTGACCCCGATTTTTCCTTACCAAAGTATAGACTCTGCAGCACTAGTCTTAATTTTCTAATCTATAATCATGATGTGTGATAGGCAATTTTGTGCCTCTGAAATTACCGATAAGATATACCACGGAAGCTGATAATCAGGCATGTCATATGAGTAATGATGCTTGTAAAACTTGTCGTAGGCGCTATTATTATACTAATACTGGTATGTTTACATGATTACCCTTAAGGGACGTTCGTGCTTTTCCATATTGCTGTATTATTGATAGTTTTCAATTAAAAGGATCGAATCGTGTTATTTTTGCAGTTTAATAATCATACTCATAAGGTGGTCATTATCTGCACTAAAGCAAGTGGGAAGGTACATATCCGACGATGCAGAAGCTACTTTCAGCGCCACGCGCTAACCTATGATGGCGCTTCGTTTAGACCAGTGATTCTCAGTCCGGTCCCAAAACCTTGGAAAGATGCCAGAACGGGGATGGTTGTGATTGTATTAGGCAGGGTTGGGGAATCTTCCGCCGGCGAGCCATGTAAAGCCCGCAAGCCCATTTGATCCGGCCAGCAAAGCAATTCATAAACTTAACAAATTGATGTTAGAAAGACATGCGGTTCAATTAATAATAATTTTGAACCCACTATTTCTCACTACTTTCCGAATATTTTAGGTAAATTCGCTGTAATACCACTATCACTGCTGTACTGCACCCGTGTAAGTGTAGGGTCTTTACGCATAAACAAGGCGCAGAACCACTACTAGAGGTACAACGTTGCAGCTGTGAGGAGACAGGTACCGTAGGCTACATGTCCTTGAACAGGAGATTACTGACAAATCTGCATGTAGCAGGAAACTCATGTGAGACATATTTTCGTTGGTTCTTTGTTAGTTCCGTTGGACTCCATGGGTCAGAGCCCCTCTCACCTCCCATTAGTTTGTTGAAAATTTAAAAAATGGATAACTTTGCCATAAAAAGGAAAAAAAACATAGATAAAATGCCTTCAAAACCACTTTTTTTCTGCTCGGTTTGCACCCACTTTTCACAGCTGCTTGTTCATTATTACTTTAAATCAAATCGACGTCCGTTACTCCGAGCTAAGATCGATATATTAAACCAAATGGTCAAGCTGTAACATTTATGGTCTGATAGTCTTGTACGTCCAGAGAGCTTCCGGGGATGTTTCCTCTTGGGCCAAAGGGGACCGCCTTAGGATGGCTGGCCTCACACTCTATGCAGGGAGGGGTCTGCCTTACTTCGGCACCTCCGGTGTTGGCCCGCGAGTTGTACTATGACTATCAATCAAAGTGGCCCGTCGTAGGAAAAAGGTCCCTGACCATTGGTTAAGTAGTACAGGATTCCGGTCAATAAACAGGCTTGTCTTTTTTGTCTTGTTCATGTTGACACGCACATGATCTTTCGGTCAATGGCTGGTTACGTGACACTTCAAAATGATTAACAGTGCTATGAAGTGCTTTTTGAGCACTTACTTTCATTTCCACAAGCAAAAACTCACATCTAACAGTCTTTAACTTCAAACTTTTCTTAGGGGAGGGCCCCACACCTTTCGCCTTTGCCATTTTGAACAATATGTGATCATAGTTATGCTGGCAAGCATATTTCAAAGTCCATAGAAAGACAAGGTGTTGAGGAGGGATGAGATAGCTTCCATTGGGAGAGAAGTTTTTTCAGATATGTTAGGACATATAAAGCAATAGTAACTTTTTGTGCAAACAATTTTTCTAGAGGCAAAAGTTTCCTTCGCGCCGCTCCTTACCCCCTTGATTGATGAGCCTGCCAAATTTCATAAACTGTTTCTTTGTGTACTTATCGTGATTGCCAAGTATCAGAAATTTGCTTGAAACAGTGTTTTAATTTGATATTTTTCTGGTCAGACTCCCAGCCTTCCTTCGGGCCTTCTTAACTTCAATCTTCACTTCCACAAAGTGAGCCACTAACACTAATGACATTTTTCAAGATCATGGACCTGCACCCAACAGGTACATAAACATAAAGTGAATTGAATTTTCGGTATCACTCTAGTATGGGACAGAAACTGATTGACAAAAAAGCCCTACGTTTTTGCAAATACTTGGGAAAAGAACGGGGAACGTTTTCAACAAAGAAGGAATCAGAAAGAAAGGTTGAGAAGCACTGTCGTAGTACTGTCATAGTATTGTCTATACGGCATAAATATCTACTTACTGCAATGCTCCCTTAAATACCATTCTCACCCTCTCTAACCGAACCCCTTAACTCTTCGACTGAATGTGTTCGGTATATTTTTTATAACTTACCACATTTCATTTGAAACATTTTTATTAACTTACTAAAGGTACTGGTCCTGCCCGAAAGGTGAAATTCCCAGCAGCCCGGTATGGATTTTACGAACTGGGACTCGCAAAAAACACATTTCGTGGATTTCTGTACCGATGTTATGTGCATACATTATCTTCAATTACTGTTTAACATACAATAAAAACGAATAAAGCAGAATTATAAGTTAATGTCAAGTTCTCCCCTACATAACACCTTTATGGAATGAAATGTGTCTGAGTTGCCACTCTTTCGGGTGGAGGAATAAAAATATCTAATCGTGAAAGATGGATAAGTCTAGAAACAAATATACAAATTGAAAGGCCTGGGGGTGCCATTTCCGGCAATCTGCAATATCGGCATACTCTTTGGCCAAAAACTTCTTTGTAGGCTACACGCCAGCTGATGGTGACGTTCCGCTAAGAGAGTGCAGGTAATGGTCCCAACCCACAAAGAATGACACCACAAATGACACTGAAAGGGGCCCCTCATACGATAGTTTACGAAACCCCGAAGGTATATCAGGCCACCACCTCTGATGACCTCATACGACCTTTGATCTCCACCAAAAGCAATGCGGGTCTTCCTCGTTATATGAAAAATCTATAACAGACGGACAGTCATTGGCCTAAAAAGCCTTAAAAAAAAATTATGTGGACATTTTTAGTACAAGCAGTCAGCCATGCTAGATCCAATATACATATAGTAAGGAATAGAGTCAGGGGACTGACACGTGTCAGATTCCAGGAAAACTATTGGAAGAAAAACAGTCCTTCCGAAAATTTAACTATATACCTTATGCAGATCATACTTTATCTACCGGCGACTTTCGACACAAACAGAACGCAAATTTCGAGTTTTCATCAAACGAAATGCCAAGTTCCAAATTTATTGTGCTAACAGACGCAGCAGATGTCTTCAAAGGCAATCGCCGACACTTCCAAAATAGGTAAAATAAAATTCAAAAATATGCATAATTTGTAAATGATGAAAAAGAATCACCTTCTTATCTTCAAGTGCTAATATTTGTTAAATACAAGGGACCCAAATTTCCCACAAACACCCATTCCTGATTAACGTCCATTGACACACCTGAAGGGTAGTCGAGGTACATTATGGCCACCCATACTATCTGACTGTTTTGGGAGTGAGATGCGAAATACCATTTAGCCTCGAGCCACACAGGCCCTACGATTAGATATTTTAAAAACCAATGATAGTTAAGGTGAATCATTTTTCGCAGAATGTACTAGGGAAAAAACTATTGGCATTGCCTACCGTAGGGCCTACTTTATTTCAAACTGTTCCTAACGTCTGCTGGTAGCATATTATTGTTATATGTTACAACTCACTTCGATATTCTTCAATAGTAAATAGCAAAAAAGTCTAATAAATTGTTTACCCATGGATTCGATGAGCTCGCCTAATGCCAGCAGTGTTAAAACCAACATTATACGTTTCTTCTTTGAAGCCATCATTCACCTTCCACGTGACAGAGGGACTTAGTGCTATATGTCTACTAGCTCGACAACGAAAGTTGAAGCTAAAAGATAAGTCACAACAATACAGCTTATGTTGCTCGTTTCTGTATTTGTTATGCCTTACATTACATTAATGCATTACAAGTAATAGGAACAGCAAACATCCGCATTTCATGTTTCATAAATATTCATATCGGTTGCTAATAGAGCTTTGTAAAAGTGGATGTTTGTCATGATGATTGGCTCCTGATGGATTCAATCACCGCTGTTGCACGTAGTTGCAAAGTGCATAGTTAGTGTTATTAAATTAGTTTATCAAATGGCCCTTAGATATTACTGCAGTGACCATTAGCGGCTCGCCATAGGGCCCGAGGAAGTACCCCCAAACGTTTTCAAAACATGGTCTTCAATCTTCCAAAAATAACGTTATTCGATATGGCGTAAATAAAAAGTATTTCTAAATTTGGACGAAATCATCCCTTCTATGTCACAAATGTCATATTATATTATATATGAAGCTGTATGAACTAGTACGTAATTTTCAAGTACATGTTTCGTAATTATTTCAAGATTCAGTCTAGGTTTACTGGGTCATTCAACCACTGGTCATGTGGATTAATATTATTCGAGTCGTCATGCGTGGTTTCAATTTATTATCAGGCTAATATGCAGCTCCTTCAATGAGGGAGATTCTAGTTTGTGATAAGGAAAATAATAAAATGTGACACTGTCTAATGAGGGAGCCATTATTAGGTGGCACGTAGAGTACCAAGAAATTTCTTTTGCAAAAAGTGTCTCTTAAAACCATTGCCGGAAACTTAAGTTGTAAGCCTGTTTCATGACATTTGTGTCATTGTGTTTCATGTATCAAAAATTTTAACTTTTAGAAGAGGGTGAATAAGGAAACGTTTATTTGGTAAAATCACTGGAGTTTTCACAACCGATGTTCGCGGTAGGCGCTTATTAAAAGTCATACGTGCCCGGCGTGTGTGAGGATTAATATTGTACAACTCTAGCATTCGAAGCTGTATCGTTGTCTGATCAAACATGACTTGGCTAAAAGTTCTGAAGACATACCCATTCAGTGTTCACTTTAATATAGTAGAAGCAATGCATAGGAAAACTCGGAGGGGCAAAAGTCATGTTTTGCAGGAATTTTGAGCGGGAATGTTTACACCATGGGTGGGGAACCTCTGGTCCGGGAGACCAGTGGTCCGGACCGGAAGGCAATTCATGAACGTAATTTCAGAAACACTTGAAATTCAGTTTGTAATAACTTTATCTACCATTATCCGACATAGGCTAAAACGCTGATTGATGCCGCTCCTAATATGTTGTACTATACGTTATCTCACAGGTTGCAAAATGTAGCATGCATTGTAAAGCATGTCTTTACAGTTTACACATGAACGAAACTCATTTACGTATGGAAAACTATGCGAAATCTATTTCGGGCGCGCCGTATCAGTCCTGCTGGATTAAGTGGGTTAACCCCACTCCCTTGAGTGGGTTTAAAATTTAAGAAGTGAATAACTTTGCAATGTAATGCGAAGACTAAAGATTAATGAAGTGCTTCAAAACGATATTTTTTCGGTTCTCTTCTCGCTCATTTTCTCAGTTGCTTGTGTGCTATTATATATACTTCAGACATCACAAATGAGCCTGCAATTAGTGCGAGCTAAGATATTTTGCACAAGTGATCACTTTGTGATATTTGTAATCTGATTTGCTTACCGCAACCAGAGAGTGTAACTCCCTGGCTCAACATAATAGTCAGGGGTCTGATGTAATTTTGCGAGATAGATCTGCCTAGTTTGTAATGTTTCTGGTATGCTGAATCCAAAAATGCAGGGCTCCATTTCTTCCGACATTTTTCATGGCGGCCATTTTTGAATTTCAAAATGGCCGCCATTTTTCACAGAAAGGTGACCATAACTTTGTTATTCTAGAAGCTCTAAGAGTGATTCTAATGGCTAATCCCATGTTTTCAATGCCAACTAATCCATTGATGATACTGCCACCAAGCATTAATGCCGGCCATGTTGACTTTCAAGATGACCGCCATTTTTCGTTAAAGTCGCTCTGAAAATTGCTTTAAATGTCTCGCCATACAGGTTTGACCATCTAGTCAGTCCAAAATTCTGTTTAATCTACAACAGCTTATTCATGAATGAGCAATTTCATAGGCCTATTGTGACGGGCAAACTAAATTTCAAGATGGCACTCATTTATCGATTAAAGTCTGGGTAACCCTGTCACAACGGGCATGCTGTCTTGTGGTTCCGTCGCTTACCCCTACATGTCAAGAAACATATCACGCTGATTTTCCCTCCCGATGAAGGTGCTTGTGGGCTTCAATA
This sequence comes from Holothuria leucospilota, assembly GCA_029531755.1. Classification (NCBI taxonomy): domain Eukaryota; kingdom Metazoa; phylum Echinodermata; class Holothuroidea; order Aspidochirotida; family Holothuriidae; genus Holothuria; species Holothuria leucospilota. Next base: position 21,569,848 of record CM055966.1, read on the forward strand.
GTAAACATGAAATATTTATTAGTGCTGCTTGGATATTGGACACATGTAAACAGTTGAGAATTCAACCAGTTCTAGCATCGGGTTATACATGTACATAACGAGCAGAGGCATCAAGATCCTCCACCATCGTACACTTTTGGATAATCTTCACAGTATTTACCCTCAATGATATAGACTATAAGCCTTAGAGAGGTATTACCAATGGCCTAATAAGAAGTAAGGGAGTAAACCAAGAGAAAACACACCCTTCGGCAGGGCTACCCTTACTGAAGCAACTTCTTCCACAACGTTCTTACATTTAAATGGTCCTTGGTATGAAACTGATGATTAGTCTCGATTTCAATCTACTGAACCAAAGTGGTCTTCATAACACAGTGGCGAATTTGTGTGGAGACTTAAGGATGATCCCATCCTGTCCTTCAGAAGGGGGGGTGGGTTAGTCCATGTCCTTGAACCTGACCGACGCGCACCTTAAAACCACCCCGTGAGGGAAAGGACGAATGACGACCGGATGTAGCCATTAGAATGGTATGGGCTCAGTGTATGATGAACAATTCTGTGCATATGATACGTAGCCTACGAGAAATATGCAGATTACATGTACAAGGATAAGAGGGACTTGGACAAGGATAAGAGGGACTTATGGGAGAGTTAAAGGGCTTTACCAAGGAGGTAAGTATAGTAGCTAATTAATGTCCACACTAGGAGGTCTGGCCTGTGGAAATTCACTGATGACGTTTTGGGACTTAAAGTCACTGAACCAACCCACCTACATGAAATCGCAATAGTTAAGTATGTAAACCTCTGTGCTCATCCTTCCTTTCTTTCTGAAGGGGAGCTTGGTGGCATCTAAGGACCTGAAGGATGTGGCTTCATCGTAACATAGCCATAACCCCATCTTCTCTGAGCATCGCCTACGAGCACAGAGGGGATACATACCAGATCATAGCTCTCTTTACTGGGCCCTCCATGACCCTGTCGGACAAGATTTTTTCTCTGTTTGAGGGCTTCCGGTTCTCCAGGGTGCAGATGTCGTCTGACAGGAGTTTCAGGGTGAAAGTCTTAGTGACGAACCTGTGATACGGCACTGGTTTCCAGCCTGGCATGACCGTTACATTCAAGCACACGTCTAAGGGGTATGAACAATACAGTTCGTAAGGCTTTGGTTTTTATGGAGCACAATGACGCGCGGGAACCCCAGGGGAATATTGAAACCCCAGAGGTGGTCCAGGCCGATTTGTAGCTTTTTTGGGGTTTGCATTTTTTTGCTATATTTGGTAAAACTTTGATAAGATGTAGAGTAGACATCAGACAACTTAACAATCCAATTTTCTTTTAATAGCAGAGAGATCAGTAGATCTAGTTATTCAATTGAAAGAAATATTGGGCATAAAAAATGATCCCAGAGGCCAAAATTTCCCGACGAAAAACAAAGAAATTGCGAATTTGCAGTACCACTCATTTCATGTAGGTTTGAATCTGGGAGTCCAAATTTTCCCCACGTACTACCTGGTTATAGCACTACCCATTAACAAACGTTAAGGTCGTTGGTATACACACTTTAAGAAAATCTGGTACTCAAATTCGTTCCCCCGTCGCCAAACTTGTCAAAATTGCCGTTTTTTAGCAAAAAGGGCCATATTCGACAGGTCACTACAACAAAACGGATCAATATTTTGGGAAAAACTTTGAGCAAATTGTGGGAGACTGTGTTTATTTTACCACCTTTACTCCTAAAAAGTTTTAGACCCCAAATGTTGGCGCAGCAGAGCCTTTCTTGAGCCAAATCAGCCAAAATGATCAAAATGGCGGCCATTTTGAATTGGCTGGCTACCCCCCTTGCACATGAAAAAAATGGAGCACATTCTTTTCTAATTGTCTGATGTCTACTCTACATCTCATCAAAGTTTTACCAAATATAGCAACAAAAAAAAATGCAACAAACCAAAACGTCCCTGACTAAGGTGCTGGAAAGGGTCTGGCTTGACCCAGCCGTTGTTCTTACAGACAATTTCAAGGTATACAGCAGTGATGACCAAGAGACTGTTCTTGATCATGTGAATTTGTATGCATTTCTTGTAGAAACCAAGTCCGACCTCTAAAATGGCTTAGTCTGGAATTACAAGGGTAGGGTGGAAAGTCTCCTCACTGCATCTGCAATGGTGACAATTTTGTAACTTATTCCATCCATATGCTTCGAGGAATTCCCGTGAACAGCCTCCAGACAATAAGTTCTAAGTGAAGTGCGTATTTTGGACCCATGGAGTGAGTTCTCTTTCCTCATCCTGGGAACCCGGTCTCCGTGTGACTGAAGCAATGTCAGAATACCCACCAGCACTTAGCTGTGAAGCTTTCAGAACCATGCCTGCCGCAGCCATAAGGAAGACAACAATACTCAGGATCCTGAATGATTGCGAAGGAAAAAGTTGGATATGGTGAAAGGAATTCATAAGCGCCCATCCGTCTCAATGGAGGACTGAACTTCGAAAACCCTGGTCCCTGGATGGAAGGACCTGTTGCAAGAGACCGGAAGTCCAACATTCTCTGTTACCCACGTTGAACACTAAATCCTGGCCACTTAAACCCCAGTTCTCAATCTGAGAAGATGTCCTTTCCCGATACCACACCTTAAATGTTACTCTTAGCGAGATTTAGTGTTGGAAGCTTTAAAGGAGGAGGGTCCTCACCTTCAGGCAAAGCCGGATGTAAGAAACCCACCCTAAATTTTGATGTCTGATATGGCAGCAGTGTCTTCCAAAAAGACCGCCAGTCTCTCTTTTATAAATGGTCCTGGGAGACTTAGCTGGGCCCTTACCACTGCCTTTAGCTCCTTTGTGTTGCTGTGCAGTTCTTACTTCCTTTGCGGTCCGTATCTCTACTACGGGTTTCATTGCAACCCCGTCTTGCCGGCAATCGATATTTGTGTAGTGATGCTTATCAGACCGGGCTCTAAGAGCCCGAATGTGTTCCTTAGATTTATGTATCCTTAGGGTACGATTCCACATGGAGCCGGAGAGGGGGACACATCTGCAACAGGATCTGGGGTCCCTGGAAACGGGGCTGGAGTACTGTAGCAGGTGGAAAAATGTGCTAGCGGCACTGGACAAAGTGATCGACCAGACTGTTTGGTAAGCCTAAGAATGGGAGCTAAGCTCTGGGGAGTGACCAAGAGTCCAGAGATAGCTTCTCTGTCGGCGGGAACCCTTTCCATGAATGGAAACTCTCGCTCGGGTGCAACTTTTTTCTATTGATCACTCATGCGACGTGTAAGAGGAGATCCAAATGATCACGTTTCTCTATAAGTTCTTAAATGGTATCTCGAGAGGGTTTGGACCAGCAGGGATATGGAGGGTCCCATATGCAAGTTTATCTCTGCAAGACAAACCCTGATCGTCCTTCCAAGCAAAGATTCGGGTAGACATAAGCTTAGTTGGTGTTCTCAGTCCCAGATGAGGATTTCGACCGGCGGGACATAGAGGATCCGAAAGAATGAGCTATGAACTTGAATGTATCTCCTCAGTTATACTAGGCGACGCTCTGAGATACCGTGGTTATGGTAAGTCACGTGATTAGTCTGTTTTATGTTCAAAACCGCCATCCATATCCTATTCCTAAGGCTAGGAAAGATGAACGCTAAGGTTTACTTGCTTAACATTGTGATTTTGATATCGGCAGGTTTGTGTAGTGGCTGCAAGTGAAGTCCACGGGGCAGCCATTGGTACATTACCACCAAATTCACCTACTAGTGTAGACAATAGCGAACGACTATAGGTACCCCTTGCTACAGCCCTTTCCTAATTAGGAAAGACAAGGGCCCTGTTTCCTTGTACCGCAGTAAGTGTTTTGTAGGAAACACCTTGTATGTACTAAATGTACACAGTTCTAGCACACACAGAGTTCATATCATTAGGATCTAGATGCTGCATCAGGTGGTCCTTCTTTAATGTCTCTCAGTGGGTGATGTGAAGGTACGCATCCTTCAGGTCCCATGACATCGACCAAATTGCCCTCTGAAGGGTAGGAGAGGATCATCACCACTGCCTTCTCACGAATTTGCCATGGTCTAATGTAGACAGGCCTTGTTCAGTGGAATGAGGTTGAGGAATTGTCATAGCTTTATTACAAAGAGCTTTTAAATGAGAAAAATGTGCAAGCTGTTGTATTAGTTAGGGTAATTTTGCCCAAGAGCGTGCTTTCTCTTCGTCTCTTCACGTACCCATCAACCCGATCAATGGTAATACCTTACTAAACTGCTTCAGTTTATATCATTGAGGGTAAATACTGTGAAAATAATTCACATTTATACGATTGGTAAATGGTAATGACCCTTATGCCACCTAGATATTAAGGAACATATCACGCTGATTTTTCCTCCCGATGAAGGTGCTAGGGGGCTTCAATAGTAAACATGAAAATATTTATTAGTACTGCTAGGAGATTTGGCACTTTCAGAGTTCTACCAAGAGCATTGACATCATGATATACTGGCATAGTGAGTATACTCACTAGACCTGTATATCATGATGTCAATGCTCTTGGTAGAACTCTGAAAGTACCAAATCTCCTAGCAGTACTAATAAATATTTTCATGTTTACTATTGAAGCCCCCTAGCACCTTCATCGGAAGGAAAAATCAGCGTGATATGTTCCTTAACATCAAGGGATAAGTAAAGGGACCGCAAGACAGTATGCCCGTTGTGACGGGGTTACCCAGACTACAATAAGGAAATGAGCGCATCTTGAAATTTAGTTTGCCCGTCACAATTGGCCTATGAAACTATTCATCCATGCATAAGTTGTTGTAGATTAAACAGAATTTTGAACTAACTAGATGGTCAAACCTGTACGGCGAGACATTTAAAGCGATATTTAGAGCAACTTTAACGAAAAAAAAAAAAAAAAACGGCCATCTTGAAAGTCAACATGGCCGACATTTATGTTTGCTGGCAATATCATCAATAGATTAGTTGGTATTGAAAACATGGGATTAGCCATCACAATCACTCTTATAGCTTCTAGAATTAAGGAAGTTATGGCCACTTTTCTGTGAAAATGGCGGCCATTTTGTAATTCGAAATGGCGGCATTTTCAATGTCGGAAAAAACTGAACCTTGCATTTTTGGATTCAGCATACCCAAATTATTAAGAAAATGCAATAAAATCAAACTACTCAGACCTATCTCGCAAAGCCTAATATTTGGACACGCGATTCCTCACTATAATGTCATTTACAAAAAGTGTAACGTTAATGCTGGAGTTAAATCCCCTTAATTTTGAAGACACTTCAGATCTTTCGAGGTTCTTTGGGTACACAACCCGTTCGCCGTGTTGATTATCATCCACGATTAAAATCAGTTTTACTCGAGTGTCACGTGGACAGATTAGCAAATGTGTCTGTCTGCAAAAAGCTTTAACGGGGATGTAGCCTATACGTAATGTGTTAAAGGGGATATGACACTCCCCAAACCAGGGAGTTGCTAACAACTTTCTGCCCAAACATAATTAGGAACATCCCCAGAGTTCTAAATACTGTTGATAACTGCACTGTGATTGACATTCATTCAAACAATAAAGTTTCACTCTGGTTGGTCAACAATGACTTGTACAGTCTGTTGTGTTCCCAGTTAAGCTCACACACTGTGCTTGCCAATGTTGCCTCTAGCAACTTAAGCTCAGGGCAGGCTACTGTGGTTTGTCTCATAGTTGTACTGGAGGAGGTAAATTGGAGGAGGGGCTAGAAGTTAACTTAGTAGGGAGAACTGCTACTGTCTGGGGTGAGCTTAGAGAGCCTTTAAATTCTAAGAGGAGGTGAGTTTTTCGTTCCCTTGGCCACGTTGACAGCACTGTTGACCCGCGAGCGATCTCATGACTGTCAAATTGCCCGTTATAAGCAAAAGGTTTACCACTTCTGTTTTGAACTTGAACTGCAGTTTCAGTTGTTTTTAAAACGAGCACCAAACAGTCAAAGCTGTACAGTCAGACTTCAGACAAGTGGCCTACTTGTATAGGGGACGAACTGCTGTTCTTAGTTAAGGAAATTACCGTTTCCTTTTTGCAAAAAGGGAGCTTACGAATCAGGACAGAGTGGCAGTGCGACGGGGGAATCGGTCGACCGTGACCGTCCTCGCACACCGTTCCCGTCCTGTTCTTAACTTTAGTTACGATGCGAACTGGACGGCGACGCGAGCGCGAGCGCGATTGCTAGCATCTCTTCGCTTCCTGGCGATAAACAGTCCTTCTGAGTTTTAGAACAGTGAGTCGAACTTGAAGGTCGGCAACTAGTTGGGCATCAAAGCATTGTTCAATGGAATCCTATTGTTAGATTAGCAGAGTGAGTGTGAATGAGGAAAGGCAAGGTTGGCTGAGAAAATTCAATACTCTTTAACCACATGATCATTCATTAGAAGGATTTTCTCCTCACGCTTAACTGGATCTAATAGGATTAGCATCAGTTTAAGTGTCAGTTAGAACTCCTTCTAATAACACCTGGTCATATCTACTTGAGTACGATACCCACCGTCATGGCGAATCTTCACAGAGTTCGAGATATTCTTGTAAGTTGTTATGTTTGTGATATACTGGACGAAGAAGAATTTATGCTTCTATTTGACATCAACGCCCAGACTAATCCAGATTTCCAGTATGAAGACTATTGGTTTAATTTTGACAAGTTTAATGATGATGAATGCAACAGTTATTTCAGGTAGGATTCAAAACAATAATTAACGTGTTAAAAATAATGTTATTGACAATGTTAATTTATTGATTAAGACTTAGGTTAGTCAACTGGTGTTAGTAGACCTTACTTTAACGTTACTTTTAACTGTAATGTATTGCAATCGAATAAGTGGAGTAAAAAAGTTAGACTTGTGCCACTCTTAAGCCAGCCGTACACTACACGACTTAAGAGAGCTTACGAAACAGGACGGGAGAGCAAACAGAACGTTCACTCGAGCGGAAAATCGATCTGCGCATGCGCCAATGCGAAACTCTCTCCGTCCTGTTCATTTTCAAGACGGTATTCAGGCGAAATAACGTCCGGTCTGCTAACAGGACGGATCTATGTAATTGTGTACACTGGATGTAAACAAGACGCACGCGTGTATGAAAGCTGACAGTTAGCTACTTACGTTGATATGCACGATCGCCAAGTCCAAGAAAAGAATTGTTATATTCAGGGGCGTATATACCCGAATTTCCGGGGGGGGGGGGGGGACTATTTTGAGAGTTTGGGACCGTCCACATTTCTTGGAGACCGACTTCCATTGTCACAGTTGTACCGTCCAAATTTATTTCATTTCATTTCATTTGACATTTATTTCAGTCTTTTTTATCAGTAGATACAGTGTACAATTTCGTTAAAAGTAAAAGTAAATAGACTCGGGACAACTCAGAGAAAGCAACGGCTGCTTGTGGGAATGAGTTACCCCTTGACAAAAACAAAACAAAACAGGTACACGATTACTTATATAGTGGAATGAAAAAGCTTACAAGATTCAGAAAGATATAGAATAACACTAAACAAAGCAAAGACACTTAGATGGAAATAAAATATAATTAAGCCTTAGTTCGCATTTAAATTTGCATTAAGTGATCTTAATTTTCTGAAAAGCAAAAAAAAAAGTCCGAAAAATCGAAGACCTCTTTTTTTCTTTTTTTATTTTATTTATTTATTCAGTCATTCATTCAGTCATTCATTCATTCATTCATTCATTCATTCATTCATTCATTCATTCATTCATTCATTCATTCATGTATCCATGTATCCATGTATCCATGTATTCATGTATTCATGTATTTATTTGGGACGAGCCTGTGATGGCGGCCTAGTAACATCACCTGTCGTTTGGCTCTAGATTTTTCATCTTATTTTCGACCTTTAGATATTCCATCGGAATTGCAGGTGAGGTGCAGCATATCTTTGTACCCTCCTTCACACTGTGAGCTGTAAAAATGCCCCAGCGAGGTAGGCCTCCAGGCAGTTTGGGGAAGAAAAAACGTGATGAGATTGCTTCCCAAGGGACTTTGCGTAGCCTAGGCTCCAGCCTTACAACTACTCTACGTAACAGTAGGGAGCCTACCGAAGAGGCCTACGATGACAGCGAGGAAGAGTTTACAACTGAGAATCTGGCTACATCCCTAGATAATGCGATGGATGAAATTAACAAACAACTTCAGAAAATCCGAAAAGATTTCTCTAAAGCCATCGCCGACCACGATAAAGTAATTGAAGATCTTAAAACAGAAAACTTAGAACTAAAAAGCAAATGTGGAAGCCAGGGTCGCAGCCTTAGAAAAATCACAGGGGGCTCATTCTGAGTTAATCAACAAGCAAGAGCGTTTTTCGCGCCGGAACAATTTTCGTATTGTTGGTCTGAAGACTGAAAGTGATGAAGACCCGATAAAGATGGCCTCTGAGGTGATCTCTAAAATTGGAATACCCAACTGTAAAATAGAAAGGGCCCATCGAGATGGAAGGAATGTGCCAGGAAGAGACAGACACCTCCTTGTTAAGCTCTCCTACTATCAGGACAAGGTAACTATTATGAAAAATGCAAGACAGAGTCTTTCAAATGAAAGTTTTTATGTGATTGATGACCTCACTAAGATGGATCTTAAAGAAAAGAGAAAATGGTCCCAGAAGGTTAATCAATTGTTTCAGCAAGGAACTAAACTTAGATTCTTTGGAGGTTGTTGGAGACAAGCAAATGGCAAGCCTTACGTATTTCCAACACTTTGAGAGTTGTTATTTGTTTCCTTGGATTTGCAAACATTATGTCCTTCATTCATTCATTTGATAAAAATTATGACCACAGGAAAACGGAGAAGGTTGTTTTTTCTTTTACTTGTGTTTCTATGTATGAGCCTGTACACAGCCCCATCATGTCCTGCGAACTCGACATGTTTGTATGCCGAACTGTTTCATCGGATAACTTTGTTTTTGTCTTCCTTCTTTTGAATTCTCTTTTCTTATCCGATTGGATTGACTTTTCCTTTCTTTCTTTTTCCAACCTCCGTGCAAAGATGCTATGGTTTTTGTCAGCGATATCAAGTATTAGAACGTGTTTTCATTACTCAATTGTCAGTAGCCCTAAACCTTATTGTCCTCTGAGCCGTCTTCGTGAATTATGGCAGCAGACTTAAAGTTAATCTCATTTAACGCAAGAGGGCTAAGACAGGCAAAAAAGAGGAGACAGCTATTCACTTACTTGCACAAGCGCAATGCTGACATAGTCTTACTACAAGAAACCCACAGCTGTTTAGAAGATACAAAGTACTGGACGTATGAGTGGGGAGGCACGATCATTTTTTCTCATGGATCTACTACTAGTCGTGGGGTCAGCGTACTTTTCAATCCCAAATTGACTTTTAAAATACTCAAGCAGGATATCTGTCCACACGGACGTTACATTGTAGTAGATATTAACATTCAGCATTACATTTTCACCGTTGTATGCATTTATGCCCCTAATGTTGACAACCCAGGGTTCTTTGTTGATATTTCAAATAATCTGAATCAGTTTGAATGTGAAACTATTATCTGTGGAGGGGATCTCAACTTTGTCTTTAATTTAGAAACTGACAAAATTGGTGGCAACGCAAAAACTAACTTTAAAGCAAGGGAAGCATGTCTAGACCTAATGATTACCCACGACCTAGTTGACATTTGGAGGGAGAAAAATCCACTGGTTAAAAATTACACTTGGAGTTCTAACATAACGCCGGGGATTCATTGTCGTTTGGATTATTTTCTAATTTCGGGACGTATTGATCATTCTGTAGAGGATGTTGTCTTCTCGCCGGGATTACAGTCAGACCATTCTTTCATTTCTTTTTCTTTTCACACGCATTCTGTAAAAAGGGGTCCCGGCTTCTGGAAAATTAATAATTCGCTCCTGAATGATCCATATTACGTTCACATTATCAATGATCTCATTCTTAAGGAGACGGACAACAATGAATTAATTAATCCTTCTGTTCGTTGGGAACTTGTTAAATATAAAATCCGTGCTGCTACCATTAAGTACTCTAAGCTGTTGACGAAACGAAAACGTGCCAAAGAAAATGAACTAATTAATAGAATTGCGGAACTTGAGCAAATGTTGTATGTCAATGAATCTCCGAACACTAGAAGTTTGCTCAAGGAGGCCCAAAATGAACTTTTACTACATTATAATTATAAGCTGCAAGGCACGATCATTAGGTCTCGTGCAAAGTGGGTAGAAGAAGGGGAAAAAATACAAAGTATTTTTTAAATTTGGAAAAAAGAAACAAATCTCTTAATTCAATTCATGCCCTTAAAAACGCAGATGGTGATTTAATCTCCTCCAATGATGAGATTCTCTTACAGATCAAAACTTTTTACCAGGGACTTTATAAGTCCAGTGATTGTGTTCCCGACCCTTTTTTTACTGGTCTTCCAATTTTTGATACTGATGATGTTGATTTTGAATCTTGTGAGGGTAAACTTACATTGAGGGAATGTTATAATGCTCTTTGTGCAATGAAGAACGATAAGTCCCCAGGCTGTGATGGCCTTCCTGTTAATTTTTACAAGAAATTCTGGCACTCTATCGGTAAGTTTTTGCTAGATTCATTAAACTATGGTTACTGTAAAGGGGAACTTTCACCAGAACAAAATAGAGGTATAATTACTTTAATCTTAAAGCCAAATAAGGAACGCACCCTGCTTCAAAATTACCGTCCCATTACTCTCCTGAATAGAGATTATAAAATTGGAGCAAAGGCGATCGCTTTAAGACTTAAAAATATCATTCAAGACTTGATTGGTCCTCAACAAACAGGGTTCTTGAAAAACAGATTTATTGGTGAAAATATAAGGTTCGTGTTAGATTTAATTGACTTTTCTAGACAAAAGGAGATTCCTGGCTTTCTACTTTTAGTACATTTTGAGAAAGCGTTCGATAGAATTGAATGGTCTTTTATTCATAGAACTCTCAATTACTTTAAGTTTGGTATTAGCTTTAGAAACTGGATTAATGCATTTTACAATAAGAGTACTACTGGCATTTGTAACAATGGATATTCTACAGGTTTCTTCCCCATTCAAAGGGGAGTACGTCAAGAGTGCCCACTGAGCCCCTACCTATTTCTACTTGTTGCGGAGATTCTGGCACTGAAAATTAAGATGAATGGTAACATTAGGGGTATTAGGATAGGTAATAAGGAAGTTAAACTTATGCAATATGCCGATGATACAACTATTTTTCTCGATGGTAGTAGAACTTCTGTAATTGAGACTATTCATACTTTTAACTTATTGAAAGAGGCCTCTGGCCTATCCATTAATCTTGGTAAGTCGAATTTATTTCCGTTAGGACCATACATTAGAGCTATTCCATTTGCCATTAATGACTTAAATATTAACATTACCCACGGACCAGTCCAAGTTCTTGGTATCTCTTTTACAAGCCGGGAAGGCAACGATTTGTTCCAACTAAACTATATGCCCAAATTATCTCGCCTTAAAAGCTGTCTAAAAGCATGGGCTACCAGAGACTTGACCCCAATATTATTGGCCGTAATATTATTCTTAAGACTTTTGCCCTGTCTCAACTTGTTTTTCTTTTTCAGGTTTTGCCAAATCCACGGCCCCATCACTTTGTTAAAGAGTTAGAAAGATTGATTTATGATTTTATTTGGGGAGGTAATCCAGATAAGATAAAACGTTCCACTATTATCAACACAATTAGCGATGGAGGCCTTAAAGTTACACATGTGCCTTCTTTCATGAACAGTTTAAAATGTAGTTGGATTAAACGTTATTGTAATGAGAGTGTAGGTAACTGGAAACTATTTTTTATCTATATTTAAAACCCTTTGGCAACAGTTTTATATTCCAATGTAATTATCACAGTAAAGATATTCAAGCCATTAATAATGTTTTTATTCGGCAAGTGTTGGAAGCGTGGAGTGAGACAGTGTTTACAACCCCGGTTGAAAATTTTGGTAGCCAAATAATTTGGAATAACTTCTTTATTCGCATTGATAATAATGTTGTTATGTACAAAAATCTTTTTGCCAAAAACGTCATGTATGTTAGTGACTTATTTGACCATGATAATCTTCCTTTACCATTTGAACATTTCAAATATGCCTTCGGGATTGATTCTTTTCCATTCACACTTTATCATGGATTGATCAAAGCGATTCCTCAAACCTGGAGAAGATCCGATTGTGTAGGAACTATGTCGTTGAATGGAACTATTGAATTCTTTAACAAAGTTTGTCAGTCTACCTCTGCGTCTCAAGTTATTTACTCCAGGCTGATAAATCGTTTCTCTAAAGCTCCAACCTCTAGGATTAAATGGCAAAGTCACTTTAATACTCTTACTGATAACGATTGGCGTAGGTTCTTCAGATGCCTCACCTCACTGTTTCAGAGGCCAAACTTAGGTACTTTCAATTTAAATTCTTACACAGGATAATTGCGACTAATAGATTACTTTATTTAATGAAAAAGAATGATTCAGATCTATGTTCCTTTTGTGGTACGGCTGTAGAGACCCTTGAACATCTTTTCTGGGAGTGTAATTTTACTGCTTCGTTTATTTTAGATGTTGAGGCACGTGCGCTTAAAAAACAGTTTTGCTTTTCTAAAAGAGATGTCTTTTTCGGTTATAACGATAGACCAAGTCACCTTTATAACTTTTTAAATCTTCACATGAAATGCTATATTTATGACTGCAAGAGACATGAACGAAGACCTACAGTTGATGAATTCTTTTTTAAGTTTAAGTTTGCCCTTAGTATTGAAAGATTTACTGATGCAAGGATTTGCCCCTATAAGAAAAACAGGGTCAGTTATGGTGATCTATATCAAGCGTTCTCTCCATGTCCAGATTTGTTCTCATGATTTTATGTATCTCCTGGTGACGTATTTGTGTTTTCTTTTTCTAGAAGTCTTGCCACGTTTTGTATGATTCCATGGGAAAAATTATATGCATGAACGCTTGTATGTCAGTTGGAAGAAGTACGGGTCTATGTATTTTTCAAATAAGTGAACAATGCTGAAGTGTTTGGTTAACATTTAAAGCATCATGTTTAAATGGCCGTGCCGAGTTACTTCTGGGTAAAATTCGTATAACTGTTGTAGCTTTTGACCTGTTAATTTTTATGACCTGCTTCACTTCATGGGTTAAACTAAATGAAATTAAAACTGTAAATAATGTATATAGATATATACGAGAATTGTATTTTTACATCTGTCCGCCTTTAGATATTTATACGATGTATTAAGGTGTTAATTGGAATTGTGATTATGGATTGTACATACCGCTTATACAGCTTGATGCTCTAAACTGAACCGTGTTACAAAACAATTGAACTGAGATTAATAAAATAAAAAATGTATTTATTTATTTATTTATTTATTTATTTATTTATTTATTTATTTATTTATTTATTTATTTATTTATTTATTTATTTATTTATTTATTTATTTATTTATTTATTTATTCATTTATTCATTTATTCATTTATTCATTTATTCATTTATTCATTGATTCATTGATTCATTGATTCATTGATTCATTGATTCATTGATTCATTGATTCATTGATTCATTGATTCATTGATTCATTGATTCATTGATTCATTGATTCATTGATTCATTGATTCATTGATTCATTGATTCATTGATTCATTGATTCATTGATTCATTCATTCATTGATTCATTCATTCATTGATTCATTCATTCATTGATTCATTCATTCATTCATTCATTCATTCATTCATTCATTCATTCATTCATTCATTCATTCATTTATTTATTTATTTTTTTGCTTTTTTGCACCTGAAGTGCTGCTCGTGACCGGTCCACTGTTAGAAAGGCACACTGAACTGCATTTTAGACCGACTTTTTGCCTCTCAGAGACCGACCGACTTTTGATTTTCACTGGAGGGGGGAGTGTCACACCCCCTCCCCCCGCATTTACGCCCCTGGTTATATTTAACTGTAAGAAGTTCCAGTCAGTTGTGAAATATGGCTACCAGCACAAGTACTTGTTCGGTGACTGAATTTGCAGATTTAACTTTGATGATATTGTCCACATTACAAAGTTTGAACACATTTTTTGAAGCCTCTCAGATTATCTGACCCTGTAGGCAGCCATGCTAGCTTAACAGCAGCATTAATTACTTTTACAGTTTAGTACATACTGACATACCAATTGATATTACGGGGATCCTAAGTTACTAAGTCCCCACGTAAATACGTTAAGTTACACGTATACTGTTAACGGCAGGGGTCGCGCACGCGTCGCCGTCCATTTCGCATCGTAACTTAAGTTAAGCTACATTTAACGCTAGCTAGATGGTGGTTATCAATGGTGATTAGCAATGCAATGTGGCCCTTAGCACAATGTGGCTGACCGCCTCAAATTCTTTCAAAATACCGCATTAGCGTTTTGTTTACATCCAGTGTATGTACACAATTGCAGAGATCCGTCCTGTTAGCAGACCGGACGTTATTTCGCTTGAATACCGTTCTGAAAATGAATGGGACGAAGAGAGTTTCGCATTGGCGCATGCGCAGATCGATTTTCCGCTCGAGTGAACGTTCTGTTCGCTCTCCCGTCCTGTTTCGTAAGCTCCCTAAAATTGTTTCGGGGACGGTACTAAAATCCAAAATATTGCTGTCATTTCATCGTTTTCAAGTGTCTTTAAGTTCAAAATGTTGGTTATTTTAGGAAAGCAATTAAGAAAACCAACATTTAATGTTTTTTTTTGCAAGGCTGAAACGTATTATGAAGCAATGATAGAAATAAGCTATTTATGAGTAGGGCATTTTATACAAGTGGATCAAGCGGTGTTTCTTGTTTCCCCTGCCTCTTACTCTGCCCTTATGGAGAAGCGATCGGCTGTTTTGGTTGTATATATTTGTTTCTAAAAATAGCACAGCACATTGACTGAATACTTGAGATCGTTTTTGAAGAAGTTTGGAAAACTATGTGGGACATAACTGTAGTATATAATGATACTGTCCATACTCCTACTGTACTATCCTGTCCGGACCATTGATATTGCCGAGAGGGGGAGGCGTCCGAACGTCCTTGATTACGGACTTTATTTTACCGCCCCAAACAAATTTTCTTAGAGCTACCCATGGCAGTAACAGAGGGCAGTGTGGCATTTTCATATACAAGGCTTTGCTCATCAGTTAAGTCATAATCACACGTTCTGTTAGTTGTGGCAAAGCAGTGTACAAATGTTCCTGTACTTACGCCATTATAAGTGCGAAGTTTAAGGGAAAATGTAATCTGACATGACCTTCAAGTATTCATGTTTATGTAACTCCATGGCACTTGTGTGTAAGGACGGTCGGAAGAGAAACTAGATTGGGGGTTTAAGGTTGATTGATAGGAAGCGTATATAACTTCTGAGAAGGGGATACTTAACAGTCATTATAACATATTATGATTATCAGTGGTGTATTTAGGGGGCCATCGGGTCATGCACCCCCTCACTGATGCCGATTTTTTAAGTAGGTAAAAAACATTAATTTTTTAACACAAATTTTACTTCAAAGGTAGCATATGTGGGACCAGATTGCATGTAAGGACACCACCCCCCTAAAACCCCTCCCCCAGAACGGCAGTCGCACAACATAACACATGCCCCCACCACATGAGAGAAATCTTGCCTATGCAATTGATCGTTATCATTATTATTGTAACGACTTCCTCAAAAATTATAACCAATATGGAAGTGCAGTAACATGGTAAATGTTTGTATGAATTTGGCATGCGGTGTGATAACCGATGTATGACTGTGTGATATGTATATTAATATGTTTAACGCGCGTAGAGCGCGCAGAAATTTTGGGTTATATTTTTCGGGCAAGTCGTTACAGCCCCCTAAATCAACTTGGGCTCCTATACCCATGGTTCTTGGAACCATAGTCCACCATGGAACACAGAACGAATGTTACTGACCGTACTATATATATATATATATATATATATATATATATATATATATATATTATATGAGACAAATCCACGTATGCTCCATGTAACATATCAAACAATAAAACACATTCCAAAGATGACATAATAAGAGCACAGATACGATAAAAACAGCGTATATTTCGGACACTCCTGTGTCCTTTCTCAGCCCAAAATGGAAAGTGAAAAATTACAGCATTTTTCAGACTTAACGGTAAAACAAGTACAAACAAGAACAAATGATAGACATGTAGGTTTAGTTAACCGTGGAAGCTTGGGAAGTGTTATTTTATTACGAAGGGGAAGTCGTAATTTGAACCGAGCAGAATACACTTTAGATTTGAAATGGAATGATTCGGTTCACCCATTCTATTTCAAATCTAAAGTGTATTCTGCTCGGTTCATATTACCAATCTGTCAACGAACGCCTCAAATCTGAGAGCAAGTGGGTCGTTAAACTGTCAACACATATTAGGGGCCTGAACAAGGACCTTGGCATCTTACGTGACTTCCCCCTTCGTAATTAATAACCCAAGCTGCCAAGGTTAACTAAACCTGCCTGTCTATCATTTGTTTTTGTTTGTACTTGTTTTACCGTTAAGTTTGAAAAATGCTATAATTTTTCACTTTCCATTTTGCACTGAGGAAGGACACAGGAGTATCCGAAATATAAGCTGTTTTTATTGTATCTGTGCTCTTATTATGTCATCTTTGGAATGTAGGTTTATATATACATATATAATATATATATATATATATATATATATATATATATATATATATATATATATATATATATATATAATGTAGTCCGTACTGGTACGGATGATAGACTTAGGTCTTCCCATTTATGTTAATTTTTGAGCTGAAGCACTGGACAAACATGCAAAATATTGGAGTAAATAGACTAAGGGACACAGGTCAACATGTGGATTTACCCCTTTAGGGTGGTTTCGCAAATGTGGGGATGGGATCTTGGTTTCACCGCTTCATGTGCTATTTGAGAACAGCACACAGCTTGGTCTTTATGGAAAAGGTATTGCATAGTTCGATTTTCTTAAAGGTAAAATGCAATGCTGCACCGTCAGGGGGACATCGGACAATAACCAGCTAAAGTTTACTTGAAAGACGTCACCGTAACAAGGCAAACAAACAAAGAGAGCTACAGTGTGCAGGCAGAAAATTTGTAGGCCGTGGTGACATCGAATTTGCTACGCAGAATGATAGGAAGAATAAGGACCTGTACTCTCTCTAATATAGTACAACATAAGGCATGGCATACAGAGCAATACAACATCTCCCGTAGCTTAAAATGGATAGCACAGTTTTTAGTCAACATTTCATTTCGAATGTAGATATGTTTCATTTAAAATTTAGATGGGCCATGCCAATAGTTTTCTATGGAATGAAACTTTTAAAACTTACTTCACATAACTTTCACCGTCGATTTTTTGATTTGTAAAAAAGCCTCCACAAGAAACGAAGAAGTTAAGCCGATATTAAAATAATTTCCAAAAGGTCGAGTCCACAAGTAACAATGTTATCTCTATAGACAAGTGCTGACCCCTCCTTCCGACTTCATACTCACACGTTTCCACTCAGGAAACGTTTGCCGCAGTTCCATTATGATCCAACAGTAAAATCAAACGGGGTGGGAAGGGGTTGGGAAAGGTTGCTGGCAAAAAGTTTGTAGTCTCTAAAGAAACGTCATGTCTTCCATCAAACTTTTCACCGAAAGAAGACTATAGTCATTGGAGTACCGAGTTGCAATGTTAATTATCGTAGTCGAGTTCGATTCATCTAGCTTTAGTTAAAGCGCCCTGACTTTAAAAAAGAGATGTGTGAGAACAGGACTAACACCTCCCTGGTGAGAACTGCAGTAATTGGTATGCTCTGAAACAAGCGCCTTATGGCGGTTTGGCTTTTGTTGACTATCTCAATGCCAAGAAAAACAAAGGATGGTTCCAATACTCAGGTATGTCAACTCACAAGGTAATGCGAACAAACATCTTTGGAATTCAAGAAGAAAGTTTCTGCTTGATTCATTCTAACTGAATGCAAAACAATAGTGAATACCCTGAGGAAGTGGTGGTCAGGGGTTCTGAGACTAATTTTAGGGAGATAAACATGACCAAATACGCAGACACGTTTGATAAATACACGTGAGAAAAGGGGGCACTAAAGGCTATGTCGGGTCCATCATTAGCGTAAATAGACGATTTGTTTTGAAGGGACATTTTCTGTATCAACGATGAAACTGAATATTTAATTCTTAAAAGTTTGCTTTCCTTTGGGAAATACCAGTATTCTTGTACAATTCAGTTCTGTAAAGTGATGGCTGTAGCCTAGGCCATCATGGTTTCTTCTACAGCAGCACTCCACATCGGCGGAGCCAGGGGGTGGTCTGGGCATGCCAACCTTTTTTATGTGGCACAAAAAAAAAAAAAAAAAAAACAACAGAAGCAAAAAGAGAGATGTATAACAATAATATTTAGCCAATCCAATCAAACGAAATGACCTTCCATTTGCACTGTGTAAATTGACAGGTCCAGTGACTTGCATTGTACTCTGTGGTAAATATCGAAATTTATAACCTAACATACGTTAACACATTTAGCCACCCCAGTCAAAACTCCTGGCTAAGCCAGTGGGGCTCTATAAATTAACTGAAGTAACCAAATGTTTTCACAGTCAGTGGTTTATCAAATAATAATCAATTCCAAATTACACGTTTATAAAATTGAGATCGTATTTTGTGACCTCTCCTATCTCGCTCATAATAGTTTTCTTGTCAATAAGTTGATAACCAGAAAGCCCAAATGCTTAGGGATTCCTTAGTACAATGGTTTGTCGTTGACACAATATCACGGTGAAGTTACTGTGCTATATAGAAAGTTAAAACTCTATGGGCATAGATCAAACAGATTCATCTCATGTCTAAATTACCATAAATTAGCTTCTTGCTTCTAATTTTGGACAAAACATGTAAGGTGTATTAGATCTAAACATGTTTCATATTCGACTAATTGTATTAACAAGGTTTGCGTGACAAGATTTTTGTTTTGTCTTTGAACTTTGAACTTCTAAAAGATAAAGAAATGCTGAAATACACTCATTGTGGGGCGCCCATATGCCAAGTGTGATTCATGTAGGAATTTCTCCCTGGGATATCGAGTTAACAAGGTTTTAGCGAGACCGTCGGTGACCTCAAATGCATTTTGACCTCCAGTAGTGGCGTACTTCCAAAATAAATACATCATACCAAACGAAATGATTACCCTCTGTGCGGGGCTAATTTTAAAAATATTAATCCTAATGCGTTTTACATTCTCATTTAAAATGATCTTGCAAAGCAATTTTGCAATAAAGTTCCCGTACTATTTCTTGGGTTATTTGATTTTACACTTGCAAGATATTTTACATTTTGTTTTTTGAATTTCTAGTTCGTTACTTTTTCTTCTGGCACCGGCAATTTGAATCGTTTCCACTCGTATCGGTTCTGATCGATTCATCTACCCAGGCATGTAGTCCACACAACTTACAACGTACGTACATATGTAGTATACTAGCGTTCCTAGAGGCAAGGTACACGCCTATTTCGCACATCATCTGTGGGAGGTTCATGAACAACATTGTGGATTTTGCAGGCATTGAAACTGTTTTTTTCATCAATGAGTTTGTTTTTCGTGGTAGACCTAGGCCCTAACGCTAGCCTAAGTTAGGCTAACGTTAGTACTGTTAACGACTGTAGCAAGTGTACTGTTACACCAGACACACTGCATGCATGGCTTTGATAAGTATCGGTATCGGATCGAATCGATAAACCAAGAAGCATAACCGGATGTGACTTAACGAAGTCGGCGGGTCCGAGAATTTATTCTACTTTGGCGACTATTCAGCTCCTTTAACATAGAGTACCCAACTGCAAAGTATGAGATTCATACAATTTTCCTTCTTGATCTAAATATCACATTAAAAAGATTTATGCAGTTTGATCTACGATGCCATCAAATGAACTGTACACTCCACAAAACCAACAGCCATTATCTTCCCTTAAGGTTACGCATCTTGAGGTTAAATGTTTAGAAGCAACTCTAAAGATTTTTTGCAGTTAGAACTCTAGTGACCCCAGATGACCTTCGACCTACACACATCAAAAACAAAAGGGATCATCTTCTCAACATGGCGTATCTAAATGCAAAGAATGATGATCCCTCAAGCTTGCCCACCATCAGATACCGTGTTTACGAGCAGTTTTCAAGGTTTTTACTATTTGACCTCTGGTAACCCCAAATGACCTTTGACCTTCTCCAAAGTCAAAAGGGATCATCTGCTTAATATGCGCTATCACATGCCAGCTATGAAATTCATTGAAGTTTCCCTTCTGTAGATATCGTGTTGACAAACTTTTTCATGGCGTTTTAATTTGACCTCTGGTGACCCCAGATGTCCTTTGACCTACCCCAAAAGCAACAGGGATCATCTTCTCAATACGGTGTATTCACATGTCAAGTATGTGATCAGTCACAGTAACCTTTTTAAGATATCGTGTTTACAAGCAAAACTCACATACACGCATACACACCCGCACACACAAAACGCCATCACCATCGCATAGATTCATACTGCCTTCGGCAAGAATTAAAAATATAGTCAGTCCATCAATCTTTCAAGAATTGTAGTTTTAACATCCCGTGGGGGTAGGTGGGCGGCGCGTCTTTTAGAAAATTTGCTCCCCTAGAAAATCCAAAATAAGTTCTATTCGCCTTAATACATTTAAGTCTAACTTGCCTTCCCCACAAAATTTCGCCCCTTGGAGCTATCTCCCCATTTTTTCCCATCAGCACTTCAGTCTGACTAGTTTGTGACATAAATTTCACACATGTAGAAGCATCGAACAGGACATAGGAAATCGCATGAACATAATATTGTCCTGTGTAATAAACATGAGTTCAGTTGTACATTGCTCAATCGAATTGTACATTGACTAAATTGCGTCGAGCTAAAGCAACTTTCTTTACGCATTTGACTTTAGACATAATCCTTTTCACAAATATAGTAGAAACTTTTGCTGCAAGTGTTATCGTTCCAAGACACATCGTCACCGCTCCATTTGCGGATCTCTGAACAATTCTCATTACCTCCCGAGTTATCCGGTTGACCCTCTTTCCAGTTTGTGTAATTGACTGACACATTGTACCATTTCCATACGCCTGTAAATACAGAAATACATAAGTCGGCCATTAATGGATTTAAGTACAATGGAATCGATGAAATAGTCAAAGGAGGAAAGTTACTGAAGGTGGGATTGGTTCCACTATTCAAGGCAAATATTTAGAGATGGATTATATAGGCTTAGTGACGTTTTGAGATGATTGACAAGGAATGTTGGGACTGTTTATAAACTGTTATTAGCGACGATTATCGGTATACCGTTTGAGAGTACGGTCGCAAGGTATCTAAATTTGGGGTGGGCAAGGGCCGAGTGAATTATTCATCTCGTAGATTTTGAGGTTTTTAAGGCAGTTTTGGACGTTTCAAGACAAAAACTGCAAACACAAAATTATTTTGGATAGGTAGCTGGGAGGGGGGAGCTGCAGTACTTACCTTCTGTTCCTACGGCCTTGGGGTTGATCATCGAGCTAGGTAGGTTTGGAAACTCTTGAGAAACACGATAGACACAATCATCCTTAGACTATTTAACAAATTTAGAGATAGTTCATTAGAGCTTTAAACTGTACTTGACTAAAGACGATCATTTTCAGATTAAATGTCAGGGTACGAAGTGGAAATGTTTGGCATCTAAAGTCGGTCTGGCAAACACCTTGTTAATTTTAGAGAGAGAACTTTTGTTTGGGGGCAACTGATGAACCCATCACAGGACCGGGCCGCTATTGAAAACATAACTGAAAAAAAATTATGGAGGCATAACCGAAGTTTGGGGTGGTAATTTCAGATTCAATGTCCTCGTGGCTGCTTCTTAATCTATATTTTATCATTTGATCTGGTAGTGAGCTAAATAGTAAATTATAGATGCTGTTAACCTATAATACCTTTGGCGATATACTGCAGCTTGTGTACATGGGTAGGGGTGGGGGAGTACCCTGCTCCCGACGGATTTGAAAGGGAAGGCCGTGATAAAACAAAGTGACGTTAAGAAGACAGGGAGAAAGGGGAAAATGGGGTGTGAAATTTCAATGATGAATAACGGTTACAATACAAAAGGAAGTATTTCCGGCACGCTTTGAAATAGTTGTATATTTATTATCTGCTGTATAAAGACAATGTTAGAGTATATTATTTCTCCAAGACCCATGGACACTGTATCATCATACATCCTTCCTGCAAACAAGCCTGTTTTCATCATCAGACCGACTGGTCGAACCAGTTTGAAAAAAAAAAAACGGTCTTATGAAGTTTTGTGGTCTATTTAGTGTTTGGGGTGCATCCAGTGTACTCTGATAATATCGCTATGTGTAATTCCATATGTTTACAGTTTTTAATTACGTAGAGTTTATCACAGTCGTGAACAGTTAACCATTGGTGTAAATACTAACTAGCCTCCTAAAACTTGTGTAAAGTGATTTTGTACCTTCATTATCCTTGTCACTAGTTAATCCTATCCACCATTGTTGGTTCCGTTCACTCATGATATTCACCATACGAGAAACTTCCTTGTCTTCTAGCTCGCTTTCGATAAAAACGAGATGAGCGCCCTCGCCCATCATCACTTTACATGCATTAGCTGCTTCCGCCCAAGTCAATGTAGAGGTATTAATAAACTTGTAGGAGCTAGTACCCCAGTGATGCCACTGTGTAACGTCTTTCGCTTGTAAAAGAAAAAACAAACGATTTTGATGAATAAAAAGTGGTCAAAATAAAGATATATAGAAAGAGCCAGCGCTATTCACGTGACCATTGACTGGAGGATTGTCTACGGGGTCATGCTTTCAATAAACACATTGCATAGGGCCCAATAAACATATGACCAGCTTTTCACTGTGGTGGATATTAGAGACAAAGGGACTACATAAACGCTAAAGCATTCCGATCAGGGTGAGGAACATTTATATAGAGCTAATATATTTATATAGAGCTAATATCTTTGTTTGTTCATTGTTCGATTGCTGTTGTTCAATGGTCATTTTTCTTAACGTGAAATAGGAGGTGGTATCGAAGGTGCCCGTAACATTCATCAGACGTTACCATGACGCTCAAAGCTGGGAGTGACACGCAGCAACAACATATTTTACACGTCCGCCCAGCGACGTACTTCATTTAAGATTGTAAAGTTAAAAACAAATATTGTAAGTTAGAAAAGTCTTTTCTTTAAATCCAAATATTACTCCGAGTGTTTCAGCTTGGTGCAAAGAGCAAAATATCTAAATCACCTGAAATCCTTCATGAGGATTTTGCTTTACGAAGGGCCATAACTGTTTTGCATACAACAGTATGAAATGTGAAGGAAATGTGCACTTAGTGCGTATGCTACAAAGGGTTTCCTCCCCTGCTCTAGACTCCGGTGGCAGAAAATTTATATGCAGAAATGTCAAATCCTTTCAGAGGCAAACCTTTCCCTCATGTTGAACATCACCTTTTGTGACTTTGCATAAATAATTAAAATAGCAAGTTTAGCTAGCTATTAATGTAAGGTTAAGGTGTCTTCTTAAAAACTACCAAAATTTTTTCAATAGCGACATCAAGATGTTTGCCTTACCCTTCAGTGGTAGCGTTTTAGCAATAGTTCTAGTGGTGCATATAGGGAATTACGGAGAATGGCTAAAACACGAAGAAGAATACTCCCCGTTGGTCCCTTTCCCCCTTTTGGAAAGATTTCTTCCAACCATTGAAAGTTTTCGCGGATTTAGTGGGTATTCGTATTAAGACACTGTTTTGAACGACAATGGTTTTTAAAGTTGTAATAGTTTTGAATGGATAATTGTCATTGAGGTTCGTATGCAAACGTACAAAACACGACGATGACCAGTGCACCAACATACAAAAGCACACTTGCGAAAGCATCCTTCAAAACACCAGATCCTCAACACACATCTAACCCTCAAGATTTATCCGTATAACCTTTCTTATCATACCAACAGACGTTTTAGTATAGTATTTTGAAACAACCCGATGCGAACCTTTTAGTCAGTTAGTACTATTTAATTAAGGACATTTATAAAGTACACCTTTCATACAATTTTGTACTTACACCATATCGTCTGGCGGCTAATCAGGTGCTACCAGAAACGAAGGGGAGGGGGAGGGGGAAGGATGATAGCTCACCAACAAATAAAAACATGCTAACAATTCTATTTTGGATCACATTTGCACCTTAAACACGTGTAAAGGAGACGTTGTTAGGGGAATGACAATAAGACATCATGTAGAATCTTATGTCATTATGGATCCATTCTTTCAACCTGTTGATTGTACCTTCTTCTGTCTCACTCTGCCTCTTTCGACCCTTTCTTCTGATGTTACTCAAGAATTTGTGTCGTGTCTGGTGTGCAATCAGGATCATTTGGAGGCCAGCCTAATTATTTTTGTGCTAACCTGTCCATCTTATAACTTCTCCACCCGTCTGTTGCTCCGTTCCTTGGATACCATTGGATCGAAGTTTTTTCGTACAGCTTATCACTACGCAAAAACCAACGTCTGCATAGCCTGCGGAGCGGACAAAGTTTTTTCGTACAGCTTATCGCTACGGGTCGGGGGGGGGGGCGGCAGTCACACAGCTGCTACGCAGCCTATGGATACCACGACTTCAGGGGAGCTTTCGTTGATCGTGGGGAGCCGAGCCATCGTTACGCATTTCTGGCACATTTTAAGGGAGAATTATTCGTGCTCTGATTTGGAGGGGAAATCGCCATATTCGACAGGATACCAATTTCGTGAGTTTTGTGTGCAATAATGCACGTCTCCCAATCAGGGTACCTTAAGTATTGAATTTTGAGTTCGGTTTTACGACATTTATGTTTCATCCTTGTCGTACTTCCCTACTCCACGCCCCCATCACCAAACCCTGGACAGCGTTCTTAATTATGTAAATTTATATTCCCACCCAGGCAATTTACAACAAACACTGACAAATTCTGTGGGGGTATGGGTGGGGAGGGAAGAATGGCATGAGGGTTCACCCAGCTATTTTATCTGAGTAAGCATCACATTAAGCTCACACAGCTGCAATTGATGAGAGTGATAATACCGTCAAGTTCAAAACTACACGAAAATATTTAAAGAAGGGAAAAGTTGAAAC
The DNA here is from genome assembly GCA_029531755.1 of Holothuria leucospilota. NCBI lineage: Eukaryota > Metazoa > Echinodermata > Holothuroidea > Aspidochirotida > Holothuriidae > Holothuria > Holothuria leucospilota. The sequence continues at coordinate 21,595,073 of CM055966.1, forward strand.
TTGTTTAAATAACATCTTATAGTCGATTACCCAATTATTAGTTAAGTCATTCATATAGGCCATTACTCAAATGTTAATTCATGATCTTGGAAGAAGGATACTTTTCTTTCTATGCATTTCGGAAGAAAGGGTTGGTGCAGCCAAGTCATTGAACAAGGTGAATACTGCCCCAATGAATAACGAAGACAAACAAAGACAACCATTTGAGTGATACTGAAGGATAGACCTCAAGACCGTGCACAATCAAACATTTTAAGATGATCGAATAAACTTTAAAGGCTGCCATCTATTAAGAGCTGTAGGTCCCTGCACCTACACACCAATGCATGTTCTGTGAAATGACAAACCAGTTTCATTTTTCAACCGATTCAGTTGTATATACTTTAACGATCTTAGACGTTCGGTCCCTTTAAAAGCTGACCTAGGTAATAACATTACTCTATCCATTATTGCATTTAGTGCTTCAAAATGGTCAGCGTGACTTCAAGGACAAATGATCTGACTTTGTAACTGCGAGTTCATTGACCTCTAAAAGGCACTATACTATACCTTTACCGGGTTCAGTCGATGACCCACGAGTAATTTCTCCACCGCTACTTGTTGTAGATTCATCAGACAACTCGAAGATGGAAAATGGTGGTTCCTGAGATGTCGTCATTGCCTCCTTCGAGGCAAGGGTTTCTGATGGGTACAAATAGATTCAAACCAATAGTTTTTGCGCTATCGGCATAGACTTTTAGTCTCTTATACTTAAAGTGGAAATGCAGCCACTTCAATTCGAATTGGTGTACCCTGTATCCTAATTCAGGAATTAGTATCTTTTAATCATGTCACAATATTTTTGCTACTTATTTGCTGAATTCAAGCAAAATAACCCCTTGGTCTACCTTTAATATTAAATATTTTATTCAGGATTACAATGAAAAATACTTGTACGAGAAATAAGAAAAGATATGAAATATTTCGCTGTTTTTTAAAAAAAAACTTGGGGCGACTGCTCATTCCCTTTAAAGAACTGGATAATATGAAAACATCATATTTGCTGCTTTATTCGTGTAATTGCAAGATATTAAGTGTCGAGCCGAAAAGGTTGACACAAGGTCTGTATTTTATCTAAAATCAGGGGTTCTTAATTAAATTTTAAGAAGGCAACGGAACGATTTTGACTTAAAAACTTCTAATAAGTAGAACCATGGACGTAATACCGACGTAGTACTTTCACTCCATGGTAGGACGACAACTTGAACAGGGTTATGTCACGGTACCTTACCCCAACCAACAGGGCACGTCACACCAGGGAGGGAAGTGCTATCTTAATTACCAAATGGGAACCCTAGTCAAATCAACCAGCCATCCATTTGCCAGAGAACCGTTTCCGTGTTCGAGTCTGATGGAAATTGCCATCACTTCATTCGTCCGTGATCAGTGATACTTATCCTTGTCCCTTCTTGTCCGTGAAAAAAACCCGGTATCATAGGCAACAATAAAGTTAAACATGATTCATTCGTTCTTTGTCCATGTCGGCTTCAGTGGGGACCGAAACTTTTTTCGTAGAACGAGAATGACTTCGACCTTGTTTTGAACCACGCCAAAGCGAAAGTAGGCAATCAAATTCTAATCCACCATGTGGATAGAAATGTCATATTATCCACCAATATCACACAATCTCATGGGATCGTCGCCCTACGTCTTCTTTTTGGGGTGTTTTTTTGGCGTGTTTTACGTACGTATGGATCTTCAAATTACGGATACGTGGGCTCATACGTGGATGAGGAAGCAGACACAAATGACAGGTCACGTATGAATGTATGGCTACATTTTTAATTAAAAATATTGAATCATCCATTTATCTTTTTCATGTCTGTACTGTTTAACTCAGTTGGTAACCACTTTGTCAGGGTTATTTTCCTCTTTGACATTCTGAAAAGAACCCATCTTGGCATTCTTTCAACGGCAGTTGGACCCTACCTTTGACATGCAGACGAACACATGACAGACGAACACATGACATCAGTTACACACTAAATACGGATTAGGAAAGCGGACCTTGATTTTAAATAACGGACAAAGTGACAAAAGGATGGCTAGCTTTATACGGATAACACCTCTTTGGTCATAGCAATGGTTGTATCTCTAGAACACCACATTTTACCTGTAACGGGCTCAGTCGATACACCCTGACGTGTTACTCCACGTTCTGTTTCTTCAACAACAACACTTGTAAATTTATCAGATGAGGTGGACAATGATGGTTCTTCAAATGACGTCATATCCTCCTCCGAGGCATAGTTTTCTGATGGTTTTTCTGATCCAAACCAAAGTATTAATCAAGTTAGAGAGATCATTTTGATTCGAAAGCTTATGACTTTAAAGACACCTCACTAATACGGTAGACGTTGCAAAGTGCCGTTATGAAAAAAAAAATCGGAGAGGGCAAGTACTTAGTACGTCGCAAAATTGTGAAAATTCACTGCCGCAAACTTTAGGTATATAATATTACAACTATAATGTTTTGTCACAAATATGCAACTGACTATTTTTCTGCGAGTGTGCCTATACAAGCTTTTTACTTACTTCAGACTCTACGGACTAAAGCGACGGACAAAAAGGTCAGGTATGGTGTAGGACCATTATGAGGTGTATTACTGGATGTATACAAGTAGGCGGTGAACAAAGTTTAGGTAAGGGTATATGCTGTGTACGTAATGGATCCCCATTTGTGGACTGAACATTCCCCATGAGGCAAATGAAATATATTAAAACGAAATTTGTGCTTCACTCTGTGCTTCACTTATTCTGTCTGTGTTTGTCACTTTATCACAAAACATTTTAATCAACAGTAAGCCCTGATGAGAACTGAGAAGATCCAGAAACTCCATTTCAATTGTCTTGCCCTAGAAAGGTCGCTTCGAACAGATTCTATAGGAATTTTCCAAGCCTGGGATGTGGGTAATAAAACGCTTAAGTAAGCCTGTAGCATTGCTTGGTTTCAATGGGAAGGATTCGGGTGTAGGACAGGCCCGTAGCCAGACAAGGTACGGAAGGGGGGCGAAAAAGCTTCTGGGGGCGAAAAATTTTCCAGAGGGGGCGAAACATTAAAATGCATTACAACAATGGTAATTTTTTATCTTCTAGGGGCGAACAATTTTCAAAGGGGGGCTTCGTCCCCCCCCCCTTGGCCCCCTTGACTACTGGCCTGGTGTGGGACCAGTTTTTAGGCCTTATAAGGCGCAGGAGCAATGAAGGATTGAGGTCGAATATATCGTGTTTGAAAGGTTTTAACAGTTTGATCTTCGAACTTCACCAAACTATGTGGTTACTTTTACTCATTTAAAGTGGCGTATCCAAACAGTAACGGAATTATCGGTTATAACTATGTAGAGATACCGCATTTACAAGGATGCGTTCCACCAACGTATACTAATTCATGCACACATACACTTATACTTATATCGGTGTTTAGGTTTTCTTTTTTTTTTATAGAAGCCAAAAAGAGAAGAAATGAACCAGCATATCATGGGACGGTAGAAGGTTCCACTAATGCTGCAGTAGTAACGACGAATGGCTTAAAGAGACCGGCGAAGCGATGATTCCTGTGATGTATAACAGGGATGTCAGAGGCGTCCTTAAGGCTGGATGAAAAGAGGGAAGGGGTGGGAACGCTGGATATTTTCAAGACAAAGCAGAGTCACATTGCCGAAATATCTGTCTCAAAGATCGCAACACTACAACTTCCATAGTAAGATGATCTTTGCAGAAAACAGTGAACAACAGAGGACTTTTTAGTAACATTTCTTCCATTCGTCTGCTAGAATATTAAGGTCCATTTAGTCGTATAAGTCGCGCTCAAAAACAGGAGTTTAAGACAGTATTCGACGTGGAGTTCATGTGCCCCTCTGAGAGCGTTAGGGCTCGCCCAAGGCCCCGTTTTTATGTTTCTTTGTGAGGAGAAATCCCCGGAAGCTCTGGGGTATGTACAACATTGTGAACACTAGAATAAGACATTTAGCCTAACTAGGCCTATCTACAAATGAGACTGACTGTTACGAACTAAACAATTTTATTCTTTCAAAATAACCTTATTCGAACTAACAGGTAAGAGATGAATGCGGGCCAAGCACAACACTTTTATATGTACATTTTATAAATGTTTGCTTCCATTTTACATAGCATTGAACTATCTATAAAAACATTGAATACGCATTAAACAGAGCTTAAAATCCAGTTTGTCTAATGTTTCATTAAATCGGACTAATGGTTGGTGGCTTATATACTTATGCAGAGGATTTAAGAAAGTAGACTCATATTGAAAAATCGTTGTGATTACACAGGTTTGGCAAAACCCCAGTTAAACCTGATATACTTGAAGTAATACTGGACAATTCACTTACCGAAAAATAGCTTTTCAAATGCATTTTAGCAACGTTTTTCTTCATAATGCAATGCAAAAGTATATTAAAATTAATTTCGATCATTGATAATTATGCGTACTACTCCAAATATTTTGGGAGGGGCAGGGGGTAAAATGATGTATTCCTCCTTTTCGCCTGGGGAGACATAGCCCCTCTGCCTCTGCGATTTATGCCCCTAATAATACACAAAACACATGTAGCACAAATGTTCCACGTTACAACGCCAATGTTCTTTTTTGCCTGCTGCGTCCAGAGTGGGTAGAACACTCAGTCGGAAAGCGAGCCTCTTTAACAACCATCGGTGTTTCATGTGTTTAATGCGAACACGACCTTGCGACTGAAGGAAGTAAAAAAGGCACACCAAATCTGGCGCACACTGCACCGACCCGAAAGCGACGCAAGAGTTATGTTCCAGATCCGACTTAAAGACCTGACTGTTGGACCCGACTTCAATCCGACATTACGTTTTAGTCGCGAACATTTAGGATAAATGAAACTTGTTTGTCACTCGTAGCAGAGGGAGCAGAGGGGTCGGGGTTGGGTACATGGGGGGCATGGTCGGGTCCTGGCAGTGTAAAGCTGTCATCGACCGAACTGCGACTCTACACTTATGTATTAGCAATAAAGATGGGTTTGCGATATCAGGCGACGGTTGCAGATAGTGAACATGGTGGTCCCATGTGTGATTGATGAATAGGAGATAGATAAAAATCCACCTTGACAGTACGCTGCATCCTATGGCGACTCAAGCAACTAGCCACAACATATGCCTGACGAACAGTCAGGTTGTGTTGTATTACCTTACAAAAGGCTGCAGTTTCATAGGTGTGACGTGCTGTCAAGTTAGTTAATAGTTATCATGCATGCAATATGGTACTTTAATTTATTCTTTAATTAATTATTAGCACACAAGGGTCGATGTATACCCCAAATTTCTTTTGTAAAATTTATAACTTTGTCATAATTCATCCTACGAACATCATTTAAATACTAAAAATAGATCAATGAAAGTTCTTTGCAATAATATTAATTTTCGGGGGTCACATAGATAAAATTTTTCAAAAAAAATTGGTCAAAAAGCTTGACAATTGCTTCCCAAAAGTGTAGCTGTGAGTGCTCTTTGTTTGTGATAATAGTTGCAACGAGATCAAATAATTCCCCGGCAAAAAAAAAAAAAAAAATATATATAATAAAAATTTCCCAATCCAGTACCATTGTCCAAAGCCATATTTACCACCCAACAGTACTAACTTATTTTGAGGAAACGATTGTGATCGTGAAATTTCTCCCAACTTCTGTAGCACAGATGGAAAATTCATTCAATTTTTCTGACAATACAAATGAATTGTAAAGGAAAGTGACCCTTTTCTCGACAGACAGCGCTTTCAAAATAACGGGGGGGGGGGGGAGAAGAGTACCACACCCGTGTAGTGACCCCTCGAGGGGTATTCTAACTTTAGTGTATGAAGCCTCCACCATTTGTCAGACTGCCGTGATCTGTCGCAGGACTTCGGAAGGGCAAGTGGATTTTCACCGTCAATTTATAGAGGAAAAATTCGCGAGAAGTTACCTTCCAACACGTCTTAAGAGCTTTGAAAGAACGTTCTTACCCATCACAGCGTTGTTCGAAAGAAATGTCTGCAATTGGTCAGAGTTCGACGAAAAAAATGCCTTCGGAAACACTATGTAATCCATTTCTTTTTTGATTTGACCACATTGACCTAGAGGTAGAAAAAAAGAATAATAAAAAGTAAAAGTTTCTCACTTGCAAAGATTATTTTCAACTTTGATGTCTTTAACTTGCTTACCTTAGCTCCATGTGCCTGTAAATGAATGAATGAATGAATGAATGAATGAATGAATATATATATATATATATATATATATATATATATATATATATATATATATATATAAGGAGCAAAATCCGGAAAAACGACAAACAGGACATGTCCGAATGAGGGTAGGATCAATAAAGATGATACCGTGCTACACTAAATGTATTAAGAAAGAAGCATTAATAACACAAACTACCCTGCCAAGCTTTCGGGCCCTCCACGGGTCCTTCATCAAGGCTGTACAAAACAAAAATGACGACAAATAGAGAGAGGGCAGCAGAGGACGAACAAAATCACCTACTCGGAATATTGAGACCAGAGGGGCGGTCAGTACACAGGGTTTCTATCCAGAAACGCTCCTTATACAGGCGGCAAAACTTGGACCCAGAACCCAGATGATCAATGACAATAAGTCTGAGGTCGTCAACCGTGTGGTCATTGGTGGAGAAGTGAACCGCCACAGGTTTATCCCCATGTCTCACCGAGTGCTTGATATTAGAACGGTGGTTGTTCATCCTCTGCCTAATCTCGTTTCCAGTCTCACCCACATATTGGATACCACATTTACCACATTGTATGAGATAAATAGCATTCACCGACCTACAGCTAGTAGGACGGCGGATGTCAAAAGTAACACCCGTAACATGAATGGTAAATGTTGTAGTAGCAATAACACGCTTACACGTTTTGCAAGAAACATTACTACACTTAGTGCAACCTATCTCCCCAGGAATAACAGTACCGACGTCATCACAGATACGCAGGACCGCAGCGCGAACTAGGATATCCCTCAAACTAGGAGGGCGCCTGAAGGAAATAACAGGAGGTCTTGGGAAAATCTTCTTCAGCCTACCATGGGACTGAATAATAGGCCAGTGTTTACGAAGAATATGATTAAGAGGTGGCAGGTGAGGGTGATAAGTGGTCACAAGAGGAACCCTATCAGAATTAACCCTCTTAGTATATCTGATGGCGTCAATTCTAGCAACACCACGGGCTTTCCGTATACCATCCCCTACCACCCTAGGGTTATAGCCCCTCTTGGCAAAATGATTGGCCAGCTGGTCACATCTCCATTTAAACGACTCATCCTCAGAGCAAATTCTACGGAGTCGGAGGGCCTGGCTATATGGGATATTTCTGGTAAAATGTTTAGGATGGCAGCTCCTAGGATGCAGATACATGTGGGAGTCAGTTGGTTTTGTATACAAATCAGTGACAATTTTCTGGCCATTAGCGAGGCTGACCTTGACATCCAGAAAATTTATTTCAACTTGAGACTCCTCACTCGTGAACTTAATGTGAGGGTGTATTTGATTAGCATGAGTAATGAAGTTATCAAGGTCACCCTTACTATGCGGCCAAATCATAAATATGTCATCAATGTATCGATACCACACAAGAGGCTGGCAGGCCGCACTTGCCAGGAGACGCCTCTCATCAGCCCCTCATCAGATATACTAAGAGGGTTAATTCTGATAGGGTTCCTCTTGTGACCACTTATCACCCTCACCTGCCACCTCTTAATCATATTCTTCGTAAACACTGGCCTATTATTCAGTCCCATGGAAGGCTGAAGAAGATTTTCCCAAGACCTCCTGTTATTTCCTTCAGGCGCCCTCCTAGTTTGAGGGATATCCTAGTTCGCGCTGCGGTCCCGCGTATCTGTGATGACGTCGGTACTGTTATTCTTGGGGAGATAGGTTGCACTAAGTGTAGTAATGTTTCTTGCAAAACGTGTAAGCATGTTATTGCTACTACAACATTTACCATTCATGTTACGGGTGTTACTTTTGACATCCGCCGTCCTACTAGCTGTAGGTCGGTGAATGCTATTTATCTCATACAATGTGGTAAATGTGGTATCCAATATGTGGGTGAGACTGGTAACGAGATTATGCAGAGGATGAACAACCACCGTTCTAATATCAAGCACTCGGTGAGACATGGGGATAAACCTGTGGCGGTTCACTTCTCCACCAATGACCACACGGTTGACGACCTCAGACTTATTGTCATTGATCATCTGGGTTCTGGGTCAAAGTTTCGCCGCCTGTATAAGGAGCGTTTCTGGATAGAAACCCTGTGTACTGACCGCCCCTCTGGTCTCAATATTCCGAGTAGGTGATTTTGTTCGTCCTCTGCTGCCCTCTCTCTATTTGTCGTCATTTTTGTTTTGTACAGCCTTGATGAAGGACCCGTGGAGGGCCCGAAAGCTTGGCAGGGTAGTTTGTGTTATTAATGCTTCTTTTTATATATATATATATATATATATATATATATATATATATAGATATATAGATATATATATATATATATATATATATATATAGGTAAAAATAAAGTAGTAAATAGTGCTAAAAGTTTGTGAAAAATTCCACGACGTTTCGGGTTTAAACCCTTCATCAGGTGGCAAAAATGCAACTGATCGTTGACACGGCCAAACGTACAATTTAAAAAATACACAATAAAATTGGGCAAGGTAAACCTCGACTAGGAAAACAGACAGTGTTAAGTGGTTACCACAAGTCAAAAAAAGGCAGGAATTGCTGCGTTATAACAGTTTAAGTCTAACGTTCAGACCATGTGGGGACAGGGTTCCAAGTTTCATGATTAGGCGGTTTTCGGCAGCAAGGCGGTCATAATCGGAACCTCGACACGAGATGGCCGCCGAAACCATCAAGTCACGGATCGAGCATGTTGACGGGGGATTGAAGTGGGTGGCTACCGGGAACCCTGGGAGGTTCTGTTTGATTGACCTCAGGTGCTCGGTGACTCGGTCAGCAAGACGACGTTTTGTTTCTCCCACGTACAGTATATTACAGCGTTTACATACGAGAACGTAAACAACATTGGCTGAAGTACAGGTAAAATGCTGATGAACGTTAAACCGGTTGTTGTTGGGACCTACAATGGAAAGGTTTTTGTCATAACTGACCACCGGGCAAGTATTGCATCTCCCACGGTTGCAAGGAAAAGTTCCTGGGGTGTCAGGCACTACTGCTTGAGGTTGAGAGGCACGGACCAAGTGCTTAGATATGTTCTTTTCAATTCTGAATGCCGTGATGGGGGGATCAGGGAAATGGTCACGGGTGGATGGGTCATGACGGAGGGTCTCTACATTCCTGTAAATGGCACGTACAATGGGGGTTACAGATGGGTGAAAGGATAGAACCAACGGGATACGTCTGGTGGGTGTATGGTCAGTTTTGGGGGCAAGGGCAGCGGCTCTATCAATTCCTTGTATGCGTTTCAGGGCATTAGAGAGCACTCTTTGTGGATACTGGCGTTGTTCAAAGAAAGAAATAATCTGCTTGGAAACTTTAGCAAAATCCTGGTCGTCGGAACAAATCCTTCTGGCCCGTAAAAGTTGTGAGAAAGGAATCGAATTGGTACAAGATCTGGGGTGGTTGGAAGGGTACATGAGGTAGTTGTGAGAGTCAGTGGGCTTAAAGTGGAGATTGGACTTGATTTTACGGTCGGAGATGGATAGTTCCGTGTCTAAAAACACTACTGAGGAGTTGGAAATACAGTGAGTGAATTTCAAAAACGGGCAGAACGTTTCAGCAAAGTTAATGAACTCTTCCAAATCGTTTCGAGGACCCACTGCGACCCCAACAATATCGTCAATGTACCTTTTATAAAGTATGGGCTTGATCCCGGTGTATCGTGAGAACAACTGCTCCTCAAAGTGGCCCATGGTGAGGCAGGCCACAGAAGGTCCCAGTTTAGTGCCCATAGCTACTCCTTTAATTTGGCGGAAAAAACGACCATTGAACTGAAAGCAATTTTGTGTGAGGACTAGTTCAGTCAGGCGATACACCGGGATCAAGCCCATACTTTATAAATTGAAATTCACTCACTGTATTTCCAACTCCTCAGTAGTGTTTTTAGACACGGAACTATCCATCTCCGACCGTAAAATCAAGTCCAATCTCCACTTTAAGCCCACTGACTCTCACAACTACCTCATGTACCCTTCCAACCACCCCAGATCTTGTACCAATTCGATTCCTTTCTCACAACTTTTACGGGCCAGAAGGATTTGTTCCGACGACCAGGATTTTGCTAAAGTTTCCAAGCAGATTATTTCTTTCTTTGAACAACGCCAGTATCCACAAAGAGTGCTCTCTAATGCCCTGAAACGCATACAAAGAATTGATAGAGCCGCTGCCCTTGCCCCCAAAACTGACCATACACCCACCAGACGTATCCCGTTGGTTCTATCCTTTCACCCATCTGTAACCCCCATTGTACGTGCCATTTACAGGAATGTAGAGACCCTCCGTCATGACCCATCCACCCGTGACCATTTCCCTGATCCCCCCATCACGGCATTCAGAATTGAAAAGAACATATCTAAGCACTTGGTCCGTGCCTCTCAACCTCAAGCAGTAGTGCCTGACACCCCAGGAACTTTTCCTTGCAACCGTGGGAGATGCAATACTTGCCCGGTGGTCAGTTATGACAAAAACCTTTCCATTGTAGGTCCCAACAACAACCGGTTTAACGTTCATCAGCATTTTACCTGTACTTCAGCCAATGTTGTTTACGTTCTCGTATGTAAACGCTGTAATATACTGTACGTGGGAGAAACAAAACGTCGTCTTGCTGACCGAGTCACCGAGCACCTGAGGTCAATCAAACAGAACCTCCCAGGGTTCCCGGTAGCCACCCACTTCAATCCCCCGTCAACATGCTCGATCCGTGACTTGATGGTTTCGGCGGCCATCTCGTGTCGAGGTTCCGATTATGACCGCCTTGCTGCCGAAAACCGCCTAATCATGAAACTTGGAACCCTGTCCCCACATGGTCTGAACGTTAGACTTGAACTGTTATAACGCAGCAATTCCTGCCTTTTTTTGACTTGTGGTAACCACTTAACACTGTCTGTTTTCCTAGTCGAGGTTTACCTTGCCCAATTTTATTGTGTATTTTTTAAATTGTAAGTTTGGCCGTGTCAACGATCAGTTGCATTTTTGCCACCTGATGAAGGGTTTAAACCCGAAACGTCGTGGAATTTTTCACAAACTTTTAGCACTATTTACTACTTTATTTTTACCTACCTACTTCATAAGTGCTACGCAGTACTTTGACCTTATTATATATATATATATATATATATATGTATATATATATATATATATATATATATATATATATATATATATATATATATATATATATATATATATATATATATAGACAGACAGACAGAAACACAGACAGACAGATAGATAGATAGATAGACAAATAGGTAGATAGATAGATTTCACACTTTACCATAGTACATAACATCCAAGAGGACTTATGTAGTACGGCTAAAAACGAAATTACATAATGTCTCACCAAGCAGCGACTATTTACCTTTATAGGCAAGCGAAAAGACCAGTAATAAGCCTGCCAGGAGGTAATTGATTTTCGGTTTGGTCCGTGCCATACCTCAATGTGCAGACTAGACAAACCAGCAATTGCCACTTATATCAGTCTGTGATGCCAGCGACCCTTCTCTACGAAACACCGACCACTTGCTACATCTGGCTTCCTTACTGTTGCTTTCCAAATGACTTTAAAGAATGCTGGTCGATAACACATCCCAATTTCAACGAAGGTATTACATGCCTAATTAAAAGGGACATTGAAACGAAGCAGTTGAAAACGGCAATTGTGTTGTGTAGCTGTCATTAAAATCCATTTTATTAATTCCTGAACAAGGGATTTTGCAAGCGCCAAGTAGCCTATTCAATTGTTTGTTTATCATCGATCTATCTGAACAATAAAGAAATAAATGAAAAGTAAAGAAACGGTTACAAGTCGTAACAGTGTCATGTACATCATTCATTTCCATGGCTAAATGAAAAAAAAAAACAGTTATTCATTTTTGACTGCGCTTTCTGTTCACATTGTACCGTGGTAGGAATGATATAATTGCTTTCCCTGTGTACTTTCAACATTAAGAGTGGCACCGCACCGTTATCGATTGGTATTAATCTTTCCTACCTGCGTCCAATAATCAGAGGTAATAACCCCTGCTTGCGCACGTTCTCAATGCGTGTTTGTGCTACAATATTAATCATTAAATGGATACTAGGCAGGATGAAGCATGGAACTGATTACATGACGGTACTTCATTATTAAGAAAATATGATCATAAGGTTGCACGGCTCGGTATGAGTAGAATAAGTGTTAAAAACATAGTCAAATGTGAGTGGCTCGTGGCTATTCTTCTTCACCCTCCTGTTTGAAAAATGAACAACTGGAACTTACTGCTAAAGGTTTCGCTAACCCACCCATTTATACGTCTCATACTAGCCCTTGTTAGGGCTATTCGGCCTTTTGTTGTAGATAGCATACAATACAACCTAAATAAGTTTCATCTATTTGAACTCCCTCATCTCTACCCGTTCTCTGATATGCGTCCCCCTCTCATCTGTGGGCCTCATACCGTGGCGTGTGAAAGAGAATAATAGTAGTAGTAACCTGGTGTAACCCCCTTAGAATTTGCGATATTGGTGAGCCGACCCAACAGGGTCTAGTCTCATACATGAGAGAAAATAATCCCTTGATAGGGTTGATAGCAAATTTCAAAAATTCCAGCCAAGACAAGATTCTCTTCTAAAGGTAAAATATATGCTCATCAAATTATTTAAATGTAGCTAAGAGAAGTAGCGTGACCCAAATCTTTCATAGTTGGCCGCAATGAAGATGGGGTTGATTATCTCCAATGGAAGATGCAAGGAGCATTAAAACGAGGTGATGGAGGGTAACATATGACACACACTAATGGATGACTGAGTATTCACTCTCGTTTTATTAAGGGTCTGTGGACATATAAATATTAACACTGTCTATTTGATGTAAAAAGCATTCAAAATGTCAAAAATAGTCACAAGTACCATACAAATCCCTCAAACATTGACAATTTTACAAAGAAACGGTCTTGCTTGTTTTGCACTGACTTGATGGCTGAGTTACATATGCAAATTTGTGACGTGGAAAGAGGTACTCATAAGATCTCTCTTATAATCTCATCGCTCCGTAAGGAGGATTGGATATTGTAGTCCCTTTGCCAGTTCCCAAGTTACTAGGTTCAGGATCTAACCCATGGGGGTACCCTAGGGTGACCGGAAGCCCATGACTGACGGAGGTGTAAAACGCGACCGCGTGCGTGTGTGTGTGTGTGAGGATAAGTGTGTCTGTGTTTATTTGAAACGCTATCGCTTGTAAAGATGATATCTCAAGATAGGAATAATGATACTTTTCGTACTTTGTATGGGTTTGTTATATAAGGATCCATTTTTTGATGAAGGTCAGAGGTCATGCAAGGTCACCAGAGGTAAAAACCCCAAATATGTTGTAAACACGATATCTCAAGGAAGGAAGCGTGGCTAGTTTTCCCCTTGACAAGTAAATGCGTTATAGTCAGAAAATGAACGCTACTGTATTGAGTAGAGGCCAAAGGTGATCTAAGGAGGGGAGAGTTCACTTGAGGTCAAAAACTGAAATTCTTGTAAATTTTACATCTCAAGACAGGAACCATAGTTAGTTTTCGTAATTAGCGTGTGTATGCAGTATTGTCAGTAGATGAACCTCTTGTGTTATCTGGGGTCATTGGAGATCAGGTGATGAAACCTTGTAAACTACTCAGAAACATGATACCTTATGAGGGCTAACATTGATGGAGCTCGTACTTGGCATAAAGATGCTTCCATATTGAGAAAAAACTTTATTGTTTTTAAGTCCAACGTTTTGGGGGTCACCAGAGGTCAAATGATGTGAAGCTCATGAGTATGGTATCTCATGAAGGGTAACCTCCTCTCACTTGTCAGGGTGTACTGTACCATCAATACCAGTTACGGAGCTGATAAAGTTGGTTGCACTCCTGGTCTGAAACATTCACATGTTGACTTTGCTTGTTTTTGCTAGGACCATTCAAGGCAAGTCTTGATTGCACTTCATTAAAGCCATCAAAGTCAGTCCTGCAAAGTATGGTGTCAATTCGGGGTTGTTTCTCAATTTGGGAGTAGTTTCAGGGTTTTAAATTTGCCCACAGTGGGAAGTAGCTAGCGGGACTTTTTAGGGAGCACTTGGTGCTCAAAGTGTGTTAATTTGAAACTTTGGAAAGTGCAAGTACTTAAAAAAATTTCAGAGGCAAGGAATCAATAAGTCTTTTGGCCTAAATAGAATCATGATCGATCCTACATTAATCTTTCAAAATTTTCCCGAAAGTCATAATGTTCTGAAAAAAACTTTCATCTTCATTTTTAATATTTTTCACTTCATTCACTGGCTTATGATCGAATTATAACCGAGTTTCCTTTAGACATCGCGATGATTTCTCAAGCTTACTTCAGCTTTGAAATTTCGCCTGTCTTGCCAGTGATAATTTCCTCACTTGGTGTAAATAGCCGTACTGTCTCTGCTTTTGTCATTGAGGGACCTATTGCTTGTGAAAAAAGAACAATAAGGCAACAGGAAAGCGCTGCATTTTGCTTCCGAAATTTATTGCTTGAGTAGCTTTCTTTTCATTGACTCATTTTGCTACTCGGGTCGATAACGCAATGATGAGAAATGCATTAAAATAATTTTGAAAATTTCTGTAATGGGTAACATACATTCCAATAAAATGTGGCCTTCGTAATGTATTGAAAAAAGGTAATTTAAGATATGTTGTAAAG